>JANAVB010005598.1:29049435-29711935 GCA_029216955.1 Iris pallida
AACAACCAACTCTTGGGTTCCTAGACTTAAGCCAACAAGCCGTGCAAGACGACTTAACTCACGGGACATGCAAAGGCTATGCCAAGCCTTGGACGACGGGACCGTGCATGCATTTTCAAGCATTCACGCGGGCGATGCCGACTTAGGCCAATATAAGCGTTGGGGCAAAACGACGGGACAGTGCATGCTTTATCAAGCATTCAAGCGGGCGACGCCTACAACTTAGGCTTATTCGAGTGTCGTGGCAACTTAGCAATTTAAGCCAACTACCTTCTCCCAAGCCACGGGACGAAGGATTCGAGTGTCACTTTGAAAGCACGCTGAACACACTTCTAAGACGGCCGTGGAACCTTTTCCAAGTTCTAGCATTTATCGAACCGTCGGAATTATTCCCTTAGCTATGTGCGTTCGTAGCTTTTATATTAGCTCGGCTTTACGTCCTTGGACTTCAAGTTGAATCTATCAGTTTTGAAAGCTCGTCGTTGATTAAGAAGTGTGTGCTCTCTCTCGATTGTCCCTCGGCATGTCCATACAATAAGTCTAAATATTTTTAAAAGCTCGTACAAGCGTTCAATCGAACGCATCGGTAGGCCATCGTCAAACTCATCGATGGGCGTTTGTGCCGAACGGTGTCAAACTTGTCTTGATAGAAAACTCGTGCTAAAGTTAGCAAGTCGCATGCGTGTCCAATTAGTCCTACGTCGACATTAGCAAATGAGCGTGCAAACTCAGAATATTGTCCACACGGGATAGCTATGTACACGACCTTTTGGCTAAGTTGTGTCGCGCATCGTGCACCTCGACTTTATGGTGCAAATGAGTCGCAAGCAATATTAAGTATCGCTCGGTCGAGAACGGAGATACACTTAGAGTGTATATCGATAGGAACGCTATCGAACTGACACTTAGGCATACAAGGAAGACTGGTTTAGATTTTGAGAAATAGTGCGAACGACTTAGTACATCGAGACGACGTGAGCGATTACGCTAGTGATTCGTCGAACGAAACTGCAAGTAGTAGAAATCGGATGATGAGAACGCGATTGAGGACTAAATCGGATGGCTCGAATCCTAAGTGGTGTATGGTTTGTCTTGGAAATCATTCGAGCAAAAATTGAGGGTTACGAGTAACAACGAGTATGTCGGCGAGGCGATGCGATCGTGCAAAGCCTTAGAATGCGTCACGCTTAATTGGTCGTGACTTCGAATGTCCCGAATGAGATGTCGTTTGGACAACTTGTGAATGGGCAACGGAAGTTAGGAAGCAATTCGGAACGATGAATAAAAGTGAATGTCTTGATCGAGAAAACCTAAAGGATCGTGCTCGTGATTTCGAATTTGATCGATTGGAATTGTGGTATATCCAGTTCAGACAACTTGTACAAGGTGGAAGTCTTCTCGAGTGATCGCCGGGGCACCAGGATCATGTCGGTCCGGGGGAAGCGAGTTGGCTCAAGAGAAGGATCCTCGACTTAGGCACATACCTCTAGAATCATAGTATTTAACATTTTTGCGATGCCGCTAGCTTGGCTGTGAAAACCTTAAATTCCCACACCCGAGAAATATATCTAAAATCAGACTATATGTCCTCACCATGCTGGCTAATATGACTATAGAAGACTAGATTCTGAAACTTAGATGACCTAGCCCATATAATTTCATCTTGATAAAAATTAAATTAAATCAACAATGAATAACCAAAAATCAAATTTATCAACGAACATCAAGATTCAAAAATGAACAAAAATCCTTCAAATCATAAAAATACAAACTCGGATGCTACAGCTAACATCAAGATTCAAAATTCAACAATCTTCCATCAAAATCAATAAATACAAACTCAAATTCAACAATAATCCATCAAATTCAATAACAGAAAGTAAAGATAAATCAAATCAAGGAAAGAGAGTTTTTAAATCGAAGTTAAAATAAGATTCTCGAGGGTCGTCCCATGAATCTCTCAGGGGATCCTAACTGTGATTGAGTACCTTCAAAAATATATCCTAATCCTACTGCAGGCTGCAGTGGTACTCTAGTTCGAATACCACTACACAAACTCGACCTGCATGGGCCACCACTAAAAATGTGTCACGACCCGCACCCTAGAGTTAGGGCACGAGACGTGGGTACGTCCAGCCTACGCCGCAGTGTCGGCGGTAGAACGCTGTCCTAGGTCTCATATATCTAACAGTATAAGGCTAAGCAGTTTATACTCCCCAAATGGGGGTGACATAGCAGAATGTAAACTCAATCACATCTAAGGTAGAGCATAATGGAAGATAGATAAAACATGAAATCCAAAAGAGATACAGCAGATAGAAGTCTAAGTGTCTAAGATACACAAACCCAGAAATACGTCTCAAATCTCAAATACAGTAATCCATAAAGTAAATACAACTCCAGACAACTGAAATAGCTAACTAAACAACCTCTAATGTGTCTCCTCTAGGCTAGCAGGCAACCTTCAAGCTATCTATAAAATTTATCAACAGGTCCAGTTAGGACAGGAGCGAGCACAGTACATCTCAACAAATCATAGCAGGTTAGAAAATATAATCATGCAGTAAAGCAAGATATAGATACTGAAAGAAAGTATAGGATGTAAAGAGAGAAAGCTGTAATAGAAATATATATATTGTAATAGAGAACTATCAGTGGCTAGTGAGTCAGAGTACAACATAAACATGTGAATGGCATAGAAGATTTTGGAAATTATACTATAGAGTGATCTGGGAATTACACTACTTGGATATTATTCACATGTCTACTTCTACTCCCCCGTACCCCCAATCAATATACAAGGATCCAACCAGGTTATGTTATGATTCCATGTAATGGCCCACAAGGGGTGATATATGGTAAGCCCATAAATGGGTGATCTGGGAATGCCCATAAATGGGATGATTCAAAGAAGACTCTGTGATCATGAGAGTACATATCACAAGTGATGAATGAACCGTGAAGCATAGTGATACGCCATGTAAGTGAAATGCACAGAACATGTAGTATACGATGCTCCCTGAGGGGATAACATCTCAAGAAAGGATCCATATAGTACTAATCCTTGTGACCAACGTGACAGTATCAAGTAAAGTAATTTAATGCAGGAAAATAATTCTAAGCAGGATATGAAATGATCAGAGAATATACTCGCCTGATAACCTAAACAGCTGATAGGTATAGGGGTCCAACTGAAGCCACAGAGTCCTATTTAAAGCAACACAGGTTATAAGGTGTTCAAGTTGTAATAAAAGAAACCCTACAAGCAATCTATATTATTCTAGGCTCTTCTAAGTCAAATCAACTCTAGGTCAACTCCGGTCAACAATCTAGTCAAACTAGGTCAAGTGTTGACTTACAGTTGACTTTTGGTCAACTGGTCAACTCTGGTCAAACTGGGTCAATTCTAGTCTAATTATTAAAGATATCAGTGTACTTCGTTATTCGTACGTCAAAACTTACGCCACGCAAATCGAGATAAGAATATTATCGATAAAGTTGATAATCTTATTATAGTGATCCACATGTCCATCTTGTCAATTTCAGCGATGTGAGATCACTGGAATTGACTGAGCTCAGTTTCGTTGTACTAATCCCGAAATACGAACATTATGAGAATTAATTATTAATTAATTATAAAAAAGTTAAACTCAGAGAAATTATCAACAAACATTGTCGGACGATGAAATAAACATCGCCAACGTGTCCAGAATGGTCAAATTAGCTAGGATAGCCTACCCATCGGTCCAATTTGGATACAAGGGCAAAAAGGTAATTTTGGGTCAAAAACGGTATCCGAGTCGGAGCCGTTTTGCACCGAAAAATGTGCAAGAAAATAAGTCCATAAAATATAAAAAATTATATGTCCACGAAACAAGAATGACGATACGAACCCAACGGTATCTCCAGAATTGGATTCCGTTGACCCGATCTCAATTTGGTCCGTTGACCAGAACTTAAAATTCCAGTTTGCACAGAAATGCGTGCCGGAGCCAACGTTCTCAAAACTCAGCAAACTACATGTCAACGAGTCCAGAATGACGAAACGAACTTAACGGTATATCCGGAATTGGATTCCGATGAGCCGACATCAAAAAGTTCCGTTGACCCGGACTGTGGGACCCACTTTGCACCGAAAAATGTGCCAGGGCCCACATCCTCCAAATCTAACAAATTTTCTATGAAAACATGCCAGAACGACGCCACGAGTCTACTGGTGGTGTCAGAAATGAAATCTAGATTCCCGTGTTCAAAAATAGAATTTTACAAGTTGGAAATTACGAATTCGGACGACCAACTTTGGCGTCGAATTCAACCAATCAAACAAGCTCACAATGAAACAAAACTGGAGGGGTAGTAAGAGGGTTATACCAGCTTCGCACAGGAACTGGTAGCACGCTAAATGGAGCTGCAGTGGAGGAGGTACAAGCTGATGAAGTTGGCTCCGCGAAAATGTCCAAAATTAATACAATTTAAACGGTCAACTTGGTGGCCGGTTTTGATGTATCAAACGACAAAATCAACAGATAAAAATTGACAGGAGTGAAGGTGGATATACCAAGATTGTGACGGGGCAAAGAAATCGCCGATCCAATGGTCGGATTCCCAGGAAAACATGCCGAAGTCGCTGCGACGGAATGCGAATTCTGGATCGATCCCGCGCGCGTCACGACGGAACTTCGTGCGAAACGCACGAATCGCCTCGACGGTGCGTCCCGGAGGACGGTGGCCGTCATGGGAGTGTTCGTCGAGGGGGCACGCACATGGAGGGGGTCGCCGGAGGCACGGCGGCCGGCGGCGGCACTGTACGCGCGCCCACAGGGGTTCCCGGCCGGCCGTACAGCACGCCCGCTGCTGCTGCAGTACGGGGCTGCACTGGCCAGCTAGGCGGCGCTGTCACAGCGCGGTGGTGCGGCACGGTGAGGGCGGTGGCGCGCGGTGGCGGTGGTTGGCGGTGGATGTTGATGGATGTGGCGGCAGTGGTTTAAACTAGTGGTGGTGGCGGTTGGGAAGAAGGAGGAGGGAAGAATGGGAGGCTGCTGGTGGAGGTCGACGGCCAAGGGCGGGTGGTCGACGGCGTCGGCCACGCCGGAGGGAGGTCGGGCTCGGCCATAGGAGGAGCTGGGGGTTGTGAGCTGCTGTGTGTGTTTTGAAATGGGAAAAAAATAAGTGAGAGAGAGAAAGAGATGATAATAATGTTGTGTGTGTGTGTGTTGATAAAGAGAGGAGAGAGAAAAGTTACTCCCTCAAAGTTAGGGCCGGCCAAGGCTAGGGGGAATTTGTCATGTAGGAAATTGAATGGATAGGATTTCTTAGGGGAATCAAATGGTTAGAATTAAATAGCTAAGAATTAGGTCACTCTAAGGAATTAAAATCAATAGAATTTACACTCAATATTTGAAGTGGAAAACTAGGTATTGAATATTATTTTTAGGCAAGCAAAAATGAGGGCGTCATGATGGAGAGTAACATGGAGCTTGGACTGGGTTCGGTCAAGCCGGGTTGGATCAAAACCGGACATGGCGAAATAATCGAATTTAAATAGGCGTTGATGATCATGGGTAAATAAATAGCACATGGGGATTCCAATAAATGGGACATAAGTGTCATACGGGTAGTAGGCTCAATGTGGGCCATGCCCATATTTGGGGCTGACAGGTTTTGGTCGACAGGGTACCCACAAATCAAGTTGAAAAATGAATGTGACACCGTGGGGTAAAATAAAATCGGATCACGTATCAGGAAAGTTGTGTGAAGCAAATAGAGCATAAATTAGCGTGTCTGAGTGGGACACGAAGGTCATGGATGAAGAGCGTCTCGAGTAGATCATGCATGATAAGTTGGTTTCAAGAAAATGACTGGGCTTGTGCTCCCAAATTAAAAGTCACGGTAACGTGCTAATAATGATCAAGGAAAAGAGTGGGAAAAATAATTAATGATCAAATGGTCTAATTCGACCCGAAGTTGTGCAAAGCAGAAAGAGTACAAGGGAACAAGTTTGGATGGAACATTATATACCATCATGAAGGTAATCATGTCCACTACAAAACTCGTGAAGAAGGTTTCCAGAGTTGAACATCCCTGACACTCCAAATATCAAAGGCACGGGAAAGTACACTTAAGGATAATTAAACAGAATAATTTATTTATTGAAACTAAATCAATCAGAAAAATAAAATAAAAATAAAAAAAATCAACCCAAAATTCAGGGTGCTCACACGAGATGCGACATCGAGTCTTATGTTGTCGGCATATAAGTTGCATAGTTTGGATGTGAGTTGTCTTGAGTCTAAGTCAGGAAAGGCCGCAGGGCAAAGTCGGTCGAGTGACAATTAACTCATAAATCTTGATTGGGTCAGTGATGATTTAGTAGCAAAGGGCCGCGAGGCGGCGATATGATTGAGTCTTGATAAGTTGCGAGGCACGGCCTCAATCTTGATGAACGAACAAGTCTAAGCAAGGTCCTAAGGCACAATCAAGTCTAGCGGCACGACCAGCACGAGTCATCCCTTTGACATCGTTGGCACGAGAATTGGTCTAGAGGCACTTGAGTTTAAAGGAAAGTCTTGTCACGGCCGAGTTCGCATAAGTTGCTCCTCGGCGAAGCACTGTCCCGAATGTATTAGAGTCACAAATAGAGTATGGCACGACCCTGCCGCCCCAAGTTGAAGTTCGGTCAAGTACATAAGCGATGAGGCACTACCTCGATCGAAATACACGTTGGCATTATAGTACGACCATGTCGTTGCTCATCGATTGGGTTAGGCGTCGTAATCTTAAAACTGATCCTAAGGCAAGACTAACAAGACAATCGAAAGAGATTTAAGCTGTACAAAGTAAATGAACGTGTCAGTTTTGTATGGGTGGGCGAGGAGCTCACTCCACCGGTACAGTTGAGTACTGACACCCACACAGTTTTCATGTACAGGCACATGTAGAAGCTCGTGGCACGGAGCTCGCTTGGATGCGTCGAGGCACGAAGTTTTTTGGTGAGTCGAAGCGTGCGGCCACGTAAACTCAAGACTTATACAGGACATAATGTATGGACTTTGCCTTCCGAAGCTTTCGCTGGCTCAAGTATTGTATCGAGAGATGAGAGAGAGCAGAGTGACATGTAAAATAAGAGAAAAGTGAGCACGAGAGACTTGTAATAATGGCCTTACGCCTATTGTAATCTAATTGTTCAATATCAATAAAGACTTCTTTTGAGTAACTTGTGTTTTGCCTTTAAATTTCCGCTGCATGTTTCAATATTTCTGCTTGGGACTTCTGTGCGACGACCCCATTGCCGCCGCTGTAATCGGCCGTTATGGAACCGCCTTGCACGAGCACAATCTAGGCTCGTGTATATATATATATATATATATATATATATATATATATATATATGTATGTATGTATGTATAATAGTCCTTAAGGCACTAGCCTAGTGGTAGTGTAGAGGGCTGCCCAAGCACAGGTCTTGGGTTTTAATCCCCCCTCGGGCGGCTGGGTGGCTTCTATAGCCATGGCCCGACTTGGAGAAAGGACACCTCAAAATATATATATATATATATATATATATATATATATATATATATATATATATATATATCGGGGACAGGCATAACCGCCCTGGCCGGGCAGCGAGATAGAAGTCATCATATGGAGACAACACGCATTCTGGTTGAGTGGTTCGATCCTGCGAGGAAGTAAATTATTTCTTCCAATTATGGTGGGAGTTAAAATATATATATATATCAACTCAAGCTTTTAGCTTTTGGTTTTAAACTATGAAAAATATAGATGACGCCAATTGAGAATAGCAAGAAAGGAATCGTCTTAGGTGGTTTGGACATATAACATACACTAATATATAATCTAGTAAGGAGCGATAAGGTACTAGTTAAAGAAGCTGTTTGTCATAATTTTTTTTCAAAAAAAAATTATAATATTATAAGTTTACGAGAACAAATTTTGTTATTATATTAATTTTTTTTTGTACTTTCGAGATTTTAATATAATAAAAATATTTATTTTTACTTAAAGTTTATATAGTGTTATAAAGGAGAGGTACTTGACCTACTTGTCTTAGAGGTGCTTGAGCCACTTGTAAGCTACTTAGCTTAGTCGTTTTCTTAGGCTTTAAGCCTTTAACCTCCTCGCAATACCAACGACTTAGCTTCTTGCTTACTCATCCATACCCCTCCCAACCTTGTGACACCTTCTTAGTCAGGTTATAACCCGAAGATGCAACTTTCTAATTTAGAAAAGCAAGACAAGTCATCCTTCTCTTCAAAATTAATTTTTAGAAGCTATTGTTGTCTTCTAATTTTAAGTTAAAAACTATGTTGTATATATGTGTATCCAAGCTCATAAAGATTATTCCATGCATGTTTCATTATGGATTGAACAGTAGCAGAAGTATATTCATCGAGATAATCATCAGACACGAGTTTATATATACTTTAAAACGATCATAGTACATGAAAATAATTCTTGTAAGTGTATGTGCTTATATATACATGTTATCCTAGTGAAGTACTGTTATGTGCTTATACTTGCATGCTTACTTATATGTATCTATACAAGCTTAGACCTAGAAGAAAGTGTGTTACAAAATATCGTATACTTTAAATCGTACCCGATTTACATATCTATAATGATTGACGTAACTTTACTATCAGAAACCATTTTTTGAAGTCGTACTAGACGACAATTACGCAAGTATAAGATTCCTATATATACTTATGATTTATAGCGCTACACATAACTTAGAGGAATCTAGAGTTACGTATAGGACTACCAAAAAATTTAACATGGAATTGAGGAATATCGATTTAAACCAAACTTGTATTTTTTTTAATAAGTCATTAAATTGGATGATTTATTTCATATCGATAAAAATATATTTTTGAGGCTTAGTATCAATATCTAGGATTTTCTACTTATACTTGATAAGTATCAAAATTTGTAACCTAGGCATGTATATATACTAGGGCTTATCGATACCCGAATTAATGAAATGATCAGTATCTTCAAAATATATTAACTTTGTGAATATTCATTTATATGTGAACGTATCATTGGTTCAATTATTATTCACTAGTAAGGTTCATTTTGAACTCTATATATTTCTAACTTACATGTTTTATTCGTGAGAACGAGTATAACCAGGCTATGTTTATTGCTAAAGTAGCCAAGGTAAAAAGAATTACATTCTTCTTAGTTCTTTTATGCATTTTCTGCTTGATTATAACTGCATGTGTCGGTGTGAGTTGTTCCACCGAAATGTTTTTAACCTAAGAGAATTCTGTCGAGAGTTGCTCTAAGGCGTTATATTCTTATTGTCTGTAAAATTATTAGAGCTCGAAATACAAATAATATTATGCCAAAAAATTTGCAAATTTGAGAAGATCATTAACAAAATTTCGAAGACCAATAATTTCGGATCGTATTGAACCCTAACTCAGTCATATATCAGTTAGAAACAGACTCTTGATAACCCTGAAATATAGTTAGAGGTCGAACCATCTAAGCTTTTGGGATCATAGGACACAGACACGCTGACACACAAACGTAACAAATATATAATTCAATTGTACATGTTTTGTCCCAGTAAATGGAATATCATGCTGAGATATATCCTCACAGTACGTGATACTTTCTACATGTACCGAGATACATACCCTATCATGTTTCATTTGATATAATATCATGTTAAGTCGTATTATCATATTACATAATATTTTGCACGTATAAAGATAGTTACCTGTATTATTCCAATGGATGAAAAATTTCTACTGAATGATATTTTTATATTCTCATAATACTTACTGTACACATATCGAGATACTTACCTAACCAGAAAAGGTAAATTTAATAAAATAATAAAAATATGAATTGTTTATGATTGTAGAATAGAGCGTTGAGCGAGAGAGAACAAAAATGGATTATACCGTATAATTTTTTTTTTTGCAATATAAATAACAAAAACTGATTAATATGTGTTTTACCTTCTTCGCAAGGCCTTGTGAAGAGAGCTTGTGAGTGCTTAGCTCATTACCTATACACAACACCTGGAATAACCTATTTTGATTAAAATTTTGATTAGCTATTAAATGATATGTCTCACTTTGTGTTCCCTACGGGGAAAGACCAAACAACTAAGCATCGTGCCAGCTTACAACAACCTGATCCCGAGCCTTTATAGTATTGCTGAGAAACTAGTCAAGTGTGAGATCCAAACATTGTTCTGTAAATTACACCATCATATAGGAAAAGTTGTAATGTGATTGTGTTGGTGATGTTATGCCATAGAAATAGTTTATACACCAAAAAATTAATAAATTTAGGATTGCGGTAGAGTCATATTATAAGTTGACACTATAATACTTCCTTATGGTTTGTTTATTGTAACTTCCTATGTGAGTAATGGATCATGATTTTTTAATTATATACTGTTTTACTTCATTTATTTCATCGTTCTTGGATCGAGAAGCTGTGTGTCTTTGGTGATCTAGTATTTTATTTACTAGATAAATGCATGACTGTCACGACCCACACCCGGTATAGGAGAACGAGTGTGTAACAGCGTCCACCCTACGTCACAGAATCGATGGTAGAACGCTGTTCTAGGTCACTAACTAACAACTCACACAATGATATAATGTACCAGTCATAGATCTCAACTCCGAATGGAGGACAAGTATAAAGATATGGTAATACTCAATCATAGTCTAAAGCACGATATGATATCAAAGAAGTCTAAATAACTATAAAGACTCGACAAACAACAACTAAATAATATCCAAATCAAATCTCAAATACAATGTCAAAAAATCTCCAATTATTACAAGTCAAGTTCAAACTGAGAATCTAAAACAAGCCAACTAAAACTAGGTCTCTCTATCACTCCTGAGAATCTGGACCCATGATAGCTATCCCTTCCTCGAATTCGTAGTAGGTAGGACACGTATCCTCTGAGCAATCATCTAAAAATTATATCCAGTCAAGATAGAACGAGCACATCTCCTCTAGCAGTTCCAAATAAATGACAAAGGCTATAAAGCAGTTATAGCAAGTAATACTTAATGAATATGAAAAATTTGAGACATGAATTGAAATAGGACAACAGTTAGAACAAGAAAAGTAAATACAGTAAAATAGGAGAACATGACAACGAAGACTGTAAATAGAGATAGCTAAATTAGAACAATGTGATATGAGTCATATCAGAATAACATGAGATAATGTGAATCTAGTACAAGACACTAATCCAGTGTGTTTTAAAATATCAAGTTCGACATGTAAACGGCTAGTGGATAAATATGGCACATCGTACGCTTGGAAAGCGTGCGATGACTATCTGTAACGATTAGACTTGTAGTGAATACGACACGTCGCACGCTTGGCCTAACGGCGACAGCTGTCTTTCTAGTAGAGGTGGTTCTTGTATGATTGAGAATGTTTACATGTCTACTCAAGTATTTTTTCGTCCTGACAAGTACAAGTGAACCCATATCCCGATAAATAAATAGATTACGAGTCTAGCCAGAAAGCAGGTGGTACTTGTAGGTGTTTCTGGTAGGTGGTTCCAGTAGTAGGGACTAGACGAGTTAAATACATGTGTCGCAAATGAATGAATTCAGAATACCAATCCGTGTTGTGACAGAGAATCAAATAGAACTATACTAGAAGTTGAATCATAATAATTATCAAGTAAATAAAAACTATCAGAGAATGTACTCACCTGTTGTCCAGAATAGTGAATAAAGATCGATGCCCAAGGTGGTGTCACACAAACCTATATATGGGATGCACAAAGTTATTTGATGTTTTAAAGTAAACAATGAATTTAGATGCACTAATTATATGCTTATAGGCTAATTCTAGGTCAAGGATTTCAAACTAAATCAAGGCTAGTCAATCTAGGTCAATACTCTAGATAGCTACCTATATCTACCCATGCATCAATGTACCCCAAGTCCTGGTTTACCAAGATACCACATGCCAAGCCCAACCTACATATCACATATATTAACATATACTAATATCCATATAATATATATATATATATATATATATATATATATATATATATATATATATATATATATATATATATATATATATATATTAAGAAAGGGAACTTTTATTGATGTATCAGGCACAAAATACCGAAGCCTGTAATAGTAAGCGCGCCAAGCGCTAAGAAACAACAAAACCTAAAATCCTACCCAGCCCCCGAGGGCACGGTAGGCGCGGCTAAAGCAAAGCTTGCCAAAATTGCTCCGGGGAGTGGGAGCAGCGGGTCTGGGTTTTAAGAATTTGACAAAGGACTTCGCGGTTTAGTTGAGCCGGAGTGAATTGGCGACCTTCGTACCTAAATTTATTTTGATTCTTCCAAAGGACCCAAATACCAGCGACAATGGCGATCTGATGGCTGTGGGAGTCACCCCAGTTAGTCAGGAGATCGTTGAAGCCCCCGGGCCTATGCCTTCTCCTACAACGTCGAGAAAGGTTACGCCAAATCAGGTTAGCCAGATCTCCTGAGTGTAGGATGTATTCCGCCGTTTCTGGTTTGTGAGAGGTGCAGCAGTGGCAGCTGGCTGCGACGCTAAAATCGATGGTGGTTAGAGAATCGTCGGTTGGCAGCTTTCTGTGCTGAGCTCTCTAGATCAGAAAGGACCACTTGATGGGGATGCAGGATTGCCAAAATGGCACGATTAGTAGAGACGGCACGCCGCCACCCCCTACCTCACACCTGGCTGAGGCCATCGTGAACGGGCCTCCGACGTTGGGGGCCCAAATCAATTCGTCTGGGCGATCGATGATCCTAACGTCCGCGGCGGCGAGCTCGGTCGTCGTCTCCAGCCCGATCCATTCTCTGATACGCTCCCATCTCCAACCCGATGCTGGGTCCCAGAGATTCTGAATCGTACAGTTAGGGGGGCGTTCGGGGACAGATGGTAGATCCCATTACCAATCCACCGCTCAAGGCAAGGCGACGAATCTCCGATACCGAGTCGCATACGAATTAGGAGTTCAACTAGCTGACGATCGTGGAGAATACGGTGCCAGGATGCAGAGGAGCGACTGTTGGTGACAGCTATAGCTGGATGAGAGTGTTGGAAGTATCTGGCTTTCATGAATCGCGACCAGAAAGATTTGTGCGATCTGAGCTTCCACCATAATTTCATAGAGCATGCGTCCATGATGTACGCTAATTTGATAAAGCCGAGTCCTCCCTCGTTCGTGGGTTTGGCCATCGTATCACAGCTGGCCCAGTGGTGCTTATCCTTGCCATCCTGATGACCCCAGAAAAAGCTGGCAAAAAGAGCCTCCAAGGAGGAAAGAACCTTTGAAGGAGGGGAGCAAACTGCCAGGGCATAGATTGGGATGGAGGATAGAATGTGCTTGATGAGGATCATCTTGCCGTCAGGAGAAAGGGTCGCATTGTGCCAACCTTCGATCTTCTTTCTGACCTTCTTGACTAGCCCGTCGAAGATGCTCGAATTAGACCTGCCGTACACCAGAGGGCAGCCCAGGTAGGTGAACGGAGGGTATGCGGTGGAGAAGGAGGTGAGATTGGTGAGAATAGCCGAGTGGCTCCTGTCGGCTTTGTGGTGGGTATAGAAGACACTTTTGTCGTAGTTGATCCGTTGTCCGGAGCATCTGGTTTATTTCTCCAGAGTGCTACTGACCACCTCTACTGATCCAACGTCCCCGGAGGAGAAGATGATGACGTCGTCGGCGTAGGCCAGGTGAGTAATAATAGGGCAACCAGCAGTAGTATAAAAGTGGTAGAATCTGGGGATGTTGACCATGCTGTTGAGGTTTCTGCTGAGGGCTTCTACGGCTATGATAAAGATGGTGGAGGATAAAGGGTCTCCTTGTCGGACACCTCGACTAGATTTGAAGAAACCGTCTACTTGCCCGTTGATGACAGTGGAGAACCAAGAGTTGCTTATAGATCTGAATATGATGTCTATCCAAGTTTCTGAGAACCCGAAAGTCCTGAGCACCCAGATCATGAATTGTCAGTCCAGACGATCGTAGGCCTTTTCCATATCAAGCTTGATGGCAATGTTTCCCCCTCTCGATGGGAATTTTATGCATGTAATCATTTCCAGGGCTAGAAGGATGTTGTCAGTGATATTCCGCCCTGGGACGAAACCGCTTTGTTCTTCAGAGATAATCTTGGGAAAGATGTGGGACATGCGGTTGGCGATGATCTTAGAAATGATCTTATTGGTGAAGGTGCATAGTCTTATTGGACGAAAATCTTTAAAGGTCTTCGGGTTATCTTTTTTGGGAATTAAGATGAGATTGGCTCGGGATAGGGATTTAGGATAGCACACACCTTGAAAGAAAGCAGTCACGGCTTCGATCATGTCAGTCTGGATGATATTCCAACAGGACCGAAAAAAAAACCCTAGAGAATCTGTCCGGTCCTGGAGCGCTGTGTTCGTCAAGGGCCCAGACTGCGAACTTAACTTCTTCCGCGGATGGAGGGATTAATAGCTTCTCATTGTCCTCTTCTTTGATTTAGAGAGCGACCTTGGCCAGGAAGATCTCATCCTTATCAACGGCATCTTTGGTGAATAGAGTGGCATAGAAGTTGGCGGCAGCCGACTGGATGCTCCGCTAATCTTTGAGTAAGGTGTCGTTCTCGTCGGAGATTTGATGGAGGGTGTGTTGTTGCCTACGGCCCCTAACGCAGGCGTGGAAGAAAGCGGAGTTGCTGTCACCCTCGATGTCCCAGGTCAACCTGGCTTTCTGCTTCCAAAATTTTGTCTCAACTTTCATGTGGGATTTTAGGATAACTTTGGTGAGGTTAAGCGTGGTGCGGGCCTCTGAAGAAAAGTCTATAGCGAACCTTGTCACGACCCGCACCCAGTTTTTAGCACGAGCTCGTGAGCAAGCTAGCTACGCATCGAGCGGACTCCAGCCCGACTCGTGTACGTATAAGCTGTCCAGAATAGTGTATCATGTCTAATCTAAACTATATCTCAATCCACAAGAATCAAATAAAATAAGAATGAACAAGTATGGGTCATGGTCTGCAGCCTATTATCATATTGTTCGATTAGACTCCAAGAATGATATGAGTCTATAAAATAAGTAGAATATAACATGGTACGGAATATAAAGCATGAGAGGATAATAAAGAAATATTACAAGCAAATACCTGTATCATACATCGTAATCCTCTACCATCCCGCTCTGCTAACTAACTCCCTGCAGTCGCTAAACCTGAAGAGATCATCAGGTCCTCAGAGGACTAGCAAGATACATAAAACATGCCTATCTAACAGTTTAATCATGTAATAATATAAACAGGATATGAACAGGAACTAGACAGGAGACTGACATGTGGCTACTGACAAGTAACTATGAACACGGATACGAAAACAACTATGCATAAATGAACTGCCGGAAGATCAATGGAATACCAACCCTCGCCCCGAATGTGGACTCGTAGGTCAGTTTCAAGACAATTCACCCTCGCCCCATATGTGGACTCACAGGTGCAAAGGACAACCCTCGCCCCGTGTGTGGACTCGCAGGTTGTGGGAAAAACAAAAGAATAGCAGTTCACTCACACGTACTTGCAGACATGACTCAATCAAGATACAGGTGAAGACACAGTACAACTCAGTCATGACACAGGTAAGAACAACTCTAGCATGATCCATGACATAAACAAGCCTGGTATAACTACACTATCAAGTCATGAAATACTGATATACAAGCAAGACAATAAACTAGTAAACATGGTATCATATAAATCTATAGCAACTAAGGTAACTAAGGATACATACTAAGACATGTGTACTTTAAGCATAAAAATAAACTGTAGAGGGAGGCAAGGTATACTTGCCTGGTGGCAGCATGAAGAACCAATAAGATACCGACAACTGGTACGCCAAAAAGTCCAAAATCCACAAATGTCTCTGAAAACTGATACAGATATTGTCAACATTCTCAGAATAGTCAAATTAGCTAGGATTGCCTGTCCTTAAGTCCAATTCTGGACATAGGGGAAAAATGGTAATTTCAGGCAAAAACGATATCCGCCGTTGGACCCGTTTTGCACCGAAAATCGTGCCTGAGTCAATGGTCTCTAAAGTCATCAAACTATATGTCAACAGATCCAGTTTTTCGATACGAATCCAACCATATATCCAAAGTTGGATTCCGGTGGGCCGTACATAAAATCACCCGTTGAGTCGGACCGTGGGGCCCGCAAAACGGTGATCCAATCAACTGTCTCAGAATCGGACCAAACTTGGCATACAGGACCAGAAAAATGATACGGTCCTGTTGGCGTAAGTTTCGTCTCGATCTGACGAACGTGCACAAAGTAATTGGGAAATTTGCACAAAGGCCGATACGATAAATTTCGACGGATACGCATCAAATTCGTCACGCACACGCGACCAATTTGAATTCCGTCAAAGCCCACACGACCACGAAGCCGTTACGCACCTTTTGATGCTTTCGGTTCGTGACCACGTCGCCTGGTTTGGCGGAACGCACGTCGTATCGGATGGTTTTTAGGATTTTCTAATATTTTGAAAACGGGTTTTTTCTAAACATTAGAATCAAATAACTTTGAACCTACTCAATAAAATTAGGATCCATAAAAAGGGTTTTACTGCCGTATATGTTGTCTAAACACCTGTTTAGGTGGATTTCGAAATTGATCGAAGGTTCGACCGAAATTGGCCTTCAAAGTCGGGTTTCCAGGACAGTCTAAAACATCTAGAAATCGAGTTTTTTTTCCTCGATTTGGAACTCGCTTCCTATCGCACATGGTGCGAATCAAAATAAACTAATTAAAAGAATATACAGCCCTATAGGTTGTGAGCATACCCGTGAAGATAGATCCGAATTTGGTTGACCACGCGTCGAGAAACCCCGTCGCAAAGTCGCTCGCGACGCTGTTGTGGTCACTGTCCTGTTCTCGGTCCACCGTGCGCGCGCGTGGGTCTACGGCGACCCTGGCCGGCCGGCGATGGCCCGCAGCGGTGCGCTCCGGTGGCGGGAAGGTGCGCCAGGGAGAAAGGTCAGCAGGGAGTAGGTTTGGGGTTAGGTGTTTGCAAAAAACAAAAAAATTTGTTTTTATTCCAAACTTGTAAAAGAGTACAAAGTACAATAAATTTTAGGGAAGTACAACTTTAGGAATCTGATCAGAAGACGGTCACTTTATCCCTTGGACTATGTGAACTTGAAGACTGTAGCCTCTAGATAACGCAGCAACAATTTTACAAGAGTTCTTGATCTCCTCTGATGATGATTGGAAACTCTATTTATAGAGTCCAGGAAATAACTGTTTTAGCAGTTATTCTGATGTGCGCGAGGCTGGATTGCACCATACTGGATTGCACCAACCTCCTGTTGTGCCAACTTTCATTCAGTTGTCAATCGTGTACTAACTGTATTTAGACGCGTGGTATCGTATGATTGAGATGCGCGTGGTCGTGTATAGGATAGTAGACACGTCTTGTGAGATTAGTGGCATGTGCGCCACATCATCCTGCTTTAGAATGTAAGTTATCTCAACTTTATCAGGTTGCACGAGCTTCAGTCAACGAGTCAAACTGCGCTTGATTTGAGCGGCGCCTACACACGTGGCAGCTTCTGATCAAAAGTCGTTCAGGTTGCGCCCAGGCACAACTAAGGATTTTGTTTAGATTGTGCCTGGACGCAACTCACGAAGTGTACAAGACAGCTGTCCACCAACTTTTTCTTGAGCGGCACAATTCACGGGATTCGACAAGATTTTCCTCGTTCTCTGTTGTATCAGTCGTCATTATGGTCAGGTAATGATGACTATTAAGTGTCAGATGCTACGTAGGCTTTGGCGCAAAAAGATTGGGCGCAGACTGATATTAGGCGCAATCTGATCGGTGGCACAATCTGCTTCATATCAGTGGCACAACTTGATTTTTGGGGTGCAACTTGATCACTGATCAGTATATTGAAGGCGCAACTTGATTTTTAGGCTCTACAAGACCCCCTTCAAAGTTTTCAAAACTTAAAGACGTTGCAAAGTTTTGGAATACTTTGAATTTATAAAAGTTTGACTAAGTCAGGTTGTGCCGGTCTCATGCAATCTGTTATGCACGATTCGGGATGACTGTTAGGATTCTAATTTTTTGGCTATAAATAATCCCCATTTACTCCACTGTGATTCTTTACTTTCACTTTTAATCTTCTGAAAAACTTTTGCAACCCTCTTCTCCGATCATCTTCTTGACGACATGGCCCAAAAAAGGACTGCTGCTGACAAGGAAAAAGCTATCGCCACTTCTTCAACTCGTGTTCTACCTACCCATATACCACAATATGTGCCGCCTTCATCTCGTCGAGAGATAGCTAATCCAGCAATGGAAGGTGATTAGGGGCGAGCCGATTTGATTTGTGATTTCATCAATAATTGATTTGTGCCCCTCTTTTTAGAGTGTGGTGCATCATAAACTCTGCGTCACCCCTTCTTAGGGGGTGATCGCTCTTTCTTTGAACAGTGTTCATTTTTACGAATACCGTTTGCGCACAATAAAGATTATGGCGCAACTTGAGGTGTGGCACAACTTGAGTTTCGCGCAACATACCATGTGGCGTAACTTGGGTTGTCGCACAACTCGACATATCACGTAACTTAAGTCTCGCGCAATACATCTCATGGCACAATTCAGAAAATCTGTGTGATTTAAGAAATCATACATCTTCATTTTTTTTGTTTCTAATAATTTATATTTATGCATCTCTCTGCAGTCAATCTCAGAGAAGACCCGGATGCAGAGAAGTTTGCTTCAACTTTTAATGTCCCAGAATACAGAGAGAATTTATCTCACGTCACTTTTTCTCATTACGATGGCCCTGAAGCACGAAGGAGTCTGCTCGTAAATCAGGACAATCAAACCCTTTTGAACTTAATGAACGGTGAACCTCTGCAGAGCTTTGATACTACAGTTTACAAGAAAACTGTCTTTTTATTTGGAGATACAATCAAGAAGACTTCCCAACCTAAGGCAAGAAAAGAGACGAGATATTTCTTAAAGGGAAATAACGCGATTCATCTAACAGAAATATTCAGATCCATGGCATTATCTCAATATGCTTTTGCTAGTTATCCTAGGAGGATGTCATGGGATCTGACTCCTCTCCAATAAGCAAGAGTCATCCGAATCTGTTATAAAGTGGGTCCACAGAACAGAGACCTTTTTATAGTACTTCTGAGAAATATAGCACACACTTGAGAGGTTTAAGACCGAGCTGTATTCCTCCCGAGGACTCTTCGCTGCTCCTTCCTGTCAGAGTACCCATTTTTGCAAATACATTTGCAAAAGCCAAAGGAAGATATCCAGACCGTGCTATGCAAATGACAGGCCTGGTAAACCCTGGAATGAAACGTTGGAGTAGCTTGTCCATATAGATTTTGGAGGAATTCAAAGACAGGCTCATTGATCTGGGCCTCTACAATCCCATCTGCACTACGATATATGGCATTCATCCAAATCCTCACATGTTCTTGGCTTTGGTAGAAAGATATAACAAAAGCACTGGGACTTTCATGACACCTCATAGAGAAATAGGGTTTGCTCTTAACGAGATGGAATATATCTCTCATCTGCTGATGGGTGACAACCCATATGAAGAATATGTACCCATAAATGATGAATTAGATGCTCTAGCAAAGGAGAATCCACAGATGATCACAGTTTCTGAAGAGCTACTGTGCCATTATAAAATCTGCTCACTTGGAAAAATAATCGGTTATAGCTAAGATAAACCGATGCCCTTTAGATGAAGGAGGATTGATAGGGCCAATTATATCCATACCCCAAGCTTCAAAAGGCTACGAGGCTGTAGTTGGATGAAGAAATTCCGATGGTTGGTGAATGAAATCTGCATGAATTTGACATGCACGGCATTTTCTTGCATAATCAATAGCATCTGATACCATAGAAGGCCAGTAGTAGCCCATACGTCAGATACGATCCTGTAGTTTAGGACCAGGTTGATGTGCTCCACAAACACCATCATGAGCTTCACGTAATATCTTCTTTGCTTCATCACCAGCAAGACACCTCAAGAGTAATCCATCAAAAGTTCTTCGATAGAGAGTTTTAGTAGTATGATTATAATTGAATCGAAGTGATCGACGACGGATACTTGTAGCTTCCTTAGGATCTTCTGGCAATATGTCATGTACTGTAAAATCAATGAAAGGTACTCTCCAATCCTCGTTAAGGACATTGACTTTAGTTAGGTTATTGAATTCAATGTTATGGTTGTTTTCAACACAAAATAATTCTCTATTAGAGATAACCACCATCTGTTGTCTTTTGACTGAAACTGCCAATACTGCAGCTAGGTTAGCTAAAGCATCAGCTTTTGTATTGCATGCGTGACGTACATGTTCGATAAAGAATCCTTTGAATGAAGAAGCTATTCTGGTTGCTGCTTCATGGTATGGTACCAAACCTTGATGTCGGACTTCATATATGCCTCTAACCTGATTAACAATCAGCTTAGAGTCACCATATACTTCGAGATATTCAATATTCAATTGTTTGACTAATTGAAGTCCAATGAGCAAAGCATTGTATTCTGCCACATTGTTGGAGCATGATTCATCTAAAGAATAGGCCCTTTGAATAGTTAACCCATCAGGTGAAACAAGAACAATTCCTACTCCAGCAATAAGAGTACCTCCAGGTCCAATTCTAGAAGCTCCATGAAAGAACAACCTCCAAGTAGGAAATTCTTCTGAGATCATATTTGATTCCAATGTTTCGTCCGGAATCTCATCATAGAGTTTAGATGTCTCAGGGACAGGATGAGCTGCTAAAAATTCAGCAAGTGCTTGGCCTTTCACAGACTTTTGAGGAACATAAACCATATCATATTGTGCTAGCAATATGGCCCATGTGGCAAGTCTAAAATTGAGTGTGCTTGGCTTCTTCATTAAGACTCGAAGAGGATTGACCCGGGATATGACATGAATAGTTTGGCCTATGAAGTAATGTCTTGTCTTCTGAACAGCAAACATTAAGGCTAAACATTCCTTCTCCACTGGACTATAACGATGTTCAGCTCCAATCATTGTTCGGCTGAGATAGTAGATGGCTTATTCATGACCTTCCTTGTTCTTCTGAGCCAGCAAAGCTCCCAATGAATGATCTATTGCTCGGACATACATTAAAAAGGGTATTCCTGAGATCGATGGTACAAGAACCGGTGGACTCATTAAATTTTGCTTTATGTCATCAAATGCTCGTTGACATTCTTCCGTCCAAACGAAAGATACACCTTTCTTCATTAATTGAGTAAATGGTCTACAACGTCCAGATAAATTCAAAATGAACCGCCTGATGTACGCAAGCCGACCTTGGAATCCTCGTAGCTCTTTTAGATTGTGTGGAGGACGCATCCCTTGAATGGCTTTGATCTTCTCGGGATCAACGTGTATACCCTTAGAGGTAATGACGAAGCCAAAAAACTTACCACTAGAGACACCCGAAAAAGACTTGGTGGGGTTCATTTTGAGTTGATGCTGGCACATTAGATTGAAGATAGTTCTTAAATCTTGAATGTGATCTTCTTTGAGACGACTTTTGACAGCAATATCTTCAACATAGCATTCGACAGTCTTTCGTAAATGATCTCGAAAGATAGTGCTCATAGCCCGTTGGTAAGTTGCACCTGCGTTCCTAAGACCAAACAGCATGACCGTATAACAGTACATACCCCGAGGAGTACGAAACAAAGTATGTTTTTCATCTTCAGGATCCATCCGGATTTGATTATATCCAGAAAACCCATCCATGAAAGAAATTCGTTCGAATCCACATGTATTGTCGATCATAAAATCAGTAATTGGGAGAGGGAATTCGTTTTTGGGGCAAGCATCATTGAGATCCCGAAAGTCTATGCAAACTCGAACTTTTCCGATCTTTTTCAGGACAGGGACGACATTGGCCACCCAGTCAGGATGTTGTTCTTCTCTGATAAAGCCACAGGTTATAAGCTTTTTGACTTCATCATCAATTGCATCCATCATTTCAGGCTTGAATCGCCGTTGTTGTTGTTTGACCGTTTTGACATTCGACAAGATGTTAAGCTTGTGAGTTGTAATTTGAGGATCTAATCCCGGCATATCTTCGTAACTCCAGGCGAAGACGTCAATGTATTCACGAATAAGGTGAATTAATTCTTGTTTATCATCTTCTGGGAGATTCTTGCTGATGAAGATTGGTCGTGATACACATTTCTCTCCAATATCAATTTGGACCAGTTGATCTTCAGTAGGTGGTTCTCGTTGTTCAAAATAAAGTTCCCACTGATTGTCCATCATTTATGCCCAAGGGTCCATTTCAGTAGCTTCTTCAATGTCACTTTCATCATCTTCTAAAAATTCGGTGGACTCCATGTTAGAAGATACTATGACCTTATGAATATGACCGATGCTGGTATCAGAATCCCACGAGATAGAATCAGAAGAGTTTGAACGTTCTTCTTCATCAGATTCAGAAGGTTCTGGAGTTGGAAGTGGTGACATATAACCGAGTCCTCATTTCGTTTTACTGTGGTATTGTTGTGATTTTCCTCTTGGAACAACAATACGAAGAGGGGTTCGCCTTCCTTTACCATTGTTGAGACCTGTTCTGAAATCATAGCCCATTTTACGGATGATGGCTTTAGATTGTGGACTATAGCGTCGTAATTATAGCCTTCCTGTATCATCTCTATTATCATTATAGAGCATAATTTTTGGTTCTTCTCTTTTGTTGAAGAATATAGGCTTTTTATCTTTCTTTCGAGACGGTACTAAGAAGTACGACTCTTGTATTGAATCCAGTGATGCCACATTTCGTCGAGATGATACTTCTATTGCAAGTAGGTTAAAGCTATCTAGCATATCCAAATAACACTGAGTATAGTAAAAGACATCAGTATACTGCAAAGGAGATGCTTTATTGATCTTTACACCATCATTTACAACAGGGACTTTAGCTTTAGTAGGCTTAGTCAGATTGATGACAAGAGGGGAAGAAGAAGAACGAGAAGGAGGAGGGAGCTTCTTGCAACGAAGATCGATTACAAGCAGCTCAGAAGAGGTGAGCTTCCTTTGTTCCTGACTATCACCTTTAGGTCGCTTCTCATGGGAAGGTAGATAAATAGTCAGTGGTTGGGAAGACTGAGGACAAGAGGTACGCCCTTTGACTGGAATCACTAGAGTATCATTAGGTATACTCTTCTGTTCTTCATCTGTGTCCATTGCTAATACCACCTTCATGAATTCCTCTTTGTACATACGAGAATCATTGTAATATGCTTCAACTCCTTTGAAAGGATTCAAATCTGCTATCTCTTTTTGGACTTCTCCATTACCATCCACATATTTGAAATATTGGTGGAGTGTAGAGGGTACAATATTGTGTTCATGGAGAAATGGCCTTCCCAACAAAGCATTGTATGAGCCATGATTGTCAATAACATAGAAAGTTACTTTTGTACGAAGGCCAATTTGAAGTTTTAGGCGTATCTTCCTCAAAAGTTCACTTCTTCCTTGATTGAATCCCAAGATGGTAGTAATAGTTGTAGAAAGATTATGTACTGGGATTTTCAAAGCGTCCAATAAGGACTTTGGCATGATGCTAAGTGCAGACCCAAGATTAATCAGAATACGGTCGACTTTCATTGTGTCCACATATCCCGTGAAATAGAGAGGACGATCATGACGATTGTCTTCTAACAGCATGTCATCTTGTGTAAAAGTGATATTGGGCAATAATTCAAATACACTATGACAATGTGCACAGCTGACTGGCTCCTTTTCGGACTTCTTGAGAAGAGTCAAACAAGTGTCAGCCTGCATCAAAGCTTCACTTAACGTCTCACGAGTTTCTTTTGTGAGACGTAAAAGTTCAAAGATTGACAATCTTGCTGGAGTATTGGCCAATTGAGCCAATATATCAAAATTGTAAGGCTTTTCAAGTCTAAGAGATGATGACTTCTTTAATGCTTTATCAAAGCGAACAGGTTGCTTTCCCTTGTCTGCTGATGTTGGTTTAGGAGGAGATGGCTCTACCACTGGCACAAATGTAGACGGTGTATCTTCAGCAGGAGAAGATGATGGAGGAAGAACATCCGGAGATGGATCTTGATTTTTGGAATACTCCCGAAGATAGGGTTTCCCAGATCTAGTGCCTATTAGGATTTCTTCTTCTGTTAATGGTTCAAAGGATACCATATTACAGTTCTTTGATTTAGACTTGGAATGCTTCTTTTGTTTAGAAGAGGAAGGCGTTTCAAATTCTGCAACTAGATCTGGATGAATCCATATGATCTATCCTTTGTCAGTTGACATCGGAACAAGACCTTCATTTTGAGGATGCGAGATATTCACAATTTCTAGAGTAGTCCTTGGAATGGGGACAACTCCATCTTGTACGAGTTGTGGTAGAAAATCACCAAATTGGAGAGAGACTACATTAGCAATCACTGTTTTCTCGTCCTGCTGTAGAGTAATTGCTCCATGGTTGACCAACTCCTGAATTTTGCCCTTGAGCACATAACATGCTCTGGTTGGATGCCCTATGAATCTGTGATTAACACAGTATTTAGGGTGATCAGTTTTACCAACTTCTTCTGGTCGCTTTACCTCTGGAATTTGAAGCTTATTGCTTTTGATCAAGCAATCGAAGATGCTTAAACGTATCATCTTCGTCGAAAGAATACTCTTCTTTTGGACGAGTTGGCTTTTGCAGGGGTGCCGATAGGGTGGATGCCGTCTGAGTAACAATGACAGCCAAAGACTCTTTGCCTTTAAGATTGATGGCCAATGTTTCTTTATTCTTACGGTTATTCTAGCGATTACTACCCCCAGGTGTAGAATGTTCATCTTGGTTAGGGTGAGTCATCTGGAATCCTAACTATTTGAACTTTTCGGCACTCACTTATGCCGCCTTTGCATTAACAATAAAAGAAGGCCAATCCTGGAATTGTGTAGATCCCATCCATATACTGATAATAGGCAACACGTTTGATTTGTAAGTGTCTATTGTTATAGCAGATGGAGTACCTAAAGGCATTTTGAGTGCCTCTCGGCAGAATCTTTCATTGAAACTCTCTGTAGATTCATTGTGCCTCTGTTTAATTTTGATGAGGGCAGACATTGTCATGTCGTTGACTCCTTCATAAAATCATTCCAAGAACATTTGCTTGAAACTAGCAAAAGAAGTGATACAGCCATCAGGCAGGCTACGATACCAGTCATATGCTGCACCGGCTAAACAACCAACGAACACTCTGGTAAGAAGAGCATCATTTGGCTGTAATTAATCAGTCATCACTTCAAAATGATTGATGTATTGACTTGGAGAAGTGCTACCATCAAACATCATAATGGTTGGGAGTTTATACTTAGGAGGAAATAGAACTTCCTTTCACTCTGTAGGATATGGTTGCTTTATACCCAATTTTTGTAGACCATCCTTCTGCTTAAAAGCCTCAAAGTGAGTGTGCAGAAGTTTCAAAGCCTCATTGGCATCCCCTGATGTTTGGAAATTGGTAGGCTGGTTAGAAGTATTGGGAGGAGGAACAGCATGATAATTACCACCCCCAGCACCAGACTGACTTGGATCAGCTTGAGTTGGCACAGAAATGACCTGAGGGGCCGGTACCCCCAGACTAACAGGTACAGAAGATGTTATAAGCTCCGGATTTGTAATAGGGTTTACAATCGGAGGCACTGTATGTTGAGCCACCATTATGGTGTGCATACTTGCAACCATTTCTGCCATGGTTTTCAATTTGTCTTCTAATACAACAATTCGTTGCTCTTGGCTGGTTAATGTAGAGGCATCTTGATCTTCTGTAATGGTATATGCTGTTACTTCTCTTGTATCTATTGATGAGATAGTTTGTTCAGAACTTTCACTATCTGCATCAAACTCCGAAAGAGAGTCCTCTCCCACATGGGTGATAGGAAGATCTTCTTGATTAAAGACACCTTGGATCAAATGTCGATTTCTTGATCTTGTGTATTGAAAGACACTTTCACTGGATGCATGGATCCGGTCTAAGTATTGTTGACTAGGATTACGGGATGCATTACGTCTCGGACGTTTTCCACCCCCAGTGACTTGAGAAATATGTTAACAGAAGCATATAATAGTTCATCTTCGTCTTCTATTATATGTTCAGGAGTTGAAGCATAGTTCAGACGATCGAAGACAGATCGTCGAGCCGATTGGCAACAACAGTTGATGACTTCATGTAGGCAGTGGCGATTTGAAGCACGATTTGGAGGTGAGAAAAACATTTCCGTAGTTTCCCGCCTTTGTGTAAGATGTTGCCGGAGATCAGTTACAACCACAGGACGAGAAGAACTCGGAGGGACATATTCCTTAATGATGTTAGGAACATGTCTCATATTCTTCAGGTGTTTGGTTCCTTGAGTGTACAAGGATGTACTCAACTCATTAACATAGGTAGAAGGGTCTTTCTTTTCAAACTTTGACTTTTGATGCAGATTGGCCTTTGGCATAGGGTTCTTGCATTTTACCAAAGCTGATATTGGTTGACGTATATTGAGATAAGCACGTAAATCTAAAAATTCTGCTCCCGGTGTCTCTGTTTGTGATACCTTCAATTTTCCTTGTCTGGATCTTAAAATTTGCAAGGTAGGAAAATCTTGAACAGACCCCATAGGAGTAGGCAAGATGCCTCTGTGATCAATATTCTTTCCAGTATCAGAGATCCGAGTACCTCTGTTTATAGGAATAGAATCTGATACATCTTCCTCTGAATCATAGACCAGGGAAGTTTGAGAAAAGACCAAAGGGTGCTTTCCTTTATTTTAAACAGGGTTAGCTAAGTAGCGTTTCCCTTTGTTCTATTGTGTGATCATTTTAGGCATAGAATGTGCCAATTGAGAAAATGCCATAGGACTTTTTCCTTTGTTCTGTCTAGTGTTAGCACCAGGACATGAATTCTCTAAGTTCAGAACTTGAGAATTGGAAGAAGGTATAGCCAAAAGACTAGTTCCCTTAAGTTGCACCGGAGTAGCAGATTGCTTGGGTTGCGCCATAGACCTACGGACTACTGGTAGCGCATTGGCAGCAACTTTGGTAGACTGTACATCAACAGCAGCTTGAACTGACTGTGTTTCGGCAGCAAAGAAAGTGGTAGACTGCGCATGGACAGCAGAGTGATCAGATTGTGCCCTAACAACAGAAACAGGCTGTACTGGAGCCACTGAGGCGGATTGTGCCTTGATCATTGAGCACTCAAGTTGCGCCTGGGCAATAGCGACTGTGGGGGATTTAGGAGTCCACACAGTCTTGTTCTTGGCAATAGCCACCGTGCGCTTGTTGCTCTTGGTGTTGATCATATTCTCGTAGGCTATCTGGTTGACTTGAACAACTAGAGTCTTCTACGTCTTGTCGATCGACGCAATGTCACATTGAGTTGTCACTTTCTCGTCGGAGGAAAAAGTCGTCCCCAGCAGAGTCGCCATTTTGTTTGCAAAAAACAAAAAAAAATTGTTTTTATTCCAAACTTGTAAAAGAGTACAAAGTACAATGAATTCTGGAGAAGTACAACAATAGGAATCTGATCAGAAGACGATCACTTTATCCCTTGGACTATGTGAACTTGAAGACTGTAGCCTCTAGAGAACGCAGCAGCAATTTTGCAAGAGTTCTTGAACTCTTCTGATGATGATTGGAAACTCTATTTATAGAGTCCAGGAAATAACTGTTTTAGCAGTTATTCTGATGTGCGCGAGGCTGGATTACGCCATACTGGATTGCGCCAACCTCTTGTTGCGCCAACTTTCATTCAGTTGTCAATCGTGTACTAACTGTATTTAGACATGTGGCATTATATGATTGAGATGTGCGTGGTCGTGTATAGGATAGTAGACACGTCTTGAGAGATTAGTGGCATGTGCGCCACGTCATCCTGCTTTAGAATGTAAGTTGTTTCAACTTTATCAGGTTACGCGAGCTTCAGTCAACAAGTTAAACTGCACTTGATTTGAGCGGCACCTACACACGTGGCAGCTTCTGATCAAAAGTCGTTCAGGTTGCGCCCAGGCGCAACTAAGGTTTTTGATTAGATTGTGCCTGGGTGCAACTCACGAAGTGTACAAGACAGCTATCCACCAACTTTTCCTTGAGCGGCACAATTCACGGGATTCGAAAAGATTTTTCTCGTTCTCTGTTGTATCAGTCGTCAGTATGGTCAGCTAATGATGACTATTAAGTGTCATATGCTACGTAGGCTTTGGCGCAAAAAGATTGGACGCAGTCTGATATCAGGCGCAATCTGATCAGTGGCGCAGTCTGCTTCATATCAGTGGCACAACTTGATTTTTGGGGTGCAACTTGATCACTGATCAGTATATTGAAGGCACAACTTGATTTTTAGGCTCTACATTAGGGTTTTACATGGGATTCTCTCGTTCTCTCCCTTAGTTATATACAAACAGGCTGCGGGTGTGCTTCGGTTGTAGGAACGAAATAGTAAAGCGTAATACTCTAGGGGGGGTGAATAGAGTTGGCAGCGGAATAATGCTAAATAAAAATGTTAGCAACACAATCACAGAATATTAATCACAACTAAAATAATGTAAAGGCAGAGTTAATAGAGCAAATGCAAAGACAGCGATGTATACTGGTATCCCTCTGTTGAGGACTAATCCAGTCAGTAGAACTCTTGCTACCAGTTGAATCCACTATTGGAAAAACCGCAAGTTTTCTTACGAAGTCCTTGCAACTTCTACAACGCGAGCTTTGATACGAAGAACTCGTCCAACTTCAAATGTGAAGAGGTATTCTTCAATCAAGCCTTCTGATTACAATCTCTCAGAAACTTCTAGACCGTAGCGCACTGGCAAATTGACTAGAGGATTGTAACTGGCTTGGGATCTGAAATTGTAAGCTCTAGAAAAACTCTTTGGAAGACTGAAAGCTTTAGATAGAGAGAAGATTGAAAGTGAATGAGTGAGTTGAAATGATCGAAATCCTTCTCTATTTATAGGAGTTCCAAAGACAGACTTCTGTCAGAATTCGGGCAGAATTCGGGCAGAACTCTTTGAGCAAATCTCGGTCAAATCCGCAACTGCAGG
This sequence comes from Iris pallida, assembly GCA_029216955.1. NCBI lineage: Eukaryota > Viridiplantae > Streptophyta > Magnoliopsida > Asparagales > Iridaceae > Iris > Iris pallida. The sequence continues at coordinate 29,078,570 of JANAVB010005598.1, forward strand.
AGGACCAAGTTCCAGAGTTTCAAAATCACAACGGCCACTAACCGAACTCTGGCCGAGTTCTATCAGGGCTAGGTTAGGGTTTTAAAAATGGGTTTTGGTGATTTTTGAAAACCTTTTTGAAAATCTTTTTGTAAACATTTTGATAGGTCATTTTTAAAAAATATTTTGAACTATTTTGGGGATAGCCTATTTGCCAGTACGACTCGGTGTACAACAAATTCCTAGACTCAAATAAAATGAAAAATTATATTGCATAGGAAATACAGACTCGAATAGGCAAACAGATCTTCAGTCTTGAACGGAGTGGATAGCCAATCTTGCTTATGTCCAAGTAACCGAGATGTCCCAACTAGCTTTGTATATCCAGACAGAGTTTGATCAGTTATTAAAATCAGGTTGACCATATGACCAATGGGCCAACAATCTCCCCCACTTTGATAATTGACAAACTATGAATGATATAACATTAAGCTTGTTCAAAAAAGAATCAAAACGTGAAATTGTTCAAGTCCTGTATTTAAACTCAAAAAAAAAGTTAGATCTTTAATTTTCTCCCCCTTTGTCACTTAGCAAAACAATTACACAAGAGAAGGCTCCCCCGTATTTAATGCAGAAGGCTCCCCCGCAATTAATGCATAAGAAACAAAAAGTGAGAAAACATAAACAAATAAAACATAAAGAGTAGATATACATCATCATAGGCATGTAAAGTATCTACAAATTATTATCACATGCATGCTATTGTCTCTAAAGAATATTATCACAGGCATGCTATTGTTTCAAAAACATAAAAGAAATCTCAGGCAGTTTGTAATGAAGAAGCAGTATAAAGAGATAGTGCTAAAACAAAGTGCTGAAATAAACTGGAATGTTATAAATGAAACACCATAAGCATGTCCATGAAAAAGTACTGAAACAAAGTGCTGATAAAAATCAAAAGTACTGATAAAAAAAAAAACTGATAAAAACTTGGAATGTTGGAGCATTTCCAAGTATACAATAGAATGTCACTAAAAAAATCAAATCACATCTCCTCATCACTATCCTCGTCAATATCATCATCAGCAGCTCGGCCAGCATGACCGGAAGGACCAGCACCAGAAGTACCAGCGCCAGAAGGATGAGTAGGGGCGCCAGCATAGAACTCACCAACGTAGTCACGAGGTGCATGATACCAATCATAGGCGTTACCTGGCTGGAAGTAGGCATGGACAGTCTCATCCTCACAGCGGTAACCCGAAAAAGCTGGATCTCGAGGGATAGAGCCGGCAGAATGACCAGTCTGGGCAAAACGCAGATCAGCCAAGGAGTTTGCCATCGCCTGGTAACGGGTGACGTCGCGGAACTCACGCTCACGAGCCATGTCTGTCAACGAGACGTGCAAAGCAGATAAGTGCTGATGTATGCCCTCAAATGTCATGGCATACTGATGAGGTGGTGGAGGAGGTGCAGTAGGAGGAGCAGTAGGTGAAGTTGAAGCAGTCCGGCTGCGACGAGATAGCTGAAGAAACTTGGGCTCAGAGTCCTGAGTACAAGTTGATAGATCGATCTCAAATCGCTGAAAGATACGAGGGAGAATCATCGCGTAAGAGAGATTTCGATCTCTAGCACGACATCGTCCCATCATCTGAATGATAGTCTTAGGGGTAGAAAAAGAAATCTCCTTAAGAATATGGTACATGGCGGACAGCTCAAGTGAGGTCACATCATCTTTGGAAGTGGATTTGGGAAGGATAGTATAGTAGATGATGCGGTGCAATTCGTAGTTGAACAAGTTCAGGTTGTAGCCTTGAACTTTCCAGAGCGTACTCTGTCAGGAGCACAGAGTTCCGCTTTGAAACTAGTGAGTGTCGTGCCTTCGGGAAACTCGAATTCCGTGATGTCTACTAGCGGTTCACCTTCATTGGGAATACCAAGAATCTTCGCTAGGAGGGCATCATCGAACTCGATGTCGATGCCTCCAACACGTGTGCTCACAACAAAAGTGTTAACTACGAGATTGCAATAGAATAAACGAATGGCATTAGTAGCTATCGGGAAGCACAGTTTAACAAATAGGTGTAACCCTAATGCCTCAAAGAAGTGACGATGATCAGGAAATACCGTCTATTTGATCGGAGCACCGTTGCATATGGATCGGGTGGAAAAGTTATCGTACCATAATAGGGCTTGATCGAGGGTTTGAAAGAAGAACCCATCGAAAGCGCCGTCGCTCGTTTGGATCGGCGAAAACAGTGAATCCGTGTGAGGATTCGAAGACGACCCTTCCTCACTAGGAGTGGTCTTCTTCCTCTTAGATGGATTAAATCTAGATGCCATTGGAATAAAAAGCACAAATTGAAAGGTGGAGAGAGAGGGAGTTATACCTCACGAAAATAGGATATGTTGTAGAGAATGTCTATCTCCGCACGATTCCTAAATTTTGGAGAGATTTCACCAAGTAGATTGGAAGGAAAGGATTGGTAAAAAGCTAGGGTTTGAAGACTCGGGACGGCTGCTGCTGCTGTTTGAATTGGTTTGGAAGCAATGAAAGAGAAGAAGCTCTCGGGTTCTGGATATATACACAGATACCCTCAATCGAACTCGGGCCGAATTCGGTCAGAGCTCTGGCCGAATTCGCCTAGGGTTCTTCAAAGTTGATTTAAGCCACTTCTTTTTCATTGTCTCATTTCAAATATTTAATTCAAAGATTAGTTATTTTAGCCTTCAAATAACATAATTAATAATATTTTATGAATTAAATGTCTTTACACAGCGACTGTCTCAGATTAGCTGTAGGAGTACTGTCCCAGCTGGCGGAGGTTCACCGGGGAACTCTTAAATACCGCTTCGCTTCAACCGTAGTTGTGGTGACAGATAGACTCTTTATTGGCTTGTCTCTAACACAGTTTTTGCGTATTTAAGATATAATCATAAAACAAAATTAATTAATATTATTGACGTCTAAAATTCCTAATTCTCGACGTAAATAATTGAAACGATCTTCCGCTAGAGGTTTAGTGAAGATGTCAGCTAATTGATTTTCAGTATCTATGTACACAAGGTTTATATCTCCATTTTGATGATGATCTCTAAGAAAATGATGTCTAATCTCGATATGTTTAGTACGCGAGTGACATACTGGATTCTTAGTCAAATTAATAGTGCTCGTGTTATCACAGAAAATGGGAATATGTGTGTAAAATAAATCATAGTCTCCTAGGGTTTGTTTCATCCACAAAATCTGAGCACAACAACGTCCTGCGGCGATGTACTCAGCCTCTGTTGTTGATAGGGCTACAGAATTTTGCTTTTTACTAAACCAAGAGACTAAAGCTTTGCCTAAGAAATAACATGTGCCACTTGTACTTTTTCTATCAACTTTGCATCCAGCAAAATCTGCATCCGAATAACCAATAAGGTCAAAGGACTTAGTTTTAGGATACCACAAGCCAACAGAAGAAGTGACTTTAAGGTATCGGAAGATACGCTTAACTGCGGACTGATGTGATTCCTTTGGGTTAGCTTGAAAACGTGCACACAGGCAAACACTAAACATTATATCTGGACGACTAGCAGTTAAATAAAGTAAACTACCAATCATACCTCGATACTTACGTATGTCGACTGGCTTGCCTTGTTCATTTGAATCAAGCTTTGTTGAAGTTGCCATCGGAGTGCCAATAGGTTTAACATTGTCCAGATCGAACTTCTTTAGCAAGTCTTTTGTGTACTTGGCTTGATTTATGAATGTCCCATTATCGGTTTGTTTGATTTATAATCCGAGAAAGAATTTCAGTTCTCCCATCATGCTCATTTCAAACTCATTCTGCATACACTTAGAAAATTCTTGACAAAGAGATTCATCAGTGGATCCAAATATGATATCATCAACATAGATTTGAATTAAAAGCAGCTTGCTATTAAAAGATTTAATAAAAAGTGTAGTGTCAACCTTTCCTTTTGAAAAACCGTTGTCAAGTAGAAAAGAGCTTAGACGATCATACCAAGCACGAAGTGCTTGTTTCAAACCGTATAGAGCTTTCTTCAACTTGAAAACATGGTCAGGATTTTTGAAATCCGTGAAACCCGGAGGTTGTGCTACAAAAACTTCTTCTTTTATAAAACCATTTAGAAAAGCACTCTTGACATCCATTTGAAAAAGTTTAAAATCATGAAAACATGCAAATGCACATAACATGCGAATGGATTCTAATCTCGCAACTGGGGCATAAGTCTCATCGTAGTCGATACCCTCTTCTTGATTGTATCCTTGAGCTACGAGTCGAGCCTTATTACGAGTCACTAAACCATTCTCATTCAGTTTGTTTCGGAATACCCAACGGGTACCAATGACCGGATGATCAACAGGCCTGGGAACAAGTTCCCAAACTTGATTCCGTTCAAATTGGTTTAATTCCTCTTGCATAGCATCTATCCAAAAACTATCACTACATGCTTCATCAATAGTTTTGGGTTCTAGCTGTGAAATAAATGCAACACTAGAAACAATATCTCTACAGGATGTACGAGTACTTACTCCTTTGGTAATATCACCAATTACCAAATCCTTTGGATGATTTGCTGTAAATTTCAACCTTTTTGCTTCATTCTGAAGGTAGCTGGTTCCTGGATCTTCTCTAGGAGGTTCAGCTAGTGCAGAGCTTGGTTGAGAATCAGCTGGAGTTGAGCTTGGTACAGATGTATCTTCGTCATTGTCATCAATCGTTATTTGATTTAATTCATCAAAGGTGACATTGATTGACTCTTCGATAATCATGGTACGTTTGTTGAAGACTCTGTATCCTTTGCTCTTGGCCGCATAACCTAAAAATATACCTTCATCGGCCTTTTCATCAAATTTTCCCAAATTGTCTTTTGTGATAAGAATAAAACATTTACAACCAAAAATTCTAAAGTATGAAACTGAAGGAATTCTATCAAACCATAACTCAAATGGAGTCTTCTTCGATTTGGGTCGAATTAGAACTCTATTGAGAACAAAGCAAGCTGTGTTGACAGCTTCAGCCCAGAAATATTTGGGTAGACTAAACTGGTTTAACATCACTCTGGCCATTTCGGTTAGAGTTCTGTTCTTACGTTCCACAACCCTATTTTGTTGTGGAGTCCTAGGGCAGGAGAACTCATGAATAAAATCGTGTGTGTCACAAAAATGCTCAAAATTAGCATTTTCGAATTCGCCACCATGATCACTTCTAATGCGAGTGATCATGTAACCTTTTTCATTCTGAACTTTCTTGCAAAAGACGACAAATTCAGATAATGCATCATTCTTGCGTGTCAAGAAATATACCCACGTGTATCTAGAGAAATCATCTACAATTACGAAAGCATAAAGTTTACCTCCGAGGCTAGCAACTCTGCTAGGACCAAATAAGTCCATGTGAAGCAATTGTAGAGGTCTAGTAGTACATACTGCGTTTACTGACTTGAAAGTGGATCTGGTAGCTTTGTTCCTTTCACATTGACTGCATACCGAATCCTTCTTGAATGTAATGTCCGGTAAACCGCGTACTAGCTTCTTTGTGGATAATCTTGATATTGTATCCATATTAGCGTGACCGAGTCTCATATGCCACAGATGACTCTCATCACTCTTGGCCATTAAGCATCTACCTGAAATGTTAGTTTCTTCTAACAAATAGAAAACATATATATTGTCTTCCCTGATACCTTCAAAGATAGTACTACCAGTTGAGCTATCAACTATAGTACATTTGTCTTTGCCAAAGTTGATGCCATAACCATGATCAGCTAGATGACTTATGCTGAGTAGGTTATGTTTCAACTCGATAACCAGACAGACATCCTTAATTACAGGATAGGGATACTTACCAACATCACCGATACCAATAATATACCCTTTCAAATTATTACCGAAGGAGACATAGCCTTCCTTCTTTTACTTCGACAGTGTTGCAAATAGGGTAGCATCACCGGTCATATGCCGTGAGCAACCGCTGTCGAGGATCCATTTGCTTCTAGCATGTGAAGGGTGTTCCACCTACAAAACAGTTTGCAGATGAAACCTTTGGTACCCATTTCTTGTAGGGTCCTGAATTGTTAGCCTTAGGTATCCAAGTATAAACATTTAGATCTACAAGCTTTCTTATTCTACATGCAGATGATATATGACCAATGAGGCCACAATAATGACATTGTGCATGTTGAGTGTTGAAAGCTGAGTGGTGTGCATGGTTGGTAGGTTTGGATTTTCTAGTATAGAAGAAAGCATACCTATAATCTTGTTTGGGCTTGACCTTTTGGGGTAAAGGTTTGATAGGGTTAGGTCTGACAGTGTTTGGCTTGGGAATGTTCCGATTTCTCGGTAAGTGACACGTGTTAGGGTAGGAAGCAGAAAGCTCAGGCTGTTTTCCTAGCCTAATTTCCAATCTTTTGGAAGTGTCATACAACTTAGTATAATCAGAAGTAAGTGATTCCATTCTGATTTGTGCACATTGAAGACTTTTCTTCTCTATAGAAAGTTCTTCCTTGAGTTGGTCAATAATTTTGTCTTTCTCTTCAGATGACTTGGTAGTCTCGTGTAATAAGAGCTTTATTGAAGAAAGCTCACCATACTCGCTAACATTATTTCTAACCTCAGCTAGTAGGTCGGTAAGTCTACCTATTTCACCTTTGTACTCTTTGAGTACCTTCTTAGAGGTCTGATACTTACTACGCAGTTTCCTGTAATCAGTCATCAGGTCACTGAAGGCATCTCCTAATTGCTCAAAGGTGAAGTCATCATAAGTTTCTACAGGTTCAGTAGGTACCTGATCGGTTGCCATGAAGCATACATTTGCAGCGTCATCTGAGTGTTCGTCTTCTGAGTCGCTGGCTTCACTTTCATGCCATATGCTGGTGTTGGCATATTTTCGAGAAGTTGATCTTTTCAGGTTCCCTTTATTATACCTGTTGTTTTTCTTGCTCGATGATGAGTTTGTGGGACAATCCTTCTTCATGTGTCCCTTCTTCTTGCAGCCATAACAGACAGCATCTTCTTGGTACCAGTTGTTGCTGTTGTTCTCTTTGACTCTCTTCTCATGTCTCATGAATCTTTTGAACTTCCTTGCTAGGAGAGCTTGATCTTCAGCGTCAGATCCACTGCTGTCTGAGTCATCTTCAGCAGCTTTTCTGTGCTGAGCCTTGAGGGCGATGGTCTTCTCCTTTGGTGCATGCTCTTCAAAATCTTGTAGCTCCAGTTCATGAGTGAGTAGTTTACCCATGAGTACTTCGAGGGACATAGTTGTGAGGTCGTTCCCTTCAATGATTGTAGTAGCCTTTGGAATCCAGTTCTTGGTGAGAGCTCGCAGGAGTTTGCGAATCTTTTCATGGTTACTGTAATCTTTGCCTAGGGAGGACAAAGGATTTACAATATCCAAGAATCTCTCGAACATTTGTGTGACTGTTTTGTTGGGCTTCATTTTGAACGCCTCGTACTCTTGAGTAAGTCTGCTGACTTTAGATTCCTTGACTTGAGTTGTGCCTTCATGTGTGACTTCGAGTAGCTTCCATACTTCATTGGCCGTTGTGCAGATAGACACCCTGTTAAATTCAGTTCTGTCTAAAGCACAAAAGATAGCGTTAATGGCACGTGCGTCAAGACTGGCCCTTTTCTTTTCTTCCTCTGTATATCTGCTATGGGGTTTTTCAACTAAAACTCTATCAACATTTATACGAGGTGGCTTTTGATAGCCATCAAGAACAATGGACCATAAATTAAAATCAAGAGATTTCAAGAAGAAACTCATCCGTGTTTTCCAATATGTATAATTTGTACCATCAAACAGTGGGGTCTGTTTGTGGCCTGGCCTTCACTTGTGAATTTCACAGTTGCCATGTGTTGTGCTGTGATCTATATAACAGTTAATTAAAAAGAATAAATAATTGCACTGTTACCTTTGCTTTACTTGTAACACCCGCTCTGATACCAATTGTAGGAACGAAATAGTAAAACGTAATACTCTAGAGGGGGGTGAATAGAGTTGGCAGCGGAATAATGCTAAATAAAAATGTTAGCAACACAATCACAGAATATTAATCATAACTGAAATAATGTAAAGGCAGAGTTAAGAGAGCAAACGCAAAGACAGCGATGTATACTGGTATCCCTCTGTTGAGGACTAATCCAGTCGGTAGAACTCTTGCTACCAGTTGAATCCACTATTGGAAAAACCGTAAGTTTTTTTACGAAGTCCTTGCAACTTCTACAACGCGAGCTTTGATACGAAGAACTCGTCCAACTTCAAATGTGAAGAGGTATTCTTCAATCAAGTCTTCTGATTACAATCTCTCAGAAACTTCTAGACCGTAGCGCACTGGCAAATTGACTAGAGGATTGTAACTGGCTTGGGATCTGAAATTGTAAGCTCTAGAAAAACTCTTTGGAAGACTGAAAGCTTTAGATAGAGAGAAGATTGAAAGTGAATGAGTGAGTTGAAATGATCGAAATCCTTCTCTATTTATAGGAGTTCCAAAGGCAGACTTCTGTCAGAATTCGGGCAGAATTCGGACAGAACTCTTTGAGCAAATCTCGGTCAAATCCGCAACTGCAGGAGGACCAAGTTCCAGAGTTTCAAAATCACAACGGCCACTAACCGAACTCTGGCCGAACTCTGGCCGAGTTCTGTCAGGGCTAGGTTAGGGTTTTAAAAATAGGTTTTGGTGATTTTTGAAAACCTTTTTGAAAACCTTTTTGTAAACATTTTGATAGGTCATTTTTAAAAAATATTTTGAACTATTTTGGGGATAGCCTATTTGCCAGTACGACTCGGTGTACAACAAATTCCTAGACTCAAATAAAATGAAAAATTACATTGCATAGGAAATACAGACTCGAGTAGGCAAACAGATCTTCAGTCTTGAACGGAGTGGATAGCCAATCTTGCTTATGTTCAAGTAACCGAGATGTCCCAACTAGCTTTGTATATCCCGACAGAGTTTGATCAGTTATTAAAATCAGGTTGACCATATGACCAATGGGCCAACATCGGTTTCACAGGGGTCGGGGTCTTGGCTTGGGATAGGGATGTTGGGCCCGGGCTGGCCTGTGTGGCTGGGTACTCGGGCCTGGGGCTGTTTAGTGTTAATTTAATGTGTATAGCTCACAAACAGTCACCATATAATAACCTGCTTGGCATCATAAACTTCATATTCAATGCAGTATGATGACAGATGTAATGCAGATAATTTGTCATGATTTAATTGGTCTGCTTGTGTCGACCACACAATGAACCAGTTCCAATTCCAAAAGAAATAATCTTCTCATAGCCCTCGGCCCAAACATAAATATTAAGGTTCCCAATTAGCTAAAGTAATTCATCAGTATTATTAGTCTATATATATATCTTATTTACTCATGAATATATTTCTATATATTTATATCCATATATGTACATGTATAACATATAGATATATTACTCTAAATTCCCATACATTAATATCATCTATTTTCAGTCTAGGCCTTATCTATATATAAATATGAATATACAATTATTTGACAATTATAGTATAACCAATAATAATAATATTATATAATAACAAAATTCAATAAAATAATAATGGTGTATATATACCTTTATGTGCAGTCTAAAAATCCTAAAATGTATAAGGACCTATTTTCTACAATTGTCACTGAATAAAAATTAATAATGATAAATATAATATTTAATTACGAATACTAGAAAATATTCATTAAATCATTAAAACGAAATATACACCTTCACACCAAATTCCATCGACACGAATGTCCTTAGACGTGCCGCATGACTACATAGGCTTGGGCTCAGTTCGGGTCCAGTCCGGGCTAAAATGGTTTAACCGGTTTCCCTAAGCTCAATAATATAAATAATAAATAAATAAATCTTCGATAAGGGTTAAGTCGCAACATGGCCTGGTTTTCCTAGTTAGGATTTCACTATGGCTCGGCCTTCCCTATCAGGGCTAGTACACTAGCCAAAGCACACCATGGCACTATCCGTGCCATGATTTCTAGTCATCGTGTACTCCAAAACTCCATCATGGCTAGAATCATCTACCGTAATAATTAATTAAATAATTAATTATAAAATCTAATAACCACCATTTAAATCAATTAAAATAATGAATAAAATATTTTAAAATTTTCGGGAAGGGGAGCTACAAACCTAATCTCCGCGCGATTGACGTCGTCCTCCGCAGCCTTAATCTCTTATAAGATGTTGCCAAAAGCGAGTTTGCTCCAGAAAGTAAGGGCGCACCTGGTAGCCTTGAATTTCACGACCACTCTGATAAGGGGATCTGGGTTGTTCGCCGAATTCCAGGCGTTAGCAACGATGTTCTGGAATTGAGGGTGATGTCTCCAGAAGTCCAGGAATCTGAAGGGTTTTTTAATAAGGTTGGGATTGTTGCTGACCTCAATAACGAGATGAGAGTGATCGGATTCGATGGAGTTGAGGTGGGAGAGGTTGGATATGAGGTTCCATATAATATAAATATATATATATATATATATATATATATATATATATATATATATATATATATATATATTAATTTTTTTAAATTTTTTTTTATATTAATGTTAATGTTATTGTTAATATTAATGTTAATGTTAATATTAATGTTAATATTAATTTTAATGTTAAGTTTAATGTTAATTTTAGTATTTAATGTTAATATTAACATTAATATTAATATTAACATTAATATTAACATTAATATTAACATTAAATTACGAATTAGAGTGAGGGGGGTTTTTGGAGGGCTTTCTAAGGGGGGCTTTTGATCCGCTTCTATATATATATATATATATATTTTATATATATATATATATATATATATATATATATATATATATATATATATATATATATATATATATATATATATTTTTATATATATATATATATATATATATATATATATATATATATATATATATATATATATATAGAAGCGGATCAAAAGCCAAGATGAAGAAGTGGGGCTATTTAATGAAAGTGGGCTGCCATTTTAGGTTTAGTTTAGGGTTTGGTTCATTTGTGGAAAGTCTAGAAGGCCCTCCTAAGTTGTCATGATAATTTGTGGAAAGTCTACGAAAGGACTCGATAGTAGGCCCGATCAAGTCCTACAACTTCGATATACTGGCGCAGCTGGCCAATATGCCGGCTCGGTTATCAGTCTTCGAGCTTCTCCGGCTCTCCAAAGAACCTCGGGACGCCCTCAGCGAGGTGCTACAGAATGCAAAGGCTTACCTCGCACAGGTAAAGAAGCCCAAGGAAGACCCGACGGCATGTCCGTATTGCCATAGCATGGTCGAGGTGATTCCTAACATCACCTTCGTGCAGCACGATATGCTGCTAAAGAACAACCGGCACAACCGACCCCTGTACTACACAGGATACGTGGGTGCCATCAAGGTCGATCGCATTCACATCGACCCGGGCTCATTGCTTAGCATCATCCGTCGAAGTCTGCTCCAAGCTCTAGGGATCCCGATGTACCGTTTTACGGCATCGAACACCACCATCAGCGGCTTCAACGCAGGAAAGAGTGAGCCTCTGGGCAAGATCCGATTGAAGTGCCAAATAGGTGATCTTCATACTGAGGTTACCTGTTACGTCATCGATGCGGACATAAACTACAACATGTTGCTTGGGCGGCCATGGATCCATGAGTACATGATCGTCCCCTCCATCCCTCACCAGTACATGAAATACGTGGCCAGTGACGCGACCGTCAAGACAGAGTTTGCTGATATCAACCCATTCTGAGGTCACGAAGCATATTGTACGGATGCCGATCTGTACAAACCACTCCCCTGGGACGACGAGTCCAATGATACCGACGATGAAACAGAAGCTGCAGCCGTCACAGAAGGACCCATGAGGGTTCGACTGAAAGGGAAGCCACCTAAGACTCCAGTCCCCTGGTCATCAAACTCCGGGGCAAGGCTCCAGCACGGCCGCCTCCGACGGCATCAAGCCAGGAGCCCCTGCAAATAAAGCTTTTCCGAAAGGCCCCGACACCCGCTTCAAAGCCGCAGGATACTCTAGCTGCGCCTCCCGCGGTGATCAAGATGAAACGAAAATCTCCTCTACCTTCTTCTGTAGCAGCTCTTACCTACGAGGAATTACAAGATGACGTCTGCGTCAATACTGAGGCATAGTCTTTAGATGGTGTAATCCCTTGGGATAAAATTTTGCATTTTATTAATAAAAAGTTGTCTTCGAATTACTCATGTGCGCATTGGAACACTAAGTACTTCTTAGACAATGCTCTATGTACTCTACAAATGCAAGTGACAAACGCCAACCTTGTAAACCGAGTTGTCCCCTGCAAAGGCGCCTACTTTCTAGTCCCGCCAAGGAACCCAGAGGAGCAACCTATCGTCTTTAATCGACGGGAACATCCGCAGCGGCAAGCCCCAGGAGAATCGGAACCCGACGACGGCAAGATGCAGCTCTACCGCTATGCTACTCAAGCCAAATATCTCATCCAGAAGATAGGATACAACCTGAACAGCAACAAAAGGCTGAACTACGGCAAAGGTCGGTGGATTCCCTTATGAGTTCGTACTCCGAAGGGGAAGCCTCAGAACTACTACCAACGTACTCGCCGGGGGTTGGGGTATATTACTCCCACGACCACTTCGGAGAGTTCAGAATTGGAGGCTCCACTACACTCGCATTCTTCTGACTCTTCAATCTGGGATTCTGATACCAGTATAGGTCGGGACCTCCAGAAGGTACTATTCGTCAACATAGTTTCCACAAACGATCCCGCAGTGGAAGAAGACCAGGCACTCGATTTCTTCAGAGAAGAGCCCTGAGCTCAACACCTTGGCTCTCGGGGGGAATGGTGTAACGCCCCAATCCCAAAATATGTAGGACTAGGAACGTAGACATGCCAGCTGTATACATACGAAGTATACTCCAATATATGAAAACCTCGTATGAATATATAAGCTGTAAAATACAGTAAACCAAGAGTAATCTAATCTCATCCACCAAATATAAGAATAAAAGATGTCATATAATGATAATGAATTGTCATTGATACATATAGTTGGGCAGAGACAAATCCACTACCAACTATGAAAAGAAATACAAGATATACAAAAGAATAATTTTTGGCTAGCGAAGCGAAGACGATCTAAGCGCAATCATCCTCGAAGAAATAGAGATGGTCACAGCAAGAGCTAGAGCACCTGCGAGAGACAAGAACACACACCTGGAGAGATAACCAGGTCCTCAGAGGGACGTAACAAGACACATAATATCATGCCATATAAACTGAATAAATATTGCTCAAATAAATAAGTCAATTGAATTATAACATGGTCCAATACGCACCTACTGAACGAGCGTACCATCCCCCCAACCAAACAAGGACAGGAGATGGTAAACTAATTCACGGTGACGTATCTTTCCATGCTAAGAATCCAATATGGTATTCGAACACCAACAAGGTTCAATACCTTCTCATCGAAGTAGTAAGTCACACCTACAACCAAACAAGGACAAGATGTGACGAACTAATTAACGACAAGTTATTGTTCCAAGCCACGGTCAGATACAAGTACTCAAACCAAGAGTACTCGTACCTAACGGATAAGGTAGCCTAATCGTTCTAAGTGAACGTAGTTTAAGAACAGTTCATGGTCGCATGACTGCCCGGTCAAGTCAATAAAATACCAATGCAGTACCTCAGTAGCGAGTCACAACACCATATACTATTCCTCAGTATCGAGCGAGTCTATAGCATATAGTCTACCTATCGTTCCTCAGTAGCGAGCGAGTCTACGATAGATAGGGTGGTAGTCAACTTCCAATCATGTTCTTCCCATCCAATGCTAACTCTATAACCGCTAAGTCAAACTAGCATGAAACCTCTATTAGCGGTTATTCCTATCGCACGGCTTGTACGTACTGGTGGCAAGCCAATCACGCACTTCCGTGTTCTACATGTGACACACAACTTTGTGGTACAACGTGTCAAGGCCATGAATGCAACACACAAAGGTGGTCCCTTAAATCTAGGTTTAATGTGTAAGAAAAATAATACATAGCAGAATATAAATGAACAGTAAGTTCTAACAGGTTATGCCATGTATCACAGTTTATTTTGCATAAAAAAATAAATAATGCATGAAATATGAGCTAACATAATTAAACAGCAAATGGCAAGGTGTCTTGCCTGAGGGTGGTGCGAGATGAAGCAAAATCCAACAGTCAGAATCGTCAACACGAAAGTCAAAATCCACAAGGAGCTCCGGATGCTGAAACAAACATCACGAACGAGTTTGGAATAAAAGATATGCCTAGGAAACGCTTTTTCAAAAGTTAAATTCTGGAACAGGGGCAAATTCGTAATTTCGGATCAAAACGATATCCGCCGTTGGACCCGTTTTGCATCGAAAAGCACGCCAGAACCTACGGTCTCTAAAGTCGTCAAACTACATGTCTACGGGTCCGGTTTGAGGAGACGAACTCAATGGTATGTCCAGTTTTGGATTCCGATGAGCCGTGCACAAATTCGCCCGTTAGAGCGGGTCGCGGGCCCGCCAAAAAGGCATTCCGATTCGACCTTCTCAGAATCGGACCAAACTTGGCATACAGGACCAGAAAAATGATACGATCCTGATGGCGCAAGTTTTGTCTCGATACGAAAAACGTGCACGAAGTTATGGGCTAGTTTGCAAAGTGTCGATACGGGAGTATCTCGACGGATACGTATTGATTTCGTCGCGCACATGCAACGAAATCGAGTTCCGTCAGTTCCCACACGTCAGCAACACCTATACGCGCCTTTCGATGCATATAGTGCACGACCACGTCGCCCAGTTTATCGGGGCGCACGCCGTATCGGTTGGATTTTCTAAAAATTTAGTTTTAGAAACAGATTTTTCCTAAAGTTTGAAAAGGTTTTAACAACAATTTAATTAGTTTAAAAATAAACTAAAAGTGGGGTCTCCATCTGGTATATGTTGTTATCAGATCTGTTCAAATAGATTCTCAAGGATGACGAGGAATCGGCAAAATTTTGCCTTCCAAGAAGGGGGTTTGAATCGAGTTTCTTGTCGAATTTAGGACAGGTTTTTGGTCGACTTGGCATCGTGTTTCAGGTCGATTCTGATGGGGTATAATCAAATTCCTTTGAAGAGGATTGAAGAGGGTCAGATGGGCTTTATCTAGGAATTTCTAGATCGAAAAGTTATCAAGTAGAATCGAAGAAAACTTCGAGGAAAGTTGAATACCTGGCGGAGTTTTGAAACAGGGTATCTCTGTTTCAGGATTGGTTTCGATGTACTTGGCAATGCTTCGATGCACGCACGGTGGTCGTAGGCGGCCTGGGATGTGCGCCTGGGGCCAGGGGAGGTCGGCGAAGCCTTCAGAGTTGGTCCTGAGGAATTTTCGTAGGTTTTTAAATCTCTAAGGATTTTGAGCACAGGCCTTATAAGGTTTCTATACGCGAGGCTCCCGCTGGATTTCGATCGGAATTCATACAAATTTTAACCAAAAATTTGATGAGAAACAATCTTATCTACTAGAGGTTAGGTTAGGATTTGAATTCGAGTTGAAGATTTAGATAGGTTTCAAATCCTATCGATCTCCTCTTGTTCGCGGAAAAAAGCTGAAGGGGTCGGGTTTTTGTTGGTACTGTTCCTTTAAAGGAACAGTACAGGGTCTTAATAATATATATATATATATATATATATATATATATATATATATACATATATATATATATATATATATATATATATATATATATATATATATATATATATATATATATACCCAATAAATCTCTTTATAATTTAAATAAAATCTACATCTTATCTACCTATATATTATATTAAATATATCTTTATATAACCCATTGACAATAAAATTGACAACTAGTAATATTATTAAATAACAATAATTATGACTATTTAATCATAATAAAAAAATAACCTTAATAATAAAAAATATTAAAATAATAAATGGTAGTCTAGGTGGGCTCACCCTTATCTGGGTCCAGAAAAAATTGTACAAATGTTGCAAAATATTATTTAATAATAAAATACCAATAATTGTACAAATAGTTAAATAATTAGAAATTTTACATGAGATTCTAAAATAATTTAGAAAATATTTGTACATACATAAAATATGTTCACATGGCCACCTTGGTCCCATCACATGCCTACATGGGCTTAAATTTGGGTCGGGTCCAGTTCGGGCTGAATTGGACAAACCAGGTCATCTAAAAATCAATATATAAAATAATATTTAATTAAAATAATTTAAATGAGTCAATTCACAACTTGGTCTGGTTTTCCTAGTTCGGACATCATTATGGCTAGGCTTCCTCCGGCATGGCTAGTACACTAGTCAAGGCACACTGCTACATCTTCCGTGCCAAAATTCATGGTAGTCTTGTGCCCCAAAATTTAACATTGGCTAAGGTCATTTCTAAGAAAAATCATAATTTGAAAATTCCGGTACGATAAATAAAAATAACTATTATATATTTTATTTTGAAACTATAAAAATAGAAAAAATATTTTTCTAAAAATATGTACGCTCGCACATAATCGCACTTGTCGAGCAAATTCGAAAAATAAAATTTCGTGCGCGACGTGCAATACGACTACGCGACGTATAATACAAAATTTTAAATCAGTACCAAATTTAATAATAATAAAAAATATAGTAGAAATTTAGGGGTTTTACATCCTACCCAACTTAAAAGAATTTCGTCCTCGAAATTAAGAATAAGTAGGGGGGTGAGAAAACACAAGGGGGTATTGATGGGAATAAACAATGACAATGTTTCCACAAAATCGTATCATAGGAAATCGTGATATAAATCATAGAATTTAACACGGTATGGTTACGAGGGTCGCGAGTTAAGGCACGAGTAGAAGATTAAGGGTTTAAAGTTTAAATCAAGAGTATCATGCAATAGAGAATGATATGGTATCAAGAGAAAATAAGTTAGAGACCTAGTAGATATGGGTTCTTGAGAGTAGGTTGAGGAACGAATAAGAGATCAATTAGGTTCATGCCTAATTTAAGTGATTTGGAAGGTTCATGATAGCAAATATAGGGCCAAGAAAAGGACGAGTATTTTAAGATGAAGATATAGCAACATTGAGTGGTAATGGTCGTAATTGGTAGGATAGCTGGAGGAAATTCAAGTACAAGTACCTTCGTCCTTCTAAAATCGGTGAAGGCGAAAGCGATATAAGGAGTTCAAAAGATGATATTATCGAATACGAATACGTGGCTCAAAGACGACCGAAAAGAATTTCAAAGGAATTGTCAAGGCAGTCGTGGATGAGATTCTAGAGAGCAAGCTTAAGTATATCTCTACCCACGTATAACGATAAATAAAAGCGAACCAAAGTGCACTCGGTTGATCAGACCATCATGCACCGGTTCTGATTAGACAATATGTAAGTGAGCGCGCGCTCAATAGCATGTGTCTTGAACAAGTTTGATAACGGTTAAACTTGCAAAACTAGGCTATAGTAGCAACATTTAGTCAAGATGGTAAATATAGGCACATGAGATTATTATTGAAAGGGACTAGAATTAGTTCGAACTTCTTAAGAATCTAAGTCTTGTTTATTCCTATACCATCATTATACGGTTTTATTGACCAAGGCTTGGTTGACCAAATGGGTTAAATTTCTCTAGTCTCTATGGTCTAGATAATACTATTTGTATTCCATTAATGGTCAAGGGTGTGTGGGGTATTCTACCCAACTTAAAGAATTAAGGTAAGGGTGTTTGGGACATCTAACTAGTAGGGTCAATCTCTAGCAAGCACAAAGGGAAGATAAGAATAATGATAGGAGGAATCAAGCAAGATGCAATCGATGAGTCGGTCGAATATGGAATCGAGGAAAAAGGTCAAGTATGTGAATGAGATCCTAGACTTCTAATCCTATTCGCAGGCTTGTTTGGTACGGTAAAGTAACCAAACAATTTATCTTGACCTGCATGGGCCACCACAAAAACATGTAATGCCCCAATCCCAAAATATGTAGGACTAGGAGCGTAGACATGCCAGTTGTATACATACGAAGTATACTCCAATATATGAAAACCTCGTATGAATACATAAGCTGTAAAATGCAGTAAACCAAGAGTAATCTAATCTCATCCACAAAATATAAGAATAAAAGATGTCATATAATGATAATGAATTATCATTGATACATATAGTTGGGCGAAGACAAATCCACTACCAACTATGAAAAGAAATACAAGATATACAAAAGAATAATTTTTTGCTAGCGAAGCGAAGACGATCTAAGCGCAATCATCCTCGAAGAAATAGAGATGGTCACAGCAAGAGCTAGAGCACCTGCGAGAGACAAGAACACACACCTGGAGAGATAACCAGGTCCTCAGAGGGACGTAACAAGACACATAATAACATGCCATATAAACTGAATAAATATTGCTCAAATAAATAAGTCAATTGAATTATAACATGGTCCAATACGCACCTACTGAACGAGCGTACCATCCTCCCAACCAAACAAGGACAGGAGTTGGTAAACTAATTCATGGTGACGTATCTTTCCATGCTAAGAATCTAATATGGTATCCGGACCCCAACAAGGTTCAATACCTTCTCATCGAAGTAGTAAGTCACACCTACTACCAAACAAGAACAAGATGTGACGAACTAATTCGCGACAAGTTATTGTTCCAAGCCACGGTCAGATACAAGTACTCAAACCAAGAGTACTCGTACCTAACGGATAAGGTAGCCTAACCGTTCTAAGTGAACGCAGTTTAAGAACAGTTCATGGTCGCATGACTACCCGGTCAAGTCAATAAAATACCAATACAGTACCTCAGTAGCGAGTCACAACACCATATACTATTCCTCAGTATCGAGAGAGTCTATAGCATATAGTCTACCTATCGTTCCTCAGTAGCGAGCGAGTCTACGATAGATAGGGTGGTAGTCAACTTCCAATCATGTTCTTTCCGCCCAATGCTAACTCTATAACCGCTAAGTCAAACTAGCATGCAACCTCTATTAGCGGTTATTCCTATCGCACGGCTTGTACGTACTGGTGGCCAGCCAATCACGTACTTTCCTGTTCTACATGCGACACACAACTTCGTGGAACAATGTGTCAAGGCCATGAATGCAACACACAAAGGTGGTCCCTTAAATCTAGGTTTAATGTGTAAGAAAAATAATACATAGGAGAATATAAACGAACAGTAAGTTCTAACAGGTTATGCCATGTATTACAGTTTATTTTGCATAAAGAAAATAAATAGTGCATAAAATATGAGCTAACATAATTAAACAGCAAATGGCAAGGTGTCTTGCCTGAGGGTGGTGCGAGATGAAGCAAAATCCAACAGTCAGAATCGTCAACACGAAAGTCAAAATCCACAAGGAGCTCTGGATGCTGAAACAAACATCACGAACGAGTTTGGAATAAAAGATATGCCTAGAAAATGCCTGTCCAAAAGTTAAATTCTGGAACAGGAGAAAATTCATAATTTTGGGTCAAAACGATGTCCGCCGTTGGACCCATTTTGTATCGAAACGTGCGCCAGAACCTACGATCTCTAAAGTCGTCAAACTACATGTCAATGGGTCCTGTTTGAGGAGACGAACTCAACGGTATGTCCAGTTTTGGATTTCGATGAGCTGTGCACAAATTCGCCCGTTAGAGCAGGTCGCGGGCCCGCCAAAAAGGCGTTCCGATTCGACCTTCTCAGAATCGGACCAAACGTGGCATACAGGACCAGAAAAATGATACGGTCCTGATGATGCAAGTTTTGTCTCGATACGACGAACATGCACGAAGTTATGGGCTAGTTTGTAAAGTGTCGATACGGGGGTATCTCGACGGATACGCACTGATTTCGTCGCGCACACGCAACGAAATCGAGTTCCGTCCGTTCCCACACGTCAGCAACACCTATACGCGCCTTTCGATGCATATAGTGTGCGACCACGTCGCCCGGTTTATCGGGACGCACGCCGTATCGGTTGGATTTTCTAAAAATTTTAGTTTTAGAAACAGATTTTTCCTAAAGTTTGAAAAGGTTTTAACAACGATTTAATTAGTTTAAAAATAAACTAAAAGTGGGGTCTCCATCTGGTATATGTTGTTATCAGATCTGTTCAAATAGATTCTCAAGGATGACGAGGAATCGGCAAAATTTTGCCTTCCAAGAAGGGGGTTTGAATCGAGTTTCTTGCCGAATTTAGGACAGGTTTTTGGTCGACTTGGCGTCGTATTTCAGGTCGATTCTGATGGGGTATAATCAAATTCCTTTGAAGAGGATTGAAGAGGGTCAGATGGGCTTTATCTAGGAATTTCTAGATCGAAAAGTTATCAAGTAGAATCGAAGAAAACTTCGAAGAAAGTTGAATACCTGGCAGAGTTTTGAAACAGGGTATCTCTGTTTCGGGATTGGTTTCGACGTACTTGGCAATGCTTCGATGCACGCACGGTGGTCGCAGGCGACCTGGGATGTGCGCCTGGGGCCAGGGGAGGTCGACGAAGCCTTCAGAGTTGGTCCTGAGGAATTTTCGTAGGTTTTTAAATCTCTAAGGATTTCGAGCACAGGCCTTATAAGGTTTCTATACGCGAGGCTCCCGCTGGATTTCGATCGGAATTCATACAAATTTTAACCAAAAATTTGATGAGAAACAATCTTATCTACTAGAGGTTAGGTTAGGATTTGAATTCGAGTTGAAGATTTAGATAGGTTTCAAATCCTATCGATCTCCTCTTGTTCGCGAAAAAAAGCTGAAGGGGTCGGGTTTTTGTTGGTACTGTTCCTTTAAAGGAACAGTACAGGGTCTTAATAATAAATATATATATATATATATATATATATATATATATATATATATATATATATATATATATATATATATATATATATACCCAATAAATCTCTTTATAATTTAAATAAAATCTATATCTTATCTACCTATATATTATATTAAATATATCTTTATATAACCCATTGACAATAAAATTGACAACTAGTAATATTATTAAATAACAATAATTATGACTATTTAATCATAATAAAAAAATAACCTTAATAATAAAAAATATTAAAATAATAAATGGTAGTCTAGGTGGGCTCACCCTTATCTGGGTCCAGAAAAAATTGTACAAATATTGCAAAATATTATTTAATAATAAAATACCAATAATTGTACAAATAGTTAAATAATTAGAAATTTTACATGAGATTCTAAAATACTTTAGAAAATATTTGTACATACATAAAATATGTTCACATGGCCACCTTGGTCCCATCACATGCCTACCTGGGCTTAAATTTGGGTCGGGTCCAGTTCGGACTGAATTGGACAAACCAGGTCATCTAAAAATTAATATATAAAATAATATTTAATTAAAATAATTTAAATGAGTCAATTCACAACTTGGTCTAGTTTTCCTAGTTCGGACATTATTATGGCTAGGCTTCCCCCGGCATGGCTAGTACACTAGTCAAGGCACACTGCTACATCTTCCGTGCCAAAATTCATGGTAGTCTTGTGCCCCAAAATTTAACAATGGCTAAGGTCATTTCTAAGAAAAATCATAATTTGAAAATTTCGGTACGATAAATAAAAATAACTATTATATATTTTATTTTGAAACTAAAAAAATAGAAAAAATATTTTTCTAAAAATATGTACGCTCGTACATAATTGCACTTGTCGAGCAAATTCGAAAAATAAAATTTCATGCGCGACGTGCAATACGACTACGCGACGTACAATACAAAATTTTAAATAAGTACCAAATTTAATAATAATAAAAAATATAGTAGAAATTTAAGGGTTTTACATCCTACCCAACTTAAAAGAATTTTGTCCTCGAAATTAAGAATAAGTAGGGGGTGAGAAAACACAAGGGGGTATTGATGGGAATAAACAATGACAATGTTTCCACAAAATCATATCGTAGGAAATCGTGATCTAAATCATAGAATTTAACACTGTATGGTTACGAGGGTCGCGAGTTAAGGCACGAGTAGAAGATTAAGGGTTTAAAGTTTAAATCAAGAGTATCATGCAATAGAGAATGATATGGTATCAAGAGAAAATAAGTTAGAGACCTAGTAGATATGGGTTCTTGAGAGTAGGTTGAGGCACGAATAAGAGATCGATTAGGTTCATGCCTAATTTAAGTGATTTGGAAGGTTCATGATAGCGAATATAGGGCCAAGAAAATGACGAGTATTTTAATATGAAGATATAGCAACATTGAGTGGTAATGGTCGTAATTGGTAGGATAGCTGGAGGAAATTCAAGTACAAGTACCTTCGTCCTTCTAAAATCGGTGAAGGCGAACGCGATATAAGGAGTTCAAAAGATGATATTATCGAATACAAATACGTGGCTCAAAGACGACCGAAAAGAATTTCAAAGAAATTGTCAAGGCAGTCGTGGATGAGATTCTAGAGAGCAAGCTTAACTATATCTCTACCCACGTATAACGATAAATAAAAGCGAACCAAAGTGTGTGTGATGGTGTGAGGGAAATCTGTGAGTGTGTAGATAGATGTAGACATGTGTGTGTGAGTGAGTAGGTGTCTTAGGAAATCAGTGTGACAGTGAACCAAAGTGTGTGAGTAGTGTGTGTGTGTGTGTGTGTGTGTGAGAGTGTATGACAGTGAACCATAGTGTGTGAGTAGTGTGTGTGTGTGTGAGAAGACTGAGATTTGGGATGTGTGTGAGTGAAATGGAAAACAATGTAAAGGGAAAAACAGTTTTCAGTTTGTGTGTGTTGGATATGTGGCTGCTATGTGTGACAGGAATTGTGGCTTAGGTGTGAGGGAAATCTGTGTGTGTATTAATGTGAGGGTGAAGTGAGAAAAATCTGTGAGTGTGTAGCTCAGATTTTAGGAAAACGGTGAATGTAACGTTCTCAAAGTTTTAACAAACCAATTTGACAGTTAATACTAACCCTTGGCAGTTAGCATACCAAAATCGACTCCAATAACCCATAGCATCAACACAAATCGAAATTAACATGAATTTCAACCCTATCATATCCTGGTAAACTAATTAACTACCTAACATTATTAAAATCAGTAAAAGAATAATACTGAAACACAGAAATAGCATTCCAGCCCAATGTGTATCAGTGAGTATCAGCCCAATTTGGGAATCAATGAATTCGACCCCAAATAATCATTAAATTTACAAATAATAGGTTGGTAACTAGTGTAGCATATGTGGGTGTGCTAGGAAGCATCTTCGTGTCCAAGGATGGGACACGAATCGAGTCCAAACACCCACACGACACACGGACTGAACCCAGTGCACTGCAGTATCGTGTACACGTTCACAGAGGTCGTAGACACGACACACGACACGTGTGGCCAAGTGGCCATTTCCACGTGTAGCCCACGTGTCAGGCTACACATTCGACATCCTGTGGGGTATCCACGAAGTGTCCACTGCAGACACAAACACGTGTTCGTGCGTGCCTGTGCGCGTGTTCAGCCGCCTGCGCGCGACAGCGTGCGGCCAGTGCGGGCGTGTTTGCTCTGCGAATACAAATCCATCTGCTCCCAAATTTAGGGAGCATAATATCAGACGTTTCCCCTTGCTCCACACAAAATTTTGTGTCCTGACGTATCCTGTGTCACAAGATACGGACCCCGATTGGCAGGACACGGGCGTGGGGTTCGTGCTGCGTGTCCAAGGCTAAAAACGTGACACAAACCGACACGAAACACCAAACACCCTTCACAAACATTCATACACACACCTAGATCTACAGATCTGTGTAATTACTTTTCAAAAATACGAAAATAATTTTCTAAGAAGCATTTCTACAAACACCTATATTCCTATTATGATACGTGTCCGATACGGACACGAAATGCACACGAATTGTGCCCAAATCTCGGAGACAGCTAGGAAATCCTAAAACCTAGCCCTATATGCAAAGAAATCAGGAAAAACAATGGGTTTACATGGTTTACCTATTGAGTGTCAATACTCAAGAAAAGCTTCAAATGTAATGATCCCAAATAGCAACTCCCAAGCTCCAAATGACACGAAAACTGAGGTGAACCTCCAGAATCAATAAACAAACAATAATTAGATCCTAATGCAAAAGACTAGGGTTAAAAAGTTAAAATGAATTAAATAGGATTTTAGGGGAATGGGAAATTACCTCTCCTTCCAAATCTAGGTCAAGAACAAAAGAGGCAAGAACACACTAAGAGAATACTTATAGGCAAGGGGAAACCCTAATTGTGGCTGCCATGGTTGGGTTTAGTTTGGTTTTGGGCTTAAGTCATGGGCCTATGTCTTAATTTACAAGTCTTGAAATTGGTAAATCACAAGTCATTAGGTTAAGCCATAAGTCATGAACCATTTCACTTAAACTTAACCTTCCTACTTTAAAACTAATTTCTAATGACTAAAAGTAGGTTAACTTAGGTTAGACTAGGGTCACCATAGCTAGGGTTAGCTTCTAGGCTAGTCTACAAGTCTCAACTAGTCAAGTCAAAAATCACAAGTCATTAATCCAATAATTAATCAAATTATTTTAATAAGTCAAAATGAACAAATTATCCCTAGGCTAAAAATGATAAATAGATATTCCAAATCACAGTGTTAGGCTCTAGGTCAGACTGTCTCTACGGTTTTACTAGCTGCACATCAAAATTACAAGTCATGATTTTTAAAATAGTTTTAAATGATTAAAAAATACCAAAAATCATATTATTATTTAAATATCATAATTAAATAATTAAAAACACAAAATTTTCAAAATTATCCTCATTTAGAAAACTGGGTGTTACACAGACGATGACTCAAAATGCAATCAAGAACCAGAATAAACCTGGAAATCCGAGGCAACAGGAGGTACGCTATGCCATAGAGAACCGCTCCGAGAGGCCACTCGCTTCACCTTCTTACTAACAGAAGCAGTCGTGGCTATTGAAGTCGGGCGTTTCATCAGAAGGCTCAACGGTGTTTCATCATCCCTTCGCTCTTAGGAGTCATCTAAGACGACAAGAGACCTGTAGCCGATTCCTTCTGCTTCCTGAAGCTCCGGTTGGAGATTGTCAAACTTTGTACCCGTAATGAAACTCCGCTTCTGATAATAACCTGGCAAGAAGTGGTTTGTCAGGTAATAAGACCTTACGACGGAGAACAAGATGTAGGGCTCCTCGTTCACATCAGGGAATACAAACGTTACCCTGGTGAAGATGGTGACATAGTACTTCCAGGCGCGGGCACCATCCAACAAACTCCCCTCGTTTTCTAGACAGGGAGTAGGATTACCTATCATGGTTTGGCCGTAGCTAAAATGTCGTGCAAAGTGATTTGGCAGATAAGGCTCCAAGTATACCTTATTCTGGCTCCGATAAACCAAGTGCGAAGGACGGATAGATAACAGCCAGCGGAAAGCACCATCCGCCAGTCCACCTTCCGCTCCGGCTTGATCGGTCAGTTCATCGTCGACTCTGTGGCCACCATAAGAAGGTGAGACCGGGTTAAAACTGTAACTATCCAAGCAGCCCAACATTCGTCTACATGCCGGGACGTCCGCATAAAACCACTTCGAGTGACGATAGTGGCGCAGAAGCGCATCGTCCCCATCATCACCTTCCAGGACAGTAGAGGCAATCATCCTAGGATGGTGTAAGGCCAACCAGGCCATCAGATAATGGTAGGGTAGCTCTGCTCGGGAAAATCGATTGCCACGACCATGAGGATCTATAACCTTCCGTAAAAAATCCCTCAGACTTCGGAGAAGGTCGCATACCATAGCCGGAAGCAATGCCAGTGAATGGCCAAAGGCCAACCTCACGGCCGGCATGATGACCTCCCTACCCAATCGTCCCACGGAGCCTAAGCCTCCGGGGACCACAGCTTTTCGCAACCACATCATAAAAAGGGATGCCAACGCTGCCTTGCGGCTGACAGGAGCCGAGTTCTGGTGGAAGTAGCTAAAGAACGCAGGATCAGGAGTCCCTCCGGCATCCGTAGGATGAGGCTATATCGTAAACTTTACTTCCGTCTCTGTTATCTCAGCAGGACCACACGCTCCACGAATATAAGGTTGGATAACCCGACCCTTTGGCGGGTCAATACCGATAAAATATTGCCTCCAAGCGTTAGAATGAGGCGGAGAATACACGGAGTCCAGGCACACACAAGCCTGGTGATGACAAAGTAGGTCCGTATACACTGCCGCCATCTCAGGGTGTTGATTCTCTAGCCCCTCAAGCTCTTCTAAGATAGGGCAATACTCCTCATATGGGTCCTCACCCCAAGGCAGCTTCGAGACGGCAAATATCTCATGGAGGGCCAGTTCCATCTCTCCACAGAATATGAAGAGGGTCCCGGTATCACAATTGAATAACTCCAGCAGAGCCAGGAATAAGGGTCGATTGGAGGGAATGCCGTATTCAGTATCCCTGATGGCACACAAAGGTTAGCATGCGCGATATCCTTCTTGAAAGTATCCAACACCCACTGTGTCAAGTCGCTCCACTTATTATCAAATTGGATCCATCCTTCGACACGAAAGAGACCCGTCGGATAAGCGCGGCCAGACGCTAGGAGTCTGTTTGCAAAGATGGAATCACAGGAAGGAGACAAATCGGCAGGGACATCGTTGAACCTACGCCCAGGGAGCAACACTTGTAGAGAGGACGATGGACTGCCCCAAATAGGGACAGGGGTACTCTGACCCTTAGAACCTGTACCCGCCTAGATTTGGCATGAGACTATACCGACCTGACTAGGGGTCAAACCCCATTCCAAGCGTCGCTCCTCGATAAAACAGAAGAAGACCGACAAAGGCAGGTGGCGCTCGGTTGTAGGGATGTACAGAGAAAGGTTGTTACTCGTAATAAACCAGGTCAATTTGATAAAGAGGAGGTCCTACTATTTCGGGACTAACCGGTCACCAAAAAGAAATTGGGGCTTCAACTGCCCTGTATCAGCATCATGAGAGGCGGTCAACCGTCCTTAGTCCAGCACACGACAAAAATAGGCCGAGGTATGCGCCTATATTACCTCCAACCGCCCTTCCGGTTGAGCTTTAGCAACTGACCTCTGAAAAGGAGTGACGAGTTTCTGTTCAAGATCGATCCCCAACGAGTAGGAAGGGAAGTCGTAAAGGACCTCGCTCAATGGGATGGTCACAAAAACTGCACAAAAGCAAGCGTAATAGTAAGAATGTAAAATGATTGCGCAGACACTCTCAGAAGTGAAGAGATCAAAATAGATACCTACTATGGGCGGGCGCACGTCACGGTAGACCACTGCACCGGCAGCCGAAGGCTGGTTGAGATCACCAACATCAGAGACAGGCCTCTTTCCTTTCGCCTTCTTGGAGTTAGCCGCAGGCGTTTTTAGAGTGCTTGATTTTTTGGGGGCCATGGCAGAAAAGGCTAGGGTTCGAAAGAAGAAGGACCTCTGACACAAACTTCTGATGAGTAGGTGAAGACAGAAAGATTTCTTCCTCCAATATTCCTACTTATAGGAATAGACACATCGACAAGAGAAGACAAAATACATCGGACGTCGTGGGTTCAAAAAAGGTCATGATGAATATTCACTAGAAACGAGGAGTCATAATCACGCTTAAGGAGGAGACGACTCAATGCATTTAATACCGGAGCCTAGGCATGATGCCACCCTGGCAACAGACGTGATGTGCAGCACGCCTACAAAGGAACACATGTCATGCTTCTGTTCAAAGTATCCCAAGCTTGACTCAAGTTCGGAACACTTTGAAGGATATATTGTAGAAGCATAAAAAATACAACATCCACAGGCGCAGGTGGGTACTCTTATTACCCCCCCAGCTTCACACAAGTGTAGGCGATCAGACGCACAGACCAACCAAAGACAGAGATATTCTCAGAATAAAGTTCAGAAAATACTCTTTTTATTAATCATGGCTACAAGGGTCTATCACAGACTTGTCACAATTACATAAGAGAGAAACTTCCTGAATCCTAATTACAGAAATTAATTGCAAAGTCTTTACTACATAAGTGAGAATGGAAACTCCTATAGATCGATGAGAATGTTCATTTTTACCGAACAGCCTCCGTAGTGTGATCATCATGGGCAAAAAGACCAGAGGATATGTATACAGTCTCCATCAAAGTCTCCTCCCCGCTGACTCATAACATCGTCAGAGCAAATTAACTCGCCGTCGAGAGAAGCTAGGGCTCCAATATATACAGAAGCAGTACAAGACCCATACCACAGCACGACGAAGCCTCGCAGCCCTCAATGAGTGGGGTAGAGTACGGCCGGCTGCTCATCGGGTGAGCAACCAATCCTAACCCCGTAGTCAGGACCTCAAAGACCTCCGAGGCGTCGCCTAGGTTTGAACTCCTCATGAGAAGTGTTCCAGCACGTTCCAAGGCTCGTCAACAGTTCTTCTACGGAGGCATAAACCCTTTGAATGAAGGAATCCTCAACCAACAGCCGACTTATGTAAGGCCAACCGCCGCTTGAAGCTAAGTCTGGATCCAGCATGGTGATGAAGGGTGCCAGGAAGAAGATAGTGACTCTCCAAAGGAACACTTCCCCTTTTATAGTACTGGAAGTGGTCCAAAATGCACGCCAGATGGCCAACAGTCAAAATTTCCACATTAATGGGATGAACCTAGGACTCAGCACGATGAACCTCATTAAATAAAGTTTATTCGACTAAGTCTTAGACTATCCTAAGACCCTTGAAATTTTCTAAATAATGGTGGCAATTAAGAGGGAGTCGTTCATTATGGAGCGTTCATTTATTGCTCCTTAAAAGAAGACTTCAAAGCCAATGCCTTCAATCCAGAGGTGCAACTACATTCATGTGCTAACCTTAGGCGCAGACTGGTAATGTTTTTACACCACCTCAACTCCAATGGCACAGCACTCTGCTCCGACCCAGCCCATTCAACGGCCCCTTTTTCTCAGCAAAGACTTGGAAGACATTGTTATGGACACACACAAAAAAGACGAAGAAAATGTTGTCTTTTCTTTTTATTGGCACAAGGCACCACAAATCGAGTACGCCTGAGAGAGCCTGCGCTGAAGATTCCCGAGTACAAAAGAAGAATTCTGGGGAATGGGACGATGGAGATTGAGCGGCAGTTGCTCCTTTACTCCGTTGACACTCCGATTACAAAAGTGGGAGAAAACCTAAAAAATTGCTAACTCTCGGCTCACTGGCAAGAAGTGCAGCAATTTGGCTCTTGAAAATGATCTCCGTTCTGTGTGTTGAAGAGGGAAGAAGCCCCCCTTTTATAGTCGTTCTTGGGCTGGAACGATGTTATGTGCCCACATAAAGAGATACGTTGGTTCTTACGTAGGCGTATGGTCCTGCTTTGGGCGCATAGGTGTAGGTGCATACAGCCTGCGAGATCGTAGGTTTGTCGTGGTGTTGACGTGGCCGCATGCTTCGGTGTACGACTGTTCGTAGAGACTGACGTGGCCCACTACCAAAATAAGTGGTTTTAGCGACGCCCAAAAACGTCGGAAAAATAGGAAATTCCGTCGCTAATCTGTATCACCGACGTATTTACCGACGTTTAGCTTTTGTCGCCGTTTCCTTAGTCGGTGATCACGAAAACGTCGCTGAACGTCGCAATTACCGACATTCAGCGACGTACGAGTACGTCGGTGAGTTATCGACGTTTATCGTCGTTCCGTCGGTATATTAGCGACGTATATGTAGTCGCCACACGTCGGTAAAACCTGGAATAGTTACCGACGTCTAGCGTCGTTTCGTCGGTAATATAGCGACGTGAGTTTTGTCGCTAGACGTCGGTAATGGTCCTGTACATTTTTGCAGCTAGTGTCGGTAAACGTCGGCAAATACGTCGGAGAGCTGTACTTTTTTGCAGTTAGTCGTCGGTAAATGTCGGTAAAACGTCGCAAACATATATTATTTGCAGCTTGTCGTCGGTAAACGTCGGAAAACGAAGTCGCTAAACGTCAGTAAGCGTCGCTAAACGTCGCTAAAGTTGTAAAAAAAATAAAAAAAAATAAAACACAGATTCTATATTACCACTCACAATTCTATAAAACACATATAGGTACACATTCAAATCCCCACTCACAATTCCAAATCACAGCGCATTGAAACCCCCACTCACAATTCCAATACAAACATCCAATACAAACATCCAATCATAAGTCACAAATATCCAATCATAAGTCACAAACATCCAATACACAACTAACATCCAATACAAACATCCAATCATAAGTCACAAACATAAGATGATACAAACACAAATAAAAGTCCTAACTAGGACTACTAGTGATCTGGTGCAGGAGGGGCACCGCCGCGACGAAGGCGTAAAAACTCCTCATACTCCGCAAGTGAAATCGATACAGATGGAGCGCCAGGCTGTGACGTCGGTGGAGTCGGTGTCGAAGAAGAAGGCGGTGGAGGCGGCGGAGTCGACGACGATGAAGGCGCACCCAGAGTACCAGCATGCTCCAACGCTGTAAGTCGCTGGTTGTATGAATCCATGATAGATAACATTCTACCAGTGCTCTGGACCATCGAATCCTGCGCCTTTCTCACCGTCTCGGCCATGGTCACCTGTCCTGTCTGCAACTCCGTCACCGTGCGCTCTAACCCTCCAACGGCGCGCTCTGTCCTCTCAGTCGTCTCCCTGAGGTCTATAATGCCGCGGTCGAGCGCATCCAATCGTGCTAGCAGCGCAGGATCGTCCGTAGGATGCTGAGACTGCTGCTCGATCCGTCGTAGCAGGTCGTCACGGAGAGACTCCATCATCTGGTGGACTCGGGCAGACTCCTGGGACGGCTGTGGACCATGCACACTAGCAGGAGATGTCCTAGAGGACTGGGTCGCAACTAGGGCGCCATAGGATCCCGTACCGTAGTACGTACCCCTACGGAGGCCACCAGCGGCGGTCATCCACAGCTCGTCCTCCGACGGAGCTTGAGTGGGCTGCGAGGAAGTACCGGCCTCTCCTGCATCAGGTGCACTAGCAGCCGCCCGTTCCCGCAGCCTCTTATACTCGGCCTAGAAAGTATGGATAGTACTCTATGATTTCTAATTTATAATTAATGTACTTATTTTTACTAACTTCATGAATATTTATTTGCATCATATTTACTAAGTTATATTAAAATGGACACGAAGTATTAAATTAAGATAACGTATTGTAATACTTACATAGGTCTGCTCGGCCCTCTCGTCAATAAGGACTCCGCCCTTCCGATGGGTGGCCAGGAAGACGGTCACCATGTCGGCGTTACCGACCTTCCTTACCTGTAATTAAATATATTATCTTAGTAATAATTTATCGGATTTGCATTAAAATAATATTTCTAAAAGAGAAAGACATACCAGACGACGGAAATGTTCCGTCATCGGAATCGACCCACCGCACCACTTCGAGGCATGTTGCCTAGCCGCCTTGGCCTTCTCCGACTTCTCCTTGTACTTTGGCTCCTCGAATCGAGCCTTCATCGCATTCCATTGATCAGGGGTGATCCAACCTTGGATCGGCTTTCCGGCACGATCACGATCCTTCTGATCGTTGATAGAGTCGCGGATCAGCTTGGCAGCGACGGAAGGAAACATCCCCTCGATCTGCTCGGCCCGGTGCGGCGGATAGTAAAACATATCCTAGAACAGTACGAAACCAAATATTTATTAGTTATATATAATATGCATAAATTAAATGATTCATGTTAAAAACAAATCTATTTTAACCTTGAAGCGCGTAAACCAGAAGTTCTTCCTTTCGTCTGGAGCATCAGAGTAGTTAATCCAGGGACCACCATAATTATGCCTCAGCATATCGCCTAGGCGTCTCTGTACCCCTGAAGGACGATATCTATACATACATATTATATTCATGAAAAAAGTTAATTTATGATAAAAACAGAAGAAAAATAATAATAAACCAAAATACCTACTTTGTACCGTCGGCCCAGATCTCCGTCCTTCCCTCCTCCGGAGGTGCGCACGCATCATCTTCATGATGCTGGTCGGCCGTCGGCGCATCCTCCTCGGCCATCTGCTCATCCGTCTCCATCGTCGTATCAACATCAGGAACGCTAGACGGGGGAGCCCTCTCAACAGGTCTGGAACTACTCGTCCCAGGAGATATGCCACGTGACGTCGTCCCAACCGGCCCAGCTACTGTCCGATATGGAGGAGTAATCGGCGACGAGGATCCAGAGCCGGTACCAATAGGAGGTACCGAAGGCAAACTCCGTCCCCTAGCAGTACCTGTAGGAAGTACCGGATGATCCCGACCTCCTCGTGGCCCTCGCAAATGTCCGCGACGACCTGCCATACCTGATAACAGCATATGATAGTACAAGATATAATAGAGACTAGAAATATGACAGTACAACAAATAATAGAGACTAGAAATATGACAGTACAACAAATAATAGAGACTAGAAATATGACAGTACAACAAAGATAATAACCAAGGTAACATATGATGATACATTCTACAATAAACATCTAAGTCCAGATAATATCTCTCTCAATCATCTTCAGAATAATCATCTTGTTCGTCTTCCTCGACCTCATCTTCCTCTTCCTCCTCATCTTCACTTTCGTCTTCACCTTCGTCGGCTTCGCCTTCCTCTTCGGATAATTCTACATCTTCTACATTATGTGTCGTGTAATGCGTAACTTCCATGGAGTCCACATCGACAATATTGGTTACAGGAGGTAGCTCGTCCTCCTGGTAAGCTTTTTCATCAACATCAAAAGTATCTCTAGCTTTAGTCTTGCATACTGCCCACCAGTCAGACTTCGTTGCTCCCCGTCTCGGATAAGCTGTAAAATACACGAGCTGAGCCTGAGTTGCTAGGACAAACGGTTCGTAGCCTTGATATCTACGCTTGTAGTTTATATCCACAAGACCATGCTTGTCAATTTTCCAGCCTTGATTTTCAATCGGATCGAACCATTCACACTTGAACAACACGATATTTGCAGGTTCTCTGCCATAATTATATGACAACTCCACAATCTCTCGCAAGATGCCAAAGAAATCATTTCCTGGATCGACGTCTTTGTAGTTCGAAGACTTGATACACAAACAACTGTTCTTCGTGGAATCAAGATCCAGGAAGCTGTCTCTGATCGGAGCATTTGTCGACTTGAACCGAAAGCCATTGACACAATAACTTGGCCATGTTTTAACAAAAGTAATTGGTCCCTTGGCAAGAGTTCTAATTAATTCAATCTCGGGTGAAATTAGACGATCGACCTGAATATCAAAGAAGAGATAATAAGTTATTTATTGCGCAGTTGCATTAGAAGAGGCCAGTAAATATTACCGAACTGCTTACATATTCGCTCAACCAAGAAGGAAAATGACGTCTCATTTCTTGTTCTAATGCAACTGCGCAATTTTGTTTTCTAGATACATCGTACGTGTTGGAACCTACTTCCCACAGCTGATTCAACTCATCAATCAATGGTTGTAAATAAACATCAATGTTCCTTTTCGGATTGTTCGGACCTGGGATAATAACGGTGAGGAACATATATGGAGTCTTCATGCACATCCAAGGCGGTAGATTATACGGGGTGACGATCACAGGCCAACACGAATACTGGGATCCTGAAAGTCCGAATGGGGTAAAACCGTCAGAGCAGAGACCCAATCTAACATTACGCGGATCAGAAGCAAAATCTGGATACTCTCGATCAAAGTGCTTCCATGCTTCTCCATCAGATGGGTGATCCAACACTCCTTCGGTATGTTCCCGCTTATGCCAACTCATGTTTTCTGCAGTTTCCTTCACCATAAACAACCGCTGCAAACGCGGCGTCAACGGCAAGTAGTGCATCGAAGAGGTAGGCTTCCTGGTACCGACAGACTTTCCTCTACCACAGGCCTTGTAGCGATCGACACCACAAAATCTGCAGGCGTCTTCATCCTTGTCGTCTTTGTAGTACAACATGCACCCGTTGCGACAGGCATCGATTTTTTCATATCCCATCCAGAGCGATCTAACCATCCTCTTAGACCGGTAAAAGTCTTTAGGCAACTTCGCACCCTCAGGCAATATTTCTATAAGCAACTCCATAATACGGTTGTAGCAATCTTGCGACATGTTAAAATCGGACTTGATGCTCAACAATCTTGTAACCACCTCCAACGGTGAATGATCCTCACAACCAGGATATAATGGAGTCCTTGCATTCTCCAGCAACTCCATGAACTGTGCAGCATCGGGGTTCGGTGCCTCCTCAGGTGCATCATGATCATCCGGATCGAAACTAGGCCCGGCCGCGTCAAAAACCATGTTCACCAACCCATCGTCGTAAGGAGCGTTGTTGTGGACATCAACATAAGGCTCGTACTCCGATGCTAAAGACACAAGTTCTCCGTGCTCGCTCCACTGATAGTAATTCGGCGTGAAACCCTTCGAGTACAAATGATACGTGACATCCACTTCTGGATGATATTTAAAGTTACGACATCTCACACACGGACACTTAATTTTGGTACCGTCCATGTACTGAGGGAACGCCTTGGCAAACTGCAGGAACTGGTGTACACCCTCTATGAATTCATCCCGCACACCGCACATGTCATCAGGATGACGGTTGTACATCCAAGTACGATTCCGCAGATAGTAATTCAGCTCCATAATTCTGTAAGATAGATACATCAAGGTAGTGAATGATATGCAAGTGTCAAAGCTTTTCCGATGGATTGCATTTATCTTTTCATCCATTCATTCATGCATTGCATTTATCTTTTCAGTTTTGCATATCATTACCTACTATTATACATGCATACTTTATATATACATCAAGGTAGTAATACTAGTTGATGTTCTGAAAAGGAGAGTGCGATGTCTAGTAGAGGATTCTTTTTTTGAGGAGCTGTCATATCATGGAAGTCAATATAAAATAAAAGAAGTATACATGCAATTCTATATGATTCCTAGGCCAATCAAGGTCAAAGTCAACTATTGGTCAACTCGATCAACAATCTAGTAAAATGAATGAATATTAAGGCAGTTTATTTCGTAAGTAGTAATTCATATCCATATCCAATTGAGGATAATTCTGTAAGATAGATAGATGCACATTGCAGTCAGTGAATGAATATTAAGGCAGTTTAGATATGGGTGCGCAATTTAGATAGAGGTCAGTAGAGAGCGACAGTTTAGAGAAAACTGAGATTATTGGTGAGGTATAATTGTACTTGTAGGAGTACACGACACCAACTGTCCAATATCGACCCTTTGGGTCTACAAGAGTTACTTAACTCAGTTTGTCAAGACAAGTAAAACTTTTTAAATTAATACCCAATATCGACCCTTTGGCCTGTGCTTGAGCAGTATCCTAACTCAAACTATCTATCCTAACTAATAAATTAATATCCTACTTTAACATCTACTAACTCTCATATTCCTTCTAACATAAACTAATATCCTAATCTTAACTAACCCTTTAACTGAAACTAATATCTAAATAATGCTAATCATGAACTAACACCCTAACCTGGAAGTCCACACTGCTTAAGCACAGGCCATAGGCCAAGTTATAAGGCAAAATGCAGGCAACTGCCTGTAGCTACAAGGCAAAACCAAATGTTGACGGTATATATACCGTCAACATTTAAAAAGTTTACTTGTCTTGACAAACTGAGTGAAGTAACTCTTATAGGCCCAAAAGGTACTCTATACACTCTTACTTATACAAGCCTTTTGAGGCAATCAGCGTTATACTAGATTTCCGAAAAAAATCTATAACTCTGATAGGCCCAAAAGGCTTGGCATAAGTAAATTTAATTTCTAAAGAATGGCTCAAAACACTGTACCAATCATACCTATATTTCTAAGATACTCTATATACTCTAGGTACTAGGACTGAACTAACTCTCTAACACTCTAATGATACTCACTCACATATACCCACTCTTACTTAGGAATACTAAGATCTGACACATACTGATAATCACGTCCCTAATGTGGAGTCGCAAAATGTCGCTGAGTTAAACAAAACAGCGACGTTTTGTGACTAGACCGCGACATCAGCTTTCCCGGTAATTCATGGCTTCTGTGAAATAACCACATCTTGGCTATTTGTTAAATAGATCGACCATGAGCTCCCATGTTCAGTCGTGCCTTCAACATCATGTTCAAATGAAGGTGACAAGCAGCTGACTATAGAAAAATATGCCGTATTGAGCTTCATAAAGAAATGCAAGATTACTACATAGGAGAAAAGGTTTGGTAGGATTACGTCAAAGCACACGGCTTAGAAAATTATGACATATTTGTCTTCCGACACCGTAGTAACATGGTTGGTACATTAAGGGTCTTTGACAAGGTGACATGTTGTGAAAAAATATATCCTTATAGTTCTTCTACGGATTTACTTTAACATTACGTAGGAGAACTAAGGATATATTTGTTCACAACATGCCACCTCCTCAAAGGCCCTTAATGTGACAACCATGTTACCACGGTGTCGGAAGACAAATATGTCATAATTTTCTAAGCCGTGTGCTTTGACGTAATCCTACCAAACCTTTCCTCCTATGTAGTAATCTTGCATTTCTTTATGAAGCTCAATACGACATATTTTTTTATAGTCATCTGCTTGTCACCTTCATTTGAACATGATGTTGAAGGCACGACTGAACATGGGAGCTCAGGGTCGATCTATTTAACAAATAGCCAAGATGTGGTTAATTCAAACGATAGGAGTCGCTATATTCCTTAGAATAGACTTGGAATATTCTCTAGAATATTCTTGGAATATGCCTTGTAGCCAAGTGCTAATTAGATCTAGATCTAATTACTCCTATAATTACCTCTCCTGCCCCCATTAGTGCTAATCACTACAAGTGGGGGGCCATGGGGGTGCTACTGCTGATGTAAACTGCTGCTACAACAGCTGTTCTTGCTGCTGCTGTTGCTGGAATGGGGGCAGCAGCTCACCTTCTACTCCCCATCCATCTATCCACCTATCCATCCAACTATCTATCTAATATATATCTACACATACCAATAGCTAACTAGTATCCTATTTCTAACCCCAACTTGGTATCCCAAACCAAGGCTCTAAGACGGATAAATATCAGGTGTCTGAATCTGAGCCACAAAGTCCTAAATAGAGCAATACAGGTCATGATATGCAAAATACAAGAGAAATGAAGGATACAATGCAATCTATATGATTTCTAGGTCAATCTAGGTCAAAGTCAAACTTGGTCAACTCTAGTCAACTCTAACAGTCAAACTAGGTCAACCTTAGTCTAGTTTGGTCAAACAAGGTCAAACTAGTCTAGGTTAGCCTCATCTAGACTAAAGTCAACTATTGGTCAAACATAGCCTATTAGGTTCAATACCAAGGCATTCTAGGTCTTGGGCTAGTCAACTAAAGTCTAATTAGGCCTAACCAACATAGCCTTATATGTTACCCTAGAAACAATCCTAATTGGGTAAACTATATATACAAGAGCCTATATACAAGCTATAAACCAAAATCCTATAATAACTTGGACTACCAATCACATGTATTCAAAACATCATATATATATATATAATTCATACCTTACATATAAACTTATCCCTCACATTCACTCCTAACTCCATACTCCAACCTCTCAACTCTCAACCCATGACTTCAAGGCTAACTCAGCCCCAATTCAACCTCTAACCTATAACTCACATCCTCATGTAACCATAATAGCCTATATATCCAATAACATATAGATAACATATTATGCAATATAACTCTCACATCTATGTAGTCTGAAAACTCTTAGTCCTAAATATCTACCCATACATTAGCTCAAGAACAACAACCCAATACATATGTATACTATAGATTATAGGGTCACCCATGGAGTATTACCTTAACTTTAACCCTCAACTCATAGACCACAGTATATTTCTAATGCAGACCACATAGGCACCCAACATATTACACACTGCTGCAGTTGGACCAAGGGAGGTACTAGGACCAAGGTGGGGGTATTCAAGGCTGGCTGAGATACACTGGGCAGAAGAAAATGTATGCAGTGAAGGAATTCATGGGCAAATAAAGTGCAGGACAGTACATAATGATGTGGGCTGATACATGGGTAAAATGGACTGATGGAGGATATGAACCCAACCTTTGAAATGGTCATGCCTACTGCTACTGGTTGCTGCTACTCTTCTGCTGCCTGCTTGCTGCTGCAAGGGGGGTTGTAGATGCTAAGCAAAGCCCAAGCCAAGGCAAAGCAGCACAAAATAGAGAGTGCAACACAAAATGGGGATGTATGTATGTATGCAGCTGCACACAGCTGCACACAAAATGGGGATGTATGTATGCAGCTGCACAAAAGGAGGAACTAAACAAATGCATTAAAAAGGCTTAAAGACTGAACAAAACTCAGATCTATCTAACAAAACCATGTGTCTGTGTGTGTACGTGTGTCTGTGTGTGTACGTGTGTCCGTGTGTGTGTTCGTGTGTGTGTCCGTGTGTGTGTGTGTCCGTGGGAGAGGAGGAGGAGGAGGAGGAGGAGGGGGAGCTTAGGGTTTACCTGAGCTCGAGGAGGAGGAGCTCGACGGGAGGGGGGGTCGTCGGGGAGAGGGATTCGCCGGTGGAGAAGGGGGGAAGTCGTCGGGGAGAGGGATTCGCCGGTGGAGAAGGGGGGAAGTCGTCGGGGAGAGGAGGGGACTCGTCGGGGGGGAGGGGGGACGGTGGAGTCGTCGGGGGGGGGGGGGAGGGATTCGCCGGAGGAGGAAATCGGGTCGAGGGGGGAAAAAAATTTTCGTTCGAAAATTTTCGTTCGACTGAACTCTCTGCCCTAATTATAAAAGAGTTAGCGACGTCCTTATTAGCCGTCGCTAAACGTCGCCAAAATGGCGACGTTAAGTAAGTTACGTCACAAAACGTCGCTATTCAGCGACGTTTTTAGTCTTCTGTCGCAGAACGTCGCTAGTCAGCGACGTTTTACGACGTTTCCTTCGTGGCGTCGCTATATTCAATGTTTGGCGACGCCACAAGCATCCGTCGCTAATATACGTCGCTATATGAGCAGATTTTAGTAGTGGGCCATGTGCTTCGGTACACGTTTCGATCGTGGCTTTGACTGAGTCAGGCTTGGGCGCATAGCCATGTCTCAGTAGAATCTTGGTAGCTGTGTCGTAGTAGAATCTGAGGGATTGCCTTTGGATTGATACTGCTTCCTTCGGGTCCTCGGAAAGGATTCCATAGACAGCGTAGTCTATGAAGGGAAATCTCCAGTCTTTAGCATCGACGTTTGTTTCTGCTGTGTAACTGTAATGAATATACAAGGCATCTTTCATACAGAATAATTCTCGACCAGACACTGTAATCGACTGCTGAGTATTGGTGGGAATGGTCAAGGAAGCAGTAAGACCGGCTAGAGTATCTGCTTCTATATTCTGTAGTCGAGGCACGTGCTCGATGAAGAATCCAGCAAAAGTAGACGCCAGCTCGATTGTTGCTCGGTGGTAGGGGATAAGATCTTCGTGGTGAACTTCGTAATCCCCTCGGACCTGACTAACTATTAGCTTGGAATCACCGTAAGCCTCTAGATAGTCAACTCCCAGTTGCTTTGTCAGTTGTAGGCCGATTATTAGGGAATTATATTCGGCTACATTGTTGGTGCATGATTCCATGAGAGAATATACACAGTGTATGACCAGAGGATCAGGTGACACAAGCATAACGCCTACTCCAGCCACGATGTTACCTTTGGGCCCTGTTCTTGATGCACCGTCGAAAAATATTTGCCAAATAGGGATTTCTTCAGTTACAGTATTAGACTCCACCACTTCGTCGGAGATTTCGTCGTAGAGTTTGGACGACTCCGGTACCGGATGAGCTGCTAGAAAATCAGCTAATGCTTGACCTTTTACTGCTTTCCGAGGGACGGAGATCATATCGTACGGAGTCAACAACATTGCCCATGTAGCTAAACGGGAATTGAGAGAGCCCAGTTTGGTCATGAGTATTCTGAGAGAGTTAACTTTGGATATAATGTGGATAGTATACCCAGACACATAGTGGCATGTCTTCTGGATGGCAAATACTAGTACAAGGCATTCCTTCTCCACCGGTGTGTATCTGTGCTCGGCACCCACCATTGTGCGGCTGAGGTAGTAGATTGTCTGTTCATGGCTGCCTTCGTTCTTCTGAGCTAAGAGGGCACCAAGGGAATGATCCATGGCACAAACATATAGTAAGAAGGGCTTCCCTATTATTGGGGCTACCAGTACTGGAGGGCTTGTAAGATATGCTTTGATGTCATCGAATGCCCGTTGACATTGTTCAGTCCAGACGAAAGATACGCCTTTCTTCATGAGCTGAGTGAATGGTTGATACCTTCCAGAGAGGTTCGAAATGAATCGTCTGATGTAAGCTAGTCTTCCTTGTAGTCCGCGTAGCTCTTTGAGGTTTCTTGGAGGATGCATGTCAAGAATAGCCTTCACTTTCTCTGGGTCCAGATGTATACCGTTTGAAGTGATGACGAAACCAAGGAACTTGCCACTGGAGACTCCCAGAAAAGATTTGGTTGGATTCATCTTGAGTTGGTGTGCACGCATTAGTTCGAACACCGTTCTCAAGTCTTGGAGGTGGTTGCCCTTGAGACGACTTTTAATTGCAATATCGTCTACGTAGCACTCCACGGTTTTGCGTAAATGATCGCAAAAAATTATGTTTATGGCTCGCTGGTATGTTGCCCCTGCATTCTTCAATCCGAAGGGCATCATCGTATAGCAGTATACCCCCAACGGTATTCGAAAAGATGTGTGCTTTTCGTCGTCGGAAAACATCTTGATCTGGTTGTAGCTTGAGAACCCATCCATGAAGGACATCCGTTCGAAGCCGTAAGTGTTGTCGATCATTACGTCGGTGATCGGTAGAGGGAACTCGTCTTTCGGACATACAGAGTTCAAATCACGGTAGTCGATACAGACTCAAACTTTACCGTTCTTTTTTATGACTGGAATGATATTGGCAACCCAGTCGGGATATTGTTTCTCGCGAATGAATCCACTGGCGATAAGCTTTTTGACTTCATTCTCGATGGCTTCCATGACGTCTGGTCGAAATCGTCGTTGTTGCTGCTTTACTGGCTTAGCTTTAGACGAAATATTCAGGCGGTGCACGGCGACTTTAGGGTCCAAGCCTGGCATATTTTCATAGCTCCATGCGAAGACGTCAATGTATTCTCTTATAAGCGGTATAAGAGATTGGCGTTCATCGTCAGATAAGCTTTTGCTGATAAAGATTGGTTTGAAGGATGCTTCTTCTCCTAGATTGACTTGGATGACTTCGTCTTTGGTAGGTGATTCACGTTGTTCAAAGCGCAGCTCCCACCTGGTGTCCATCTTTTGAGCCCATTGTTCGAGTTTGATTGATTGGACATCGTCTGTAACTTGGTCGGCGGAAACTATGTTGACGGACAAAGTTGCTTTGAACATGTCGTCGATACTGCAGTCTGAGTTCCAGAGGAAGAAATCAGAAGAATGAGAACAACGATCTACTTCATCATCTAATCTTTCGGGAGTTGTTGGAGGAGAGACATAGCCCAAACTAATACCGCTTCGTTGGTAATAGTTCTCGGGTTTGCCGAATTGGAAACCGTCGTTCTCGGCCGTAATTTAGCCTTTCATTGCTTTTGATGTCATATCCCATATTCTGGACGACATTCTTGGCCTGCCAACTATACCAAAAAAGTTGCATCTTTCCAGAGTCATAGTCAGCTTCTGTGTTATACTTGGAAGGAGTAGAGTCAGGAACGAACTTTCTCTCGCCAATTATACGATCGAAGATGATTAGCTATTCATCTTTCTTTCTAGCTGGAATGATGAAGTAGTGGATATCTTCTGGGTAGACTTTTTCCCGTAGGTGAGGCATCGTGACCGGCATACAGAGGTGTGGTCCTATGTCATTCTCTAGGGCGTATATCGTATCTATGTAATGGTTTACAGATTGATAGACATCGGAGTAATTCAAAGATAAACCTTTACTAAGGAAATATGCAAGTTCTTCTTCAGGGATAATATCATCTGCTGAAGGTATATTATTCTGAGTATTGATATACTCAATGAGAGGGTCATCATCTGGAAGAGGAGCCACAGTCTTGGCCGAGTTCACCACATAGGGTAATTTTTCAGGATTGGGAGGATGGACATCAGTAGGTTCCCCTTGGATGTTTTGTTGAGAGTGATGGTCAATGGTTTGACTTTGTCAGGTTTCTTCTTCTTCATCCAGATTGTGAGAGGCTTCGGGGTACTTTTTGGAGTAGTACGTCCTTTGACTCGGACAATCAGGGGACCACCGTTGGGGGATGGAGGTGCTTCAGCTTCATTGTTAGCTTCATTGCCATCATCCTTGGGGGGTTGAGATTGGTAAAGTACCAAATCTCTATAGTAAGCTTCGATGCCCTTGAAAGGATCAACGTCAGCAAACTCTGTCTTCACGACACCATCGCGATTGACGTACTTGAAGCACTGGTGAAGTGTGGAAGGCACAATCATGTTCTCATGTATCTATGGATGTCCCAGCAAGATGTTGTAGGTAGGGTTGGCAATGGGGCGGGTAGGGGTCGGAGACCATATATCCCCCATCCCCATCCCCGAGTAGTGTTTAAATCCCCATCCCCGTCCCCATTCTCCATCGGGTTTTATTTTTTACCCCCATCCCTATCCCCGTTAAACAATGCATTCCCCGTCCCCGTCCCCGTCCCGTTAGCACTTTCGGGGCCGAATTTTCTCATCTCCATCTCTCGTTCGATTAACAAATTTTCATGTACATTATATAAGTTTAAAAAATTATTTTCATTCAAAAAAACTACATGGCATATTAATAATGGTTTTCATAAAATAAATATATATTACTAGTTAGATCAAGAGAACATACCATTTCCAAAGGGTTGCACATATGGATATGGATATAAGTAATCGGGGTCGGGGATTTATCGGGGCGGGGAGTACTATACCCATACCCGTCCCCGAATCCAATCGAAGATTTTTTTAATCCCCATCCCCGTCCCCATCCCCGTTTCTAAATCTCCAAACCCGTCCCCATCGGGTAAAAAAATTGGATCCCCGTCGGGTTCGAGGGGATATTGCCATCCCTAGTTGTAGGATACATTTGCATCGATCATATAGCAGGAGACCTCCGTTCGGAGATCACCGATCTGGCATTTGAGACGGATCTTGCCCAGCGGATGGCTTCGACCAGCATTGTAAGCCATGATAGTTGTGTTGGTTGCGGATAGCTTGTGCAGAGGAATTCCTAGGACTTGAAGCAAGCTTCTAGGAATGATGCTGAGGGAGGATCCTGGATCGATGTGCATGCGGTCCACCTTGATCGCCCCGATTACCCTGTAT
Organism: Iris pallida; assembly: GCA_029216955.1. Taxonomy (NCBI): domain Eukaryota; kingdom Viridiplantae; phylum Streptophyta; class Magnoliopsida; order Asparagales; family Iridaceae; genus Iris; species Iris pallida. Next base: position 29,121,943 of record JANAVB010005598.1, read on the forward strand.
AGTACAGGGGTCTATCATGACAATTATTTTTTAGTAGCATGTCCTCCTGTGAGAAGGTAATGTTGGGCACCACTTCCATAGTACTGTGACAGTAGGGGCAGGAGACAGGATCTTCAGCGGGAGCTTTGACCCCAGCGAGGTAAGAGTCGGCATGTAACAATGCCTCACTTAAGGCCTTCTGCGTTTCTTTGGAGAGTCGCAATAGATCGAACAGAGACAACCTGGCGGGTGTATTGGCTAGCTGAGCCAGTATGTTAAAGTTGTAGGGTCGATCCATGCCATCTAGAGCTAGCGCCTTTAGAGACTTATCAAACCGTGTCTCCTTATGTTTGGATGTGGTTTGAAGCTTGGACGGGCCGGCTTCTGAGCTTGTAGGGGCAGCAGGAGTTTGAGAAGGCAGTGCTTCTTCTTGTGTGGGATCGTACGTCCGAAGATAAGTCTTCCCCATTCGCGTCCGAAGATAAGTCTTCCCCAATCGCGTCTCACTAGATAGAACCTCATAGATGGGGAGGATACCATGTGGCATGGCTTAAACTTCTTGCCCCTTCTTGCTTTGGGAGGTGCTACCCCCTGCATCACTTCTTGGACAAGGTCCGGATGGACCCACATGATCTCACCACGTCCAGTTGTAAGTGGGACCAAGGTTGAGTTACGAGTTGGTGGCAGGTTGACGACTTCCATCATTTGCCTTGGGGATCGGGACCACGCCGTCTGGGACTTCTATAGGAGGAAAGTTGCCAAACTGAACAGAGATCATGTTAGCAGATACGACCCTGTCTTCAGCTTCAAGATTGATCACTTGGCTGTCGATAAGCTGTTGTATCTTCTTCTTTAGGATGATGCAGTCCTTGGTGGAGTGATGCACGTACTGATGGTAAAGACAGTACTTGGGATCATTGAGTTGGCTCGCCTCTGCAGGACATCGTGGTGGGGGCAATGTCAGCTTATTACCCTTCGTCAACGTATGAAAGATGGTGATGACATCATCTTCATCGAAGAAGAAGGTCTCCTTAGGCTTATCAGAGGCGCCTTGAGAATTAGAAGCTCCTTTGGATGTGTCGACCTTCAGGACTTCTTTCACTTTACCCCCACGAATAGGGATAGTCTGAGGATGCTTGCCTTTGTCCTCAGATTTAGGTGTCTTCAGCCCCAGTAGTTCCAAGTTAGGAACATCATTTTCAGCAGCATCAGCGGCCCCAATAAAAGCGGGCCATGTATCATATTTATGTATACCTAGACAAAACTTCACTGTAGGAAGGAAGTTATGTCGACATGTATCCATAAGTTCTGAGTCTGGTATGCTGAAGGGAATCTTCAGTGCTAGTCGTCTGAAGCGTTCGATAAAGGCAATGACAGATTCAGTCTTCCTTTGCTTGGTCTCGATAAGAGTGGACATAATAACATGCATGCCACTCTCGTAAAACCTGTTGAGGAACAACCTCTCCAAGTTTTTGAATGAATTGATACACCCGTCAGGCAGACTGCAGAACCATTCGAAGGCTACCCCTGCAAGGTGCTAATAAATAGCTTTGACAGGAATGGATCATCTCGGGGCAAGTGCAGAGTTTGCGTGTTGAAGTACGTCATGTGCTGACGAGGAGAAGTTAAGCCGTCGAATGAGTTCAGCGTCAGCGGCTTGTAGTTAGGAGGGCAGGTAGCGTTCTCCCACTCAGGGGGATACGGTTGAGATATCCCCATCTTCTGCAGCTCGTCTTTGTGTGAGATGGTGTCGAGGCGAGCAACCAGGGAATCAATTACATCCTGTTGATTGAGCAGGTGTTAGGAAACAGCCGCTGAGCGGTTGTCATGTATTGTCGGCGAAGGACCACCCCCAGTGTAAAACCCCTAAATTTCTACTATTTATTTTTTTATTAAACTTGGTACCGATTTAAAATTTTGTATTGTACGTCGCGTAGTCGTATTGTACGTCGCGCACGAAATTATTTTTCTTGCTCGTCGAGTGCGAATATGTGCGAGCGTACATATTTTTGAAAAAACATTATTTTTATTATTTTTAATATAGACAAAAATTATTTCTAGCTATTATTTTCAAGTTTATGACTTTTATGAAAACCTTTCATTTATATAGTTATAATAATAAATAAATTTTTCCTATAAAATGGTAAATTAGAAAAGTATATCTATGTAAATATTATTTTTACAAACATATATTTTCATAATTATTTATTTGTTCATTTTAAATAATAATGTAATTTTCGAAATTAATTATTATAGTATTTTTGGAAAACATATTTTTGAAATATTTGTGACAATTTAAATTTTGATTTGATTCCATGGATACATTTAAATAGATTAAGTTAATATCTATAATTGGAATTTGATTTATTGATTTGATTTTAAACTAAGGGAATTAAATTAGATTTAATTGGATTTGGATTTAGATTTGATTTCATTGATTTAATTTAATAGATTGATTTATCAAATTTGGGTTTAAACAATCCTAATCATTATCTAATTTGGAATTCCCACATCCTATAAATAGGCAGGTACTCATCCATGTATTTCTATTCTCCAAATTCTCTACAAAATCCACCGTGAGTGCATCGTGTCCATGTCCATCTTTTTCTTCCACTATTTTTCATTACAAGTATATATTCCTCGTCGTGTCGGACACCCCCTACACGACGCATCCCAAATTCCTAATCCAAACCCTACATCTTCGTCACCACCACCACAGATCCCCGGCCGAACTCCCCGACCGCCGCCACCGTCCCCGACACCACTGCCACACCCAAACGGCCACCATTACCACCGTTCCGTCGCCCGACTCGTCCCCCACGACCCAATCCCTAATCTAAATCGTAAAATTTTCTAAACCACCAAAACCCGCAGAACACCCCGGCCAGCCCTCACCATCGTCAGTCAACCCCGTCACCACCGCTGTCCACTAGCCGAACCCGACCCCTGACTCCACCATCGCCAACACCAACACCATCATCATCGGCACCATCCCGACACTTCCGGCCAGCAAGACCACCGCCGCCAAATCCTCGCCACCACAGCCATAACCAAAACCAAAAACAAAAACAAAAAACCAACATCCAACCCCACCACCGCGGCCATCGCCGCGGCAGCCACCCCTGTCACGATCGATCGACCACCACACGCAGTCGTCGCCACCACAGTAAACCCCTCGCCGTCGGTTTTACCACCGTCCGCATCCAACCCAGAAGAAAACCCAAAGGAATAGAAGGGAACGACCCATACCTATCCCCGCCGCCGGCGATCTTGGAGCCAGCAACGCCGTCACGTCGTTATTCCGCAGCTGGAAGGGCAGCCCGACAACCCGGAGCGCCGCCCTCCTCGCCGTGAGCTCCGCCTGCGTCCGCCGCGTTTTCTCCGTGTGCGCCCCTTCCGTCCGTTTCCTCCGCCTCTGGAGCGGTGCAACCTGCACCGCCGGAGGACCAATCGATCTCAGCCGAGCCGTCGAACCCTCGCGTCGCCTCAGGACCGCGCCACCCATTCCGGCGATCCCCACCGCCTGTGACCGCTGAACGCCCGCCGCCCGCTCTCTCTCGATCCTCGCTCCCGTTCCCCTTTTCCCTCCGGCCGGACCACCAAACCCCCACTCCGCCATATACGCCACCGCCATTTGCGCCGTCTCACGGCCTCTATTCTCCGACGTCTCCACCGAGTTTCCTCCGCCACCTGAACGCTGACCACCTCCAGATCTTTCCGACCGCCCTCCGTGCGCAGCTCGGCTGAACCCCCGCCGGCGACCCACTTTTCTCCGCCCCCTGCTTCCTCTCCTCCGCCGCCTTCTCCCCTTTCCGTCGGCCGGAAAACCCGCGACTTCTCACTCACACCCTTCTCCTCTCTCTCTTTCCCTTTTTTTTCACTTTCTTTTAGGGAACAGTGACTGCTACAGTAGATATTGGGTAATTGATTTTTATTATTTATTTTATTATTATTTAATTATTTTTTTACTATTTGATTCTGGTGTTCTTTTGGGGCATCTATTATTATTATTATCATCTTTATTATTATTATTATTAATAATATTATTATTATCATTATCATTATCATTATTATTATTATTATTATTGTTTTTGTATGATTAATGGTACAAACTTTGAAAATATATATGTATAAAAATTATTACGTATTTTATTACTATCAATATGGGTATTGCTATTAGTAGTATGGAGGTTAAATATTATTTTGGAAATTTTATATCTTATGTATTTAAAATATATATATATATTTTGGTTTTGGACCTAAATAAAGTTTGACAAAATTAGGATTTGTCCTAATAAATTTTTCTAGATTTTCAAGGATCTATCTAAAGATATACTTGGTAAAGATATAGTTTTTATTTATTTATTAATATTTTTGAATATTTTAAGTAATATTTTAAGTAATTTTCTAAGAATATTTTAACTCATAAAATCTAGTTTTCGTGTATTTTAAATATTTTTAAAAATATTATAAGTATTGATTACGCAAATTTCTTCGATTTTTCTTCTGTCCGTGACAAATCCCGTTATTCTTATTCCCCCGCCAATTCTAAACTACCCTATGTCGACCTTAACTATTTGACCGTCCTGGACCCGATGGAACTGTCCGTGCCACCATCAGAGGTCACCATGCATAGTTGTTGTACCAAAGTCGCAGATCGTGCCACCTGGATCATTGCACTACACCAGGCGTCCTACCAGGCAAGACACCTTGCCATTCGCTGTTTATTTATTTTAGCTCATATTTCATGCATTATTTATTTTCTTTATGCAAAATAAACTGTGATACATGGCATAACTGTTAGAATTTACTGTTCATTTATATTTCCTGTTGTGTATTATTTTTCTTACAAATTAAACCTAGATTTAAGGGACCACCTTGTGTGTTGCATTCATTGGCCTTGACACATTATAACACGAAGTTGTGTGTCGCCTGTAGGACACGGAAGTGCGTGATTGGCTGGCCATCAGTACGTACAAGCCGTGCGATAGGAATAACCGCTAATAGAGATTGCATACTAGTTTGACTTAGCGGTTATAGTGGTTTGTGTTGTGGATACAACACAGTAGGCATTGGGCAGGGAGGACAATTCCTTAGCGTATGGGCTTCGATGCACTTCTCTTGTGACCCGGACTCTCCGCTGGAGATACGAGGTTGATGACCCATGATTACTGACGGCCACTGACGATTCTGCGGAACGTCATGCTCTTACTGATGGGGCCTCTGGTGCCCAAGGGGGACTACGCCGATCCTATTTAGCCAGGGCCCATGCGTAGAAAGGATTGTTCTTAACTACATTTCACCTAGAACGGTAGGCTACCTTATCCGTTAGGTACGAGTACTTTTGGTTTGGGTACTTGTATCTGACCGTGGCTTGGACAATAACTTGTCGCGGATTAGTTCGTCACATCTTATCCTTGTTTGGTTGTAGGTGTGACTTACTAATTCGATGAGAAGGTATTGAACCTTGTTGGGGTCCGGATACCATATTGGATTCTTAGCTGGAAAGATACGTCACCGTGAATTAGTTTACCATCTCCTGTCCTTGTTTGGTTGGGGAGATGGTACGCTCGTTCAGTAGGTGTGTATTGGACCATGTTATAATTCGATTGACTTATTTATTTGAGCAATATTTATTCAGTTTATATGGCATGATATTATGTGTCTTGTTACGTCCCTCTGAGGACCTGGTTATCTCCCCAGGTGTGTGCTATTGTCTTTCGCAGGTGCTCTAGCTTTAGCCGTGATCATCGCTACTTCTTCGAGGATGATTGCATTTGGATCGTCTTCGCTTCGTTCGCCAACTTCATATCTTTTCTTATGTATTTTTCCTTATTTTGTTGGTAGTGGATTTGCCTCCGCCCAATATATTGTATTAAGATAATTCTTTCTCATTATATGACATCTTTATTTCATTTATTTTTGTGTGGATGATATTAGTTATGATTCTACTGCATTTTACAGCTTATGTATCCATACGAAGCCTATGTACTTCGTATGAATACAGCTGGCATGTCTACGTTCTTAGTCCTACGTATTTTGGGACTGGGGTATTACATGTTTTTGTGATGGCCCATGCAGGTCTAGATAAATTGTTTGGTTACTTTACCGTACCAAGCAAGTCTGCGAATAGGATTAGAAGTCTAGGATCTCATCCACATACTTGACCTCTTTCCTAAATTTTATCTACCATTTGACTCATCGATTGCATCTTGCTTGATTCCTTCTAACAAAATTCTTATCTTTCCTTCGTGCCTGCTAGAGGTTGACCCTACTAGTTAGATGTCCCAAACACCCTTAGCTTAATTCTTTAAGTTGGGTAGAATACCCCACACACCCTTGACCCTTAAGGGAATACAAATGGTATTACCTATACCATAGAGACTAGAGGAAGTTAACCCACTTGGTCAACCAAGCCTTGGTCAATAAAACCGTAGAATGATGGTATAGGAATAAACAAGACTTAGATCCTTATGACACTTAGACTATTTATATTAGTTCTTATTTCATCTACCCTCGTGCCTATGTATTACTATCTGAACAAATGATGCTAATATAGCCTAGTATTTGCATGCTAATCCTTATCGAGCTTGATCAAGACATATGCTATAGAGTGGCCACTCACTAGCCTATCGTCTAAATCAGAACCGGTGCATAATGGTCTGATCAACCAAGTGCATTGTGGTTCGCTTTTGTCTATTATTCTACGTGGATGGGACATAGTTAAACTTGTCCTCTATAGTCCCATCCGCGACTGCCTTGGCAACTCCTTTGAAATTCTTTTCGATCGTCTTTGAATCACGTATTCGTATTCGATAACGCCTCCTTCGAACTCTATATTGCTTTCGCCTTCACCTATTTTAGGAGGACGAAGGCGTTATACTAGAACTTCCTCTAGCCTTCCTATCGGCTATGACCATTCTCACTCGATGTTGCTATACCTTCATCCTAAACTACTCGACCCTATCAAGACCCTCTAATCGCTTAATTAAAGCGAATCTATTTCGTTCTCTTAATCGTGACCCTCATTCATTACCCGTGACCATACCGTATTATTTTTCTATGATCTAGATCGCGATTTCTTACGACATGATTTTGTGAAAACATTGTCATCGTTGGATTCCCATTAATACCCCCTTGTGTCCTCTCAACCCTACTAATTCTTAATTTCGAGGACAAAATTCTTTTAAGTTGGGTAGGATGTAAAACCCCTAAATTTCTACTATTTATTTTTTATTAAATTTGGTACCGATTTAAAATTTTGTATTGTACGTCGCGTAGTCATATTGTACGTCGCGCACGAAATTATTTTTCTTGCTCGTCGAGTGCGAATATGTGCGAGCGTACATATTTTTGAAAAAACATTATTTTTATTATTTTTAATATAGACAAAAATTATTTCTAGCTATTATTTTCAAGTTTATGACTTTTATGAAAAGCCTTTCATTTATATAGTTATAATAATAAATAAATTTTTCCTATAAAATGGTAAATTAGAAAAGTATATCTATGTAAATATTATTTGTACAAACATATATTTTTGTAATTATTTATTTGTTCATTTTAAATAATAATGTAATTTTTGAAATTAAGTATTATAGTATTTTTGGAAAACATATTTTTGAAATATTTGTGACAATTTAAATTTTGATTTGATTCCATGGATACATTTAAATAGATTAAGTTAATATCTATAATTGGAATTTGATTTATTGATTTGATTTTAAACTAAGGGAATTAAATTAGATTTAATTGGATTTGTATTTAGATTTGATTTCATTGATTTAATTTAATAGATTGATTTATCTAATTTGGGTTTAAACTATCCTAATCATTATCTAATTGGGAATTCCCACATCCTATAAATAGGCAGGTACTCATCCATGTATTTCTATTCTCCAAATTCTCCACAAAATCCACCGTGAGTGCATCGTGTCCTTGTCCATCTTTTTTTTCACTATTTTTTATTACAAGTACATATTCCTCGTCGTGTCGGACACCCCCGACACGACGCATCCCAAATTCCTAATCCAAACCCTATGTAGGTCCTAAAAAATCAAGTTGCACACTTCAACAAAGTCATGAAGATCAAGAAATGAATCTTTCAAATGAACTGCGCAGACATCAGTTTACGCAGCATACAGATTGCACATACTAGATTGCGCACACTATCAAGCGCGCAGTTTGACGTGGCAAATCATCATCATTACCTGACACAAATCAAATCTTCTGACAGCTGACAGCGCGGAGAACGAGGCGACTGTTTGTTTAATCGTGCAGCACGGCGCTCGAGGACAGCTGGCAGCGCAATCCATGTTGGCGTAATCCATCCCTGCGCATTCCAAGTCTGCATAATCCAATGCCAGCGTAGTTCAGGTTACGCGTTTCATCAACACAACTGACAAAATACATGTGGCATTCATGCCATCAATTGCTCATTACGTGGCAACCGTCTACACACGATCATGCGCAATTCAATCAAAAGTTGCCATGTGTCCAAGACAGTTGGACCACGATCCAACAACTGCCTGCATAGTCCACTGTTGCACAATCCAATTGCTGCGCAATCCATCATGCGCAGTCCAGAATAACTAAAAGTTAGTTATTTCTAGAACTCTATAAATAGAGTTTCAAGTCTCCATTCAAGGGGATCAGAGATCAGATCATAGAGAGATCAAAGTTCAGAGAGTCCAGGAGTTCTTCCCCAAGTGCTGCTGCATTCTTCCTAGGCTTTTGCCTTCAACTTTCGAAGCTTTTTGCCTTCAATTCCAGAGTTATTTTCAACTTCAGAGGCTATCGTCTTCAGAGTTCACATCGTCCAAGGGATAAAGCAATCGTCATCTAGATTGGATTCCTACAGTTGTACTTTCCCAGAATTCAAATTGTAATATTTTACAAAGTTTGTATCAATAAAGTTCTACACTTTTTTGTTTTTGCAAACAAAATGGCGACTCTGCTGGGGACGACTTTCTCCTCCGATGAGGAAGTGACAACTCAATGTGACGTAGCGTCTATCTGAAAGACGCAGAAGACACTGGTTGTGAAGATCAACCAGACAGCCTACGAGGCTATGATCAACTCCAAGACCACTCCTCGCACTGTAACCACTTCTGCCACAAGCAAAGTGCGCCCAGTGTGGGTCCCAAAGACTGCTGCGCAGTCTATTGATGCTGCCAGCAAGACTTCTGTGCAGTCTGCCAGCAAGACTGCTGCGCAGTCCAAAGCTTCTATCATCAAGCCTGCTGCACAATCTGTCTCTGCTACTGCTGCGCAATCTATTGTTGCCAGTATACAGAGTACTTCATATGCTGCCTTGGCTAAGTGCAAGACTCCTTTGCCTCTGGCACAATTGGCTGCCAATCTGTCTGCGCAAACCAACACTCCAGCATCCAGAGTCCACCCTAAGCACTCTGTAGCAAGAACTCCTGATGCGCAAACCACAGTCTCTGTGGACAGAACCAGTGTGCCATCCATTCATGCGCAAACTGCTCCTGCACAATCTAAGAATGACAGCCTTTTGGCTAAACTCGCTTCTTCTCATAACAAGGGGAAAGGCTCTGCTCCTCTTCCCAAACACACTGTTGCTACGAAGCAATCCACTGGGGGTAGTCCTTTGGCTATTCCTCTTCCTCTTCAAAACAAAAGAAAAGGCCTTTTGGTCTTTTCTCAATCTTCTTCAGTTTTTACCGAAGAAGATCAATCTGAACATGCCTTGGCACCAGTCAGTACTAGAACTCTTTCAAACAAAGATTCTTCTTTCTTTTATGACAAGAAAACTTGTACTGACCGAAGAGGTATTCTGCCTACTCCGGTAGTAGAGTTCCAAGATCTCCCAACCCTCAAGATTTCCCGTTCCAGACAGGGAAAACTGCTGGTGTCTCAGACAGAAACCCCTGGGGATGAGTTTGCTGATCTAAGAACTTATCTTAACAGACCAACTTCGGTGAAACGCAAACAGCCAATGCCGAAGACCAAACAACATCAGAGGCAGACTCCCAGGATCAAAGATCCTGACACTTATGCCAATGAAGTGAGCACTTCCCTGTACACTCAAGGGACTAAACATTTGAAGAATCGGAATCATGTTCCAAATATTATCAAAGAACAGATCCCTCAGAGTTTTCCTCGTCCTGCTGCTGTTCCCGATCTCCGAGAATATCTCAGACAAAATCGGGATACTGTCTCAACACCTCCAGTTCAATCATCTGATCATCATTGCAACCACAAAGTCATCATCCAATGTTGTTGTCAAACAACAAAAAGATCTGTCTTTGATCGTCTGACTTTTGCAAACTCTGAAGAAGTTTCAGAGAAAGATGAAGTCTTGTATGCTTCTGTCAACATGACTTCTCGAGACACTGGGGGTAGAAGATGCTCCAAGCACGGCAAGCCTCGCAAGCCAAGCCAGCGATATTTAGACTTACTCCAAGAATCCTCTGAAGGAGTATTTCGACATACCCGATCCAAGAGCCGAGACACAATCGGTCAAAGGAATCTTCTTCAAGGTCCTTCGGGTTATCTTCCTACTTCTCAGTCGGGAGACGACTCTTTCTCTGACTATGATGCATATAGCGAAAGCTCTGAAAAGACAGTATCTTCCACTGTACCAAAAGAAGTGACAGCTTATGTTGTCACTGATGATCCAGATGCTTCAACTTCAGCAAATCAAGAACAGAGAATTGCTGCACTAGAAGACAAGCTAAAGACCATGGCTAAAATGGTCGCCAGTATGCATTCTATCATTGTGGCACAACATGCTACACCACCGACTGTACCTACTGTAAATCCAGAGATCATAGCATCTTCAGTACCTGCCAATACTGGGCTGGGGGTAGTGTCTACTCAAATGCCTCTTGTACAAGTATAAGTTCAAACTACACCCAGTCAGTCAGGGGCAGGGGGTAGTGCTTACAACGCTGTTCCTCCTCCTACCACTCTAACTCAACCTGCTCCTTCTTCGTCATCTGAAGACGCCAATGAAGCTGTCAAACTCTTGCGAACCCAGTTTGAAGCTTTCAAAGAGAAAGACAACTTGCAAAGATTGGGGATCAAGCCCCTTTCCAGTTGAATGGAAAGAAGTCTCGTTCCCGCCAAAGTACAAGATCCCAATGATCTCTTTGTTTGATGGTAGCACTTCTCCAAGTAAGTTTATCAATCACGTTGAGGTAATGACCGTTCAACTCCAGCCAAATGACGTTCTTCTTACCAGAGTGTTCGTCGGTTGTTTAGCCGGCGTAGCATACGACTGGTACAGAAGTTTGCTCGATGGTTGTATCACTTCCTTCTCAGGTCTCAAGCAAATCTTCCTAGAATGATTCTGTGAAGGATTCAACGACATGACTATGTCGGCTCTCAACAAAATCAAACAGAAACACAATGAAACTGCTGAGAGTTTCATCGAACGGTTCCGCCGTGAAGCCTTGAAGATGCCTCCCGGAACTCCAGCTGCTGTCACTATTGATACTTGTAAGGCAAATCTTTTGCCTATCATCAGTATGTGGACAGGATCTTCCCAGTTCCAAGATTGGCCCTTATTCATTGTCAACGCCAAAGCTGCTGAAGTGAGTGCCGAGAAGTTCAAGCAATTAGGGGTACAAATGTCTAACCCCGATCGGGATGAACACCAGACATCAGGTGGTGGTAATCGCCAGAACAAACGCAAAGCAAAAGAGACTTTGAACATCAATCTGAACAAGAATAAAGAATCTTTGGCTATCAATGTGGCTCTGCCTACATCTACTTCTACTCCTTCTGCACCTCCACCGAGGGAACCTCGTCCGAAAGTAGAATATTCCTTCGACGAGAATGACACTGCAAGCATCTTTGATTGCTTACTCAAAAGCAACAAGATTCAGCTCCCAGACCCAAAGAAACCTGATGAAGTCGATAAAACAGATCATCCTAAATATTGTGTCTACCACAGGTTCATTGGACACCCTACTCGAGCGTTCAATGTGCTCAAAGGCAAAATTCAAGAACTTGTCAATGCTGGTGTTGTCACTCTGCAGCAAGACGAGAAGACTGTTACTGCAAATATGGTTTCAGTCAAGTTTGGTGACTTTCCTCCTCAGATGGTATCGCACGGTGTCATTCCTATTCCCAAAGCTACTCTTGAGATTGAGAATCTCCCGCCTCCACCAAGTGAAGGTCTTGTTCCCTTGTCTCTTGACAACGGCGAAGTTATGTGGATCCATCCAGATCTTGTTTCCGAGTTCGAAGTTTTCTCTTCTTCTAAGAAGAAAGACCGCTCCAAAAGCAAGACAAAGACTTGCAACATGGTGTCTTTTGATCCCATAGTTGACGAAAAAATTCTGTTAGGCACCAAATCAGGGAAGGCTTACTTGAAGGAGTATCCTGATACTCAAGAGAATCCTGCCTCTTCTTCTGAACCTGTTCCAGTACAATCTACTTCCTCTGAAGAGATTCCTTCCACATCCTTACCAGTTGTAGTGCCTATTCCTCCCAAGCCGGTGGTTGCTGACAAAGGCAAGCAACAAGTTCGCTTTGACAAACCTCTGAAGAAATCATCTCCTACAGGACTTGAAAAGCCGTACAACTTTGATATATTGGCTCAACTAGCCAATACACCGGCTAGGCTATCAATCTTCGAGCTCTTGCGTCTTTCCAAGGAGACTCGAGAAACTCTAAGTGAAGCACTGATGCAAGCTGAAACTTGCTTTACTCTCCTCAAGAAACCGGAAACAGAACCGGTCTCTTGTCGTCATTGTCACAGCGTATTAGAGTTGATTCCAAACATCACTTTCACTTAGAATGATATGCTACTGGAGGATAATAGACATGATCGTCCTCTCTACTATACAGGGTATGTCGATTCGATGAAAGTCGATCGTATCCTGATAGATCCGGGGTCTGCTCTCAGCATCATGCCAAAGACGATGCTGGACGCATTGAAGATACCAATGCATAGTCTTTCAAACACAATCACCACTATCTTGGGATTCAACCAAGGAAGGAGTGAACCTTTGGGCAAGATCCGCTTAAAACTCCAAATAGGCAATCTTCGCACAAAAGTAACCTTTTATATCATCGACAATCATGGTTGTTCTTACAACGCTCTTCTGGGAAGACCCTTCCTCCATGAACATAATGTTGTTCCATCAACTCTTCATCAATACTTTAAATATGTCGATGATAAAGGAGAAGTTCACAAAGAAGTTGCAGACCTTTATCCTTTCAAGGGTGTCGAAGCATACTGCAATGACGCTCGTATGTATAAGAAAGAATTTATGAAAGTGGTATTGGCCATGGATACTGAAGAAGACCAAGAAGCAGTGCCCAAAGACACTCTTATTATACCTGTCAAAGGGCGTGTTTCTCATCCTCAATCTTCTAAACCACTGGCTATTCACTTGCCAGTCCAGAAACAATCTATTGATGATGATCAGGACAAAAGGGAGCTCACCTCTCCTGAGCCACTTGTTATTGACTTACGTCGTAATAAGGATAAAAAGCAGCTCACTTCTTCTGAGCCACTTGTTATCGATCTATCTCATAACAAGGAGAAAAGGGAGCTCACCTTTTCTGAGTCGCTTGTTATCGAACTCCATCGTAACAAAGCTAATCCTCCTCTACGTTCTTCTTCTCCCCCTCTTGTAATCAATCTGACTAAGCCTGCTAAGACTAAAAGTCATGTTGTAAATACAAATGTACAAATCAATGAAAAAGCATCTACTTTCCAGTATACTGATGTCATTTATCATGCTAATTGCTATTTGGATATGTTAGATAGCTATCAGTCATTTACAATGGGAGTTGTACAATCTCTTCAAACAGAAGTTTCATGTGAACACCCAAAGGATTCATATCGTATTGTTCTCGCTCGTAAGAAAGGCGAACGTCCAATACTTTTTAGTAAAAGACCGGAATAACAATTCAGTTATACGGATGATAGTAAAGTTAACGACATGGGTCATCTTCAATTCCGTCGTTATAGTCAACAGTCAAAAGATATCATCTGAAAGATGGGTTATGACTTCAAGAGTGGCCTCAACTGCGGTAAAGACAGAAAAACTCCTCTCCGTACCGCTGTTCCACAATGAAAGTCAGAGATGTATTACAGCAGGACCAAAAGAGGTCTCGGATATGCTTCTCCTCCGCTGTTATCCCCAGCAGGCTCTGAATCTGATAGCGAGGAGCGTTCTAACTCTTCTGATTCCAGATCATGGGATTCTGACACTAGCATTGGTGATGTTTATCGACTGGTCGTATCTTCCAATATGGTCTCTACTGAATTTCTAGAAGGTTATGACAGAGACATTGAAGAAAGTTCTGAAACAGATCCTTGGGCCCAACAGATGGACAATCAGTGGGTACTCTGATTCGAACAAAGAGAACCTCCTACCGAAGATCAATTGGTTCAAATTGATGTATGAGAGAATGGGTCACCTCGTCCAATATTCATCAGCAAGAATCTTCTAGAAGAAGATAAGCAAGAGTTGATTCTTCTTATCAAAGAATACATTGATGTCTTTGCCTGGAGTTATGAAGACATGCCAGGACTAGATCCCAAAATTGCTACTCACAAATTGAATATCCTGCCGAATGCAAAACCAGTCAAACAACAACAACGACAATTCAAACCAGAAATGATGGATGCAATTGATGATGAAGTTAAGAAGCTCATCGCTTGTGGCTTTATTCGAGAAGAACAGCATCCCGATTGGATAGCCAACATTGTTCCAGTCCTGAAGAAAACCGGCAAAGTTCGAGTCTATATCGACTTTCGGGATCTTAATGAAGCATGTCCAAAAGATGAATTTCCTCTCCCTATCACGGACATCATGATTGACAATACTTGTGGGTTCGAAAGAATATCTTTTATGGATAGATTCTCTGGATACAATCAGATCAAGATGAATCCCGAAGATGAAAAACACACATCTTTCCGCACTCCTCGGGAAGTCTATTGCTACACAGTGATGCCATTTGGTCTCAAGAACGCTGGTGCAACTTACCAACGGGCTATGATTACCATTTTCAGAGAACATCTTCGTAAAACAGTCGAATGTTATATTGACGATATCGCTGTTAAAAGTCGTCTGATAGAAGATCACATCCAAGATTTGAGAACAATCTTCAATCTCATGCGCCAACATCAGCTCAAGATAAATCCCACCAAGTCATTCTTGGGTGTCTCTAGTGGTAAGTTTCTCGGCTTCGTCATTACCTCTAAGGGTATACACGTGGATCCCGAGAAGATCAAAGCCATTCAAGAGATGCGTCCTCCACGCAACCTAAAAGAGCTACGAGGATTTCAAGGTCGACTTGCGTATATCAGGAGATTCATTTCGAACTTGTCTGGATGCTGCAGACCATTCACTCAACTGATGAAGAAGGGTGTATCTTTTATTTGGACCGAAGAATATCAACAAGCATTCGACGACATCAAACGATATCTCATGAACCCACCAGTCTTGGTGCCACCAATCTCAGGTATTCCATTCTTAATGTACGTCCGTGCTATGGACCATTCGTTGGGTGCTTTACTCGCCCAAAAGAATAAAGAGGGCCATGAACAGGCCATCTACTATCTCAGTCGTACTATAATTGGTGCTGAATACCGTTATAGTCCGGTCGAAAAAGAATGTCTAGCTCTTATGTTCGCTGTTCAAAAGACAAGGCATTACATCATTGGTCAAACTATTCATGTTATTTTCCGAGTTAATCCTCTTCGGGTACTCATGAAAAAGCCTAGTACACTCAATTCTCGGCTGGCTACATGGACCATTTTGCTAGCCCAATATGACATGGTGTATGTTCCTCAAAAGTCTGTCAAAGGTCAAGCACTGGCGGATTTCTTAGCAGCTCATCCTGTTCCAGAGACGTCCAAACTTTACGATGAAATTCCAGACGAGACGTTGGAAGTCAACATGATCTCTGAAGAATTTCCAACCTGGCGTTTATTCTTCGATGGTGCATCCAGGGTCGAACCAAATGGTGCTATTGTAGCAGGAGTTGGAGTTGTTCTCGTTTCTCCAGATGGATCAACCATTCAAAGAGCTTACTCTCTAGATGAATCCTGCTCCAATAATGTAGCAGAGTATAATGCTCTACTCATCGATCTTCAGTTAGCCAAGCAATTGGATATCGAATATCTCAAAGTCTACGGCGACTTTAAGCTGGTTGTCAACCAGGTTAGAGGAACTTATGAAGTCTGCCATCAAGATCTGGTACTTTACTTTGAAGCAGCAATCAACATGGCTACATCATTCAAAGCTTTCTTTATTGAATATGTACGCCGAGCATGCAATACTAAGGCAGATGCTTTGGCCAACCTTGCAGCAGTTTTAGCCATCCCCATCAGAAGACAACAAGTGGTGGTTATCTCTAATCGAGAACTATTCTGTGTCGAAAATAATCGTAATATTGAGTTCAGTAATTTTACTGAAGTCAATGTTATCAGTGAAGATTGGAGAACTCCCTTCATCGACTTTATGGTTCATGACATACTCCCTGAAGATCCTAAGGAGGCTACGAGTATTCGTCGACGATCTCTACGATTCTACTACAACCAAACCACTAAGACTCTCTATCGACGAACTTATGACGGCCTACTCTTGTGCTGTCTTGCTGGTGATAAAGCAAAACAAGTACTGCGTGAAGCTCACGACGGTGTCTGCGGAGCACATCAACCCGGTCCTAAACTACAGGATCGTATCCGACGCATGGGTTACTACTGGCCCTCTATGGTATCAGATGCCATTGAATATGCAAGAAAATGTCGAACTTGTCAAATCCATGCAGATTTTATTCATCAAACTTTAGAATTTCTTCATCCGACAGCTGCTTCCTGGCCTTTCGAAGCTTGGGGTATGGACATCATTGGTCCCATCAATCCTCCTTCTTCTAGAGGACATCGGTTCATACTAGCAATAACCGACTACTTCTCTAAGTGGGCTGAAGCTATACCTTTGACTGAAGTCAAAACCAGCAGTGTCATCAACTTCATCAAACACCATATCATTTATCGATTTGGTGTCCCTCGAAGGATCATTCATGACAATGGACCACAATTCATCAGTCAGAAGTTCACCAGATTCTGTGATGATCATAGAATTGACAATGTCGCTTCAACAGCCTACAATCCTGCCACTAATGGTCTAGCTGAAGCTTTCAACAAAACTATTATCAAGCTCCTCAAGAAGTTTGTATCTACTAACAAACGGAACTGGAGTGAAAAGCTCAGTGAGTGTTTATGGGCCTATCGAACTACGGTCCGTAATCCCACAGGCTTTACACCTTTCTCTCTGGTATACGGTTGTGAAGCAGTTCTCCCTTTAGAACTTCAAGTTCCTTCTTTAAGGATTGCCATTGCCAATGAGCTCACTACAGATAACAATGACCTTCTTCGACTTCAAGAATTGGAGGCACTCGACGAGAAGCGGTTAATGGCTCAGCAACATATTGAGCTATATCAAGCCCGCATCTCAAAGACTTTCAACCGCAAAGTTAAAGTCAGAGCCTTTCAACAAGGAGAACTTGTTCTAACAGTCAGACGTCCTATGACTATGACTCATATGAGTAAAGGCAAATTCTATGCGAAGTGGGAAGGACCTTATGTTGTCAGCAAAATCTTTTCAAATGGAGCATATCAACTCGCAGAATTAGATGGTCGGATTGCAATGATGCCTATCAATGGCAAATTCCTCAAGAAATATTATGTATAAATATAACAAACATTTATGTAAAATATGATCAGACAATTCATAAATAAAGTTTGATTTTTATTTCATCATAAATGATGTTACATGATATCAAGGAAGATCACTGTCATCCTTATCGACATTGGGACGGGGACTACTGCCGTCCTTATCAAAGACACGGTCAGCAAAAGAGTCGAGAACTTCCTTGCTGGAACCCACGAGGAACTTACAAGCAGCTATCCTCATGGCCTCTTCTTCTTCAGTCTTTCCTGGTTCAAGCAGGAAGTCCAGAATATCTCGCGGTGGTTTTGGTGCAGATGAACCTTCACCTGCTCCAATCTGCTTTGGCTAAACCAGTTCGGCCGGACATTCTTCAACGCCTTCTTCAACTTTTGGAGCGAGTTCAGTCTTCTTGGGTACATCTCCAGACGATATTTTTTTATGTTAGAAAAGTGAAAGTGCTCCTTCCTGCTAAATTTCTGTTCTATTTATAGGCAGAGGTTCTCCAAATAACAAAATGACACATTCATCCGACGGTTCATCCGTTCATTCGATTCATCCGACGGTTCATCCGTTCATTCAATTCATCCAACGGTTCACCCGTTCATTAATCATCATTTGACGGTTCATCTGTTCATTCATTTCCACCTGACGGTTTGTCCGTTCATTCCACCATTTGATGGTTTACCCGTTCATTTTGACGATTTATTTCGTTCACACCTTTTTGACGATTCGTTATCGTTCATCATCCATATCAGCAACTTATCGTTCTTGATTAAGTTGTCAATTGAAATAATAATATTCGACAAATTATATTCTGCCATGTCCATATTACCTCTGAGCAGATATAATGAATATAATTAATTTTCTACAAAATTATCAAGAAATATATCATGTCTTGCACCTCTGACTATATTTTCTATCTCTATTATTTATATCTGAACAAGATATGCAATAAATGATAGAGCCATAACAAAATGTCTTTTATTAATCTGAAACATTACAAAAACACATGTATTACAAAGGACATAAAGATACAAAATGTTCTACTGAGACAGAGGCATTATCAGAGTAGCAATTTGCTGCTTCAGGATCTGCAACCGTTCTTCACGTGATGCCATCACCCTTCTCTTGGCTTCTTCTATCCCAGTTTCTTCATTGAAAGCAGGCATGGCCACCATTCGGCGAGTGATCTCATCATTATGTGCTGCTATATACTCATTCCTTTCCTGAGTAAGAGCATCAATTTGTTGGACCGCTGTCTGGTGTTCTGTAACTTCATTTTCTAGTTCTTCTTCAAGACAAGCAATCTCCATTTTCAGATCTGCAATTCTCTTCTCTCTCCGCTCAGCAGCTGAGATCACCGATTCTAACTTAGAATTATATTCAGCAGCTTTTGTAGTATAAGCATCCAAGAAATTTTGGAGGTTCACTCTTTCAATTGCCACTGCCTGAGCCAGTTGTTCGAACTCTGCCTGTACTAGAGACTCCACTTCTCCTTGGTTGGGCTCTTTATAGTTTTTGATGGAAATCTCTAGCTCATTCAAAATATGATCCAGAAAAATGGCCTGAGCCTCGTCACCTTGTTCTCGGATAGCCCTTACTAAGAGAGAGGCTGGACCTCTAACCATAAAAAAATCAGTACCCTCTTTTTCCATCATTCTATTTACTAGAGGTCCCAAAGACTCAAAAAAGCATCTGGTAAATGATTGGATCACAAGCTGATTAGTCGCCAGAGCGCCAGGAGTCGCAGCTACTCATGTCGATGACGAAGCAGTAGGACGCTCGACTTCTCGTGTTTGAACAGCAGGTTCTTTGATTAAAGGAACCGAAGTGGAGCTCGTTGCCCCTCATGGTCGTTCCTCTGCAAAATTAGAATATTGTCATTTTGCCTGTCATTGACGATTGATAAAGAAAATCAGAACATGCATTACTGTGGATGGATCTAGCAATAAGCTTGTCATCTGCAGGAGCAGAGTCTGGTTGAACTGAAGTAGCTTCAGATGCTACTGCTTGGCTGCTGCCTGCTTCAGAGCCGCAAGAGAGATGACGGTTGCTACCAGCAATCTCCGTCGCAAGAACTATGTCCAGACAAACTGGAGGTGCTGGAGGAGCTTCAATCTCTGTATGGAGTACATATGTAAAATGTCAGCTATCAATCTATTTTAAAAGAAGATTGTAGATTTCATTTTATACCTTGGAGATCGACGGCAGGAATTTCCTTCAAGGCCGCTTCTTCAGCTGTTGGAGCTGCCTCTTCCTCAATATCCTTTTCAGGATCCAAGGAGTCATCAGCAGTTTTAGTAGATATATGATCTTCATCATCCCTTTCGGGATCCTGTGTGTCTTCGTCAGTCTCTGATGATGAACTTTCATCATTTTCATCTTCTGCTGGTACCTCCCCACTATCAGTATCAGTGGCTTGATCAACATAGTCTCCCTGTGAGCCGAAGTCACAGTGCTCTAAAGCTTCAATCATCGTACGATCTTCTTCTGCACGAAGGGCCCCAGGTGTAAGAGGCAGTTGAGAAGATTCCGCAGCAAGTAAAGGAGATCAGACGGCATTATACTCTTCTTCTGCAATGTTGTCTCTGGGCTCTTCAACCTCATTTCTCTGTTCTAGTTCTTCCCTCTGCTCAATATCCTCCCTCTGTTCCAGACTAGGAGTTTTATGTCCAGTCTCAGAAACAGGAGTTGGAGAGGGCATGGTGATTCCTGCTGCAGCGTCTATTACAATTGAAGATGAAACTTGTCCTCTACGGACCAACCTTTTCTTTCTATGAAGAGGTCTCTCAGGACTCTCTACATTTATTGTCTCGACTTATCTTTGAACAGAGGTCGGTGTGGTAGCTTCTTCTTGCTGAATTGTCTCGGCCAGCTGCCGAGATTGAGACCTGGTAGTAATCTTTTCAGAAGAGTGATCTAAGATCAGTTTCTTCTTTGCTACCGGAGCAGGAGGCTCCTCTCTTCTCCTCTTCTTGGCTGGAGATTTAGCCACCTTCAAAAAAATACGTAGTGGCGCGTTAACCTCTTGAGGGAACATAGCATCCCTTGAAGCTTCCAAGGGTGCATCTACTGGCTCATACACCTCATCATTTCCTATGAGTGACATGGCGACTCCTCCTTTTTTCAATCTTGTTGACGATGCGAAGCTATCCGCAAGATTGAAATTCTCAGCAAAGGTGTTCGAAGATGTATAGAATACTGAGTATGTAAATAGCATCCAAGGGCCATGATTGCTATTTACTGGCATCGAGAATGTTACTTTCGTATCTCGAGCATTATAATAAGCCCAAGCTCGAGCCCCATCTATCAAAAAACCCTTTCCTTGAAGACACGTGATGGCATTTCCCATGTGGAATTGGTCGTACCCGAACTGCCGAGCAAATCTACTGGGGAGATATGGCTCTAAATAACATTCTTTTTCAAACCGATACACCAAATGGGACGGTCGAATTGTTTTCAACCACTCAAAAGCTGCACGGCTCAAAGGTTGCATCTTCGAGTCAATCATATTTGTCGGCATTTGTTCATATCCAGCAGGAGGAGGAGTGCAACAAAAGTTCCATCCTTTGCTCAGGTTCAGAGCATATCTACAATCTCTCAGAGAAGTGTATTTCCACTTACTATGAGAGTATCTCCGTAAAAAGCTGCCATCGACTGATCCCATGCCGGGGTCCATCAAAGTAGGATGGTGAAGAAGCAACCACCCGAACAGATATGTATACGGCAATTCTAGCCGAGAAAATTCTTTTTCTCCTTTAGCTTTCAACATCAGATCAACGTACAAACGAAGACTGGCATTCAACCTACAAGTCATCGCTGACAAAAGATCCATCTTGTAGCCGAAGACTAATCTAACGGCGGCAAAAAGAACACCGCGATGGAAGCGGTCTACGGCACTCGATCCTGGGACTACAAACCGACGGAGCCAATATGTCAGAAACCCTGCTAATTGGGCTTCTTTTGACATAAATCTATATCCTACTCTCAAATTACTCTCGAGAGTATCTCCTTTGTTCAAAGGAGGACATTGATGATCATTCTTCATCTCTTCATCCAAATCCCCACTTTCCTCCATCAGTTTCACCACTTCACTGCTGTTCAGTGGTCTAAAGAAGTCAGGATAGCATCTATCATGTTCCTTGGTCTTCATTTCTTTAATGTGGTTAAGGAACAGATAAGGCAACCATTTTGAGGAATAGCAGGTATTTGCTGTAGCACTTTTGTAAAATAGAGAACAGATTTTATAATGACATAGCAGTTCTTCGAAGACTGCTACCATGTCTGCATTCTCTTTTCGAAGTTTGTCCAACTCATTATTGTTGGGACAAATTCCTCATATGGGGCATCCCCCATTGGCAAGTAAGAGATGTACTGCATCTCATGAAGTGCAAACCCGATCTCTCCGCCAGGAGTCATGAAAGTCCCCGTTCTGTAATTGTATCTTTCTGCTAGAGCCAAGAACAGTTGCGAGTTAGGAGCAAAACCATAAATAGTGGCATGCACTGCTTGGTACAAATTGATTTGCTGAAGTTTATTTTCAAACTTGGTCAAAATCCAGTTTGCTATACAGTTCCATCTCTTAAAATCTGGATTCACTAGTCCAGTTAATCTGAGATCCTGATCTGGGTACTTCCCTTCGACCTTCGCAAACTCATTTGTGAATATTGGAGCTCTGACAGGCAATAACAAAGAAGAATTCTCCGGCGGAATACAACCGGGTTTCAAACCTCTTAACAAGACACTGTATCGTTCTGAAGAACTGTAGAACATGTCCTTCTTGTTCGGCCCCTTCTTCACAAAAATCCTTCCTGGACGGGCATCTTGGAAAGGTGTAAGGTTCCATTCCATCTTCCTCAGGTAGCTCGCATGAGCATACCGGGATAAGGGAAGGCAGCGGGAAACATCTGGTATCGAGAATGACCTATCCTTCTGATGGACAATTCTTTCTTCCATCCTTGGCCTCGGCTGAGAGCTTTTCTCTAAAGCATCGCCGAACAGGAATAATAGCTTCTTGTGAATGACAGCGTCTGCTGATTCCAGAGGTTGTCCATTCATCAAACATAGCAGAGTCTTATTATCTTGGGTTATCAAAATAGCCTGACGGGAAGTTGGCAGATCATATTGAGGATAGTGCACATGGGATAGGTCCTCTTTGTATTCTGATTCTGAAAGGGTTCCTTCGAAGTTCTCATATTCTGGATCTTCTCTAGTATTAACTGCATCAGACAGAGAAAACAAAAATTCAGCATAAAAAAAAATCAAGGATGCTATCATCAGTTTGCGCAAACATCAGAATACGCAACATCAGATTGCGTAAATCAGGATTGCGCAAATCAGACTGCACAAACAATCAGACTGCGCAAACAAACAGTCATCAGTTTGCGCTGACAGTCTCGCGCAAATCAGTAAGTTGCGCTGACTTTTGTCAGCACAGTTCAACCGATTGCGCAGAAAGTCATCCTTCATAAAAATGAAGAACGAACTGATTTGTACAAACCAGAACCCTAAAAAGGGTAGCACAGTATGATCACATCTCTAAAAAGAGATGGATTCTGAAGAACAGTGAGATCAAAACCCTAAAAAGAGTTTTGATTTGGTTATCTACCTATCAGCGCAGGATGAGCAGTTTCGTGACGAGAAGCACGTCGCGCAACCCTTGCCGAAGATTCGGCGGGGGCTTTGCCCTTAGCGGCTGCGGAAGATCGTCTAGGCGCCATGGAGATCGTCGAAGAAGAAAGGAAGAAAGGGTTCGGAATTTCTCTCTCAAGTGCACGAAGAAAGCAAAGTAAAGAATACTTCGAAGTGTGAAGAGGACTATTTATAGTTTTTGAAAATGAAACGGCCACCTTAGATTACGCCTGAAAATGGGGCTAATCCCTCAGATTGCGCAGACAGCTCATTTCATGCGCAAATGGATTGTAATTTCAAAATTCAAAGTATTTCAAAATTTTGAATAAGTTCAACTTTCGAAAACTTTGAAGGGAGTCTTGTAGGTCCTAAAAAATCAAGTTACACACATCAACAAAGTCATAAAGATCAAGAAATGAATCTTTCAAATGAACTGCGCAGACATCAGTTTGTGCAGTATACAGATTGCGCATACTAGATTGTGCACACTATCAAGCGCGCAGTCTGACGTGGCAAATCATCATCATTACCTGACACAAATCAAATCTTCTGACAGCTGACAGTGCGGAGAACGAGGTGACTGTTTGTTTAATCGTGCAGCACCGCGTTCGAGGACAGCTGGCAGCGCAATCCATGTTGGCGCAATCCATCCCTGCACATTCCATGTCTGCACAATCCAATGCCAGTGCAGTTCAGGTTGCGTGTTTCATCAATACAACTGACAAAATATATGTGGAATTCATGCCATCAATTGCTCATTACGTGGCAACCGTCTACACACGATCATGCGCAATTCAATCAAAAGTTGCCATGTGTCCAAGACAGTTGGACCACGATCCAACAACGGCCTGCGCAGTCCACTGTTGCGCAATCCAATTGCTACGCAATCCATCATACACAGTCCAGAATAACTAAAAGTTAGTTATTTCTAGAACTCTATAAATAGAGTTTCAAGTCTCCATTCAAGGGGATCAGAGATCAGATCATAGAGAGATCAGACTTTAAAGTTCAGAGAGTCCAGGAGTTCTTGCCCAAGTGCTGCTGCATTCTTCCGAGGCTTTTGCCTTCAACTTTCGAGGCTTTTTGCCTTCAATTCCAGAGTTGTCTTCAACTTCAGAGGCTCCGTCTTCAGAGTTCACATCGTCAAAGGGATAAAGCAATCGTCATCTAGATTGGATTCCTACAGTTGTACTTTCCCAGAATTTAAATTGTAATCTTTTATAAAGTTTGTATCAATAAAGTTCTACAATTTTTTGTTTTTGCAAACACCCGACATCTTCGTCACCACCACCACAGATCCCCGGCCGAACTCTCCAACCGCCGCCACCGTCCCCGACACCACTGCCACACCCAAACGGCCACCATTACCACCGTTCCGTCGCCCGACTCGTCCCCCACGACCCAATCCCTAATCCAAATCCTAAAATTTTCTAAACCACCAAAACCCGCAGAACACCCCGGCTAGCCCTCACCGTCGTCAGTCAACCCCGTCACCACCGTTGTCCACTAGTCAAACCCGACCCCTGACTCCACCATCGCCAACACCAGTACCAACACCATCACCATCGGCACCATCCCGACACTTCCGGCCAGCAAGACCACCCGTCGCCAAATCCTCGCCACCACAGCCATAACCAAAACCAAAAATAAAAACAAAAAACCAATATCCAACCCCACCACCGTGGCCATCGCCGCGGCAGCCACCCTAGTCACGATCAACCGACCACTACACTCGGTCGTCGCCACCATAGTAAACCCCTCGCCGTCGGTTTCACCACCGTCCGCATCCAACCCAGAAGAAAACCTAAAGGAATAGAAGGGAACGACCCATACCTATCCCCGCTGCCGGCGATCTTGGAGCCAGCAATGCCGTCGCGCCGTTATTCCGTGGCTGGAAGGGCAGCCCGACAGCCCGGAGCGCCGCGCTCCTTGCCGTGAGCTCCGCCCGCGTCCGCCGCGTCTTCTCTGTGTGCGCTCCTCCCGTCCGTTTCCTCTGCCTCTGGAGCGGTACAACCCGTATCGCCAGAGGACCAATCGATCTCAACCGAGCCGTCGAACCCTCGTGCCGCCTCAGGACCGCGCCATCCATTCCGGCGATCCCCACCGCCTGTGACCGCTGAACGCCCGCCGCCCGCTCTCTCTCGATCCTCGCTCCCGTTCCCCTTTTCCCTCCGGCCGGACCACCAAACCCCCACTCCGTCGCGTGCGCCACCGCCATTCGCGCCGTCTCACAGCCTCTCTTCCCCGACGTCTCCACCGAGTTTCCTCCGCCACCCGAACGCTGACCGCCTCCAGATCTTTCCGACCGCCCTCTGCGCGCAGCCCGACTGAACCTCCGTCGGTGACCCACTTTTCTCCGCCCCTGTTTCCTCTCCTCCGCCGCCTTCTCCCCTTTCCGCCGGCCGAAAAATCCGCGACTTCTCACTCGCACCCTTCTCTTCTCTCTCTTTCCCTTTTTTTTCACTTTCTTTTAGGGAACAGTGACTGCTGCAGTAGATATTGGGTAATTGATTTTTATTATTTATTTTATTATTATTTAATTGTTTTTTTTACTATTTGATTTTGGTGTTCTTTTGGGGCATCTATTATTATTATTATCATCTTTATTATTATTATTATTAATATTTTTATTATCATTATCATTATCATTATTATTATTATTGTTTTTGTATGATTAATGGTACAAACTTTGAAAATATATATGTATAAAAGTTATTACGTATTTTATTACTATCAATATGGGTATTGCTATTAGTAGTATGGAGGTTAAATATTATTTTGGAAATTTTATATCTTATGTATTTAAAATATATATATATATATATATATATATATATATATATATATATATATATTTTGGTTTTGGACCTAAATAAAGTTTGACAAAATTAGGATTTGTCCTAATAAATTTTTCTAGATTTTCAAGGATCTATCTAAAGATATACTTGGCAAAGATATAGTTTTTATTTATTTATTAATATTTTTGAATATTTTAAGTAATTTTTTAAGAATATTTCAACTCATAAAATCTAGTTTTTGCATATTATAAATATTTTTAAAAATATTATAAGTATTGATTACGCAAATTTCTTCGATTTTCCTTCTGTCCGTGACAAATCCCGTTATTCTTATTCCCCCGCCAATTCTAAACTACCTTATGTCGACCTTAACTATTTGACCGTCCTGGACCCGATGGAACTGTCCGTGCCACCATCAGAGGTCACCATGCATAGTTTTTGTACCAAAGTCGCAGATCGTGCCACCTGGATCATTGTACTACACCAAGCGTCCTACCAGGCAAGACACCTTGCCATTCGCTGTTTATTTATTTTAGCTCATATTTTATGTATTATTTATTTT
Organism: Iris pallida; assembly: GCA_029216955.1. Taxonomy (NCBI): domain Eukaryota; kingdom Viridiplantae; phylum Streptophyta; class Magnoliopsida; order Asparagales; family Iridaceae; genus Iris; species Iris pallida. The sequence goes on from JANAVB010005598.1 coordinate 29,148,579, forward strand.
TTTTATGCAAAATAAACTGTGATACATGGCATAACTGTTAGAACTTACTGTTCATTTATATTTCCTGATGTGTATTATTTTTCTTACAAATTAAACCTAGATTTAAGGGACCACCTTGTGTGTTACATTCATTGGCCTTGACACATTGTAACACGAAGTTGTGTGTCGTATGTAGGACACAGAAGTGCGTGATTGGCTGGCTACCAGTACATACAAGTCGTGCGATAGGAATAACCGCTAATAGAGATTGTATGCTAGTTTGACTTAGCGGTTATAGTGGTTTGTGTTATGGATACAACACAGTAGGCATTGGGCGGGGAGGACAATTCCTTAGCGTGTGGGCTTTGATGCACTTCCCTTGTGACCCAGACTCTCCGCTAGAGATACGGGGTTGATGACCCATGATTACTGACGGCCACTGACGATTTTATGGAACGTCATGCTCTTACTGATGGGGCCTCTGGTGCCCAAGGGGGACTACGCCGATCCTATTTAGCCAGGGCCCATGCGTAGGAAGGATTGTTCTTAACTACATTTTACCTAGAACGGTAGGCTACCTTATTCGTTAGGTACGAGTACTTTTAGTTTGGGTACTTGTATCTGACCGTGGCTTGGAACAATAACTTGTCGCAGATTATTTCGTCACATCTTGTCCTTGTTTGGTTGTAGGTGTGACTTACTAATTTGATGAGAAGGTATTGAACCTTGTTGGGGTCCGGATACCATATTGGATTCTTAGCATGGAAAGATACGTCACCGTGAATTAGTTTACCATCTCCTGTCCTTGTTTGGTTGGGGGGATGGTACGCTCGTTCAGTAGGTGCGTATTGGACCATGTTATAATTTGATTGACTTATTTATTTGAGCAATATTTATTCAGTTTATATGGTATAATATTATGTGTCATGTTACGTCCCTCTGAGGACCTGGTTATCTCCCCAGGTGTGTGCTATTGTCTTTCGCAGATGCTCTAGCTTTAGCCGTGATCATCGCTACTTCTTCGAGGATGATTGCATTTAGATCGTCTTCGCTTCGCTCGCCAACTTCATATCTTTTCTTATGTATTTTTTCTTATTTTATTGGTAGTGGATTTGTCTCCGCCCAATATATTATATTAAGACAATTCTTTCTCATTATATGACATCTTTATTTCATTTATTTTTGTGTAGATGAGATTAGTTATGGTTCTACTGCATTTTACAGCTTATGTATCCATACGAAGCCTATGTACTTCGTATGAATACAGCTGGCATGTCTATGTTCTTAGTCCTACGTATTTTGGGACTGGGGCGTTACACCCAGTATTTGCAAGATTTTGAGGAGGTGAAACAGAATGGTACTCCTTTTGTTGGGCAGGAGGGTTGTTGCTGTGAGCCGAACTAGCGTGGGCTGAGGCATTTTACTGAGGTGATGGAACAACTCCAGCAGCTTGGACTGCCATGATACTGGTAAGCATATCAGTAATCTTGGCGAATGCTATTTCGAAACCCTCTAGCCGTTTACTAGTCTGATCACTGGCTTCTTCAGGTCTTTCTCCGTCCGTCATGTACGTAGATAGCATGCAAGGATGAATAGAGGAAGCAATGCAACTGGTGCTGATACTGTCTGTCTCCGAGTGGCTAAGTCCTTCATCTTCAGGTAGAGGAGGTAGATATTCGCCATCGGATTTGGAGGGATCATCGTCCTCTGGAAGGCTACCCCCAGTGTGGGGGTCACTTGCTTCAGATTCTAAGGGAATGCTACCCCCGGCTTGCGAATCTTCATCGTCTATATAGAATTTTGCCTTTGATCGAGTGCCCATATAGACTCCTTTAGATGTGACAGCCCGTTGGCCATCTGTTGGTAGACTTCGTCTTCTCCTTCTCGTGGAACTGAGAGAGAAGGTTGGGTTGGTAGTCCACCGTCTTTGATTGGGGCTTCCGAAGGGGGGCCCCATGAAGCCATGTTAGATGAGACACATAGTGGCTTCTCGTCGTCAGAGAAGTGCAGCCGTCGAAACACAGACTTTCTCTGAGGCACTCTTGTTACTTTGGAGCAACAACAGTTGATAACAATATTAGCGCACGGAAGTGTACTATGAATAGTTATGTTCTCTCTCGCTTTACGCTTATGATTTATCATGTCGCGCAAGTCAGCGGAAGGGAGTTTTGTCTTACAACCCATGTTGCATGCATCACTGAGCTTTACATGCGGGTTCGTAAGGAGAGTAGGCGCATCCAGACTTAGTTCATGTGCAGGGGCAACCCCCATATCTAAGTTCTGTGATGTCCTTGAAGACAGCCCCGTGCTATACGCATTGGGACCTGTCTTTTTGCTGTGGGCGCATAGGCCCTAGAGTCTGGGCTTGGGCGCATGCTTCTTGATAGCATGTTTGAGTCGCCTTGATGTGGGCGCATAGTATGGATCCAGAGAGCCCGGGCACATAGCCTTGGGCGTATGACTCTGAATGCCCAACCTGTTGAAGACAGAAGTGTTCTGGTTGGGGCTATGTGCCCAAACACTCCCTTGGGCGCATGACTTTGGGCGTATGCTTGGTAGAGCAGCATTATTTTCTTCCAGTTTCGCATCCTTCGTTCGCGAGCCTCGCCGGATCTGGCCAGAGTGTCGTACACCTCGATCCTTGGCATCGTAGTGTTTTTTTCTGCCAAGTCTCGAGTGTTGAACACTCTATTGTTGGTTGTGGAGGAAAGAAGTTATTGGACTAATAGAGCCCGGAACAGTGTGAGCCTTCTCCATTTGGGGGACTTCTGAGACAGAGTCCTGCGCCCAGGTGACAGAGTCCTCCAGTTGCATATCCGCTATGACACTAGCAGGATATGCGCAGTGAGCCTTCGGAATCCAAGTCTTGCGAGACTTGTTTGGCTTCGCTGATTTTGAGGGAGTAGAGCTGTCCCTCGAGAGTATCTCTTCGAACGCCTGCTGATCAAATTTTACGATCAGCATCTTCAGAGTACTCCCCACTTTGTCGGTATCGGATTGCGTCACCACCTTCTCGTTAAAGAAAAAGGTAGTCCCCAGCAGAGTCGCCATTTTTGTGGACACAAAAAAAGAAGAAGAAGAAAACGATGTCTTTTCTTTTTATTGGCATAAGGCACCACAAATTGAGTACGTCTGAGAGATCCTGCGCTGAGGATCCCCGAGTACAAAAAGAAGAATTTTGGAGAATGGGACGATGGAGATCGAGCGGCAGTTTCTCCTTTACTCCGTTGACACTCCGATTACAAAAGTGTGAGAAAATCTAAGAAAATTGCTAACTCTCGGCTCACTGGCAAGAAGTGCACCAATTTGGCTCTTGAAAATGCTCTCCTTTCTGTGTCTTAAAGAGGAAAGAAGCTCCCCTTTTATAGTCGTTCTTGGACTGGAACGATGTTATGCACCCACATGAAGAGACACGCTGGTTCTTACGTGGGCACATGGTCCTGCTTTGGGCGCATAGGTGTAGGCACATACATGCTGTAAGATCGTGGGTTAGTCGTGGTGTTGACGTGGCCGCATGCTTCGGTACACGACTGCTCGTGGAGACTGACGTGGCCATGTGCTTCGGTGCATGTTTTGATCGTGGCTTTGACTGAGTCAGGCTTGGGCGCATAGCCATGTCTCAGGCTATGTGCCCTCCTTTCGAAGGAGCTAGTTTTGGGCGCATGGAGTTATACTTGGACTGGGCGCATGGAGCTTCATTTAGTGGGCACATGGAGTCGAACTGACTGGGCGCATAGTGCTGCTTTGACTTGGGCGCATGGGGCTATGTTTGCTAAAAAATTTCATGCTTCTATAATCGTTTGCCTCCAGCACAAGCCCGACTGCTACTCTAAAGAACAGTAAAATGGTCTATCTGAAGGCGCAGCCTACTCGTCGCCCTAAAGCACAGTGACTTTACCCGAAATATAGCCTACTCGTTGTCCCTAAAAGCACATAGGCTCCGTTGTCTTCGAAACATAGTCCACTTGTCGCCATAAAGGACAGAGGTTTCGTCATCTCCAGAAGCACAGTCTACTCGTCGCCCCAGAAGCATAGCCAGCCATGCCTGAAGCACAGACGACATGGTCCCACCTAATCGGTTTACTTAAACCGTCTCTCTCAAAGATAGGATTGGGATTGATCAAGTTAATAATTCAGATTGATTTAAATCTCGGACGAAGATTACACAGAATCTAAATCTGAGATAAAATTCCAAGATTTGCTCGGCTACATTCGAACAAGCAAACCAGCACACGCCACATGTCACATCCTTCAGTTATTTTGATAACCACCAGAAATCTCGTTTGAGGGGAATCTCAACATCCGCCATGTGTCAGCGCCACAGAAGCCCGTACCGTACAAGAATGGCAGATTCCTTCATATCTCAAAACCCTAATGCGCATCGCATATGTGCCCCTCTTCCTATAAATATGAGTGATTTTCTCCTAACAATAGGATCGACAAGGAGAAGAAGATCCACAGAATTATCAAATCTTCAACTTCGGCGTTCTTCTGATCGGCAACCCTAGAGTTCCATCAAAGGCACCAGAAAGTCAGATCGTCTCATATCATCATCGGATCGTCAACGGAGTAAAGGAGACACTGCAGTGTTCGATCTCCACCGTCACATTTTTCCATAAACTTTTGTACTTAGATTTCTTCGCATAAGAATCTATTATACTCTTTTTTACGTTCATAATACAAAAAGTTCGTTCAACCTTTTGTCATGTCGGACAAATGTATTCTTACAACATATAGACTGTGATATTTGTTATGTACTCGGCTCGTCGTATTCTGAGAGTGGGGTGCTCTTTTATTGGTTATCCATACAGGTCTTGTATTTGAGGAATACATGTCAAGCCTAATGAGGAATGTAGGTCTTGGTCTGCTATTAAGTGGTGCATGTCAAAGCCTATTAAGAAATCTGTGGTTTAGCCTACTGAGAAATATAGGTCTGTGGCATGCATGTTAAAGAGCACAGATCAAGTCTATTAAGGATTGTTGGTCTAGTCTATTAAAGACTACATTGAGCCTAGTGGATGATTCTAAGTTATAGACTCTAGACCCTAAGATTTGCATCTTATAAAAGTCTAGTAAGTACCTTATGATATGAGTATTGGGCAGTATAAGATTAAGGGAATAAGATTCAAGTTTATTTTGGTGATGCTTCAGTCTGAAGATTAACCTATAATATGGACTTATTATAAGAAACCTGATCCATGAGTTATTTTCTATTAAGTTAGAATCTGATACATTGCTATAGTTTCAAATACTATATGGTATAGTTCGACCAATAATTCAAGATGGAGCAAAGGGGTACTTTGAGAAAGAGACTTACTATCAAGTTATTAGACTTACTATCAAGTTTGAGGATTCAAATCCATATGTAAAGGATGAGGAGGAATTATAAAATAACTATGGATGAGTATATAATTAGATTTTTTATAAGAACTTTATTGATATGACCAGTAATAAGAGTATCTTGATTTATAGTATAAATTCAGTAGTTAGAATATAATATAATTCTTTGATCCATAACATGCCCGAACTTAAATTTATCTTGCTTTTCATTCTTGATAAATCTACTCACCCTTGATCTTTGACAATTCTTATTCCTTTGATTATTTTCATTCTCCGACCTTAACTTAATGCTTTGAATTATTCTTCTATCCAATCTCGGATATCTTTTTTTTTATTTCTTTTCTCTAAATAAAACGGGTTTTGTTGAATATTTCCCCTAGCAGAAATCCCTTAAAATTTTTGAATTTTTTTCTCTAGTATCCTTGCTTATATTAGTTCAATTGTTGATTGTTTGGATATCCTACGAAATATTATTTGCTTTCAAAATGTGTTAATAATCTAATAATTGATCTTACGAGACAGTGAGGATTACACAATCAATTGGGTTGCAAAATGAGAAATTACTACAGCTATCGAGATAATCCATATTGTCATTTTAATAATTTTTTCATCATCTTCTCTAACCCTCACCATACATCACCAACATTGTTGCAGGAGGGGCTATATAACATAGTAGGGATGGTCATGGAATAAGACGAGGACGATAAATTTAGGGTTTTGAATATATAAGCTTCTTTTTCACATATGCTTGCAAAATTAAAGGTATAAGATATTTAAGTAGTTATGCAAATTTGTTTACTTTTTAAGGTCTAGTTTGAGAACAAAGTTTGTTAAAAATGGAATTATGCTTATTTTAGAGTTTTGAGATTGAAAATTGGAACTTAAAATGATGAAACTCCAGTCACAAAACATGAGTTGTATTTAAGTTAGGAGGTGTTTGGAGTTAGTACATGATTTTTTTTAAAGATAGAAGAAACTGGAGTTTAAAACAAAATTTGACAAAAATCTAAAAAAGTTAAGTTTTTCTAACTCCACTTTTGAAATTTGTTTTATAATTAGAATTTGAGTTTACCAAACTCCAAACGTTCCCAACTGCACCAAAATTAAATGATTTGGAGTTCGCCATCAAACCCCACTTTTTTCGGGGCTTCGTTTCCAAAGTGCACCATATTTTCTTTTCGAAATGCTGCCCCTCCCCCCACCCTAATAAGAGATTCCATTAGATTGCTGATGTTGGGTTTGAGAATGCTTTTTAAAAGGCATCTCCTACTTTCCTTTTTCTTTCTTAAAAATACAGTCCCAAAATTTGCGGCCAAAACAGCTTGTCAAATTTTATTACTTAATTTCAACTTGGACACCCTAAACTATTTCAGTTCTTCAACTTGACACCCTAAATTTTAAGATTAGACAACTTGATACATCAAGTATAATTGTACAAACTTAATATCATATCGGTGTTAACAAAACATTATAAATGCAAAACATACCCTCCCATTCTCTTCCCCACTCTCTCCAAGGCAGCAGCGACAGTGGCAGTGGTGACATTGGCAATGCACAATGGTGGTAGGGAACGGCAACAACATGCAACGACAGCAACGGCGGCGGCGGGGAGCAGAACAACGACGATGGGGAGAAGAGCGGTGACAACAACAACGACGGTGGGGAGCAGAACAACTATGACGAGGAGAAGAGCAACGACAGCGGGGGTGTAGGAGGTGGTCGGGGTGGTGGTGGTGGTTGGTGGTCGGTGGGTCGCGACAGCATAGGGTCGAGGCAGGCAGAGGAAGGGGAGGTAATTTGGTCATTTAAAAAAAACCCTGACTGACGGAGGAGGGTACCAAGTTGAAAATATTCAATAGTTGATGGTATTAAGTTGTTAAATTTTAAAGTTTAGGATATAAAGGTGAAAAACTGGGGTAGTTGAGGATATCAAGTTAAAATTTAACCTTTATTTTATTGAAAAGCTTTGAAACTTCTTTTAAAAGCATATGAGAGGCTGCTCTTGGAAAGCCAAGGGTGTGTTTGGTTAGCAATTATACCCACCACTTTTGAGTTTAAACGTAAGTTGTACAATAAATTGCATTTGTACAATTATTGAAAAGACACTCAGAATGTGTAGTTTAGAAATTTATTTTACAAAACCTCTTTTAAAAGTAGTTTTCATAACGTAGAAAAGATTTGTTTTCTAAACATCTTCTCTCGATCTCCTCCTGCGTTTCTCTCTCCCCTTCTCATTTTTCGAGAAGACAGGGCGGCCCGGAGGAGGGGCAGACAGGGCTTGCGTCCTGGGCCCCAAATCCCAAGGGGCCCCAATTTATTTTAAAGTTAGTAATAGTAATAATAATAATAATAAAACATTATTACTCTGATTTCTTCTTCAAAGTACAAGGCCTGAAGAAATCATTATAGCAATTCAACAAATAGGACATGGCGCATGGGAATTTGATAGCTATCCGACTCTTTAATTTCAAAGAAAAAAAATTAGTCTTTCCATCGCTTTAGATTTCTTTTTGCATTTCAGAGGAAAAAAATTCTTCACGTCGCTTCCGATCCAGACGACTAGCAATAAGTTTTTTTTTGAATTATTCATTATAATTCTCTCTTCATTCTCTATTTTGCTTATAATTGAAACACAAATTTTCTTCAATTTCTTCTCCTATAATCCTTCACAAGGATTCTGCGATGTAAGACAACGCGAAGAAGGCCACGACGGCAGACAAGCTTGCTGAACTCTCTATCTTTCTCTCTCTCTCTCCCTCCCTGGCGTCTGCTTGAGCCTTGACCCAAAGAGGAGATGGAAAGGTGAGAGAGAGGTATCAATGTGAACCTGATATTTTAGCAAGACTTTCATTTTGAGAATTAAAATATTTTATAACTTTTGTTCCTCGTGATGTCGGCTTTATTATGTTTTATGAGTTCCCTCTATTGTTAATGATTGAGGACAATATTTCTTTACCCCCGTCTTTTCAAAGAGGGGTTCTATTGATATAGTTTATTTTTTAAAAGTTCCAAGTTATATTTACATATAATCTACTTTGCACAAACACAAGCACGAACTTGAAATTTTACATCTTTTTAAAATTAGGATACATATTATTTGTATTAGATCTTCGGTCTTCCTTCGTAATATCTCTATTTATGCACATTTTCATAGTAACTACGTTTCAATCAGCTTTTGTAGTATATTTAGCTCACTACGTGTTGTGAGTTATAATTGATCCCACGATGGTGTTGAATACCGATGAGCCGATGGCGATGAGTCTTTTCGTTTATCTTTGCACTTAAGATTTTACACTTAAAATTATACGTTGTTCCTAGTGTTGAATATCTTTTCGTAATCTTTGCACTTAAGATTTCATAATGATTTGGTTTTCAAACTGAAATGTTTTGTAACTTTTGTTCCTCTTGTAACTTTTGTTCTCCTGATTTTGGTTTTTTCTTATGTTTCTTGAGTTTCTCTGTTGTTGATAAATTAGGCAAACAAGTCCATATATCTCAATCCTAGTACTGAAAAAATATAAACAAGAAATATTAAATAACATTTTGCATCGGAGTTTTTTTTAACTACAAAAGTAGTACCGCCATTTGCCAGGATATATACCTGATGCAAAATTTAAGGTTAGCTGGCATGTATCAGGCCTCAATTTAAAATGGTTCACTTTGATTTATTGTATTATGCAAAAAAAAATTACTTTGTTTCCAATGTTGTAAATATGGATAATTCACATTATTATTTGGTGTACATAACCTATGTCTTTTGGTTATCCATAACCTATGACATTTGGTTATCCATAACTTATGTCTTTTAGCATTTCTCCTTTAATTATCATGATGATGTTAAACCTCCACTGTAAGCCTATATAAAGGGCTCTTCTCAAGATGATTGAGACAAGTGAATGAAGAAACAATTTCCTCCATTTTTATCTCCATTTCTTTGCTTTACAATACGTTATCAGCACCATGCTCTAGGAAATAGAAGAAGGGAGAAATAGTTCTCTTAAGAAAAGAAAGGTATTGAAGAGGTAAGTCTAATTTTATATACTTAGATACATGCATGTTTTAGTAAAATTAAATACATATTTAATTTTTGTGTTTATAGATCGATTAGAACGTAAGTTTTCTAGATCTACATTTTCTTTTAGTTTTAGATCTAAATATGTATTGAACATGTTCACAATTTCATTCAAAATAAAAAATTTATGATAATCTATTTAAGATTATGTATAAATTTTATTTCTATATGTTTTCGTATGAACTATATATGAAATTAATCTAGAATATCTTAAAATTTTCTTCACTTATTTGGAGTTAGTTAATTTTATTAAATTAGTTCATGTGAATTGGTTATTTCTATTATTTTATTTATTTGAATTCTATAGTGTACTACTTCATATTGTTGTATATGTGAATCGAATTATATTAAAAAAAGTACCCAAAATAAATTATTATATAATGATCACATTGTTGTACATGTGATAAACATAAGATATAATATTCTTTAGTAGTATTTTATCACATTGTTGTATATGTGATACACATAAGACATAATATTCTTTGATAGCATTTTATCACATTATTGTATATGTGATACACATGAGATAATATTCTTTGATAGCAATATAATATTCTTTAGTAGCATTTTGTCACATTGTTGTATATGTGATACACATAAGACATAATATTATTTGATAACATTTTATCACATTGTTGTATATGTGATACTTCTTTGATAGTGTTCTACCACATTGTTGTATATGTGATACACATAAGGTATATTCTTTGATAGCGTTTCATCATATTGTGGCATATGTGAAGTTTTACAACCTTTAAAGCGCTTATCAATTTTATTATTAATTTACATCAAATATAATTATTTTCTGTCATGTAGATGTCGAATCTTGTAAAGTTTGAATTCAAAGCTCTTGATGTGAGCAGAGATAATCATTTATCATGACAATGGATGCAAAGTTGCAATTACAGTCCAACAAGCTTGATGGTACTATTAAGAAAAAAATAAAGAAAGTTCTAAAACCAAGGTCAAGACTTTGATTTGATTTTTCTACGACATCATATCCATGATGATCTAAAGATAGGATATCTATGTGAGAATGATCCAATGAATTTGTGGACATCTCTAAATGATAGATTTGACCACCAAAGGATATTAATCCTTCCGACTGCTCAAATTGAAGGTTGAATTTAAGATATCATGACTGTAAAAATATTAAATAATATAATTGTGCTCTATTTAATATTGTTCCTCGTCTTAGATTGTGCGGAGAAAAAGTAACAGAGACTCAAATGATTGAGAAAATCCTCTTTATTTTTCATGCAAGTAATGTACTTTTGTAGCAATAATATCATGAAAAAAATTTCATAAATTACTCTGAACTGGTGACTATCTCAGTGTAGCAAAGGTAAATAGTAACGTTCTCATAAAAAACTACAACTCTAGACCAACTGGGTCAATGACAATTCATGAGGCAAATGCTAATTTTGGAATTAGCAGAGGTCGTGGTGGAGGACGTGGAAGAGGGAATGAAAAACAAATTGTGGAAGATATGGTCATGGTTATCAACCTTACAAAGGTAGAAACAATGGTTCACGAAAGAATAAATGAACAAGTGGACAACACCCTCTAACAAAGGGAATCAAGTTACAAGTGAACAGTTTGAGAAGATGCTAATGCAATTTTTTTTTATTGAATGAGCACTCGGTCAATATATGTTTAATTCAAGTATTTATAAACTATTTATATTTGAAGTCATGCTTTTGGTTTCCATCATGGAATGTCTAGGCCATGAGAGTTTTATTTTATTGAAAATATATATATATTATAAATTTGGAGTTACATTTCTATAATATGATATTATCATTTGAAATGCTTAATTTTTCTTATTATACTTATGCTAGCTAGAATATATAAGTTCATAATATTTTTATTTTGCTTCATGGAGTAGTAATGCATGCTTGTCGTAAATATGACAAAGATAGACAATGATTTAGCAATGTCGAGCTACTCAAAAAAAAGAGATTGAAAGAATCTAAGAAAAATGACTTAGATATGTGTTTGGTAGATAGTACTACAATATACATTAATTTGAAGAATCAAAGTTTTCGCCAAAGTTAGTATTTGACATGCAGAGGAAATTGTTTTATCATTCACTTATCACAATCAACTTGAGAAGAACCCCTTATATAGGCTTACAATGGAGGTTAACATCATGATGATTATTAAAAGAAGAAATGCCAAAAGGCATAGGTTATGGATAACCATAAGTCATTGGTTATTGATAACCAAAAGACATAGGTTATGTAGGCCAACTAATTATGTGAATTATCCATATTTACAACACTCCCCCTTGGATATTCACCATTAATTAGTTGGTGGTGTATGCGCATTTGTTGCCTCGTTAAAACCTTACTAAGAAAAAAATTCAGTGGAAAAAAATCTTAGTCAAGGAAAAAGAGTACAACGCGCAAAACTCAAAAGTATTCTTCATGAGTCATACTCCCCCTCGATATAATGGATTTGCTTGACTTCGATCACTTTCGTCCTTTAAAGCTCATGTGCATAAAATAATTTTGGTGGAAGGTACTTATTCGATATCCTTTGATGAATCCCTCTTGGACTTGCGTAATGCAAGCCGTATTGTCTTTGAATATTATTGTAGGCTCATTTGTAACTATAGGGTAGTTGACAATTTACTCGTATATGATGATCGATCGCAACCACACACTTTCTCTTGTTGTTTCTTGTAATACAATTAATTCTGCATGGTTAGAGAGAGTTGCTACTGAACCTTGCTTTGTTGATCGCCAAGATATAGTTGCATGGTTATTAATAAACATGTAACATGTTTGGGAGCAACCCTTATGAGGGTCAAAAAAATATTCGAGTCTGCACAACCAACTAGACAAGAATTGTTAATGGAATCACGTGAGTAAAATAATAACATGTCAGTTATTCCACGAGATATCTCAATACATGTTTAACTCCATTCCAATGTCTAAGTGTAGGTGCAAAACTATATCTAGATAATAAATTAACATAAAATGCAATACCTGGTCTTGTGTATTGGCTAGATACAGTAGTGCTCCAATAGCACTTAATACGGTATTTAAGGACCAAGAACTTTTTCATCTTCTCCCTTTGGTCGGAATGGATCTTTATCCAAATCCAAACTGCGTACAACCATAGGCGTATGCAAATCGAGACTAACCTTTGTCTTTTTTAAGTCTTTTATTTCAAATTCATTCTTCAAATAGTTTACAGTTTTCTCCAATTCTATAGGAAACCTGATCAGGTTTTATATCATCCATATATACTGCTACTATTGAGAATTCATTTCCGAATTTCTTAATGAACACACATGGGTAAATTTGAGTATTTTTGTTTCATTCCTTAGTCAAATATATAATAAAACGATTATACCACATTCTTCCAGATTATTTTAATCCATATAATGCTCGTCTAATTTGAACACATGCCCTTAGACTTAGTCTTTGGCATTGTAAATCCTTCTGGAATTTTTTTTATATAGATGTCAATATCTAAGTCTCCATACAAATATGTAGTTACAACATCCATAAATTTTATATCAAGATTTTTAGAAACTGTGAGACTAATTAGATATCTAAAATGACATCCATAACTGGAGAACATGTCTCAACATAGTCAATTCCATGTCTTTGAGAGAAATCTTCTACTACAAGTCGGGCTTTGTATCTTTCAACTTTGTTTCTCTCATTTCGTTTTCTCACGAAACACCCATTTAAAACCAACATGGTTTATGCCCTTTGGTGTTTCCAGTATAGGTCCAAACACACCACGTTTTTCTAAATATTTTAATTATGCTTGAATAGCATCTTTCCAGATTGGCCAATATTTTCTTTGTCGACATTTATTTATACTATGTGGTTTATTTTCATAATCATTGTTGTCCTTTAATATTTCAGTAGCTACTGTATAGCTAAATATGTCATCGATGACAAGTGCTTGTCTATTCCACAATTCACCTGAACATGCATAGAATATCGAGATCTCTTCATTTTCAGGTACATGTGTCTCTATAGAGGCATCCATAGGCATTTCGGTGAATTTGAAAACATGCACATCTTCATTATTTATTTTCGAAGCTCCGACCACTATTGGGCTTTTATCAGGACAAAATGTTTTATTAGCTCTACTCTTTCTAAGGGCAGTATCCTTGGAACCTATAGGCCTACCACGATTTTGACATGTAGTAGTATATTCATTTGCCGTCTTGTTTGGATATTGTCTAATTGGAACAATGATTATGGCCGGTACATTCATAGCTGCCACATGTAAAGCAAAAAGATGATACATTTCTTATATAGGCTTACAAATGGAGGTTAATATCATGATGACAATTAAAAGAAGAATGCCAAAAGCTATAAGTTATGGATAACCAAAAGCCATAGGTTATAGACACCAAATAATTATGGTGATTTATCCATATTTACAACACTCCCTCTTGGATATACACCATTAATTTGTTGGTGGTGTATGCGCATTTGTTGCCTCATTAAAACCTTACTAAGAAAAAAACCCAGTGGAAAAAATCTTATTTAAGGAAAAAGAGTACAACACGCAAAACTCAAAAATATTATGTACAAGTCATACTCCCCCTTGATACAATGGATCTGAAACAGCTAGTTTGTCTGATGATTAAGTCGTCGCATGCCTATTCCGTGTACCAACTTCTGAAATGTGGACTTTGGGAGTGCCTTAGTGAACAAATCGGCTAAGTTTTCATTTGATCTTACTTGCTTAAATTCGATCACTTTCGTCCTTTGGAGCTCATGTGCATAAAATAATTTTGGTGGAAGGTGCTTCGTTCAATCTTCTTTGATGGATCCCTCTCGGACTTGCGCAATGCAAGCTGCATTGTCTTCGAATATTGTTGTAGGCTTATCTGTAACTATGGGTAGTTGACAATTTGCCCATATATGATGAATGATCGATCGCAACCACATACTTTCTCTTGTTGCTTCATGTAATACAATTAATTCTGCATGGTTAGATGAAGTTGCCACTGAACCTTGTTTTGTTGATCGCCAAGATATAGCTGCATGACTATTAATAAACACATAACCTGTTTGGAAACAACCCTTATGAGGGTCAGAAAGATAACCAGAATTTGCATAACCAACTAGATGTGAGTTATTAGTGGAATTACATGAATAAAATAAACCCATGTTAGTTGTTCCACGAAGATATCTCATTATGTGTTTAACTCCATTCCAATGTCTAAGTGTAGGTGCAGAACTATATCTAGATAATAAATTAACAGAGAAAGCAATGTCTGGTCTTGTGCATTGTGCTAGATATAGTAGTGCTCCAATAGCACTTAAATACGGCACTTCAGGACCAAGAACTTTTTCATCTTCTCCCTTTGGTCGAAATAGATCTTTATCCAAATCCAGACTCCGTACAACCATAGGTGTACTAAGTGGATGTGCTTTGTCCATTCTGAATCATTCCAAAATCCTTTCGATATATCGGGATTGATGCACTAATATTCCACTAGAACTTCGTTCTATTTGCAAACCGAGACAAAGCTTTGTCTTTCCCAAGTCTTTTATTTCAAATTATTTTTTAAAATAGTTTGCAGTTTTCTCCAATTCTGTAGGAGATCCGATCAGGTTTATATCATCCACGTATACTGCTACTATCGAAAATCTATTCTCGGATTTCTTAATAAAGACACATAGGCAAATTTGACTATTTTTATATCCTTTCTTAGTCAAATATATACTAAGACGATTATACCACATTCTTTCGGATTGTTTCAATCCATATAATGTTCGTCTAAGTTTAATTGAACACATGCCCTTTGACTTAGTCTCTGGCATTGTAAATCCTTCTGGAATTTTCATATAGATGTCAGTATCTAAGTCTCCATACAAATATGCAGTTACAACATCCATATGTCTCATATCAAGATTTCAGAAACTGCGAGACTAATTAGATATCTAAAAGTAATGACATCCATAACTGGAGAGTATGTCTCAACATAGTCAATTCCAGGTCTTTAAGAGAAATCTTGTGCTACAAGTCGGGCTTTGTATCTTTCAACTTCGTTTCTCTCATTTTATTTTCTCATGAACACCCATTTAAAGCCAACAGTATTTATGCCCTTTGGTGTTTCCATTATAGGTCCAAATACACCACGTTTTTCTAAAGATTTTAATTCTGCTTGAATAGCATCTTTCCACATTGGCCAATCTTTTCTTTGTCGACATTCATTTATACTACGTGGTTCATTTTCACAATCATCATTGTCCTTTAATATTTCAGTAGCTACTGCGTAGATGACAAGTGCTTTTCTATTCCACAATTCACCTGAACATGCATGGAATATCGAGATCTCTTCATTTTCAGGTACCTGTGCCTCTCTAGAGGCAATCATAGGCATTTCAATGAATTTGAAAACATGCACATCTTTATTATCTATTTTCGGAGCTCCAGCCACTATTGGGCTTTTATCAGGACAAGATGTTTCATTTACTCTCATCTTTCTAGGAGCACTATCCTTGGAACCTATAGGCCTACCACGATTTTGACGTGTAGTAGTAGATTCATTTGCCGCCTTGTTTAGATTTTGTCCAACATGAACATTAATTCTGGCTGGCACATTTATAGCTGGCACATGGGATCTAATTATCTTTGCGGCATCATTAAATGCATCAGGTAATTGATTTGCAATCGCTTACAAATGTATCATTCTCCTTGTCTCATAATCACATTGTGGAGTTCTTGGATCTTGATGAGAGAGAGTAGGCGTATTCCATGTTAATTCACGCCGTTGATTAGCAATAGATTATTCTATATGAACAATTTGTTGCTTACCTCCCCCTAACGGCGGGAAGACTCTCTCATCAAATTGACAATCTTCAAATCTTGCAGTAAAGACATCACCAGTCATTGGTTCCATATACCTTATTATGGAGGAAGATTCAAAACCAATGTATATTTCCAAACGTCGTTAGGAACCCATCTTAGTTCGTTTGGGAGGTGGAATTGGGACATATACTGCACATCCAAACTTTCTCAAATGTGAAATGTTGGGTTGTCTACCACTAACAAGTTGTATAGGTGAAAAAATATGGTAGACAGTCGGTCTAAATCTAACTAGAGATGCAGCATATAAAATAGCATGTCCCCAAGCCTCAATTGGCAGATTAGATTGCATTAGTAGAGGTCTAGCTATAAGTTGGAGATGTTTAATAAATGACTCAGCTAACCCATTTTGTGTGTGCACATGGGGAACAGGATGCTCTACCTCAATCCCTAATGATGTACAATAATCATCAAAAACTTGTCAGGTAAATTTTGTAGCATTATCAAGTCTAATTGACTTAATCGAGTTATCAGGAAACTGAGATCTAAGTTTAATAATTTGGGCCAAAAGACGAAAAAATGCAAGATTTCTAGTAGAACAATAAACAAACATGTGACCACCTAGTAGATGCATTTATGAGTACCATAAAATATCTAAAAGGACCACTAGCAGGATGAATAGGACCACAAATGTCTCCTTGTATTCTTTGTAAGAAAGTCGGAGACTCATTCTTAACTTTTAGGAAAGATGGTCTAGTTATAAACTTTCCATGTGAACATGGAACACATAGGTGATTCGTTGGTAAACCAAGATCGTGATTTTTCAATAAGTGTCCGCAAGAATTATCAATGATCCTCTTGAACATAGTTTGTCCCGGGTGACCTAAACGGTCATGCCAAATGGTACATAAGATAGGATCATTGACATTATGTTTTGCCACATTCATATGTGATTCAATAATACCAATGGTGGTGTAATACAAACCCACCGAGAGACAAGAGAATTCTTCTAATGTGAGCTTTTTGCTCCCAACATTAGATGTGATACATAGTCTCTTTGTTGTTATTATTTCGAGTTTTAATATGGTATCAATTTTTGCGTATATCCTTGAAACTTAGCAAATTTCTTTTAGAATTGCTTGAATATAACGCATTTTGCAAATGGATTTGAGTGCCATTAGGTAACATAATGTGTGCTCTTCCAAAACCCTCAATTATATGGGCTGGTCCAGCTATTGTTGATACTTTATGCATGTCAAATACTAAATTTGAGAAAAACTTTTGATTCTTCAAAATCGTATGTGTTGTAGCACTATCTACCAAACACATATCCAAATCATTTTTTTCCCTTCATATATCCATACCTTCAATATAAAACAAAAGAAAATTTATGAACATATAATCAACTAAAACAAATATAATAAAAGTAATTAAGCATACCAAACAATAACATCATATTATAGAGATGCAACTTTCAAATACATAACAAAGTAATGACATATTCTTCAACAAACTCTCATGGCCTAGATATTCCATGATGGTAACTAAAAACAAAAAAACATGACTTCAAATGTAAAAAAGTTCATAATACTTGAAATAAAACATATATCGACAGATTGCTCATTTATAAGGTGGATTCGCCAGCATTTCTTCAAACTGTTCATTGGTAATCTGATTCCCATTTTGATCCTCAAAAAAATCGGAACAATTCAACTGAGTGATGTCAAGTGGCTGGTCATTGTCCCAATATGCTGTCATATTTGCTTCCATTTTCTTTAATTCTTTGAATTTGTCAACCTCTTGTTGATTAGTTCGACATTGCTTAAACCAATGTCCATTTTTGCCACATTTATGACAAGCAGTACTACCCTTATTTGGTTTATATTGAGGATTTGAATTCCCATTGTTAGAGGGTGTTGTCTACTTGTTCCATTTATTCTTTTATGAACCACTATTTTTGCCTTTGTTATAAGGCTGATAACCATGACCATACCTCCAGCCATAACTTTTTCCTCTTCCACGTCCTCTTCTACGTCCTCTGGTAACCCCAAAATTTGTATTTGCTTCAGGAATTGCCATTGACCCAGTTGGTCTAGAGTTGTAGTTTTTTATGAGAACGTTGCTATTTGCCTCTGCTACAAGGAGACAAGTCACCAGTTCAGAATATTTTGTGAAATGTCTTTCACGATATTGTTCCTATAAAAGCACATTACTTGCATAAAAATGGAGAGGGTTTTCTCAAGCATTTGAGCCTCTATTACTTTTTCTCCGCACAACCTAAGGCGAGAAACAATATTAAACATAGCAGAATTATATGCTTTAACAGTTTTATAGTCTTGGTATCTCAGGTTCAACCATTCACTTTGAGCAATCGGAAGGATTACCATCCTTTGATGGTCAAATCTATCCTTTAGAGATGTCCACAAACTCAATGGATCATCCTCACATAGATATTCTACCTTTAGATCATCATGGATATGATGCCGTAGGAAAATCAAAGCCTTAGCCTTGGCTTCAGAAGATTCTTTATTTTCCTTCTTAATAGTACCATCAAGCTTGTTGGACTGCAAGTGCAACTTCGCATCCAATTGCCATGATAAGTAATTGTCTCCGCTTACATCAAGAGCTTTGAATTCAATCTTTGCAAGACTCGACATCTATATAGCATAAATAATTATATTAGAGATAAATTAATTTAAACAGTAAAATTGACAAGTGCTTTCAATATTACAAAATTTTACATATGCCACAATGTGATGAAACGCTATCAAAAAATATTATGTCTTATGTTTATCACATATACAACAATGTGATCATTATATAATAATCTTTAGATCATCATGGTTTGTATTTTGGGTACTTTTTTTTATAATATGGTTCACATATACAACAATGTGAATTTGTACCTTGTAGAATAAATAAAATAAAATAATAAAAATAATAATTTCATATATTCTAATTTAATGTAATGAACTCATTCATAATAAGAGAAGAGTATTCAATATATTCTAGATTAATTTTATACTTCGGTAAAGTTCATAAAAAAATATAGAAATGAGATTCGTGCATAATTTAAATAAATTATCATGAATTATCTATTTTGAATGAAATTGACTTCAGAGACCAGAATACACTAGCACATAAACAAATAGGTGTTGTATATGTGACATCGTGTCCATATAATGTGATGTAGTAGTATTCATGTATGCAATAGAGAATCCAAGAGTATCTGACACTTGTATTTGACATTGTTATTAAAAGGATGAATAGATGCTAGATTAATAAGATCTATAATATCCTATACTCTGGATGTTTTTCTTTTACAGATTGTGCCTTTCAGCTAATAAATAAATCAAAATTTTGTCTAATTCATACATACATGTATAAAGAAAAGGTAGATATGTGTACATACATAATGAATTGAAACTTTCTTTGTCTCACACAAAATATTAAAAAAATAGTCGGTACTTAAGTTTACTAAAATATGTATCTATGTATGCAAGACTGAACTCATCTTAGAGAATCGTGTTGAATTACGATATTGGCTTATCGAAGAATCAAGTATATTTTCATTGTTTACAAGGAAAGATTATAACTAGACCATCTTTTCTAAAAGTTAAGAATGAGTCTCCTACTTTCTTATAAAGAACATAAAGAGACATTTGTGGTCATATTCACCCTGCTAGTGATTCGTTTTAAGATATTTTATGGTACTCATACATGCATCTATTAAGTAGTCATATGTTTGTCTATTATCTACTAGAAATCTCGTATTTTCTCGTCTTTTAGACCAAATTATTAAACTTAGATCTCAGTTTCCTAATCATACGACTATATTAATTAGTCTTGATAATGTCGCATAATTTATCTCATAAGCTTTTGATAATTATTATACATCATTAGTGACTGAGATAGAGCATCATGTTCTCCAGTGCACATACAAAATGGGTTAGCTGAGTCATTTATTAAATATCTTCAACTTATAGCTAGACCTCTACTAGTGCAATCTAGTTTGAAAATTATGGCTTGAGACATGATATTTTACATGTTGCATCTTTAGTTAAATTTAGACCCATTGCCTTCCATATTATTTTATATATACAACTTGTTAGTGGTAAACAACCAAATATTTCATATTTGAGAAAGTTCGAATATACAGTATATGTCCCAGTTCCATCTTTTAAAAGAACTAAGATGGGTCCCCAATGATGTTTGAAAAATATACATTAGTTTTGAGTTTTCTTCCATAATAAGGTATTTAAAATCAATGACTGGTGATATCTTTATTACAAGATTTGATGATTGTCAATTTGATGATAGAGTATTTCCGCCGTTAGGGGGAGGTATAAGCAACAAATTGTTCATATAGAACAAACTATTGCTAATTAACGACGTGAATTGACATGGTATACGCCTACTCTATCGATCTCATTAAGTTCTAAGAACTCCACAATGTGATTATGAGATAAGAAGAACACTACCAAAATATGTCCATTTAGCGACGGCCATAGTCGTCACCCATCCGTTGGCAATCAGTATTAGCGACCGATAACTGACAGATCTTGGTCAAAATAATCCGTCGGCAATCAGCTCATCGCTAATAATGATCCGTCGCTAAGTAGTCGAAGAGCGACGGAATAGCGACGGCTTTTCGTCTTCACAATATGATGCATTAGCGACGACTTTCCGACGGGCTTTCGTCCATTTCAAGTATTAAAAACTTAACTGTGTAGACGCTAGCGGCGGATATTCCGTTGGTAAACCGTCGTAACAGTGTATCAGAGGGTATCGTTTCGTCGCTGGTCCGTCGATAGTCGTCGCTAACAAAGGACGGATTAGCGACGGAATACTAACGGATTATCCATCGACCATATTCTGGAAATGCTTGACATTTCCAGAACCTTGGCGACGGATAAATCATCGCTACTCCGTCGCTACGCCGTCGACATAGAGACAGATTAGTGGCTGATTATCCGTCGCCATGGTTCTGAAAATGTCAAGCATTTTCAGAACCTTGTTGACGGAGTTTCCGTCGCTACGCCGTCGAGAGAGTGACTGATTAGTGGTTGATTATCCGTCGCCTTGGCGACGGATTTTCTGTCGCTATTCCGTCGAATGATATACCACCAGAACCTTGTCGACGGATATTTCGTCGACCACCCGTCGCTACCTGGAAACAGTTTCAAATCTCCAGTTAGCGACGAAAATTTTGTCGAAAATTAGTCGGAAACTGGAAATATCCATCGCTAACCGGTCACTAGTCCGTCGCTAACTGAAATTTTTTTGAAAAAAATTACAGTACGTTCCCTGTTCACAAAAATATGCATAAACCAAACCAATATATAATACACACCAATTATCCAACAATCACATAGACCAAATATATAATGCACACCAATTATCCAAGAATCACATAGACCAAATATGCACATACGAATTTAATGCACACCAATTATCCAAGAATCACATAGACCAAACCAAATTAATATAAAATAGACATCAATTATCCTGAAGAGTAACCTAATATTCGTCGTTATAATCCGATCATAGCACAAATAATCCAAAATTCCCACAAATATTCTAAATTTTCTTAATAACAATATTTTAAGGAGGAGAAGGAGTTCGATTGCCCGGTGGTGGTAATCCCTGCTGCGATCGACGAATATACTCCTCCATTAGGTATGGCGACAAGTCATCGTAGACACTACTCGAAAGTCGGCGTAGCTGCTCTGGCGACATGAGATCCAGGAGTGCCATCACAGTCGGAGGCGGTACCAGAGGGACAGCAGGGTTGAAAGAAAGATGACCCACGGAAGAAGGACCGACACCAGCAGTCGACGGACCGGCACCAGTAGAAGACAGACCGACACCAGCAGCAGACGGAGGCAAAAAGTACATGGTAAATTGCTCCCGTAAGGACGACACCGCCTCGTGCAGCTACGTAAGCTACGACCTAACATCATCGTCTGCCGGGGGCCGCGGGAGGAGGCGGTGTCGATGGAAATCTCTGTGTCGCCATGTGCAATGGCCCTAGGGAGCCGACTCCGTACAAGAGACCTTTCTTAAAGCCGCCGACGGTATCTACGAACAAGTCGTTGCGAGCGGCCAAAGAAGAGGGCGTCCGGGCGGGCGTCGTTTCACCGACATCCTCGGTGTCAATTAACTGAGCCCGACTATGGGCCTTACGATACGCAGCCTATTAAATGAATGTGTTTATATTATAAGATTTACCTAAGTTGTAATCTAAATCCTATGTTTCACTAAGTTAAGTGTGAATCCGAAGTTTACCTAAGTTATAGTCCGAATACTTTTAATTCTAACGTAAATCTCATAAACATAAGTACTTACATCAGTCTCCTTGGCCCTCTCGTCGACGAAGCTCCCGTCCTTCCGTCTTTTGTGCATATGCTGGAATACGTCGTACATGGTGACCGATTCTGGCGCCCTTCCCTCCTTCACCGCCCGTTGGGCCTGTATACGAAATTTTCGTAGAACTTAATTAACTCCGTATATTAATAATACATAATTCGATAGTGAAATAAATTTACGATATCTCACCAGATATGCAAGCGTCGCTGCGTGGGGCCTTGATCCCCCCGTATGAAGCCCCGCGGCCTGTCGGTTCGCCTTCGCCTTCTCCGATTTCTTCTTGTACGCAGGAGTATCCATCATACCTAAGAGGTCCTCATAATACTCCTGTCGGATCCAATTCGGCCTCGTATGCCCCATTTTCAGGTCATAAATCATATCCCGTATCTTCTTCAAGGCAACGCTTCTGTAGGTCCTGCGGATCGCATCCTCGCGATGGGGGGGCCACCAGTACGTCGTCTAACATAGAAATTCAATTATCACATAATTTAAAAAATGGTTGATTAAAGAGTAACTAATAATTAACCAGAAGATATAGATATATACCCTCAACTCGTCGAGCCAGGCATACTTCAAGTTTGGGGGCACCGACAAAAAGTTGAGGTAGGGACCATGAAAGTTAGCCCTGATAATTTCTCCAAGAGCCCTAGCAACATTAAACGGAAAAAACCTACAAAGAAGAAACAACTAGATTATTAACTTGAATAAATGAAAGAAATTTAATAAATTATCTTAAAATTTAATTACGAGGTCTACGCGGGCCATAGCTCTCGTCGGAACTCGCCTCTCGGCCTCTCTGGTACCGTCGGAGGATCCGCGGGTTCGCGTATGTACTCTCCAGTAACCGGATGGAACCGAGTATGGAGGTACTCCGGGGCCCACTGTACAGTAACTGGGAGATCCACTGGTGGATCCGCTGCTGGTGGGTCCGATAGCGGAACGGATCCGCTAGCAGATCCGGACTCATGCCTCGATGAAGTGGTCGATCGACGGCGGGATGCGTCTGTGCCCGGGGTACTCTCCGGGTCGGGGTCGCTGGATGGGGTCACATCCCGGGAAGATTGAATGCAACCACGACCACCAACACCACCACGACCACGACCACCACCACCACCACCACCACGGCCAGCCATCATGACCTGTAAATAGAACACATAAACATAATTAACAATATAAAAGTGTAAATAAATATAAAATTCTAAACTAAAATATACATAACAGTAGTAGGGAGACGAGTGCCGCCGCGACGAAAATGACTATGAGTGCCATCTGCAATAAGTAAATAATCGAATAAAAAAAACATGAATTCACGTAATTGCTTTTATGAGGTCAAACTTAATTCCCGTAATTGGAAGTGTTTTTAATATACAATAATATTTAACCTAATCATCATCTTCGTTCTCATCCTCGGCCTCGTCTTCATCATCATCCTCCTCCTCATCCTCATCCTCATCCTTATCTTTATCGTCGATTTCATCTGTATCCTCATCCTCATCAAATTCGTCTTCTTCTTCTTCTTCTTCTTCTTCTTCTTCTTCTTCTTCTTCTTCTGCCTCAATATTTAGGACAAGACACCTCTTTCTTTCCTGGTTGACAGCTAAGTCTTGTGTATCAACCTCTTCCTTCCCTCTATTTTCCTCAACAATATCTTCAACATCCATTGTATCCGAGTGTTGTCCCAAGTATTGGGACTTTTTGATCTGGTCCTCTTGGTATGCTGGGTCTCCAACGTTGAATGTATTTCTAGATTTAATCTTGCATACTGCCTACCAGTCAAATCGATCTCTACGATGCCTTGGGTAGCTTGTATAGTAGACTTGAATAGCCTGATTTGCTATCGCAAATGTATCGGACCCTCTATACCTCCTGCGATGATTTATATCGACAAATCCAAATTGTTTATCGATTCTCCAACCGATATTTGGTGTCGTATCGAACCACTCACAATTGAACATCACAATATGCATATCATATGGACCAGTATATTGTAAATCTACAATATTCCGAAGCACTCCATAATAGTCAAAGTCCTGCTCGTCGTCATAGATGGTGCCTCTTATGCAAACACCCGAATCCTTGGTACTGATGTCGTCATTGATAAATTCGACATTTATAGCATTCTGAGTTGACTTAAACCTGAAGCCATTAACGACATAGCCTGGCCAAGTCTTTATTTGCTTCTTCAGTCCCAATGCCAGATAACGAACACTCTCATGAGTGAGTGTTGTTTCAGGCAATAAAACCTGTAAACAAATATTTATAATTTAAATATTTTAGATTATATATTTATAATCTCAATTATAATCTCAGTTAATTACGTATTTGCGAAACCATGACGAAAATGTACAATCAACCTCTCTTTGAAGTCCCTCATCGGTAATATCAGGTATCCTCATTTTGACTTCATCTCTAAATACACTATTAGAGAAAATAAGAATATATAAATGTAGTCACTTACTTCATCAAATTAGAGATTATAACAAGTGCAAGTGTACTGCTTACTTCTCCAAATCTCTCACTTCTTGTATGTCACAGTTTAACAAGACATATCGGTGAGCGGCATCATACTCGTCGTCTGTCAACTACCGTCTTTTACTAGCCCCAACAGGCTTGCCCCTTACATTGAATATACCTCCATCCTCAATGTCCTCGTCATTCCTTTGAGGTCTATTTCGATTTGTCTTAACATGAGTATCGAAATAAATGGACCAGAAATTTGACACCTCTTCGATAAGATAGGCTTCGCATATCGAAGCCTCTATATGAGCCTTGTTGCCAACTTTTTTTTTTAGATGGTGTAGGTATCTAGAGAGTCAAATTATCTTGAGAATTAAGAATGAATTTTAAAACCCACTGAAATTTAACTTAAATTATATCGATTTTTATGTACCTTTCAAATGGGTACATCCATCGATAATGAACAGATGCACCGACACGGACTTCGTATACTAGATGAATCGGTAGATGCTCCATGTTGTCGAAGAAGCCAGGAGGAAATATTTTCTCCAACTTGTAAATTGTTAAGATAATCTTCTCATCAAGTTCAACCACGTGTTGCATAGTCAACTTAGTTGAACAAATATCCCTAAAGAATATAGATAGTTCGGCCGACGGAACCCATACAGCAGAAGGCAACAACTCTTTCAAAGCAATGGCAGTAATCTTTCCATAAACACGTGGCAGTCATGACTCTTCATTCCTATTAGCTTGCGTTCATTGAGATCAACGCATCTAGACAAATTCGACACATAACCGTCGAGAAATCTTAAAGTAGATACCCACTTGCAGATTATTAATCTATCTTTCTTGCTCAATGTGTATTATGCTACCGGCTTACTTAATTGTCCAGCAGCTCCCCTTTGTATCAAGTTCAGATAAGGACGCTTGCATATCTCGGCAATGTCTTGTCTTGCTTTTGGATTGTCCTTCGTCTTTCCTTTAATATCCATGACGATATTGAAGGCATTATCGAACACATTCTTTTTGATATGCATAACATCAAGATTATGCCTTATAAGATTATCTTTCCAATAAGGCAAGTCCCAGAAGATACTCCGTTTGGTCCAGTTATGACTTTGTCCGAACCCATCGACACGATTGTTCGATGGATCTTCCATTACAGTGGACAAGTCCTTTACATCTTCCCAAATATCGTATCCCGACAATCTGGCAGGCGGATGAGAAAATTCTTGTTTTCCAGCTCTGAACGCGTCCTTGTTCTTTCTCTAAGGATGACTCGCGGGCAGAAATTGACGATGACAATCAAAAAAAGAAGTTTGTCCTCCATGCTTAAGGCGAAACGCCTTACTATTTTCCATACATATCGGACAAGACATGGTGCCGTGAGTACTCCATCCCGACAGTATACCGTATGCGGGAAAATCATTGATTGTCCACATCAGTGAAGCTCTCATCTGAAAGTTCTGTTTCCTGGAAATATCATAGGTCGCGACGCCGATCTCTCACAGCTGTTTCAGCTCATCCACCAACGGTTGTAAATATATATCGATATTCTTCGTCGAATTTTTGGGATCCGGTATGATAGCTATCAAAAACATATAAGGAGTCTTCATACACATCCATGGTGGCAGATTATAAGGGGTCAGAATGACCGGCCAGCAGGAGTATTGAGATACCGACTGCCCGAAAGGGGCGAAGCCATCAGAACATAGCCCCAGACGTACATTTTTAGGCTCTGCAGCAAAATCTAGATGACGCAAATCAAAATATTTCCACGCTTCTTCGTTGTGCCACGTTATGTATTCTGCTGTATTCTGAGACATATACATCCTCTGCAAGCGCTTCGTGATCGACAAGTAATACATATACTTGTAAGGACGTCGTTTTCTAGTTGACTTTCCTTTTCCTCTGACTGGCTTGTAACGATCTGCATTACAAAAGCTGCAACTTTCTATATCATCGTTCTTCTTGTAGTACAACATGCAGCCGTTGCGACAACAATCTATCTTCTCGTACCCCAGTCCCAGTTGTCGGACCATCATCTTCGACTTATAAAAGTTTTTTGGAAGCTCTTTTGATTCCTTCGGTAACACCTCCTTGATTAGTTGTATTATCCGATCATAGCAAGTTTGTAGCAAGTTAAAATCGGACTTTATGTTCAACAACCGCATCATCACTGACAGTACGGAATGTGGCTCACAACTAGGATATAAAGAAGTTTCAGCATCCTGAAATATATCATAGAACTCCTTCGCCTCGGGATTAGGATCCTCCGGATCAAAATTAGGCACTGCCGCGTCGTACACCATATCTCGTGTAAGGTTCTGCAGGTCTCCATAATCAACAGAGGATTCGTCATCTTCGACGACAAAATCCGTTGCAGAATTATTATCAAAAGTATAAGTAGCAGCATTCGCAACATGTCTTTCCGCATATTGTTCACCTTGCGATGACCACAGGCCGTAATCACGTACGAAATCCTTACGGGTCAAATGATCTCTTACACTCACCACTTCTTCGTAACGTCTATTGCGACAATTACGACATGGACACTTGATTTTGTTACCGTCCATATACTGAGCTTTGCTCATGGCATACTTAAGAAACACTTTCACACCTGCCTGAAAATTGTCACTCACACCAATTCTGCTCTCGTGTTATCGTTTGTACATCCATGTATGATCAATAAAATAACGATCCATCACAGATTGGATGTGAAAATCTGTATCGTAAGACAAACTAAACAGAATTAGTATATAATCATGTAGCTGGTGGATCCGCTAGTATATAGGCCGGATGTACTTAGTATCGACCGCATTAGACTAGTATCAGTCTATAGGTTTGGTATAGGCCGTATCAAATTGGTATTGACCTTAGTGAATTGGTATCGTCCTATCCAGTATGTATCGGCCGTATAGCTAGGATTCATATCGGCCTTATCTATCCGTTACGAATCCTAGCTATACGGCCGATACATGTCGGATAGGACGATACCAATTCGTTAAGGTCAATACCATCCGATACCGATAGTACGATACCGATAGTTCGATACCGATAGTCCGATAGTCCGATACTACCGATATCGTCGATATCGCCGATACCAATACTCATAGAAAAAGTCCGATACCGATTCCGATAACGATACTTTGAACCTTTATATATATATATATATATATATATATATATATATATATATATATATATATATATATATATATATATAAAGCAATAGACTTTTTCATCCTATTTCTTAAACTAGGGTTTGTCATATTGCATTTTCTTTAAAGTATCGGCCGATACCGATCCGATACGGCCGATACCGATACGGTTTGGCATATTCTGATCCGATACCGACCGATACCAAATATTGACCGATGCCGACATTGGGGGTCTTTGTTAGTTAGATATGACATATGTTAGAGTTATTTAGAAAATATATGTTGGTATCCTACTACTAGTTAGTATATTGGGATAAGGATGCTAGAAGTATAAGATAGTCGGGTAGATGGTTAGTAATAAGTTAGTGTCTAGAATGAGGTTAGTAGATATAAGTTAGATAGCTTATATGTTAGATGGTAGTGTATTAGAGTGTGTGTTTTGATATGATAGCTTAGAGTTTAGATAGATATATATTGGATATGTATAGTATCTTAGTTTTAGAGATTAAGTTAGATATTCATATATTAGAGTTAAGATACTAGGTAACTGGAGATACCAAGTAGTATATTAGAATATATTGGGTTACTTAGATAGCTTATATGTTAGATGGTAGTGTATTAGAGTGTGTGTTTTGATATGATAGCTTAGAGTTTAGATAGATATATATTGGATATGTATAGTATCTTAGTTTTAGAGATTAAGTTAGATATTCATATATTAGAGTTAAGATACTAGGTAACTTGAGATACCAAGTAGTATATTAGAATATATTGGGTTACCTTATTAGGGTAAGGTATTGGGTTACCGATATTGTGAACCTAGGTTGAAAGCATAATAAGGTTGTAAAAGCATGTAAAAGAATCTGATACTACCGATAATTATTTGTTTTCCAATACCAAAAAATTCGATACTCCGATCCGAAACTGCCGATACTACCGATATCGTCGATATCCTATTTCTTAAACTAGGGTTTGTCATATCGCATACTACTCATTGTATTTGTACCCCGTACTGCCCTGCACACGCCACCCCCGCCGCCCCCGCTGCCCCGGAGCGAGCTGCCCCTCACCGCCCCCCGCAGCCCTGCGTGCGCCAGCACCCCTCCCATCCCCCGCCACCCCTCCCACCCTCCGCCGCCCCCCAGCCCCGCGTTGCCCCGCACGTGCCACCCCCGCCGCCTCCCGCTGCCCCGGAGCGCGCTGCCCCCCGCCGCCCGCCGCAGCCCCGCCCGCGCGCGCCAGCACCCCTCCCACCCCCCGCCGCCCCTCCAGCCCCGCGCTGCCCCACACGCGCCACCCCCGCTGCCCCCCGCTGCCCCGGAGTGCGCTGTCGGCCGCCGCAGCCCCGCGCGCGCCCGCCGCAGCCCCGCGCTGCCACGCACGCGCCACCCCCGCAGTCTCCGCCGTCCCCGCAGCCCACGACGCCCCCGGCAACCCATGACACCCACGACCACACAGAGGAAGAGAGAGAGAGAGATTATCTTTGGGAGAGAGAGAGGAGAGGTTGCCGATCACCGCCGTGGGAGAGAGAGAGAGGAGAGTGAGGTCGCTGACCGCCGCGGGAGAGAGAGAGAGAGAGGAGAGAGAATAAAATTTGGGGGGAATGAAAAGTTCCCCCCGTCATTTCAATTTATGCCTGGGCCCTTTATTTAGCGACGGACCAGCGACGGTTTATATCCGTCGCAAGGCCGTCGCTATTTTTGATACTTGCCGACGGAATATTCGTCGCTACGTAGTCGAAGAATTGTCCCGCCATTTCCCTCAACAATTTTTGCCAAATAATCGACTGCATGGTGACGACTATTTATCCGTCGCTATATCTCCGACGCCCTAGCGACGGATGAGCGACCTTTTTTCCCCCTTAAAATAAAATAAAAATTGTATCGGCTTGTCGTCGGTACTCCGTCGACTATTTGCCGTAAATCCGTCGCTAATGCCGACGAAAATTATCCGTCGCTAATGTGTCGTCGCTAATTTACTGTATTTTGGTAGTGGAATGATACATTTTCAAGAAATTGCAAATCAATTACCTAATGCATTTAATGATGCCGTAAAGGTAACTATATCATATATGCCAGCCATAATCATTGTTCCAATTAGACAAAATTCAAATAAGGCGGCAAATGAATCCACTACTACACTCAAAAGCGTAGTAGGCCTATAGGTTCCAAGGATAGTGCTCCTAGAAAGAGGAGAGCTAATGAAATATCTTGTCCTGATAAAAGTCCAATAGTGGCTGGAGCTCCGAAAACAAATAATGAATATGTGCATGTTTCCAACTTCACTGAAATGCTTCTGGATTCCTCTAGAGAGGCACAAGTACCTGAAAATAAAGAGATCTCGATATTTCATGCATGTTCAGGTGAATTATGGAATAGAAAAACTTATCATCGATGACATATTTAACTATACAGTAGCTATAAATTATCAAAGGACAATGATTATTGTGAAAATGAACCACGTAGTATAAATTAATGTCGACAAATAAAAGATTGGCCAATCTGGAAATATGCTATTCAATCATAATTAAATCTTTAGAAAAATGTGGTGTATTTGGACCTATAGTGGAAACACCAATGGGCATAAACCATGTTGGTTTTAAATGGGTGTTTCGTAAGAAAACGAAGTGAGAGGAACAAAGTTCAAAGATATAAATTCTGACTTGTAGCACAAGGTTTCTCTCAAAGGCCTGTAATTGACTATGTTGAGACATACTCTCCAGTTATGGATATCATTACCTTTAGATATCTAATTAGTCTCGCAGTTTCTAAAAATCTTGATATAAGATTTAAGGATATTGTAACTGCATATTTGTATGGAGACTTAGATATTGACATCTATATGAAAATTCCAGAAGGATTTACAATGCCATAGACTAAGTCAAAAGGAATGTGTTTAATTAATCTTAGACGAGCAGTATATGGGGTTGAAATAATCTACAAGAATGTGGTATAATCATCTTATCATATATTTGACTAAAGAATGATACAAAATATTCAAATTTACCCATGTGTCTTCATTAAGAAATTCAGAAATGAATTCTCAATAATGGCAGTATATATGGATGATATAAAACCTGATCAGGTCTCCTACAAAATTGAAGAAAACTGTAAACTATTTGAAGAATGAGTTTGAAATGTAGACTTGGAAAAAGACAAAGCTTGGTCTCGGTTTGCAAATAGAACGAAGCTCCGATGGGATATTAGTGCATCATTTTCGATATATTGAAAGAATTTTGAACTGATTCATAATGGATAAAGTACATCCACTAAGTAGATCGATGGTTGTACGCAGGTTGGATTTGGATAAATGTCTATTACAACCAAAGAGAAAGATAAAAAAAGTTCTTGGTCCAGAAATGTCGTATTTAAATGCTATTGGAGCACTACTATATCTAGCCAATGCACAAGATCAGATATTGTATTTTCTATTAATTTATTATCTAGATATAGTTTTTGCACCTACACTTAGACATCGGTATGGGGTTAAATACATATTGAGATATTTTTATGGAACAACTAACATGAGATTATTTTATAAATGTGATTTCACTAACCATTTCTATTTAGTTGGTTGTACATATCCAAATATCTTTCTGACCCTCATAAGGGTTGCTCCCCAATAGCTTATGTGTTTATTAATAACCATGCAGCTATATCTTAACTACCAACAAAGCAAGGTTCAGTAGCAACTTCCTCTAACCATGCATAATTAATTGTATTACAAGAAGCAACAAGAGAAAGTATGTGCTTGCGATCAATCATTTTTGTCAACTACTCACAGTTATAGGTGAGCCTACAATAATATTCAAAGACATGCATTACACAATTCCGAGAGAGATTCATCAAAGGAGATGGAATAAGCAACTTCCACCAAAAATTATTCTATGCACATAAGCTCCAAAGGACGAAAGTGGTCAAACGAAGTCAAGCAAATCCATTATATCGAGGGGGAGTATGACTCATGAAGAATATTTTTGAGTTTTGCGCGTCGTACTCTTTTTTTTTACTAAGATTTTTCCTACTGGATTTTCTTAGTAAGGTTTTAACGAGGCAACAAATGCGCATACACCACGAACTAATTAATGGTGAATATCCAAGGGGGAGTGTTGTAAATATGGATAATTTATATTATTATTTGGTGTACATAACCTATGTCTTTTGGTTATCCATAACCTATGATATTTGGTTATCCATAACTTATGTCTTTTAGCATTTCTCCTTTAATTATCATAATGATGTTAAACCTCCATTGTAAGCCTATATAAAGGGCTCTTCTCAAGATGATTGAGACAAGTGAATGAAGAAACAATTTCCTCAATTTTTCTATCTCCATTTCTTTGCTTTACAATATCCAATATATTTTTTGAAGAAGGGGCATCATTTTGTTTTTCGTCCTGGCCATCAAAATATTCCGGGCCAGCCCTGCGAGAAGACAACACCAATCTTCTTCCTCCTCCGATGAAGACGACGACCTCCACCGATCCTCAGTTTCCTCTTCCTCCTGCTTTTCTCTCTCCCCTTCTCATTTTTCTCTTCCACCTGGACCACGTCGCCGCCGTCGAGCTCCTCCGGACGGTGACGACGACCACCACCATCCCTCTCCGCCCCCTCTTCTGCATTGGATCTGACAATTGCCTCATGAACCACCGCCCGGACGATATCTTCTCCACGACGCTCACCTGGGCCATACTCTCCTTCACCGCGCCGAAGCTGCTGGCTCGGGGCCGAAGCCGACAGGGGCTGTGAGACTCGTCTCACAGTATCGGTATTTATATACGGATACGTATTTTGTATTGTATTTCGTATTTTCTCGGTTTTTGGAACGCTTTAAAATTTTTCCAAATTATAGTTTTTCTCCTTGGCCGGTATACCGACGGTGTACCGGAGTATGCCGACGGCATACCGCCCGGACAGATTTTCCATATTTTAGATATTTTCGATTTCAGATATTTTTATGAATAGTATTTCCGATATTTTCATGAATAGTATTTTGAATATTTTGATGAATAGTATATAGATATTTTCGTGAATAGTGTAGATGCATTCCATTATCCAATGGACAATTGGTTTTATTTCAATGGCTAGGATTGACCTAGAATGTGACATGGATCACGATCCAACGGTCACGATTAATTTACCCCTTCTATATATATTCATTGAGTTTCTCTCTCCTCTCTTTTCTTTCCTTCTCCATTTCCTCTTCACTCTCTTCCCTCTTCCTCAAGCTTAGGAAGGCTTGGCCTTGAGGCCTAGAGTGTAGTTTCGGAACCCCTCTTGGTGGTGTAGTAGAAGATTAGGCTCGGTTGCTAAAACCTAGGCAAGTACATCTTGCTCAAAAGTGACATGACCATGCTATATTTTTGTTTTCCATATAAATTAAAGTTTTATTGTTCTATAATATGCTCCTCTAAATTGTTAACATGTTTAATATATAGCACTTTTGGTTTTGATCGACAATATTACGTAGATCTGAGTTTCTAGATATGATTTTTGAGTATTTTGAGGTATTGATCTATCAAATGTTTTAATTTGTGAAAACTAATACTTCCATATTGTTTGAAATTCAATTCTATGCAATTTTGACTTTTGAAAGTCCGAATTTCGATTTAAAACGAAGTTTTTATGGCCGAAACAAGTTTTGGCAAAAATCTGGATTTTGTTGCTGTTTGAAAAAATGGTATACCGCCGGTATACCGCAGTATACCGCCGGTATGCCAGTTTTTGCACCAGAAACCATCTGTCTTTAGACCAGTATACCGCAGTATACCGCCGGTATGCCGTTTTATGCCGTTTTAGGCTATTTTTGTCCGTTTTTGTCCGTTTTTGTCCGTTTTTGATATTTTCTCGATTATAATGGACTCTTAACATGATTATATGACCTTAGATAGTTAAAGAATGATTGTGCACTCTATATACATGGTACATGCTTATGTTTACGTATTGTTCTATGTCCAGATTATAGATAGTGGCCTGTTATGGTGCACTCCAGATTACTATATATGCCTAGCTCGATTTAGTGGCTCGTAGTAGTGCACTCATGACTTGATTTTCTTATTGATTTCTAGATCCGAGATATGAGTGCATGTTCTTTCTTGACACCGTGGATATAGCTTGTTGAATGTTACTCTATTGCATCTTGGCACTGGACAATCGAGTGTGAGTATTGTTCCGTGTATCACGTGATGTTAGTACGGGGATGTTCGTAAGTGATAACTTACGAATTACTCGTACATAACACACGTCATCTTAGGAATTCTTGAGTGTCCACGACTTGAGAACTTGACATGAATATGATAAGGTAAATGACTAGTAAATTCAAGTAGATCATTGTAGGAGGAAATTCGCACTACCAACCCGAGCTCCAAGGGCCCCATGAGGCATGGCTCAACCCTGCTAGGCAAGGGCTCCATGACCTACCAAGTTTGTGCGTATTGATATACGATCGAGTCACATGTCGTGCCGGGTTGCGGCACAGTCAGTTATATGTTTTCTTTTACAAGTATATGATATGGTTGTTCATGTTACAAGTCTAGACACGTTTCATCTGCCAGTAGTCTTGTTGGGCAATAGATGTACTACTCGTACCCCTAGACATCCGGGTATCTACAGTCAGGTAGTTGCAAAAATCCTCAACTTGCATACTAGTAATTAGGATTGTGATAACCCTAGCTAGTTAATGATAGCAAGCCGTAGGTAATGATTGGCCGTGTACTTTTGATTGTTTATTACTTTATATGCTCTTATGTCGTCGAGTGGCCAGAGACTAAGTTCTGCTCGGGAAAATATCTGTAATCCCGGTCCTTGTTTGGTTTAAGGGTTGTGGCTCCGACTTCGAGTAGTTCCTAAGTCCCTTGTTGCTCATTGGCTTATTGTTCTCTATTGCTATACGGTTCAGTATTTCCATTCAATCATTTATATTCTCGAGATACGTACATTGGTACCGCGTCTCGACCCATATTTATTTATTTTCTGTCATTATGTTGTTGTGTTGTTGTTGGGTTTTGTCGTTCACCTCGAGCCTTCCTTGTGGTACTTGCTATTTGGGGTCTAACCCCACTGGTTTTGTATGGCCAGGTTCCATAGTTGATCACGAGGATCTACCGTCTTCTCCTCCGGATGGTTCGCACTCAGAGGACCGATATGGATTAGCGAGTGGGTTACCTTTATGTAACACCCTGTTTTCAGAATTTGGGGATTTTTGAAAAATTATTATTTTTATTATTTAATAATGGTGATTAGGGCATGATATGGTTTATAGTGATTATTAGTGTAATTAGAACCATCTTCTAAGTCATGTTAAGTCATGACTTATGACTTTGTGATTTTGGTTAGTATAACTTAGTGTAAACCCTAGTTTTCCTTAACCTAGAAGTTGCTATGACCATGTGAGCTTAGCCATAGGCTTAGAACCTCAAATTAGTGATTTTTAGCCTAAAGGATATTTTGGTAATTTTCTAGGATTTATTTGGAATTATTTGTAATTATGTGATTTTAATATTATTTAATTATTGTTAAGTGTCATGAGAGCCCCTAACCTAGTCTAGCCCTAATCTAGAGGTTAGCCACTAACCTAGAATGACTAAGAGGAATGATATTTGTCATGGGATAAAGTGAAATAAATATCTAGTTACCTTTATTTGATATTTTGCTTAAACCATGCAAAATATCTTAAACCTTTACCTAAAGTCCTTCCCTTAGCTTGGAAGCAACCCAAGGACAACCCCCCCCCCTACCCCATGGCAGCCAAGAAACCACCCCTTGCTACCCCCTCTCCTATATAGTTAACACTTAGTTCAAGAGTTCAAGTTTCATGAGAAAAGAACTCTTGAAAAACCAAGAAAAACCCTTCCACTTCACATAGCCATAACCTTGTCATTTCTCAAGCTTTGGACCTCTAGTTTCTTGCATTAGGACACTAGTATTCTGAGGAAGCCTAGGGAGAATAGCTATCCAAGTTTCATCAAGCAAGGACTCATCAAGCTAGGGGACACACACTCCTCATTTTGGTGTTTTTTCAAGAAAACCACATTGAGGTAAATATATCTAAACCTAGTTATTATACTGGTTTTTCTTCATTATTGCATGCATATAGTTATAATATAGTTGTGGGTAGGGTTTGGTACAATTTTAGGATTGTTTGGTGTCGTGTCGGACACGTATCCTACTTGTAAAACTCTAATTTTTGCTCACTGTTTTGATCACTGTCATAGTATATATACACACTGTTTTCCAATTCTTTTTGAACCAAAACCTAGCCTAGCTAACCCTAAACCTAACCCTAAAACACTGAGCACGTTTTGAGCTTGTGTCGTGTCCAAAACTGGACACAAAGCTCTCGGACACAACACTGTTTAGACACTGCTTTTACACTATAAATATGTCCTGCTACCTAGACACGTTTTCTCGACACATACACCACTTGGACACTTGCCATTTGGCATGCACGTAGGGGCATTGACTGACAAGTCGTACCCAAAATTTCAGGACACCTCGTGTCCTATCGAGGACACAAGGACACGTGCACTGGTCGTGCACTGTCGTGCACGCGCACAGTTTCTGTGGAAACCCGACTTGGACACGGCCTTCGTATCACTTGGACACGACACTAGGACACCTCGTGTTTGCACGAGTGTGTAGCCCTATACGTGGGCTACACGTGGGCATGACCACGAGGCCCCACGTGGCTCGTGTCGTGTCCACGAGACACGAGAACCCATGCACGACGCGGTGCAGAACACTGAGTATCAGTCGATTTTCTTCGACTGATACAGAGTTCGTGCCGTGTCCTGAGGACACGTGGACACGAGACAGGCTACCTAAACCCTAGACCAACCCTAGGTGAACCTACCCACACGTGCACGAGACTTCTAGACACGTGTGTCGTATCCTAGAGCTAAGTGCACGCGTGCACGATGCCTGTGCACTGCACTGTGTTAGGTTTTACCCGATTGGGTTTTTGGGTGTTTGGACACGCCGTGTCGTGTCGTGGTGGACCCCCACCGACACACACGACACTTATACCTATGGGGCATCAATTACCAACCTAGATATTCGAGCCATAGCTCGGTTTCGAGTATGTATTTTGGTTTACCTAGTATCGAGTTAACAGTCCACTATTTCCTGTTTTAGGATTTTCCAGATTTTGCAAAAATGGATTTCAAACCCGATTTTGATATGATTTATACATTGTATAGGTGTATTTTAGTGTGTATATGTGTAGTATATATGTATGTGTGTGTGTAGGTGGAATTTTAGTGTGTATACATGTATATACATGTGTGTATACATGTATGTGTGTAGTTGGGTGTGTGTGTGTATTTGTGTGTGGGTTGGGGGCTGTGTTTCCAGTTCTCAGAATCTGAGAACAGCCCCCCCCCGCCCATTTCCTATGTGTCTCACCCCTCTCTTTCACAATCTCTCACACTCTCTCTCTCATTGTCTCACTCTCTCTCTATGTTTCTATATATAGAGAGTATATATATATAGAGTATATATATATAGAGTATATATATATATATATGAGTTTATATATATGTGTATACCTATATGATATATATATATATGTATATTTGTGTTAGGTTACTTTAGGTCAATATATATATATATATATATATATATATATATATATATATATATATATATATATATATATATATATATATATGTATGTGGTTGTATATATATATGTTATGCATTTTTGGGTATAGGGATAGTGTATATCTATATATGTAGATATATACATATATATATATATGACTTTAGTTATAGGTTATATTTAAAACCTAGACTATGGCCTATGGCCAAGGTTATTGGCCTATGGTTGGGGTTAGCCCTAATGACCCAAAAACCATTGTTGACCCTTGTTGACTGAAAGTTGACCAAAGTCAACTATAGGTCAAGGTTGACCTAGTTCACCTAGAAATGACTAGGAATGACCTAAATCAACTAGTTTGACTAGTTTGACTAAAACCCTAACTAGTTAACTAATGTCGACCTAGCTTTGACTTAGAGTTGACTTTAACCTAGATTAAACTTGTTTGACCTTATTTGACCTAGTATGACTTCCTGTGACTTAGTTTAACTATTAGAGTTGACCAAGAGTTGACTTTTGACCAGTTGACCTAGAATCATGTAGTATGCATTGTATACTTTATTTTTATCATTGTGGATACATTGTGACTTATATTGCTCTGACTAGGAGCCACACACCTCTCCTCAGGCAGTATATCCTCTTCAGACATTCAGTTATCAGGCGAGTACATTCTCTGACCGTTTCATACTTGTTCAGGCTTTACTTCTCGCTCTAGATTACTTTACTTGTTGCTGTCACGTTGGTAACACGGATTGGTACTATATGGATCTTTACATGAGATGTTATCCCCCTCGGAAGCATCGGGTACTTCATGTTATGTGTGTTTCACTATCATCATGTACTCCTATGCTTTCATTATTCATGTACACTCATGTGATCATGTACTCTCATGTTTACTGAGCTCTCATGTATACTATCATGTGCACCCTTTTATGGGCCCCATGTGATATCATGTACAATAACGTAACTTGTATAGATCCTTGTGTATTGATTGGGGTACGGGGGAGTAGAAGTGGACATGTGAATAATTCCAAAGTAGTGTAGTCATGTACAAACTCAGTAGTATAGTCATGTATAAATTCTAGCCATTCACATGCCTATCTTGTGCTCTACATCACTAGTCACTCATAGTTCTCTATATACAGTAGATATTTCATTACAACTATCTCTTTTACAGCGTATATTTCCTTTCAGCAGTTCATGTATCTTACTCTATTGCCTGTATCGTATTTCCTAACCTGATATGCACTGCGTGAGATGTATTGTGCTCGTTCCGTCCTGATTGGACCTGTTGAAAATATTACAGAGGATGAGGATGAGGCCTGGTGTCTACCTATTATGGAGCAGGACTAGATGATACTTGTATTGAGGACCCTCAGCAGGTTCCACCTACAGCTGAGGAGGATGTTCCAGTAGTCTAGACCAGTTTAGTCTAGGCAGTCTTTTCTATATTTACTTTTTGTCTCACATTCTGTGTTGTATTTTGAGATGTGGAGATGTATAGACTCTTAGACTTATTGTATTATGAGTTGATATTCTGGATGTTATGTATCTTAGACACTTAGTCTTATTTCATCTATGCTATGGTTCTCTTTGAGTTACTATCTATCTGTTCTTCGTTCTTCTACCCTAGATGTGATTGAGATTGTTTTCTATTTGTCACCTCCATTCGGAGAGTATAAACTGTACAGGTACTTATACTGTTAGATGATTGACCTAGGACAGCGTTCTACCGCCGACACTGCGGCGTAGGCTGGACGTACCCACTTCTCGTGCCCTTACTCTAGGGTGCGAGTCGTGACACGTTTTTAGTGGTGGCCCATGCAGGTCGAGTTTATGTAGTGGTATTCGAACTAGAGTATCACTACAGCCTGCGATAGAATTGAGGAATAGGCTTAGAGAGAATGGATACTCAATCACTGATAGGATACCTTGAGAGATTCCGGGGATGACCCTTGAGAATCTCATTTTGAATTACGATTTAAACTCCTTCTCCCTTGATTAAATTTGATTTTTGAGGATTCACTATAGAACTTTGAATCCTGGTGTTAGTTGATGATTTTGAAAATTTTGTAGTTGTTGATTTTAATTTCTTAGTGTTAGATTAATATCTTTTATTTTTTGGGTACTCAATCACAATTATGAGAAAACTCTTATCTGTTTCTTACCATCTAATCCTCTTGCTAATTGCCTTTCATTAAAATGAACTGTCCTCTCTATTTTGCATCTTGCTTAAACTCTTTTTACCAATCTACGTGACTGTATCCCAAACCTGACTTACTTGACATTTCCTCAAATCAAGACTTTATTTGATACCTTCTAACCTTGACCCTTGATTGATCGAACCCTAACTATATTCATCTAGTAGCCTATCTATCCCTAGGACTGTGTTCCTAAATTATTTACTGGATTCCTGATTAATTTTATTTCATTGGTTAATTTGATCTTCTTCAATTTTTGCATCAAATATCACGTCTTGAACTCCCACTTTCTATTCTAGATCATTGAATGTCCTTTACCATGACTTAGATATTCAGAGTATAATACTAGCTGTTACCTCCCAACAAACTTCGCATGTAAGACCTAGACTAGCCTACCTTCATGTAGGTATTCCATGTCCCACTAAAACCCGTCTCCTTGTACTCTATTTCCTTGACATGATTTTCTGGTCAAATGGCTAAACCCTAACCTCTACCATGATGCTAAATTGGTTCTTATTTCAGTTAGAGATCCACCTTGGCTCAATTCTTTCGACCTGGCATGTGATGGTGTTCTGCTTGAACCCTCAAATACTTAACCTTGTACCTTACCTTGAATGCTTGACCCGATTGGTTAAGAATCTTGGACTATGTATCTTCTTTCATCATTTCCACCCTTACTTATATCTTATGCTATAAATTTATCCTTAAGTTTTACAAGTTTATCCTTTTCGAGCTTGGTCATGACATATTTTATTGGGTGGCCACCCACTAACATATTGTCTAATCAGAACCGGTACATGATGGTCTGATCAACCTATTGCACTTTGGTTCGCTTTTTCATGTATCAATCTACGTGGATGGACACAGTTAAACTTACCCTAGAATCTTATCCACAACAGCCTTGACAATTCTCCTTGGAATTATTTATCGCCTATGGACCTCGTATTCGTATCCAGTTGAATTAAATTTAATCATGACCTGGATCTTCATCATTGGATGCTCGTGCTCATACTTGATTTCATTGATTTCCCACCTTGCCCAAATCCCAGTTTATCTCGAAATTGATCAACTTAGATCGTGTCAAGACTAAAATCTATTTGTGATTGTTGTACCTTAAATTTTCAATTTTCTTTTTATGGAAGGGTAACTTTAATGATTTCTCACTTGTTAATGACCTATTTTTATATAGGATGGTAGACGACCCTACAGCCTTGATGATTGTTGTTTCCTTACCTTCCCAAATTGGACACCTTAGATTGCTTGTACGTATTGATACCATAGGACAGTATTGATCTAGAATGACTAGTGCACCTAGATGAGACCACAGACTGTTCCATTTAACCTGTCCCCCTGGTACCACTATTTCATCACTGATTTTTGGTTCAATTTAGGCCATAGACCTTTCCCACTCTAACTTATGATCATTGTAGGTACATTACCGTGACTTTTAAATTGGAGCACAAGACTAGTTGTTTTCTCAAAACTGACTTCACATACATGACCTAGACATGACATACTATACCCATGACCTTAGTGTCCCACTCAGACATACCATTGTGTGCTTCATTTGCTTAGTACGATTTTTCTGACCCGAGGCTCCATCCTGATTTACCCCTATGGAGTTACTTTTGGCTTCGATTTGAATTCAGGACACCATATGACCTGAAACTGCCAGCCAATTCTTGGACATGACCCAGTATAGGTTTACTACCCATATTTTGCTTGTTGACCTTGTATGTTGCCTAGGTAGTGGCTTCGTCCTTGATTGTTGGAGGTTTGACCTAGAAGGAGTACGACCATCTAAATTTCGAGGACGAAATTATTTTAAGGTGGGTAGACTTGTAACACCCTGTTTTCAGAATTTGGGGATTTTTGAAAAATTATTATTTTTATTATTTAATAATGGTGATTAGGGCATGATATGGTTTATAGTGATTATTAGTGTAATTAGAACCATCTTCTAAGTCATGTTAAGTCATGACTTATGACTTTGTGATTTTGGTTAGTATAACTTAGTGTAAACCCTAGTTTTCCTTAACCTAGAAGTTGCTATGACCATGTGAGCTTAGCCATAGGCTTAGAACCTCAAATTAGTGATTTTTAGCCTAAAGGGTATTTTGGTAATTTTCTAGGATTTATTTGGAATTATTTGTAATTATGTGATTTTAATATTATTTAATTATTGTTAAGTGTCATGAGAGCCCCTAACCTAGTCTAGCCCTAATCTAGAGGTTAGCCACTAACCTAGAATGACTAAGAGGAATGATATTTGTCATGGGATAAAGTGAAATAAATATCTAGTTACCTTTATTTGATATTTTGCTTAAACCATGCAAAATATCTTAAACCTTTACCTAAAGTCCTTCCCTTAGCTTGGAAGCAACCCAAGGACAACCCCCCCCCCCCCTACCCCATGGCAGCCAAGAAACCACCCCTTGCTACCCCCTCTCCTATATAGTTAACACTTAGTTCAAGAGTTCAAGTTTCATGAGAAAAGAACTCTTGAAAAACCAAGAAAAACCCTTCCACTTCACATAGCCATAACCTTGTCATTTCTCAAGCTTTGGACCTCTAGTTTCTTGCATTAGGACACTAGTATTCTGAGGAAGCCTAGGGAGAATAGCTATCCAAGTTTCATCAAGCAAGGACTCATCAAGCTAGGGGACACACACTCCTCATTTTGGTGTTTTTTCAAGAAAACCACATTGAGGTAAATATATCTAAACCTAGTTATTATACTGGTTTTTCTTCATTATTGCATGCATATAGTTATAATATAGTTGTGGGTAGGGTTTGGTACAATTTTAGGATTGTTTGGTGTCGTGTCGGACACGTATCCTACTTGTAAAACTCTAATTTTTGCTCACTGTTTTGATCACTGTCATAGTATATATACACACTGTTTTCCAATTCTTTTTGAACCAAAACCTAGCCTAGCTAACCCTAAACCTAACCCTAAAACACTGAGCACGTTTTGAGCTTGTGTCGTGTCCAAAACTGGACACAAAGCTCTCGGACACAACACTGTTTAGACACTGCTTTTACACTATAAATATGTCCTGCTACCTAGACACGTTTTCTCGACACATACACCACTTGGACACTTGCCATTTGGCATGCACGTAGGGGCATTGACTGACAAGTCGTACCCAAAATTTCAGGACACCTCGTGTCCTATCGAGGACACAAGGACACGTGCACTGGTCGTGCACTGTCGTGCACGCGCACAGTTTCTGTGGAAACCCGACTTGGACACGGCCTTCGTATCACTTGGACACGACACTAGGACACCTCGTGTTTGCACGAGTGTGTAGCCCTACACGTGGGCTACACGTGGGCATGACCACGAGGCCCCACGTGGCTCGTGTCGTGTCCACGAGACACGAGAACCCATGCACGACGCGGTGCAGAACACTGAGTATCAGTCGATTTTCTTCGACTGATACAGAGTTCGTGCCGTGTCCTGAGGACACGTGGACACGAGACAGGCTACCTAAACCCTAGACCAACCCTAGGTGAACCTACCCACACGTGCACGAGACTTCTAGACACGTGTGTCGTGTCCTAGAGCTAAGTGCACGCGTGTACGATGCCTGTGCACTGCACTGTGTTAGGTTTTACCCGATTGGGTTTTTGGGTGTTTGGACACGCCGTGTCGTGTCGTGGTGGACCCCCACCGACACACACGACACTTATACCTATGGGGCATCAATTACCAACCTAGATATTCGAGCCATAGCTCGGTTTCGAGTATGTATTTTGGTTTACCTAGTATCGAGTTAACAGTCCACTATTTCCTGTTTTAGGATTTTCCAGATTTTGCAAAAATGGATTTCAAACCCGATTTTGATATGATTTATACATTGTATAGGTGTATTTTAGTGTGTATATGTGTAGTATATATGTATGTGTGTGTGTAGGTGGAATTTTAGTGTGTATACATGTATATACATGTGTGTATACATGTATGTGTGTAGTTGGGTGTGTGTGTGTATTTGTGTGTGGGTTGGGGGCTGTGTTTCCAGTTCTCAGAATCTGAGAACAGCCCCCCCCCCATTTCCTATGTGTCTCACCCCTCTCTTTCACAGTCTCTCACACTCTCTCTCTCATTGTCTCACTCTCTCTCTATGTTTCTATATATATAGAGTATATATATATAGAGTATATATATATAGAGTATATATATATATATGAGTTTATATATATGTGTATACCTATATGATATATATATATATGTATATTTGTGTTAGGTTACTTTAGGTCAATATATATATATATATATATATATATATATATATATATATATATATATATATGTATGTGGTTGTATATATATATGTTATGCATTTTTGGGTATAGGGATAGTGTATATCTATATATGTAGATATATACATATATATATATGACTTTAGTTATAGGTTATATTTAAAACCTAGACTATGGCCTATGGCCAAGGTTATTGGCCTATGGTTGGGGTTAGCCCTAATGACCCAAAAACCATTGTTGACCCTTGTTGACTGAAAGTTGACCAAAGTCAACTATAGGTCAAGGTTGACCTAGTTCACCTAGAAATGACTAGGAATGACCTAAATCAACTAGTTTGACTAGTTTGACTAAAACCCTAACTAGTTAACTAATGTCGACCTAGCTTTGACTTAGAGTTGACTTTAACCTAGATTAAACTTGTT
The DNA here is from genome assembly GCA_029216955.1 of Iris pallida. NCBI lineage: Eukaryota > Viridiplantae > Streptophyta > Magnoliopsida > Asparagales > Iridaceae > Iris > Iris pallida. The sequence continues at coordinate 29,193,235 of JANAVB010005598.1, forward strand.
TGACCTTATTTGACCTAGTATGACTTCCTGTGACTTAGTTTAACTATTAGAGTTGACCAAGAGTTGACTTTTGACCAGTTGACCTAGAATCATGTAGTATGCATTGTATACTTTATTTTTATCATTGTGGATACATTGTGACTTATATTGCTCTGACTAGGAGCCACACACCTCTCCTCAGGCAGTATATCCTCTTCAGACATTCAGTTATCAGGCGAGTACATTCTCTGACCGTTTCATACTTGTTCAGGCTTTACTTCTCGCTCTAGATTACTTTACTTGTTGCTGTCACGTTGGTAACACGGATTGGTACTATATGGATCTTTACATGAGATGTTATCCCCCTCGGGAGCATCGGGTACTTCATGTTATGTGTGTTTCACTATCATCATGTACTCCTATGCTTTCATTATTCATGTACACTCATGTGATCATGTACTCTCATGTTTACTGAGCTCTCATGTATACTATCATGTGCACCCTTTTATGGGCCCCATGTGATATCATGTACAATAACGTAACTTGTATAGATCCTTGTGTATTGATTGGGGTACGGGGGAGTAGAAGTGGACATGTGAATAATTCCAAAGTAGTGTAGTCATGTACAAACTCAGTAGTATAGTCATGTATAAATTCTAGCCATTCACATGCCTATCTTGTGCTCTACATCACTAGTCACTCATAGTTCTCTATATACAGTAGATATTTCATTACAACTATCTCTTTTACAGCGTATATTTCCTTTCAGCAGTTCATGTATCTTACTCTATTGCCTGTATCGTATTTCCTAACCTGATATGCACTGCGTGAGATGTATTGTGCTCGTTCCCGTCCTGATTGGACCTGTTGAAAATATTACAGAGGATGAGGATGAGGCCTGGTGTCTACCTATTATGGAGCAGGACTAGATGATACTTGTATTGAGGACCCTCAGCAGGTTCCATCTACAGCTGAGGAGGATGTTCCAGTAGTCTAGACCAGTTTAGTCTAGGCAGTCTTTTCTATATTTACTTTTTGTCTCACATTCTGTGTTGTATTTTGAGATGTGGAGATGTATAGACTCTTAGACTTATTGTATTATGAGTTGATATTCTGGATGTTATGTATCTTAGACACTTAGTCTTATTTCATCTATGCTATGGTTCTCTTTGAGTTACTATCTATCTGTTCTTCGTTCTTCTACCCTAGATGTGATTGAGATTGTTTTCTATTTGTCACCTCCATTCGGAGAGTATAAACTGTACAGGTACTTATACTGTTAGATGATTGACCTAGGACAGCGTTCTACCGCCGACACTGCGGCGTAGGCTGGACGTACCCACTTCTCGTGCCCTTACTCTAGGGTGCGAGTCGTGACACTTTATTTCCCATTTTATCTTGTACTTTCATTTTATGGTGTATTAGCCAAGGACATATGTTAGTCCTTGTTTCTGTGTTTTGTTCCCACCGTCTTAGTACGGCATGCATGTATATTCTGGACAGCTGCTAGTTGTACATTTACGTACCTTTTGTATAGTCAGTTGATATATCTTTTATTATGTCAGCTCTCATGATTATGTATGTACTTGTGTTTGGGATGCCTTACCCATCTCATATGTGATTTACGCTTTATTGCTTCTTATGTTGATTGGATTGAGATAGGATTTGTTCGACCTTAGGAGTCGTCAGTGGCATGCTAGAGTCCACCCACTTGTCTTCTAGACAGCTTTGATCGTATATTGGGGTACTGGCGTACTCTAATACACGTAGCTGGCTTTGTTTCGCCCCTACTTTCCAGTATTCTGGTTCTGGGGCGTGACAGGGTTTTTTGGTGGCCCATGCAGGTCTGTCTTCAGACTTGTGGGGGATTCATCTTGTTAGAATCTCAATCCTATATTTGTCTTCATTTGATCTCCCTTTGTTTATCACATTCTCGTTTTCCTTGAACTGTAAACATGATTGACATATCCTTGTTCTATTCATGACCATTATTGATATCACATGTCCTTATCATTCAGGGACACCCAACCTTCTTATCTATTTTTTCGAGAATTTTATTGCTCCGTCTTCTTCCTTGGTTCCGGCATCAGATCCCGCCTCCACAGAGTCAGGTACCAGTACCATCTCAGCATCTGGTGGCAGCTCAGTTCATTTCACTCCAGTCAGTTCATCTAATAAAGTCAGCCCGATCCCATGTTCAACACCTCCTTCCGACGCGATCTCAGCAGTTTCAATGTCAGCATTCGGCGCAGTTTGCCCAGGTCCAGTAAGTCAGGTAAAATTCAGCAGTAGGTAAGAGCAGCAGTCCCGACGCATAGGTAGAGAGAGTTTGTTATCATTGAACAGATGTTGGCTGAGGGCAGTCAGATTGTTAGTAAGCTTCTGAGGTGTTCCTTCAGTCATTCTTATTCTTGGGTTCCGTTGACGGCCTTATATTCCATTCATACCCGGAATGCGATGGTCGACTTGACATATTCGGCGAGTGAACGCGAGTTTCTCGTACCACTCATCTGCCTCTGTATCTCGTGATACACGATATCTATCATGTATCCCGACTACGTAGGTGCGTCCTGGATTAGAGCCATGATTTCGATTGAGTCGTTGGTACCGACTTACTTCGAAACTTCACCCTTGTCCACTTTGTGAGTCGGCGTAGGCAAGCGAGGATGAATCCCTACTCAACTGACTCAGGGGTATATTATTCCATATGCCCCATTTTCTTGTATTATATATATGTAAGTATTTATTATTTTCCGCATTTATTTAAATTCTGTATCTCAAATATCACATGTACACGGGATGTTTTCTTTCAATGCGTTATGATTTTACATTGTTTTAGCATGTGTATTTTTGCTCGACTGGCTTTAGAAAATTTCGAGGATGGAAATTTTCTAAGTTGTGGAGAGTTGTGAGACTCGTCTCACAGTATCGGTATTTATATACGGATACGTATTTTGTATTGTATTTCGTATTTTTTCGGTTTTCGGAACGCTTTAAATTTTTTCCAAATTATAGTTTTTCTCCTTGGCCGGTATACCGACGGTGTACCGGAGTATACCGACGGCATACCGCCCGGACAGATTTTCCACATTTTAGATATTTTTGATTTCAGATATTTTCGTGAATAGTGTTTCCGATATTTTCATGAATAGTATTTAGGATATTTTGATGAATAGTGTATAGATATTTTCGTGAATAGTGTAGATGCATTCTATTATCCAATGGAGAATTGGTTTTCTTTCAATGGCTAGGATTGACCTAGAATGTGACATGGATCACGATCCAACGGTCACGATTAATTTACCCCTTATATATATATTCATTGAGTTTCTCTCTCCTCTCTTTTCTTTCCTTTTCCATTTCCTTTTCACTCTCTTCCCTCTTCCTCAAGCTTAGGAAGGCTTGGCCTTGAGGCCTAGAGTGTGGTTTCGGAACCCCTCTTGGTGGTGGAGTAGAAGATTAGGCTCAGTTGCTAAAACCTAGGCAAGTACATCTTGCTCAAAAGTGACATGATCATGCTATATTTTTGTTTTCCATAGAAATTAAAGTTTTATTGTTCTATAATATACTCCTCTAAATTGTTAACATGTTTAATATATAGCACTTTTGGTTTTGATCGACAATATTGCGTAGATCTGAGTTTCTAGATATGATTTTCAAGTATTTTGAGGTATTCATCTATCAAATGTTTTAATTTGTGAAAACTAATACTTCCATGTTGTTGAAAATTCAATTCTATGCAATTTTAACTTTTGAAAGTCCGAATTTCGATTTAAAATGAAGTTTTTATGGCCGAAACAAGTTTTGGCAAAAATCTGGATTTTGTTGCTGTTTGGGAAAATGGTATACCGCCGGTATACCGCAGTATACCGCCGGTATGCCGGTTTTTGCACCAGAAACCTTCTGTCTTTAGACCGGTATACCGCAGTATACCGCCGGTATGCCGTTTTAGGCTGTTTTTGTCCTTTTTGCCCGTTTTTGTCCGTTTTTGATATTTTCTCGATTGTAATGGACTCTTAACATGATTATATGACCTTAGATAGTTAAAGAATGATTGTACACTCTATATACATGGTACATGCTTATGTTCACGTATTGTTCTATGTCCAGATTATAGATAGTGGCCTGTTATGGTGCACTCCAGATTACTATATATGCCTAGCTCGATTTAGTGGCTCGTAGTAGCGCACTCATGACTTGATTTTCTTATTGATTTCTAGACCCGAGATATGAGTACATGTTCTTTCTTGACACTGTAGATATAGCTTGTTGAATGTTAATCTATTGCATCTTGGCACTGGACAATCGAGTGTGAGTATTGTTCCGTGTATCACGTGATGTTAGTACGGAGATGTTCGTAAGTGATAACTTACGAATTACTCGTACATAACACACATCATCTTAGGAATTCTTGAGTGTCCACGACTTGAGAACTTGACATGAATATGATAAGGTAAATGACTAGTAAATTCAAGTAGATCATTGTAGGAGGAAATTCGTACTACCAACCCCGAGCTCTAAGGGCCCCATGAGGCATGGCTCAACCCTGCTAGGCAAGGGCTCCATGACCTACCAAGTTTGCGCGTATTGATATACGATCGAGTCACATGTCGTGCCGGGTTGCGGCACAGTCAGTTATATGTTTTCTTTTACAAGTATATGATATGGTTGTTCATGTTACAAGTCTAGACACGTTTCATCTGCCAGCAGTCTTGTTGGGCAATAGATGTACTACTCGTACCCCTGGACATCCGGGTATCTGCAGTCAGGTAGTTGCGAAAATCCTCAACTTGTATACTAGTAATTAGGATTGTGATAACCCTAGCTAGATAATGATAGCAAGCCGTGGGTAATGATTGGCCGTGCACTTTTGATTGTTTGTTACTTTATATGCTCTTATGTCGTCGAGTGGCCAGAGACTAAGTTCTGCTCGAAAAAATATCTGCAACCCCGGTCCTCGTTTGGTTTAAGGGTTGTGGCTCCGACTTCGAGTAGTTCCTAAGTCCCTTGTTGCTTATTGGCTTATTGTTCTCTATTGCTATACGGTTCAGTATTTCCATTCAGTCATTTATATTCTCGAGATACGTGCATTGGTACCGCACTAGTCTCGACCCATATTTATTTATTTTCTGTCATTATGTTGTGGTGTTGTTGTTGGGTTTTGTCGTTCACCTTGAGCCTTCCTTGTGGTACTTGACCCCACTGGTTTTGCATGGCCAGGTTCCATAGTTGATCACGAAGATCTACCGTCTTCTCCTCCGGATGGTTCGCACTCAGAGGACCGATATGGATTAGCGAGTGGGTTACCTTTATTTCCCACTTTATCTTGCACTTTCATTTTGTGGTGTATTAGCCAAGGACATATGTTAGTCCTTGTTTCTGGGTTTTGTTCCCACCGTCTTAGTACGGCGTGGATGTATATTCTGGACAGCTGCTAGTTGTACATTTACGTACCTTTTGTATAGTCAGTTGATATATCTTTTATTATGTCAGCTCTCATGATTATGTATGTACTTGTGTTTGGGACGCCTTACCCATCTCATATGTGATTTACTCTTTATTGCTTCTTATGTTGATTGGATTGAGATAGGATTTGTTCGACCTTAGGAGTCGTCAGTGGCATGCTAGAGTCCACCCACTTGTCTTCTAGACAGCTTTGATCGTATATTGGGGTACTGGCGTACTCTAATACACGTAGCTGGCTTTGTTTTGCCCCTACTTTCCAGTATTCTGGTTCTGGGACGTGACAGGGGCGGCCGAGAGGGACAGAGGAGTCGAAGGGTCGTCGTCAAAGTGGAGGCCGATAAAGTCCGATAGGAACGAATCTGGCCCCGTGTCCGGGAGGGAGCCAGTGGATCTGCCGTGGGTCAGATCCGGAGGGCGGATGGAGACGCCAGGGGCGGAGGGGAGGGGGAGGCCGGAGGGGATGGATCTGGCATGGAAGTCCTTGAGGGTCATCGTGGATCCGCTCTTCTTCTTCGACATTTTTCTTGGATCCGGATCCAATTTGATCACGAACAACAAAGAGTGTCCGAATTGAGTTTAGTAGGGCATTTTGTATCGGACATGATGTCCGGACTAGGTTTAGGACTAATTTCATGTACTGAATTTGTACTAATTTGTGTTGGACACAATAATATTGGTGTGGACACGTTCTGAGATCAGACTTTGCGGAAAGTCGACGATGGCCAGATCCTTGGAGTTGTTCGGATCCATGTTTGGTAGGGACACAATTGGACACGTTTGGGAAGGACACAGTTGGACACTAACAGCCATGGACATAGTAAAAGAATATTTTACCAAACAAAAAATTTAACTTTTATTTTATAAAATTATTTTTCAGATAAAAGTAACCAGACACAAAGTCAAAAATTTTATACTCAGAAAATAACTTTATAACTTACTTTCAAAAAATTGTTTTCAGAATTAAATTTCAGAAAACATATCCAAACATACCTAATGATGCTCTAAATTTCAGAAAACATATCCTACATTCTAAATCTAGAATCTAGAAAATGGGATGAGCCTTACTAATGATTAGAGCTGTCAAAATGGGCTAAGTCCATTGGGTCGGCCCGTCCCGCCCGCCAAAAAGGTGGGTTGGACCGAGCATTTAGGAGCCCGCCAAACAGGAGGGCCTAGGTGGGCTGGCCAGCTAGTTGCCCGCCCCGCGGTGGGCTAGCCCGCGGGCCAAGTGGGTTGGCCCGCCATCTATTTTTTTATAAAATTTTTAATTTTTTTATTTAGCACATATATGAGATATGTATTATAAATGATAAAAATTCTCATTTAATGCAAGTAATGACGTATAAAATATTAAATTTGATCATTTATTTACATAAATGAAGGTGTTTTAAAGAAATATTTATTATTATAATGTTTCTTGTATTTTACTTGTAATTTGATGCATATGAGAGTGAGTAGAAAATATTATATATATAATTTTTTTCTTTTAAGAAACTAAATAATAATTTAAAATTTTAAAAAAATTAAGCGGGCCGGCCCGCCTAGTCCGCGGCCCGCCGGTGGGTTGGGCTGGGTTAAAAATTTTCTAGTCTGTCAAAATGGTGGGTCGGCCCGTCCCGTCTTGCCAAATGGTGGGTTATGGTGGGTTACGGGCCGGCCCGTCCCGCCGGCCCGTCTTGACAGCTATACTAATGATGCTCTAATACTACCAAACCAGATCTAAATTTTAGACGGACTGGAGTCACTGGACCCCACAAAAAAAAGAAAAAAAAAAGGCAGAGTCACTGGACGCCACAACAAAAATAAAAGGCTAATTATAAAGGCACTGCCCTTTTTGATCAAGGCTAGCCCGGATTGGGGCTATCCCAGATTTTTTTGTGTTTTACTCAGGGCAGTCCATTTTTTTTATTTTGGGTTGTCCCAAAGTAAAATTCTCCTAAACCCAAAATTTTTTTCTCATTTGCAAAAAAAAATTTCTCTCTTCCTAAACCCTAACTCCTCTCTTCTTCTTCTTCCTCTTCTCCTGCACCATTTCTCCATCCCCAAGCAAGAAGTTAATTTGAAAATTCCTAGAAATTTCTTCCACCCTAGAAATTTTCTCTTCTTCTTCCTCTTCTCTTCCAAATTTCCTTCTCAAGAAGATCGATGGCACCCAAATTCTTTCTTTATTTGTTTCCAAAACCCTAGAAATTAAATTGAAAAATTCAAGCATCCATTATATTGTTTATTTCAATTGTCTGTAGCCCATTTGAATTAAACTACATTCAGAGTGAAAAATTACCCATTTAAATTAAACACAAGTATGCACGAACGAAAAGCTGTGCGTCGATCAGGACTACCCAATTTTCTGGCAGTCCAACAAACTGAATGGACTGTCAGAAAACTGGGCAGTCCTAAGTCACAACATGTGAAACAAAGGACTGCCCATTTTTCTGGCAGTCCTTACTGTATTCAGGACTGCCAGAAAATTGGACAGTCCTACATACAGTAAGGACTACCAGAAAAATGGGCAGTCCTTTGTTTCACATGCTGTGACTTAGGACTGCCCAGTTTTCTGGCAGTCCATTCAGTTTGTTGGACTGCCAGAAAATTGGTCAGTCCTTGTTTGCATTAGTTGAACAACAATATTGGGTTTCCTCCCATATTAGGGTTTGTATATTATAAGGAGCCTTTGGGTGCCATCGAAATTGGAAATGAGGAAAAAATTAGGGATAACAATATTAGGGTTTCCACAATATTAGGATTTAACATTTTTGTTGTTGTTGTTGTTCTTCCTTTTCTTCTTCTTCTTCTTCTTCTTGGATGGGTTGAGGAAGAAGAAGAGGAAAAAATAGAAAGAAAAAAAAAGTAACTTTTATACCAAAGAGTGGGATAACTTTAATCAATTTTTTTAATGACAAACTTGTAAATAATACAAAATTTAAAATGGGATAGCCCTGATAAAAATGTGAAGTGCTTTTATAACTAGCCAAATAAAAAGGCATACTTCACACTCCAATGGAGAAGAAGAAAAAGAAGGAAAGCAGTGGCAATGGCCGGTCCACAATCTGGCTCCATCTGCTGCTGGCCGCATCCCCACCGTCCGCTTACTTCGTATCCCGCCTAATCTACGGATGGGATCTAGTTTCCCACCCCTCCCAGGCTCTCTTCCTCCTCCTGGTAAAATAAAATAAAAATCCCAACTTTTTTTCTTCTCATTTTATTTTCTTTCAGTCCTCAACTAGCAATGAAATGATGTAAAGATTCGATTTTTATAGGTTGTCGAAGCCCCGGTAGTGATCGGCGCTTACAGCTGGCTGCGCCGGGACCGGCGGCATTGCTCGGTAAACCATGCTCACAACCTGTTTGTTCTATTTCCTCTTCCAGTCTGAACCCTCTTCTTTTGGCAGTTCTTGGTGGCCGCTGGCCGGGGGTTGCTTGCGCTTCCTATAGGTAAGTTCTTTTTTTCGTGAGTAGAAGCAAATTTTACTAAAAAAGAACGAACATTGTTAAAGACCCTGCAAAATTGAATGCCCATTTAGTACAGAGAGCAGGATTCACACACAAAGGTGTAATCTTTTTTCTTTTGGGGGGAACAAAATTTGCTTAAAATGGCACAGTGGACGAAATTTCATACCATGTTGAAGTCCCAAAGATTGAGTCCCCATTTTGGGGGGAGAGATTTGAACATGTGTTCCTTGGATGTCATGTTAAAGTCCTTGCCACCGGACCAAAACTCTAGAGTTGTGGTGAGGTTTGAGGTTTAAAAGTGAATGCAACTATAATTTAAGCTGGGCTTTCACTGACAATGGCCCGAGATTTTCTCTATCAACTTCTCAGGACGATCTCCATTCCACTCTCTACTCTTGTTGACCACCGGTACCATGGTCCTACCTGTCCAAGTAGATCGGTCCTCCAGATTCTACTACGCTCAATCAGTCGCGGTCCTCCAGATTCTACTACGCTCAATCAGTCGCTACCTGTATCTAGCTCGATTCCTCCCCTCTTTTAATTAAGGGCAGAGCATACTCAACGGGATTCAAACCTTCGACCATGTCTCCTCTGTCTTCAAAACTTGACCACTTGGGCCAGTATTTTATCACAAACATAAACATAATCTTTTAAGTGGATGTCGGATACATGTAATAATATATATCTTGCTCATTATTACTTAATACTTGACATAAAATTTACTAGACCGTGGATGTATTGGAAGATGTATCTTGCTTTCCATTGAACCCATTTTCGTCGGCAATTTATTTCTTTATTCGCTTCTCCCATGGTTAGAGAATATTGGGGAAAGATTATATCTATCGTCCACTATGTCAATAAAGCAAGGGCATCTTTTGAAATATCAAGATTATGCATGCCAGTGCAATAAATTCAATTTCAGCATTGCACACGCATTAAATACGTTGCCCATAATGGGAGTGTAGCTTACTCTAAGGGGGGTGGTTGGTTGGTTGTAGATGAAAATCCATGCAAGATTTATTGCACCATTTCTATCAACTACAGTGTTTGATTTGTTGGAAATGGTGGAATTGGTGCAATAAATGTTGCATCATTTCCTCCAACTACCGCAACATTTGTTGTAGGCGAAATAACCGCAACACCGGTAAAGGCAACAAATACAACACCATTGGAATCGTTAAATAAAGTCACATGAAAAAAATGGATTTCCATTTACTACAACAAAAGTTGTAACCATGCATGCTAGTTACATCATTCCAAACAATAGAATTGTAAATCCCGCAACATCATTTACATGCAACCAAATAATTGATTTGCAGCATCACTTACAACAACAAATGCTACATGTAATATATTTTGCGAATGTAGACCAATAGTTACGAGCAGCCAAACAACCCCATAAGACAGATGAATGAGAATGCTTTAGGATAAGAAATATCTATTCGTGGAAAGTTTTAGGTGGCACCGAATAAAATAAAAGAAAATGGTTGGTTCTAAAATGTGCAATATAGACCAATAGTTGGAGCTGTTAGGAGGAGTGATAGATATTAGTTAAAGGAACTGCTAGAAATACAAGTAGACCTAAATGAACTTGGAAATATGCTTTAAAGAACTATATCATTTTTATTAATGTTACAGAGAGTTTCGTCCTTAACATAGCTGAATGGAAGAAAATGACTAAAATAGCCTATTTGATAATTTTATCACACAGGCTTTGTTGTTGGTATGATATACACTTTATGACAATAACCTACTGAATACACACATCATCATTTTAAAAGAAACTTGTACATTGGGCCCTGCCTACCCGTTTCAGAACAATATCATGCAACTATTAGGTATGAAGATTTATTCATGGACCCGTGGCACAGTCCAGAAAAGTTAAAGATGTTTATGTGATTAGCTCTCAGCTTTTTCAATTGTTTTTAAGTTGTTACTTTCTTTACTGATGTAACTTTGGGCAAGGAACGCCTACCATGAGACAGAAGATTGGTTGGCATGTAGTAAGACCTAAATAATTGATCACACAGTCAAAATTCATTTTCTTCTTGAATTATGTCTGTAAACATATTATTCTTTTCTTCATATTTGTTTTTCAAAGACAAGTTCCGTATGTACTGTAATTTAAACCTAATTTTTCAAGACCATGCAAAAATGCATGTTGCTTATTCTTTCAGGGGCTTTACTAAATTCATTTGGAGCAATTGTTCTGGGAGCACCTGTTGGTATAAAGTAAGTGCACTGTTATATCAATCACTTGTAAATGGAAATATCTTTCTTTTGTAATATTTCTATAAATATTCTCTAGGTAATAATGGCATAGGCATGTGGTCAGGTAGATCCTCGCTTAGTCTGTTGCTCGTTTTGAATTGTTTTTCACTATTCTCCTCTATTAGTTTTCATCTGACAGTCTTTTATATAGCCACTAGAATTTCTAATGGTTACATTCACCACTATTTTCCTTGGGGCTTTCTTATTTTCATTTTCTGTAGGTACTGGATAAGCACAATCTATTGGTCCCTTCTAATGTCATTACTCACTGTAAGTATCTCCTGATTTACCGTCCTGAGCTATCTGTTTCATTTTGTATCTGTATCAGTTGGTTGCCTATATTTGAGCAGAGGTTTATATGTCAGAACTCTTCTTTCCTGTCAACCTTCTAAGACTTACATCTAATAAAATATAAGACCTAGAAATTTACTGTGCTTGTAAACTACTACTACTATCTAGTGTTGAGGTTACTCGAACAGACATATTTAGGAAATTTTTAATTGCAGTGGTCAATGTTTATCTATGTTAAGAAGTCTAAAGTAAGCATATGATATGTTTAATCACTGCTTGGGGCATTGTTATGGAACAACCATCTTAAGCACCTTTCAAATTATATTTTACATCTAACCTCCAAAGAAATACTTCTGCCAAAATAAAATTTATCAACTTAGCTCATTCAAGTAATTCCTTTTGCGTACACCCTATACATCCTTTAAAATGTGAAATTTGGGTTGCATATTTTTTTATTTTTTACATTTTTCTTGTTCTTTTCTTTTGTCCTTCTAGATGAAGTCACAGCACAACTGGATGCCCCTTTTTTGGACTTCTTGAGGTTCCTCTCAAGACTTTGAACACGAGACCTCTATCTTAAACAACTGCTCTACCCTTCGGGGTTGTTGGTACCCTTTTCAATGTCAGTTCTTTGCAGATATGCTATTGTCTTCAAATTGATACTACTCCACAACTTAAAATGGCATTAAGCTAACCTTTGTTTCCTTTATCCTCCACATATATACTGCAAAAGCGATCTCCTGACATTTCTATTCTTGAGGTTAACATATGTCATGCATCACACATGCCAAAAGATCTAAATGTCACCCCAGAGAACCATATTACTTCATATACACCAATAACATTTTTTATCATGAGAAGTTGGCAAGGAGGTAGTGGCAGTGGACATAAAGGTCGACCTGCCAGCCGCGGTGGGGAGGGAGGAGGTCATAGTGGCTGGCCACATGAGAAAGGAGAAGATGATGGGAACTACTGCAAATCGTTATTACATGTGTTAGTTTTAATTGGTTCATTTGTTGCAGATATACAAAAAAAAAAAAAAAAAAAGTTGGACATACAATGAAACTGTTTAGAAGTAGGATTATTATTGGGTCGGGTCCGTGTATTGGTAGTCCTGGACTCTGACCCGTAACTCCAATGGTTGGGACCCGAGCCCTATTTGTATAAGCTTCTTTGGGTTGGGTCCCGCCGGTCCTGTAGACAGATTGTACCTTACTCGTTCACCGTAAAATTCGAGTCAGATCAGTCTGGACCAAGTCCAAGTATTTCACGACATCTGTAGAAAAATAAGTAAAAGTTATTAAGTCATATTCTATATTTCTAACTTCTTGCATCGGGACTGGGTGCTGGTCAGGTGGGATGTACGTGGACCTGCACCTTACCCTTTTTGTGTATTGGGTCTACGATTAGGGGCTGGACCTACCTGCCTAAAGCTGGGTCCAGGTACAACCGAGCCAAATTGGCTGGATTCGGATCCTTGGGTCTAAATAATAGCTAGAGTTAGAAGTACAATTTGCATCTAACAAATACAAAAACCTGAAGGTTGTAATATGGCCATATGGGGAGGATATAATGTGATTTTTGAAAACTTTCCTCTCTTTATCCCATTTGGAAGATAGAAAGGACGTACCAAAAAAAAAACTTCCCATGCTCTCGTGTACATTTTTCTCATGAAAATTGGAGGAAGTGGTTAAGGGGATAGGAAGTATAAATGGAGCGCTTAAGAGAGTTTTTTGAAAAGTTGGGATAATTAAAGGGATTAGACAAGCAAATGGAATGTGAATTTGTCCTATATATATGAGGCTTTTGGCCATTCAATAATCCTGATTTTAGTTGTAGTAGTGTCATTTTCTAAGCTCGTGATCTTATTTTAGAGTTTCAATAGTTTGCAATATATTATCACATTCTTTTTTCTTATCCATCATATTTAAAGCGAGCTACAACTCTATCCAGCTATGTTGCCATATTCTCCGGTATCATTATAACTTATAAGCTAACACTATGGTACTCTGAACAACTTTGTGGCCAGTATCCCCTATCTGAAACCTTGTTGGAAGTATCAAACATAAAAGACTGTATTAGTAGGAATGCTGTAAGTGCCCATTTTGAAGAAGGAATAAAAGTAAGCCTAACTAAACAAGGGATGCATACCAAATAAAACTGGATTTCAATCATATGGATTCATATTACACCTAAATATAGTACAAGGTTTCTCCAGCCAACCAATCTAGACAGGAAAAGCAGCCACATGCTCTGACGTATGTATTTTCATGTATCAATGCCTATAACAATATCCACATTATTTCTTTTATTTTTTCTATTGACGATTATCATGTGATTTGGCAGTTTGTGCCTGCAGTTTGTGTTTTCGGCTCATCGAAGACGGACTGGCAGACTGTTCTATCAGTATCCAAGTAGGTCATTTCTTTGTGTATCTGAGTTTAGATGTTAAGAAAGTTTCTTTCAGCCATTCTTTCATATTTCTTCCTCCAGCTTCTGGAGATTTTGTTCAATATAATTTCATTTACTTCGTAATTTACTTGTTATTATATAAAGCATTATGTTTGTTGTTTCAGGCTATCTGAAAGTGTTGACTGTATGATTTCCATGCCGGCACATGGAGCAGTAATTGGTGCATGGCTTGGCGCTTGGCCAATGCCACTTGACTGGGAAAAGCCATGGCAGGTAGTATTTCTTATGTTATTGTCGCTAATTTATTTGTTATTGATATATTTCAAAATGTAAATTCCTATATAATAAACAAATTTCATCATATCATTTCAAGTTCTCTATTCTTGCAATTTGAAATGCCTAATACTTGTGATACATCGATAGACGAATAATTAGGACATGGAACTCAAAAGTTTATATTGAACTTTCTCTCTATACACACACACATACAAAAAAAACAACCACCAAGTAACACATCTTCACGACTAAAAAAGAAGAGGCTAGTTTCTTCTCCATAGCCTTAAAGAAAATTATAGTCGAAAACTATATAGTTTAAGCTTAAAATTTAAAAAAAAAATTGATTTCTAAAACAAACCTAAACAAAACTAGCGCAAGTTGTATTTTACAAGATAAGGTTATACCTAACGGTTTGAACTAGAAAATACTCACGAAGTACAGAAAATTAAAATTAAATAGAAAATTGGCAACGGATGTGGTATATAATCAGGAGTACTTGCCCGTTACATACTCTATATTATACACCTTCCTGAATGGAGTTTCTGTGCTTCATAGCCCACAACTCATAGATACTTCAGTTAAGGGGCTGTACCTATACTTCTACTAAAATACTAGTAATTTACTCGCGTATCATATATTTTTTTCTAAAGGAGCAACAAAATGAATGATACTCAAACTAGTAGGGTCCAGTATACACACAACACGACTAATATTATTTAAAACTCTTAGGTGTCTTGTGTGTCATGTATGTGTGGTGTTGGTGGGGGAAGGGGGGGTGTTGATCACTCCCACCGGGTGGATATGTAGAAGAGGATGCTTTATAATATTGGTCAAATCCTAAAAAAGAATAAAAAAGAAAGAGCGACAGTGAGCTAAAGACCATCAGATATAGGAGCAAAAGCTCTCAACCATATATATATATATATATATATATATATATATATATATATATATTATGAGCAAAAGCTCTCAACCCAAGCCACCCAGTCTTTGATCATCCCTTTTTCTTCTTCATTGGGCAATTAGGGACCGAGAGAAGTGGGGTAGAGCAGCTTGCCAGCTTAGTTGAGGAGGGATCAAATTTGATTTCTCCATATGATGAAGAAGGAAGGGTTTAACAAAGCCATTACTATTGTTAAGGCCAAAACTGTCATTCTTTAATAGAGCTGCTGCCTCCAGGCCACGAGAGAGAGGTAGCTGGGACATGAACTTACGAAGCAAAATGATAGTATTTAGAATAGCGTTTTTAGTTAATTTATTTTACATAGAGGATTTAAAAGTTCTGCATTAGTGAAAATATAAGAATTTGACTTTAGAAACCCCATAAATGGCATAAATGAGGATTCTCAAAATCTTGCCTCATCCATCTACATTCCAAAATCCACTTACAATTTATTAATTATAACTATAAATGATATAATGCATGACATAATGTGATATGTATGGTTATTATTTGGACCTGAGATCCAAACTCGGGGACAACTCGGTTTTACTCGAACCGGGCCTGGCTTTGGATGGGTAGGGTTCATGTCTATATAAGTTAGTGTTCTTTTTATAGATTATAAGAAAATATTCCATTTTCTAGTGAATTGGTGGGGTAAACTTTTGAGAACACGAGCCTGACCAGAAGCTTATACATATAGAATTTGAATCCGAAACTTGGATCTGTTGGAGTAACGAGTCTGAGACTAGCACTACTTGACCCGGTAGCATCCATATATTTGGTTTCTTAATTCAATTCTTTTATTAAACTATTAAATTTAAATATCAACAAATGAAAATTTGTAAAATACATTTTTTCGGTATCTTAAATCACAGAAATCTGAAATATGAGCTGAATAGCACTAACAGGGATTTCAAAATTCAACATGGAGTGGATTTTATAATCCAAATGACACTTGTAGAAAATCATACTAGAATTACAATCATTTAGATTTCAAAAAACAATCCAGACTATATTCTAAAATGCATGTTGACTAACCCCTTTAGGAAACTAAAGTCGAATCATTTAGTGTTCTCTCAAGTATTTGTCAAGCGGTTTCCAGCAAGGAGTTGTTAGATCTATGGTATAGAATATTTCATATCAGCTAAAACTTTGTGCATACGATTTATATAAGATTTAGCCATTGTTTAGCAACTTGGCTTCGGAAATTATATATAACTAAGGTATAACTGTTCGCCATGTGGTCACTTGAGTAGTTAATACTAAGAGAACAACAAATGATCTGTCTTTTCTTTGGTTTATAGAACTTTCAAATGGTGGAGATGATGATGCATTGAGTGGTTTTGGAATGATTGAGTTGCTTTCTGATGGAATGATGCACGTATCCAACTCTTTTGTTCCTATCCATGCTTAGTAGGTTAGTTCATGTGTGTGAAAGTTTCGCAATTGGAATAATTGGAATATGACAATTAGTGGACATATTTGTTTTCTCTTTCTTCTCCCTCACCGGAATTCTAAATTCCCAAAATTTACAATCTTAATCATGTCACAATTCCGCAGAAAATTGTGTTGAACCTCCAAGTTCTTAGGCGGAGGTTATATATGTCGCCTTACCAACCTGAACCAAAATTACTCCTCTCTTATTTGCACTCTGATATGGAGTATGTTTTTCTTTCATGCAGGAATGGCCAATCTGTGTAACCTATGGCGCCATTGCTGGATATTTGTTTGGGTTAGCGTCGTCAATGTACATCGTCTTATTCAGAAGAAGAGCAATCCGTGCTAAGGGCGACTAACCTCTGGTTGATGAATGGTCTACCTACCTAACAGTTGGCCTCACTCTCTGTCAAGTAACTGATCCCTCTTGGTCTTTGATGTCTGGCCAACATATGAGAACTTTGTAACTGTCTATTGCTGCGCTTCTCTCACTTGGTTGTATCTGGACTTATGGTGGGGAAGTCGGATAAACCTTTTCCATTCTTGATCTTCTTCTTCACACCTTGGTGCCATTTGCCCTTGTTTTACTCTACTGGTCAGGGTTAATGGTAGAAAAGTAGAAAAGAAATGAATCTTCCAAAACAGCCATGTTTTACTGTACTGGTCAGGGTTAATGGTAGTTCATCTTGGAGAATATGATGCACTTTGAACAAATAAGTAAACCTTGCTGTTAATAAGTATACAACTCTGGGAAACATAGTTGAAAGGTTGATCAATATGTTTATGTTAGTGCCGGGGCACAATTTTTCGATGGAAAACTGAGAATTCGTAAAAATTGTAAAAACCGTCGTTATTACGTAACACTTCACAGAAGGTACGTAACAGAAATTTCACTAATGCAACACTTCACAGAAGGTGCACAGATTTCTACCAACGTAAACACTTCACCGAAGGTGCGCTAATAGAATTCTGATAAACGAAGAAGGTGACAGGCGAAAGATGGAAAAACTTCTGCTGGGGTGAATGATCACCGTTGCTCAAAGCTTTATTCGTCCCACACGAATAGCTTTCAGGAACCAGCAAGTTCGTCGGAGAACTTGGAACACTCTTGCTCTTCTGACTCCTCGGATGAACACGAACTCCCGTGCAAAACTCAACGCTGGTACAATACCTCTCTTCTCTTTCACAGCTTCTAAACACTTGTAAACTTTCTGTCTACTACCTGTGTATTTTAGTTCCCTTCTGTGAGAGAGAAGGAGGAGACCTTATATAGGCCCCTGCAACAACTGTCCGGTTAGCACAATGTTAGGGACGTGATAATAACCATCCCGAACATGGAGCAACCGCTCTGAACATGCAAAGACACGTTCTGCCGCAAGTTGCGCCACTCGCGTAACCAGCGTAATTTGCACTTTACGCACACAGCCATTTTACGCAACCTGCGCACACTGTGCACTCTACGCACGCTGCGCACACTACGCACACTGCGCGTACTGGGCTGCGTAACTGGGCCGGCGTAACTGGGCTCGCGTAACGGGCCGCGTAACGTGGTCGCAGTCCGTGTCCGAGTCCGAGCCCTTGAGCCCGAGTCCGAGTCCGAATCCAAGTCCGTGTCCGAGTCCGAGTCGCTAAGCCCCTATGGGGCTTAGCGACCATGGAAATAAATTTTTCAAGAGCAAAAAGCTAGAAGCTTACCATGGAGCCTTATTCTTACCTCTTAGTAAAATCATCCACATGGTTCCCACCTTTGGGTCACCACCCATGTGCACATCCCAACAATACATAGAAGCCTATATATGTTGAGATACCACATGATGCATTTCCGATGTGGGACTAAAACTTCACTAAGCATGTAGAGAACAAGTTCTCTACATGTCAAGAACACAAATGCCCAAACAATCCCCCACATATCTCAATATATATGGGTTCGAGTGTTCTCCACAGTGACTGTCCATCATGCATTAGGAGAGATGTCGCGATGACTTGAATCTTCCCGCATGGGTTAAACAACAGACTATAATACAAGAATGGACTAAGCCTTGAATTCTGCATCATAGCTGAAGTTGTTCCCACTCACATAATGTAGTCACATGTGCTTCTGGCTATGCACATTAAAGGCCCTGTGCCAGCCTGGTTCCAGTATAAATTTTTTGGACGTCTACAAGTTTACCCTTAAGATACGGCCTGATATCTCTGTCCATACACTATAGGTGAGTTCATTATAAAGAGACATGGCATGGAACGCTTTACGCTCCCCTTGCGGTGCTACGTCGCTATGACATGGCCCGAAGCCAATGCATTACCCCTCCCTTGGAATCACCCCATATCTGGGAACCTTTGTAGTGTCATACTACTGTAGCATGAGGCAACTGCCTCTATGTAGTGCCAAACTATCCAGCATGAAGCCTTAGGCTCCCTTGCGGTGTTACGCCGCAACGACATGGCGTGCAAGGCCGAGGCTTTATCCCTAACCGGGTACCTCATCGTGGTGTCGTGCCACTGTAACATGAGGAACTCCTCCTCTTTGTAGTGCTGACTACACCCCTCTTTATTTTTAACATACAGCATTAGGCTAACTGCCTATTTGCGGTGCTACGCCGCTGTGACTTGGCCTGCGAAGTCGAGGCTTTATCCTATTCCTGGGCAGCACCCCACATATAGGAACCTCATTGTGGAGTCGCCCCACTGTAGCATGGAGTTTCACTCCTTATAGTGCTGCTCTACCGTGCTTCCTATAAAGCATACCAGGCATTCACTCTGCCTGAGAATTCATTAAGGCAATTAAGCCAACCTTCCCACAGGAACCGTTTTCCGCAGAAAACAACAGTAGACAACAGTGGTTATAGGTCCGTAACCTCTCCATGCCCAATAGAACATGTACCCACCGTTCCTGATATTCTTCCAGTTAATGGTCCTCCCTTGAACCAAAAGCTAGATGCCTAGTAGATAAATCTTTGAACTAATAGCATAAAACTTTATGGTAGGAATACAATAACTAATATCAGAATGCCTTCAAGCCCATTTTACATGCTGAGTCATCGACCAGCTGGCGCCTGAGGCCTTTGGTGAACGGATCCGCCAGGTTTTTCTGACTCCGAACATCAATCACTGCAATTACACCTCTCTTAATAAGATCGTGTACTGTCCTGTGCTTTAACCGCACAGTCCTCTTCTTTCCGTTGAAGAGGTCATTTGATGCCACCGTCGCAGTCGTCTGGTTGTCGCAGTATATCGGTATTGCCGGTATTTGCGCCCCAACCACTGGAAGATCATACATGAGCTCCCGAAGCCATTCTGCTTCCTCGGCTGCGGTGTCAAATGCAAAGAACTCAGATTCCGTGGATGATCGCGAGAGCATTGTCTGCTTCTTCGACTTCCATGATATAGCCGCTCCATCCATTGTGAAAATATATCCACCTGTGGACCTCTCGCTCTCCAAATCTGAGCACCAGCTGGCATCACTGAAGCCTTCCACTACCTGCGGATCTCCGCTGTAGTACAGTGCATATGTCTGAGTCTTCTTGAGATATCTCATAACCCGTTTCACAGCCTTCCAGTGTTCAACACCAGGGTTGCTCGTGAAACGACTCAGCATTCCCACGGCGAAAGCTATGTCAGGCCTTGTGGCAGTAGTAGCATACATCAAACTCCTGATTACGTTTGCATACTCCAGCTGCCTGACGCTTTTTCCTGAATTAGGCTTCAGCTTCAGATCACACATGTACGGCGTATCGATCCCTGAAAGATCCCGATACCCATAACGAGTGATCATCTTCTCAATATAATGAGACTGTGACTGTGAGACTCGTCTCACAGTATCGGTATTTATATACGGATACGTATTTTGTAGTGTATTTCGTATTTTCTTGATTTTCGTAATGCTTTAAAATTTTTCTAACTTATAGATTTTCTCCTTGGCCGGCATACCGCCAGTATACCGGAGTATACCGACGGCATACCGTCCAGACAGATTTTCCATAATTTAGATATTTTTAATTTCAGATATTTTCATGAATAGTGTTTCCGATATTTTTGTGAATAATATTTTGGATATTTTGATGAATAGTGTTTTGGATATTTTGATGAATAGTGTTTAGATATTTTCATGAATAGTGTAGATGCACCCTATTACCCATTGGATATTTGGTTTTGTTTTGATGGTTAGGATTGACTTAGATTTTGACATGGATCATGATCCAACGGCTAAGATTAATTCCCCCTTCTATATATACCATTTCACTTTCTCTCTCCTCTCTCTTTTCATTCTCTTCACTCTCTCTTCATTTCTTCTTCCTTTCTCTCCCCCTTGGAGCTTGCCAAGAGCTTGGCCTTGAGGCCTTGGGTGTGGTGTCTAACCCCCCTAGGAGGAGGAGTAGAAGATTAGGCTTGGAGCTTAACCTAGGCAAGTACATCTTGCCAAATCCATGAACCATATTGTTTGGTTGTCATTTTGTTTTTCTTGGTGTTAAATGCTTAGAATTGCCTTAAACTCATTTTGTTAAATATGTTTTCCTTATGATTCTCGTCTATATGCATGTTTCAAAAATTTGTTTAAGCAAGATTTTGATTTTCTGTTAAAATCCAATATGGACTTAGTAGAAAACTTGGTATCAAGAGTGATACTAGTGTTACCATCATGGATCTTGGTAACATATACATATATGAGGCCCTCACATAGTTTGTATATCATGGATTTTGAGTTTGGTGGCAATCGGAACCCGTTTCGGTGTCCCGAGAACCTCTGTTTGGGAGTATTTTGAGGTATTGATCTATCAAATGTTTTGATTTGTGAAAATTAATACTTCCATGTTGTAGGAAATTCAATTCTATACAATTTTGACTTTTGAAAATCCGAATTTCGATTTAAAACGAAGTTTTTATGGCGGAAACAAGTTTTTAGTTCAAAAATCAACTTTCTGTGACGGTTCGGAAAATCCGTCGGAAATCCGCGGAAATCCGTCGGAAAATCCGAACTTGCACCACAAAACTTGCTGTTTCAATCCGAAAAATCCGTCGGAAATCCGCTATAATCCGCCGGATAATCCGGTTAGGCTATTTTTGTCTGTTTTTGTCCGTTTCTGCCCGTTTTTGTCCGTTTTTGATGTTTTCTTCGATTGTAATGATTTCTTGACATGATTAGATGATCTTGCATAGTTAGAAAATGATTGTACACCCTATATACACTTGACACTAGCACATGTTCAATCATTTTCTATGAAATGTACTTAGCTTAAATTATTGTTTCCCACATGCCATGATATGTCTTTTGATAGATTCTTTCTTACAAGCTATGATAATTGTTACATGTCTTCCTTGCTTACATGATAGTGGCCCGTCGTGGCGCACTCTCCTTACATGTCTTCTTTGCTTACTAGATAGTGACCCGTCGTGGTGCACTCTTGTACATGTCTTTCTTTGCTTACATGATAGTGGCCTGTCATGGCGCACTCCCTATAGTGGCTCGTCGTAGCGCACTCCCAGCTTCCAGTTTATTATGTTTTCTTGTTGTGGCTTGTTATGGTGCACATTCTTGCATTTGTCCAGTCTTGCATGTCTCATGTCTAGGATGGATTCTGCGGAATGCCACACCCAGAATCCAAGAAAATGGTAAAGATTATATAACTTGATTGATCATTAGAACATGGGTGGGGAGGATTTCCCAGTTACCTGTTGCCTTTGATCTAGGTCGTTATAACATTTAATTAAGGGTTTGGAGCTATCCGTCGAGATGAGCACTCTCCCAGCTTCACCGTCGTGTGGGAGCACAAAGTCACACTTGTAATCAAAACCCGGCATGACCAATAGGTGGCAGCAGGCAGGTAACCGGACTTGGAATTCTCAAACTTGTATTTGTTAGTAATTAGGATTGTGACAACCCTAGTTAGCTAATGTATAAAGCCGTACTCATTGCTTGGCCGTGACTATTGTATGGAGTCCAGTCTAGTCTAGTTTGTCTAGGCAGTGTCCGAATTTGTTTATTTCAGTACATCTTTGTTTATGCTTCACTTTTGTCGGTAAATGATTAGATACTAAAGTTCTGTTTAGGAGAAGGGTTACAACCCCGGTCCTTGTTTGGTTTACGGGTTGTAACTTGGGTTCCAGAATAGTTCCTAAGTCATCTAATCATTTGTCGTTCTATATAGACATGACATGCTCACATGCTCCAGTTACATGACATGCTCACATGCTCCAGTTACATGACATGCTCACATGCTCCAGTTACATGACATGCTCACATGCTCCAGTTATATAATATGCTCACATGTTCTAGTTACTTAACATGCTCTACAAGACAAGTTAACAAGTTTTCTTTAAATGCCTTACATGACAAGTTTCCTTTAAAATGCTCACATGACAGGTTTACAAATGATGTCTTCCTTTACATATCTACAGTTAACTCTATATGACATGTTGTTTGTTTATTGTCTCTCATCGGGATATGTGCATTGGTAGTGCACAAGTCTCGATTAGCTTTACCTTTATGTCTCTATCCATTGCTTGTTAGAATTAGATTGGTTTTAGTTCATATTTTGGCTTCCTTTGTGGTACTTGCTATTGGGGGTCTGACCCCACTGGTTTTGCATTGACCAGATCTGATAGAGGAGCCCGGAGGATCTTTCGTACCTTCCACTCGTTGGTGATTACCCAGAGCACCAGAGTACCTTAGTGGGTTTTCTATTTCATTCTCCCACTAGTTATGTACATTATTCTTTTGTGGCGTTTAGCCTCCGAGCACGTGTTTAGCTCGTGTTTTGGACTTGACATTTAGCCTACGGGCCAGAACATGATTTGCGTATTCTAGACTATAGCTAGAGCTTATCATGTATGACTATTACTCTTGCTAGTCTTCACTCTGTATTACTAGCTTCATGATCATTGATATATGATAGTTTGGGACGCTTTATTATTTTATATTACAGTTGATCTTACTTCTTGTACATTGTTTACTACATGTGATTGAGATACCTAGGATTGTTTGACCTAGGATCGACTGTTGGCTTGTAGTAGTAACCCCCATCTATACAGCTTATACGTTATTTCGGAGTACTGGAGTACTTCGGTATACGTAGCTGGCCTGGTCCGTCCCTACTTGCCAGTATTCTGGTTCTGGGGCGTGACATAGGTTTTAGTGGTGGCCCATGCAAGGTCTGATTTATCAGATATGTGGGGGTTACTGATGTTTAGATATCTCAGTCACAATTCTTCTTTATTGATATCTTTCGTGTTATTCTATATCTCTGATCCATTGACCTGATATCTGCCTTGATCGTTGATCCTTCCTGTTCTCTCGATTTAATCCTTGTGTCCTTTAACTTTCAAGGGCACGGTTCTTAATCCTTCCGATCATCTTGTTTGGGTTTTGCCGATGGCAGTCAGTAATCTTCTGTTAGGCCAGTTATGGAGGATCAGTCTTAGCATTCAGGGGCAGAGTTCAGAGTTGACCCGAGGGCGGAGGTGTCAGTTCAGCCTGATCAGCCAGCAGGGTTAGTCCTGCCAGAGTCCAGCTTCACCGGCTACCCCGACAGTCCAGCAGTATATTGCTCAGGTACCATTTCAGCAGCAGCCGGTCAGAGCAGCAGTTCCGAGATGTGGGCAGGCAGAGTTTGGTATGTTAGAGCAGGTTTTGGCTGAGGGCGATCATGTTGTAGGTATTGTCCTATTCTGCTTCCACTATTATTTATCTCTTGGGTTACGCATATTTGGCGAGTTTCTCGTCCTACTCTTCTGTCTTCGTAGTCGAGGCATGTGATAACTTCATTGGTATCGACTACGAAGATGCGTCCTGGGTAGAGTCATGTCTTGGATTAAGTCATTGGTACCGGCTTATTTTGAGAATTGACTTTTATCTAAGTTGTGGAGTCAGCGTAGGCCTGCTCCTACTCAACTGACTCAGGAGACATATTTATTCATATGCCTCCATCCCTTCTTGATTGTGGTTGTGTTATTGCTTACGCATTTACTTATATTACTGTTGTCTTTATCTTACCAACATGACATGCTTTGTTTTGATTGCCATGATTTTTCAGCTCTTTGGTTTGGTTTTCATGCTTGACTAGATTTAGGAAATTCCGAGGACGGAATTTATTTTTAAGTTGTGGAGAGTTGTGAGACTCGTCTCACAGTATCGGTATTTATATACGGATACGTATTTTGTAGTGTATTTCGTATTTTCTTGATTTTCGTAATGCTTTAAAATTTTTCTAACTTATAGATTTTCTCCTTGGCCGACATACCGCCAGTATACCGGAGTATACCGACGGCATACCGTCCAGACAGATTTTCCATAATTTAGATATTTTCAATTTCAGATATTTTCATGAATAGTGTTTCCGATATTTTTGTGAATAGTGTTTTGGATATTTTGATGAATAGTATTTTGGATATTTTGATGAATAGTATTTAGATATTTTCATGAATAGTGTAGATGCACCCTATTACCCATTGGATATTTGGTTTTGTTTTGATGGTTAGGATTGACTTAGATTTTGACATGGATCATGATCCAACGGCTAAGATTAATTTCCCCTTCTATATATACCAATTCACTTTCTCTCTCCTCTCTCTTTTCATTCTCTTCACTCTCTCTTCATTTCTTCTTCCTTTCTCTCCCCCTTGGAGCTTGCCAAGAGCTTGGCCTTGAGGCCTTGGGTGTGGTGTCTAACCCCCCTAGGAGGAGGAGTAGAAGATTAGGCTTGGAGCTTAACCTAGGCAAGTACATCTTGCCAAATCCATGAACCATATTGTTTGGTTGTCATTTTGTTTTTCTTGGTGTTAAATGCTTAGAATTGCCTTAAACTCATTTTGTTAAATATGTTTTCCTTATGATTCTCGTCTATATGCATGTTTCAAAAATTTGTTTAAGCAAGATTTTGATTTTCTGTTAAAATCCAATATGGACTTAGTAGAAAACTTGGTATCAAGAGTGATACTAGTGTTACCATCATGGATCTTGGTAACATATACATATATGAGGCCCTCACATAGTTTGTATATCATGGATTTTGAGTTTGGTGGCAATCGGAACCCGTTTCGGTGTCCCGAGAACCTCTGTTTGGGAGTATTTTGAGGTATTGATCTATCAAATGTTTTGATTTGTGAAAACTAATACTTCCATGTTGTAGGAAATTCAATTCTATATAATTTTGACTTTTGAAAATCCGAATTTCGATTTAAAACGAAGTTTTTATGGCGGAAACAAGTTTTTAGTTCAAAAATCAACTTTCTGTGACGGTTCGGAAAATCCGTCGGAAATCCGCGGAAATCCGTCGGAAAATCCGAACTTGCACCACAAAACTTGCTGTTTCAATCCGGAAAATCCGCCGGAAATCCGCTATAATCCGCCGGATAATCCGGTTAGGCTATTTTTGTCTGTTTTTGTCCGTTTCTGCCCGTTTTTGTCCGTTTTTGATGTTTTCTTCGATTGTAATGATTTCTTGACATGATTAGATGATCTTGCATAGTTAGAAAATGATTGTACACCCTATATACACTTGACACTAGCACATGTTCAATCATTTTCTATGAAATGTACTTAGCTTAAATTATTGTTTCCCACATGCCATGATATGTCTTTTGATAGATTCTTTCTTACAAGCTATGATAATTGTTACATGTCTTCCTTGCTTACATGATAGTGGCCCGTCGTGGCGCACTCTCCTTACATGTCTTCTTTGCTTACTAGATAGTGACCCGTCGTGGTGCACTCTTGTACATGTCTTTCTTTGCTTACATGATAGTGGCCTGTCATGGCGCACTCCCTATAGTGGCTCGTCGTAGCGCACTCCCAGCTTCCAGTTTATTATGTTTTCTTGTTGTGGCTTGTTATGGTGCACATTCTTGCATTTGTCCAGTCTTGCATGTCTCATGTCTAGGATGGATTCTGCGGAATGCCACACCCAGAATCCAAGAAAATGGTAAAGATTATATAACTTGATTGATCATTAGAACATGGGTGGGGAGGATTTCCCAGTTACCTGTTGCCTTTGATCTAGGTCGTTATAACATTTAATTAAGGGTTTGGAGCTATCCGTCGAGATGAGCACTCTCCCAGCTTCACCGTCGTATGGGAGCACAAAGTCACACTTGTAATCAAAACCCGGCATGACCAATAGGTGGCAGCAGGCAGGTAATCGAACTTGGAATTCTCAAACTTGCATTTGTTAGTAATTAGGATTGTGACAACCCTAGTTAGCTAATGTATAAAGCCGTACTCATTGCTTGGCCGTGACTATTGTATGGAGTCCAGTCTAGTCTAGTTTGTCTAGGCAGTGTCCGAATTTGTTTATTTCAGTACATCTTTGTTTATGCTTCACTTTTGTCGGTAAATGATTAGATACTAAAGTTCTGTTTAGGAGAAGGGTTACAACCCCGGTCCTTGTTTGGTTTACGGGTTGTAACTTGGGTTCCAGAATAGTTCCTAAGTCATCTAATCATTTGTCGTTCTATATAGACATGACATGCTCACATGCTCCAGTTACATGACATGCTCACATGCTCCAGTTACATGACATGCTCACATGCTCCAGTTACATGACATGCTCACATGCTCCAGTTACATGACATGCTCACATGCTCCAGTTATATAATATGCTCACATGTTCTAGTTACTTAACATGCTCTACAAGACAAGTTTAACAAGTTTTCTTTAAATGCCTTACATGACAAGTTTCCTTTAAAATGCTCACATGACAGGTTTACAAATGATGTCTTCCTTTACATATCTACAGTTAACTCTATATGACATGTTGTTTGTTTATTGTCTCTCATCGGGATATGTGCATTGGTAGTGCACAAGTCTCGATTAGCTTTACCTTTATGTCTCTATCCATTGCTTGTTAGAATTAGATTGGTTTTAGTTCATATTTTGGCTTCCTTTGTGGTACTTGCTATTGGGGGTCTGACCCCACTAGTTTTGCATTGACCAGATCTGATAGAGGAGCCCGGAGGATCTTCCGTACCTTCCACTCGTTGGTGATTACCCAGAGCACCAGAGTACCTTAGTGGGTTTTCTATTTCATTCTCCCACTAGTTATGTACATTATTCTTTTGTGGCGTTTAGCCTCCGAGCACGTGTTTAGCTCGTATTTTGGACTTGACATTTAGCGTACGGGCCAGAACATGATTTGCGTATTCTAGACTATAGCTAGAGCTTATCATGTATGACTATTACTCTTGCTAGTCTTCACTCTGTATTACTAGCTTCATGATCATTGATATATGATAGTTTGGGACGCTTTACTATTTTATATTACAGTTGATCTTACTTCTTGTACATTGTTTACTACATGTGATTGAGATACCTAGGATTGTTTGACCTAGGATCGACTGTTGGCTTGTAGTAGTAACCCCCATCTATACAGCTTATACGTTATTTCGGAGTACTGGAGTACTTCGGTATACGTAGCTGGCCTGGTCCGTCCCTACTTGCCAGTATTCTGGTTCTGGGGCGTGACAGTGACAGCGCTAGTCCAGTGTCTGTTCGGATGATCTTGATCCCTAAGATCACATCAGCTTCCCCCAAGTCCTTCATACTGAACTTGCTCGAGATGAACCTCTTTGTCTCCGTGACACAGCTCATATCCATAGCTAGGATAAGCATGTCGTCCACATACAGACAAACGATCACACCTCTTCCATCAACGAACTTCGTGTAAACACACTTGTCCGTCTCGCTGACCATGTAGCCATTTGACCTTATAACTTTGTCAAATTTCTCATGCCACATCTTAGGAGCCTGTTTAAGATCGTACAAAGATTTCACCAACTTGCAGACTTTGTCTTCAAGACCCTTGACGACAAATCCCTCTGGTTGTTGCATGTATATCTCTTCGGTAAGCTCGCCATTTAGGAAAGCCGTTTTCACATCCATCTGATGTATCACCATCTTATGTATCACTGCAAGAGCAATCAACATTCTGATGGTAGTCATCCGGGCTACTGGAGCATACGTGTCAAAGTAGTCGATTTTTTGCTTCTGAGAAAACCCCTTGGCTACCAACCTAGCCTTAAACTTGTCAATAGTTCCGTCTGCTTTCATCTTCTTCTTGAAGATCCATTTGCATCCAATGGGTTTCGCTCCTTCAGGAAGATCAACCAACACCCAAGTGTTATTTGAGGTGATGGAATCAATTTCATTGTCAATCGCCTCTCTCCAGAAAACCGTGTCTCTGGTCTTCATCGCCTCATCATAGGTAAGCGGATCTGCTTCCACATGATAGGTGACAAAGTCACTTCCGAAGTCCTTCGGCCTCCTCATACGCTTAGCTGACGACTCAGCTTGTTCTGGTTCAATCGTTGTTTCAACAACATCTTCTTGGACCACATCTTCATTGAAGACTTTAGTTTCTGGCGCACCCTCATTATTCTCCGGTACATCCGCAAGAACAATATTCTTGTGTCTTGCAAATTTGTCTTCAAAATATTCTGCGTCGCGAGATTCAATGATATGATTTGACTCAATATCAAGAAATCTCCGAGCATCACTCTTCTCGGCATACCCCAAGAAGATCGTCTTAGGAGTCCTTGTCCCAAGCTTCTGAATCTTCAGATCTGGAAGCTTGACATCTGCCAGACACCCCCACACTCGAATAACATTCAAGTTAGGTCTGACCTTGAACCAGAGTTCATGAGGAGTAACGTCTGAAGTTGCATGAGGCACTCTATTTAGAATAAAAGTGGCCGTCAATGCAGCTTCTCCCCAGTAGCACTTAGGAAGACCCACAGTCAACAGTATTGAGTTAATTATTTCTGTTAACGTTCTGTTCTTCCTCTCTGCTACTCCGTTTGATTAAGGAGAGTACGGAGCCGTAGTCTCATTGACAATTCCATGTTCTTTGCAGAACGATGCGAATTCATGAGACCTGTACTCCCCACCTCGATCACTTCTTATTCTTTTTAGTTGTTGTCCAGTCTGCCGCTCAGCTTCGGCTCTGAACTCCTTGAACTTCTCGAATGCTTCGTCTTTAGCCTTCAGCAAGTAGACGAACGCATACTTTGAGAAGTCATCGATGAACGTTATGAAATACTTCATCCCGGCCTTTGTAGAGAACTGTTTGAAGTCACAGATATCGGAGTGTACCAACTCTAGAAGATCTGTACTTCGATTAACCCTAGGAAAGGGTTTCCTTGTGATCTTTGTTCGAGCACAAACTTCACATTTCTTTACCTTACCCCCACACTTGGAGATAAGTCCTAGACTAGACATTCTGTTTATTCGTTTACAATGAACATGTCCTAGCCTATTATGCCACAACTCAAAAGTATAAACAGAATGAGTGATTGTATTAACAACATTGAACTGATTTACAAGCTGAATTTTGAACATTCCTTCGGTATAAAAAGCTTTTCCGAAATATGTTCCCTTGATAGACATCACCATCTGGCCAGCATTGATGTCCATCCTGAGGCCTGCTTTGCAGAGTAGGCCTCCTGAGATCAGGTTCTTGGCGATAGCAGGTACATGCTTCACGTCTTGAAGCGTCAGAGACTTGCCAGAAGTCAGCTTCAATACTACTGTCCCGATCCCAAGCACTTCAGCTTGTGCCTGGTTCGCCACCATAACCACATCAGAAGTAGGGGTGTATGTGGTGAACCACTCCTTGCTGGAGCAAACATGGCAGGTGGCTCCAGTGTCTACCCACCAGTCAGCATCAGTTCCTACCATATCAACCTGCGCAATCATAGCAACAACATCAGTGATCATAGTTACCTTACTAGGCTCTCCTTGCTCCGATTGCTTAGTTTTTGCTTTGCACTCATTCTTAAAATGGCCCTTCTTGCCACACTTGAAGCAAGCCAAGTGGGACTTTGGCTTCTTCTTCTTCATTGAAGTACCCTTGACTTTTAGATTGTCAAGGTCCTTCTTCTTGCTTTGGGAAGCCGCATGCTTTCCCCTTGGTTCCCTTGAATACACCAGATTGGCGTTAGCCAATTGCTTGGACAGTGCGTCCACTTTCAGTTGAGCCCGCATTTGGGCCTCAACATAGATTTTCTGCAGGAGATCTTCAAGGGTAATCTCCAGCTTCTTCCTATGCATGTTTGCATAGAACTTGCTCCACCCATCGGGGAGCTTTGAGACAATCCCTCCAACAACAAACTTGTCGGGGAGGGGCATCGTCTCGTCTTCCAGCTTCTGTCACAGTTTCAGGAACTCCTTCACCTGCGGCAGCATAGACTTTTCGTCCTCAAAGAACCACTTGTGATATTTTTCAACCACAAATATTTTACTGCGGTTCTTGTCTTCTTCGTAGAGTTTTTCTAGAGACTCCCATATGTCTCTAGCGATAGTCTTCTTAGAATAGAATTCAGCAAGGGAATCTTCCATAGCATTCAGGATAAGCAGCCTGCAAATACTATTTTTCCTTCTCCATTTTACTTGAAGTTTAGTAGCCGCGGTGATTGCGGCAGCAGACCCAACATCTGGAACAGTAGGTTCTTCCTCCAGAAGCACGTGATCTACGTCTTTGAGTTGAAGGGTGAGATAAACCTTCCTCTTCCAGACTTGGTAATGTTCTCCATCAAACTTTTCTAACTTACAAAAGTCAGAATTGAAGAGTGAAACATTAACGTTTTCCATCGTAGCGATAAAGCTTTGAGATTGTTAGTGCCGGGGAACAATTTTTCGATGGAAAACTGAGAATTCATAACAATTGTAAAAACAATCGTTATTACGTAACACTTCACAGAAGGTACGTAACAGAAATTCTACTAATGCAACACTTCACAGAAGGTGCACAGATTTCTACCAACGCAAACACTTCATCGAAGGTGCGCTAATAGAATTCTGATAAACGAAGAAGGTGACAGGCGAAAGATGGAAAAACTCCTGCTGGGGTGAATGATCACCGTTGCTCAAAGCTTTATTCGTCCCACACGAATAGCTTCCAGGAACCAGCAAGTTCGTCGGAGAACTTGGAACACTCTTGCTCTTCTGACTCCTCGGATGAACACGAACTCCCATGCAAAACTCAACGCTGGTACAATACCTCTCTTCTCTCTCACAGCTTCTAAACACTTGTAAACTTTCTGTCTACTACCTGTGTATTTTAGTTCCCTTCTGTGAGAGAGAAGGAGGAGACCTTATATAGGCCCCTGCAACAACTGCCCGGTTAGCACAATGTTAGGGACGTGGTAATAACCATCCCGAACATGGAGCAACCACTCTGAACATGCAAAGACACGTTCTACCGTAAGTTGCGCCACTCGCGTAACCAGCGTGATTTGCACTTTACGCACACAGCCATTTTATGCAACCTGCGCACACTACGCACTCTACGTACACTGCGTACGCTGCACTATGCGCCTAGCGACGATGCTGACGTGCTAAGTACAAAGTGCGCCAACAAAATGCCACATTACGCCTCATGAGCCCTTGAGCCCGAGTCCGAGTCCGAGCCCGAGTCCGAGTCCGAGTCCGTGTCCGAGTCCGAGTCGCTAAGCCCCTATGGGACTTAGCTCCCATGGAAATAAATTTTCCAAGAGCAAAAAGCTAGAAGCTTACCATGGAGCCTTATTCTTACCTCTTAGTAAAATCACCCACATGGTTCCCACCTTTGGGTCACCACCCATGTGCACATCCCAACAATACATAGAAGCCTATATATGTTGAGATACCACGTGATGCATTTCTGATGTGGGACTAAAACTTCACTAAGCATGTAGAGAACAAGTTCTCTACGTGTCAAGAATACAAATGCCCCAACAGTTTATTATTTTTCCTTCCAATTTTCTTGGCATTTTCAATCACCGGAAAGCAAAATCGATATGAATTGTAATTTTTCAAAGGAAATGAAACACCAAGAAATTGATTTCCATTCCGCATATGTTGTTTTGTAATATTGTAATTTTCGGATAATTATTATTGGATACCTCACTTTAGTCCTACATCTCTAGGCTAAAGGAGTATGTCATGACTTGTTCCTATGGTTCGCGAAATCATGGTGTTGGAAACGAAAGCCATTACTTTCCTATAGTTGGGTGCCAAAGGAATTGAGGAGAAAATGAAAGCGATTCATAATGGAAAGAAAACTAGGGGAGGGGTGGTTTCATCCATCCAAGCAAATATTCATTTTCCCACACTTCAATATTCACTTTCTCTTCCAATTTTCAAACATCGGAAAGGAAAATCGATATGAATTGTAATTTTCCAAAAGAACGGAAACACCAAAAGAATTGATTTCCTTTCCGCAAACCAAATAATGCCTAAATGTACCAAGTTTCTCATGTTTTAAATAAGTCAAAAAAATTAAACTTCTCTATGAATTTTACAGTATTAGAGTTATGAAAATTTGGAAAGAACCGAACTCTAAAAAAAATATTCTTCTCCCCCTAGCCTTGTCAAAGCCTTTGGTTATGGCCTTACTATAACTTGTTTGGTTCTCGGAAGGGACGTCAATTCTCAAATTTTTCAAGGAGATGATAAATTAGAATTCATGTCATGTTTTTTTGTTCTTGTCTTTGGTAAAACGAAAAAAACATTCAAGAAAGACCATTTAATTTTCCTTCCAGAAAAGAATATATATATATATATTTTATATATATATATATATATATATATATATATATATATATATATATATATATATATATATATATATATATGGAAAAAAAAAATATATATATATATATGGAAAGGTAACTTCTTTATAAATGAATGAAAGGAACTACAGACAGAATATATATATATATATATATATATATATATATATATATATATATATATATATATATATATATATATATATATATATATAAATATATATATATATATAAATAAAATATATATATATATATATATATATATATATATATATATATATATATATATATATATATATATATATATATATATATATATATATATATATATATGGAAAGGTAACTTCTTTATAAAAGAATGAAAGGAACTACAGACAGAAAATACAACTTCTAATCACCACCAGATACTACTACAACCATTTCCTCTAATTCGGTAATAGGAAGGACAGGTCCTCCCTGATACTCGAATCCAAACTCTTTACTGAATTTTCAAGACCTTCGAAAACTCTCATATTCCTCTCTCTCCAAATGTGCCACACCGAGCTAAGAAGCCTTAGCCTAGCCTTCTTAAACCATTGTTGATTGTTCTTCTTGGACCTGTCGATTACCCCGAAGGCGTCTTCTAAGCTGCTCGTGTTGCTTAGTTGCAATCCCAACTTCATACATTGACCTTGCCACACCCTTTTGCTAAATTCACACTAGAAGAAAAGGTGATTATGGGATTCAGGTTCTAACCTGCAAAGAGTACAGCGCACGTCTTCAACTTGGATGCCAAACTTGCTCAATCTGTCCTTTGTGAGTAGTCTATGCTGAGCCACTTTGAACATACAGTACCAATATTTAGGAGCCGCTTCCTTGAGCCAAATGAAGTTGAACCAGTTGGATTTGGGACTAACCTCCCTAAACTTCTCATAAGCTTTCCTAAGAGTAAAACTACCCGTATCAGAATCATCCCATATCTAATGATCCCATCCTTGATCATTCTCTATTTGTATGTCTTTTATCATTCTAGCCCACCTGTGAATAGTTGTACCAGGTTGAATATCCCACTTACCGTTGTTGACGAGGGTACTGACTTTCACGTTCGAATTACTGATACGATAAGGATCCAAATCTGCTCTATCAATGATACTCCTATGATCGATCCAAGGATTATGCCAGACATTAGTGAGATTACCGTCACAAATGACCCTGCCGATGCAAGACTTCAACCTCTCCCTCTGACTAAGGATGCTTTTGAAGCTAACCGAGAAGTTTGAATTACTACGAACAGACCAAAAGTTGTTCCCTCCTACATACCTGTTCAGCATCCATCTGGCCCAATACGATTTCCCCTCGACCAAACTCCAAGCTAGCTTGAGTGCTGCCATATCCCTGAGCGTGGAGAGAGAACGAAGACCAACTCCTCCTTCATCTTTGGTCCTGCACAGGTCTTGCCACGCTATGGTTTGAATGCCTCCCCTCCAAACGAACTTCGCACAAAGTCTCTCTATCTGTTGTAACGTCTTCATTGGAAGTAATATCATTTGTAGCCAGTATGCCACCATCGAGTTGATCACCGTCCTGACCAGTTCAATCCTACCACCGAATGACAATAGTTGGGCTTGCCACCCTTCAAGCCTGGCTTCCACCATCTGGATAAGGTTGGCACAATCGAGGTGCCTGGTGTAAGTGATAGCAAGAGGGACACCTAAGTAATGGACTGGTAATGAGCCAACGTCCATTTGCATTAGAGAGGACCATCTCGACTTCTCACTACAAGTATGGTTGAAGAAAATCAAACTTTTATCTTTGTTGATCCGGAGTCCAACGACTCCCTCGAACTCGGTTAAGATACTGAGCAGACTCTGGATCCCCGTCTCGGAAGGCTTGATGAATACAAGCAAATCGTCTGCGTAAATGAGATGAAGATGGTGAAGTAACGTGTAGGCAACTCTAGAGGGGGGTGAATAGAGTTTTTGTCTATAATGACCAATTAAAAAATAACTCTATGCTAAGTCCAAAAAACAACTACTGAGAGAATATATAATCAGAGAGTAATGATGCGAAAAGTATAAGAGTTTAGAAGAGCACACGCAAACACAGCGATATAACCTGGTTTTCCTCGTGGAGGACTAGTCCAGGCCTGAGAACTCTAGCTCAGGATTGAAATCCACTATTTGTGAAATATGGTACACGCGTGCCTTAACTCAGAGGAGAACGCCAACTTCTTACAACTTCGCAGATACGAAACTTGAAAATTTTCAAGTAACTTCTTTTCAACTCTTACAAAGAACTTCTAGCTGAATCGCACTTAGCACCTTGAGGCTTAGAAAGTTTTATGGCTAGGAGATTGGAAGAGTAAGGCTTAGAGCATATAAGGCTTAGAAGATGAGAGTGGGAGATGATGAAATGAGAGAAATCAAGCCCTATATATACTAGTCAGGGGAGGCAGAGTTCGGCCAGAATTCTGTCCCAAATATTCAAAACTCGAACGTTAGACAGCTCGTAGCAAGGTGTTCTTAAAAATCAGGTTGCTAATTTTTAGGGGATAGAGTTCGACCCGAGTTCTGCCTTAGGCAGAGTTCGGCCCGAACTCTATCTTCCTCAGACCAGAAGTTCTATATGGGCTAAAGTGGTTTGGTTTGGTTCAGAAATTATTTTTATTTTGTGATGGAGCTTGGAGAAGTATGTCTAAGGGTCAAGATGACTCAGTGCGACTCAACATACATTTTTCTAGACTCAATAAGTTAAAAAATTACAGACTAAGAACAAATGCATTTGCAATGTAACAGCTTGTTGATGACGTCTGTCTTGAACTTGATACGTTGTATTGGATCGTAGATGATGTTCTGTCTTGAACTTGATGTGTCGTATTGGATCATATCAGATATCATTTTATTAATTCTCTAAATCAGGTTGACTGTAATGCAGTTTGGGTCAACAGGTGGGAGTGACGAACCTGAAAATAGGGGTAATCCTCTGCGAGGGTTCAACAATATCCATGAGACATGTGAAGTGTTCCATGACCATAGTGAAAAAGATAAGCCGAGAGGGGATCACCCTGCCGCAAGCCTCTCGAACTACTGATAAATCTGACCGGTCTTCCTTTGATCAAAATGGAGAAGGAGGGCGTCGAAATGCATTCATAGATCATATTGACCCGCCATTCATCGAACCCCATCGCCTTCATCATGTGTGCCACAAAGTCCCTATTAACTGTATCGTAGGCCTTTCTGAGATCGAGTTTCACACAAGCTTTATCGCTACCAACTCTATTGAACTCTCTGACAAGCTCATTTGCAAGGAGGCAGTTCTCGAAAATATTTCTCCCTTTGACAAATGTCGATTGATTATGAGAGATATAAGTCCTGGTAAAATATTCTTCATTCTGCGACACATCAGATTCGCAATAACTTTGTAGAAGAAGTTGTAGTATGAAATAGGTCTGAAATCATTCAAAGAAGAAGCTCCAATCTTCTTCGGAATCAAAGTAATGAACGTGTGGTTGAATTGTTTAAGGATCTTATGCGTATAGAAGAAGTCTCTCATTGCTTCGAGCATAAGTATCTTGACCTTGTCCCAATGGAGGATGAAGAACCTAGCAGAGAACCCATCAGGCCTCGGCAACTTGTTCGATTTTGAGGAGAGAACAGTTTTTTAATTTCCTTCAGAGAAACACTTTCATGAAGCATGGATATGGCTTCATCAGTCACAATCCGTTTGGGAATAACTGGAGGAAGGGAATCAGTTACTCCCTCTCGATTGTATAATTTGGTGAAGAAGCTCACAACCTCAGCTTCGATATCGTTCGGATTGGCAACCATGTTATCACTTGAATTGATAAGATGAGCTATCTAATTGCGGCTTTGTCTGGCTTTGACCAGTCCATGAAAAAATTTTGAGCAACTATCTCCATCTTTGATCCACTTGCATTGGCTTTTTGTTTGAGTTGAATTTCCTCAAGCATCAACAACTTGTTAACCTGTTCTTTCAATCTTTTTTCCTCAGCCAGACAAGAGAAGGAAGAAGAGATCTGATTTGAGAGCTGGATCTTTTCTAACTCCTGACTGGTCTTTGTCAGAGAAGACTTTGGAAGCTTATGAAGCCAATCTTTGAGACGATGTTTTACCTCTTGAAGTTTGGACATCAGCCTAAACTAACTAAATCCTCTTACCTGAGTGCTCCATCCTTCTTCTACCGCTTTAGAGTAACCTTCAATACACTACAAAAATTTGTCAGATTAGCGACGTTTATAAACGTCGCTAAACTCGGCCATAACGTCGCTAACTTAATTTAGCGACGTTTTAGCGATGTTTTGGAAATGACGAAAAAAAGCGTGTCGCTAATCGAGAAAACGTCGCAAAACGTTGCTACGGCGACGTAAATTAGCGACGGTCATAACGTCGCTAAATAGCGACGTTATTTGCGATGTTTTCTTGTGGTCGCCGATTAGCGACGTTTTTGCGACGATGTGGTGACATCATATTGTTTTCCACGTCAGTAATTTAGCAAAGTTTTTAGCGACGTATACATCAGCAATCCAAAATACAGAATCCAATCCCTGGGTTCACCGACCCCTTCGGTGGAACACTCAACACCGGCACGCACAATACAATCCAGAATAGACAAAAAATAATTGGTCGTCTCCTCAAGCCTCTTGGAACATCACAATATGCATCACACATCACACAAGCCAATATACATCACACACCAAAAAACAAATATCTATCACAATATCCAGAGGAGATATATCCATCAAAACAAATATCCATCACAATATCCAAAGGAGATATATCCATCAAATATCGGTTGTCAGAAATAAGTCTTCTAGAAACAAATCCAGTCAATATATGTATCTATTGTCGTCTATATTGGGACAGATAGAACTCTCTCAGCCAGCGCGCATAAGTAGGATCCACGGCAGCCAGATCAATATCCAGAGGAGATGGATGACTGGAACTCCCGGTGGAACTGCCCTCTGGTTCCACCTCCTCTTTCACAGCTCTCTTGGCTTTAGGAATCACTTCTGGAGCAGCTCTTTCGGTGGAACTACCCTCTGGAGCAGCCATCTGTGCCTCTCTCAAGCGAGATCCTCAAGTCTTGGGTGCCATCTGGTAAGACCATTAAATATCAATGAGAGCACGTATATACAAAATTCAACTCAGCTTCGTTTGACGATTTAAATTTGCACAGTCTCGAGTATTGAATTATCCATAAAAACACACTTTAGAAACAGTTCAGATTCAGGAACACAAGAAGAATCTTAATCCAATCCATAAACACGAAATTTGTACCTATCACGTACAAACCTACTTCCAATCTTAAGACGAACTAAACAGAATTAGTATATAATTATGTACTCACCAGTAACCGGATGTAACTGAGTCCGAGGGTACTCTGGGGTCTACCGTGCAGTAACTGGTGGATCCGCTGGTATAGGCCGGATGTACTTAGTATCGACCGATGAATTAGTATCGGTCTATCGGTTTGGTATTGGCTGTATCGAATTGGTATCGGCCTTAGCGAATTGGTATCGTCCTTAGCGAATTGGTATCGGCCTTAGCGAATTGGAAGGTTTAGTAACAACTGTACTTGGATTTCTCTCTTCTCAAGCTAGAATACCATTGCAAGAGAGTCACGAGAGAGTAAAAAATCTCCTAAATATTGATGTTTACGAGAGTGATTGGCCAGTTAAATCTCATGTAACTGGAAAATCACTCTCGTAAACATCAATAATATTTTTTTAATATTATTGAGGTTTACGAGAGTGAATGACCAATTGCAGGAGATTTAACTAGCCAATCACTCCAGTAAACATACTATTTAGGAGATTTTTTACTCTCTCGTGACTCTCTTGCAACGGTATTCTAGTTCGAGAAGAGAGAAATCCAAGTACAGTTGTTACTAAACTTTCCATCATACTAATCCGATACGGCCGATACGTTTCCGATACGGCCGATACCTATCGGATATGGCCTATACCAATTCGCTAAGGTCAATACCAATCTGATATATGGCCGATACCTATAGGATATGGCATATACCAATTCACTAAGGCCAATACCAATCCGATACGGCCTATACCAAACCGATAGACTGATACTAATCCATCGGTCAATACTAAGTACATACGGTCGAGGAGGTGGATATTGTATCTCATAAATAATTGTGCCAACCAAAGCAAAAGAGCCAGACTGCAATTCAATAGACATGTAAGAATTTTAGAGTGTAATTAAATAACAACTAATAACAATAGTAATAGTCCACGATATCGATACCGCTACTCTGAACTAGTTCTATACAGTAATAGTCCGCGATACCGATACCGCTACTCTGAACTAGTTCTATACTGCGATATCAATACCATACATGACGTAATCCTCTACATAGGAATAGCCCGCGATACCGATCCCGCTACTCTGAACTAGTTTTATATACTCTTGATAAGATACACTAGTAGCCATACTTCTCTACATACTCCTCTACACTAGGATACACTAGTAGCCATACTCCTCTACGCACTAGTAGCCATACTCCTCTACTAGTAGTCATATTACTCGATCCATGAAAGGCTAAATTATGAACAACAAAAAATTTCACAATAGCAACAACTCTAATCATGACTTGCTTCCAAATAACTGGTCATTTCTTACCTTTCTAATTCTATCTTATCAATTGTTTATTTTTTTACCCAATCTCTTGATTAACTGATCATTCCAAGCACGCATATTAGTGATGTGCACAAGAGTATATTCATGTTGTGTATAATACGTTTATGAAAATTATACGTTTATGAAAGACATATTAGTGAATTGGTATCGTCCCACGAGTGAGGGAAGATAGTGCTTATCAAAGGTGAAAATAAACACAATAGTGGTCCATACCTCAAGAATCTATGCCATATTCTTATTCAAAACTGTGAATAATTCTTGTTGGATATATATTATCTGTTAATTGTTTCTCAAAAGTATCGATCAAGGAAATTCTGATCACTAGGGCCAAGAGTTGTTGTATTTGAATAGAGAAAGAGACTGCTTCTTGTTCCCTGGGAACCTCAACAAGAGTTAAGTATGATCAATAGGGCCTGCTGGGATCCCGAAGACGCCGAAGTCAGGAAATGAATCGAACCACGTGGAGTTACCTAGAGCTCTATCAATTTGACATTCAATACGATTATCGCAAGCCTGGTTATTCTAAGACCCTACTACACCCGACCTATGAAGATCAGTAATCCCAGCTTTGAGAGCACAGTTTTGAAAATCCTCAAGGATGTGATCGGGGACTTCTCTCCTTCCTCTCTTCTCCTTCTTATACATAATTGCATTAAAGTCGCCAATGAACAATAAAGGTAAGGTCTTACCCAACCCATGGCTAACTTCTACAATATCCTTCCACAATTTGGTTCTCAGCTTCCGATCATTGAAGCCATAAATGGTGCCCACTAACATATTCATGCCCCCTTTATTAGTGAACTCGACCACCTTCATTTGTTGCGACTCGAATCAAAGTATCCCCTTCCAAGAGTTCCTATTCCACAGAACCCATATCCTTGCCATCTCATTGAGGTGCAAATTGTGTCTTGCATCCCAATTGTTTGGAGTCCTACGCCTAAGCAAATTATTAGACTTTATTTTAGATTGGAGCACTATGACAATAGTACTATTGTATCTCTTCATAAGATCTCAAATACTTCTCCATCTCCCTTGCGAGTTAGCTCCCCTGACATTCCAAGCTATAATCGACATTATTACCTACTTGGGGTTCCTTCGAATGTCTCATACTCAACCATGAAGGAGCGGAAGAGTTATGCAATATTGATGTAATGTTTTGTCTCCCTAATCTGATTTGTGGAGGCTTTCTAGAGCATTGATGTCCACTAGGGATTAGTCTTGGTGAGTCGAGCATCGTCTGGGTCACTTGTCTGCAATATGCTTCTAGAAGCACCTTTGGTTTTCGAATGACTTGGGACATTCTTCTTCCTTATCCTGGCTTCTATGTTTGGAATTGGCGACCCTGCAACTGTATTGCCTTGCTCTCCCTTCTTATGTACAGTAATTGGAGTCCCCCTAGAGATCACTATCTGTATATTGGCCAGAGATGAGGGCCCTTGTCTTTTGCCTAGCACTGAACTCGTAGCCATGTCCTCAAGTTCTTCCATCTCCATATCCTGATCCTCCTCCTCCCGATTGCCAGTAAAATGATTACAAGAGGAATTACCCGGGGATGAGGGGACTAAAGTAACCTCTTCTATAACTTCTCTGTTAACCTCGACCATCTCCATAGCGTACCCTTTGCTATTGCTCTGACCTTCTTCCTATCCCGCCGTCTGTTCATCTTCCTCTTGGTGGATATCTTCTTCCTTTGCTACTTCTTCAGTTTTCTCGCTGGCCTCGTCAGGACTCTAATGTCCTATCTATTGGCAATTCGTATGTAGGTGTCCGAAGGACTTGAATTATCGACACGAAGGGAGAACCCATTCATAATCGACCTTCTAAGAGAAAATTTGTCCACTGTGAATCACGTATTCGACTGCTCTAGGTATCCCTGCTTCTATCTCTATGAATACCGTGGCGTAAGCCAGTCTAGACTTCTTCGTCGTGGATTCGTCTGCTTTGATCGGAACTCCAATGAGACTGGAGAGCTTTATTAACATAGGAATACTCTAATATTGGATAGGAAAGTCGGGATATCTAACCTTATCGGAGCTGAAAGAAGAATCTATACCACTCAAAACAAGGTTCGTCCTGAACCGAAACCAATAGTAAATTTCCAAGGGTTTCATTAGATCGTTCTACGATCTCGTCTCACTATCGTTTGGATCGTACAACTTAGTTTGGAATCATACACATATTTTAGGCGTCCCACCAATATATGCATTTCAGCCAAGCTCAGTTGTAAGATATCGGAACAACGCAAACATGGAATTCTTATTCTCAATAGCTTGCCATCTCGTATTCTCGATCGGACTTGGCTCTATTACTTGTTCTCGCAATTCTAGCACACATGCATATTGATACATACGCGATTCGCCAACAAAAGTTAAGGCACACGATGCGATTCAAAAATCGTATTTCTCCCTTTGTACGTTTCATCGGGACTATCAATTCTACGCGTCGCGTTAAGCCGTCGCACATCCGATCGTAACGAGTCTTAGCAACGCCTTGCGTTCGACGTCACTATCCAACGATTTTCGATGTTTTACTTCGTATCCTATCTCGACATGATTCTCTTTTGTTGACTTACAAAAGTATCAACATTCAGGACTACGTCCGCTAGGTGACTTACCTAGACACCGTGCTCAGCTTCTCCCGACGCAAGTTTAAATTGACATTGCACAAAGGCCACAATCTATCCGACACAACAGTTTACATCAAGGCGACGGTGCTCAAGACAACGATCGCCTTGACACGAGGTCTTTACGACACGCCTTACGTTCGATTCCTAACGAGTAGGAATTCACTAGCCAAATTCCCAACTTATCCGTCTCGCAACATCGAACATAATTTCGTTCACGCAAGCTCAATTGCAAGGCGATTCAAATCTAACAACATAACTCGTAAGTCATTCTCTTATCGTTCTCTCTCGTGCATCGCACGAATCTCACAATCGCCTATCCGAATCACCAAGTTCGTTGGTGAATTTCTAGTTTGATCGTCGACCAACATAACCATTCAAGCATTCATCCGACGAATACTCAAATCTAACTATATCATTCTCAATCGAAAGTTGTTCCAACAATTCTCGATCATCTAGACTTATCGTCAACATGCATCGTGTTATATTTGTTATCGGTGCAATCTTATATGCGATATCGCATGGGTCATCTTACGGTCTGCAGCATTCAATTTGATTTGGCGGTCAAGTATTCTAGGGTCAGCTGCCCCGAAGCTACGCTCGATAATTGTGGATCATCATCGAAGGACAGTTTACTACGAACCATATTATATCTCATTTCGGAGCCAAATCACGTTCCGACGATTTCTACGCGACTATCCAAATCCGTACATAACTATTTCTATCGGCGCAACTGATGCGCAACTATCCTCCGAGTAAAGTCATGCACTGCCGTCGATGATTCCACAATTTACGAAACATCTACTCGTATCGAGTTCGAGTCTATCTTATTTCGCGGTCGACACACAATATGCCATACGCATCGAACAATCGTCGATGACTTATAGTCTCGCCCTGATCAATCACAAAATTTACGATCAACCAAGTTCGTTCATTCTCGCATCGTTACTTACAAAATTTCATAGCGCGAGGCACACTCTATTTTGTATTCTTACATCGTGCTTACGCTTCCTTACGTATCGATCTCGATACGCCGTATCCATTTCGATAACGGAAGGGTCAACTTTGAATCTGTTTCAACGTCAACTTAACTCGCATCG
The DNA here is from genome assembly GCA_029216955.1 of Iris pallida. Classification (NCBI taxonomy): domain Eukaryota; kingdom Viridiplantae; phylum Streptophyta; class Magnoliopsida; order Asparagales; family Iridaceae; genus Iris; species Iris pallida. The sequence goes on from JANAVB010005598.1 coordinate 29,236,672, forward strand.
CATACTTCCAAGTTCGCAACAAACTTTTCCATACACATCGACTCGTTCTCTCCGATTTGTCGCATCCCGCTATACTTTGATCGCGTAACTGAGTTACCGATTATCCAACATCGAACCCTCAAGTCATACGATCTCGCCCTCTAAGTTTTACGTGTTTTCAGTCGTACTCAAATGAGTTTCGCTGTAACGTAACCAACTATTTATTAGGCACGATTACTCACGTCAACCAACTTTCTTACCGAAATCGCACATCGTGCGATTCGATTACAATTCGCATCGCCCAACATTCTTTATCGAAATCGCAAGTCGTGCGATTCGATTCGCCTAGCCAAACATTTCTATCGAGATCGCAAGTCGTACGATTCGATTCGTCTCGCCCAACATTTCAATCGGGATCGCAAGTCGTGCGGTTCGATTTCAACGTTTTGAGTTTCCTATCCCGTCGATCCGATTGTTGCCTCAAGGCATAATCATTTCGCTAGTTCCCATCATTCGACCGACACATAAATTTTCAATCGACGTATCATTCAATGTTACAAGTCCCGTCTTACTGTTCTAACCGATCATCGAAGAACACTTGCATCAACATGCCGTCGTACAAATTCTTAATCGAGTCTCGGTGCTATCCCGTCCGTTACGGACAAACCTTCCGCAATTCTCACAAAATGTCGATGCAATTCATCGCACAAGTGGTATTGCATATACCACTCGGAATCGAGCCATTCATTGCATCGGTGGTATGCCATATACCACCTGAAAATTAAGTTACTTCCGTCGCAACGTACTCTTTACGAACCAACGATCTCTTCCGACTCACGATTTCCGCAGTGATCGTGCTTGATCACAACCGTAACTCTGATTAATCAAAATTCGACGCAACTCGGCCAATCCATTCATTTGCCAACACAAGCTCGGTGCGCAACCGAACCGATTTTGTTTTTCGATTTATAACTTTTATTTTCTTTCGTTGCATCTTGTGCAACAACTCATTCTCGATACCCGTTGCACTTCGTGCAGCGATTACTTTGATACGCGTTACACCACGTGCAATAAGTTTTACTTTTGACATGTGTTACACCACGTGCAATATTTTTATTTCCAATATGCATTGCACATCGTGCAACGATTTATTTTCGATATTTATCGCACCTCGTGCAACGATTTTTATTTTCGACATTCAAAGTTAATGCTCAAATCCGTTCAACACGTTCGATATTGACTTATCGCTTTTCATCGCAACGCACATTCGAAATCGATATGTGAATCCGTTCGACACATTCAATATCAACTTTCATTTTCTTTTCAACGCAACATTTACAATCAACGCGTGGCAATTGCTGCAGCAACATTCCACGACTTTCGTTGTATCGATGCAACCAACATTTCTTGTATCGTTCGTTACAAACAACGAATATCTTAATTACAATTCACGACATGTTGCATTTGTAGCAACAAATCCTTGAATTCATATCTCGCAACTTGTTGCACTTGCAGCAACAAACCTTTTTCGACTTTTCCAACGAACACCATGTAATTTCCAAACAACACGCGGCAAAATTACAGGATTTGTATTAGACTTGTTGTATGGAACATCCAGTGAGGCATCGAGTAGAGTCAAGAGTGATTTCGATTGGTGGTGGGCAACTTTTAGAACTGAAATAAAGCAAGCGTCCAGAGGAAATTGAGCCTAGAGCTTTGATACCAATTTGTCACGCCCCGACCCGGAATCACCCGAATCATCGTCCTCGCATGGGGCGTGATGCCGCACGAGCCTGGAGTTGCGCTCGTGCAAGGCAAGATGACAAGTTCTCAAATGGTTATCTTTGAGTCGAACATTAACAACGAAAGGAAAACAGAGTATACGAAACGATTCTCTTTATTGATATTCGAAATCAGATTACAAAGGCTTTCGATAGCCCAACGAAATTTGCCAGATTGGCTACAACACTCAGGTTCTCTCTTGCCCACAAAGGATTTTACCGTTCCATATATCATGCCTTCTATATCTCGGCCGCATCAATCTTGTCGCGAGTTCGAGCGTCAAGCGATCGCACGCTTCAATACGCTTCGGCATTCCAAGCCTCAACGCGTTCAAGCAACGCTTCGCCGCGGGCAATCCATTCCCTGCACCCTGCATGAAGCTGGTAGGGGATCAGTACGTTCGTCCTCGTATGTACTGAAGCAAAGATCTTCTTTCCAAACCGACATTTTAATATTTATGTTGAATCATGCAACTTAGCTTATGATCTTGCTATGTTCTCCTTAGGGTCAATTTTATGGCATATTCGAAAGCGTAAAGCATGTTATCATAGCAAGCATGTTATCGAATTGAATAGGAAAGCAAGCATTCTCGTGTTTGATTCGTAGCGCGACTCTTACTAAGTCGACGCACTCGCCTTTGCACCGACGCAAGGTGAATACGCCTATCCATTTTTCCCTGTCATGTTATAAGTGCTCTCTATTAGGATCCATCCATGCAGGATATACGTATACCTTGTACTTCCAAACCCGTCGCCCTTAACTATATGAAGGTCACTAGCTTTTCGGGCTAGAATGGACTTATATTTATCGAATCGAAACATAAGACGATGTTAACTATGTGCGGTTGCTAACCAACATCAGAGGCCACCGAAATAATCACAGCAAGTGGCTTATTACATTCACCAGACGGTCGCTACCCATCTAAATGAAATGCACCAACAATACCGTAAACGAATCCCTCCTAGGCCGAACGGTCCCAGCGCCCTGGCGCGTCGCGTTCGAGGGAATACCCATGCACGGGCTTTTATATCTTTAAGTCCATTTGACCATGCAACGAATCTTATCTTTCATACAACCAAGCAAGTTCGCTTATCTCTATTTCAATTGGCACAACGCCCGAATGTTCTCAACGAACGCCCGAAGGCCACAAACATTTCGAATGACACCATGTCGCATTATCATCTCGCATTTCTTCCGTTAACTTTCTATTGTTCTTACGTTTCATACTTCGTTTCAATGTTCAATGGCATTATGCCTCAACTCAATGTTCATCAACCGAACAACCCGAAGGTTCCGAACACCTTTCGAGGCATTATGTCATATCCGACAGTTCCGCCACATTCATGCCACAACTGCATTCTCTCGCAACGAAGCCATCTTTTATTATCCCGTGCACGTAGGAACGTTTCGACCGTATTCTGATGTTCTATGACTTGGCATTCAATGTCCGTGGCTTGTGCGCTAGGGCGCTCGCCTATTGTCTTTCAATGTTCTAGCCGTTCTAACTCGTGCACGAAGGCACGGTATGGTTCGTGCACTAAGGCACTCGCCGAGTATAGTTATCCCATGTTCTTGCGGCTTGCGCACCGAGGCGCTCGCCTTTGCGATATCCAATGTTCCATAGGGACTCGTACGTTTGTCGTACGATTCATTTTAATTGTTCTATCTAGTGTTCGACACGCACTACGTTTATCTCTCTATCGAGCCACGCCCGTGGCTTTGATAGGTTAACTCAGCATACAATGATATATTTGACTTATCGGATGAAGGAATAAAAAGAAGTCAATCCTCCCACCTTGAGTCGATACGCCTTTGTCGTTTCGCCGAGCCGATGCGGCTCGATTTCATAACTTTGTTGCACGGCCACTCTCCTGACTTAGCCATTCGAGCACTTCGTGCTTATTGAATTATACGTCCGATTTGGGCTTACCGTGCCAACGCCTCAGTCCGTCGCAAGGCGACGATTTGCTTTCTCGGACCCCTTACTGAATAAGGCAAAAGATCGACCTCTAACATTTCAGCGTAAACATATAGCCTGCACATGAAACCAACTAAAATCAATACTTGCATCGATTCGGACTTGCACCTTGGTCGATTTGATTTCTTAGAATCTTCGAGCCGTCTCAACGCACTTATCCTTCGAGGCAACGCGGCGCTTCGCATCGATTCACTCGATGCATTCTTTGGGACAAGGCAACTCTTCGCATCGACTTAGTTCGATGCGTTGCTCGGGACAACTTAACACTTTGTATCGATTCGCATCAATACGTAATCAGGTCAACGCAACTCTTCGAGTCAACGACTCAGCATAATGCACCGTGCGGAACGGGGCATTACAGAATCTCCCTTTCGCATTGGATCCCCGAAGACCATCTCTTGAGGGTTATCGCCCTGTCATCGAATGTCCACGGCCCTTCCTGAAGGATACGTTCCATATCATCTGTCATTCCGAACCTAACAAAGAAAAAACCGTTCTATCTTAAGAAGAATTCTATGCTTCCCTTCGGATGCCACACACGATTAGCATAAGCTCTGATTTAGCCGAAAAAAGGCTTGTTTCCCACAACATAAAGTACTAACGTGTTCATCCAATATTCCTCTGTTTCCTCCATATCTTCTCCGGTGAATTCCGCTATAGTTCGACCCTCCTTCTCTATTGGCTCTATGTACTGCATCTCATCATTGACTGAAGTGCAGTTAGATCTACACATTTCGGCCCAAGTTCTCCCTTTCTTCCCTTAGCCATCCTTCTGTTCTTCTTGAGAAGGCCTCGGATTCTGAACTCTTTCCTGTTCAGCTTTAATGGAATGAGTGTGCTCTCCAACCGGACCCTCCCCTCTTCCTCTTTGAGATTGAGCTTGCTTGTTTGCCACCTTGACCCTTACTTCTTTCCTAGCCTCCATCTGGTTAGACTTGCGAACTTGGGTTATCCCCTTCGTAGCTTCGTCGGAATATCTTCCTCTTCCTTGGTCTATTGATCAGATCGAATATCTTTGCATATTGCTTCCGACCCCCACCCCCGAGAGTGAGGCTCTATTGGTGGAAAAATCTTTCCTCCGCCTGTGGACGGTGGTCCATCCTCCCGTTGTTTCCCACTTCTCCCTTCTCCTCTCCGTAGCTGGCGGATCTCCTAGCGAAGCGCCGGGATCCCAATTTGTTCTTTCTATCGGGTCGCCGCCTTCGGAGGGCAACGTCAATGCCCTATATCAATGGGTAATTTGTGTGTGTGTGTGTGTGTAATTTGTGTGAAATAGGCAATAACACATTTGAGTAGGGTAATTCACGCCCTAAATTTTCGTAATAAATGCTAAAAAAGAAAAAAGAAAAAAACGAAAATCAACCCCACGTGTTATGAAAGGAACCATCTTCCTCCCTATTTTCCCCTCTATTTCCAAGTTTGCAGCTAACAAACAAAGAAAATGAACAACTTCCATTTCCATTTCCTGATTCCTTAAATCTGTAAACCAAACATGCCCTCAGTGGAACGTGGTGTGAACCACTGGGAACAGAGCTAAGCTGCATGTCAGTCATATGCTAAGGCAACCATATGGCTAGATGCATCAAAATTATGCAGCACAGCATTAGTTATACTCTGTAGTTTCTTCAATCTGCAAAGCCAGGTTCAGCTGTTTCATCTTTGAAACAAAATTCTCAAAGTTCATTTGAGATTGTTCCCATGCTTAAAACCTCTCTGCACAAGCCCAATGCTCACTTACCAAAGATTAATATGCAAATCTCTCAGTTACAAGGAAGAAACATTGCCTACAATGGAAGAGGTTCCATTGAGAACAATGTGTAAAATCTATTTGAAAAAGGAAGCTCTGTACATGAGTTAATTTCTAAGTGTAAACTAGAAATGCTGTCGAAAATAAGAACAGTATTGGAAAAATAACTGAAAATTTGCTGCTCTCTGCTCCATTCTATCACTGCCTCCTTGGTGGGTGGTCCTGAGAGTCCCTGAGAACGAACACAGGGAGCTGGCGAGACCCTCCTCTTCCCCTCTCGATGCCACCACCTCGGCGCTGTTGATTCGACACACCACCGATGCTTCTTGAGCCACTCCCTGTGCCTTCTCCCAGAAGAGGACCACCAAAAAATATAGACTGCCCCGTGTACAGCATCTCGGTCTGACCAGGAGCCCGAGACGATGGACCGGAAGCATTCTGGGAAGATACGAACCGACCGGCCTCCTGGTCCCAGTGAACTGACAGCCTCGAGTTTCCTACCATGTTCGCAACTGCTTCTTCCCCGTCTCTAGCAGACAATGGGGAACGACTGGCCGATGTCTGGTAGATCGGATTGAAGTTCCTGTTCTCTGTTGCTGAAGTGTGGTGAGGGCTGCCTAAACTGCTTGGAGTGTGGGGATAGGTGTCGAGGTCTTCTCGGCTCGCTCTGCTGGGCGGGTAAGAGCTCTCGATAGGAGAAGACCTCGGATTCCCAGGTCGAGTCTCTCTGTGCAGTCCGGTGTCCACGACACTGCTTCTGCAGCTCGCATTCCCACCGCTCGAGTAGCCGTCAGTGTCTTGCTGCACCGCCGCTCTGGAGCCTATGGGCCTCAGGACGGACGATGAGGCCCTGGCTTTCGCTGCTGCTCTCACTGCGTCGTTTGAGTCCAGCTTCGCCAGCTTCCAGGCACTGATGCGAACTGGGCGTTTCGATGACCTTCTGCTGGTTTCTGTCGGGTCAACAGTATCGGGATCCACCGTAGAAGGAATTCTGCCCGGCTGCAAGTGTGGGATTATCTCGTCCTACAAACGATGGAGGTGATGGCAAAGAATTGAGTCAGAAATCACGAAAAAAGGCTAAAAGTAATCGAGTGAGAATCTTTACCTGGTCTACAAAGATCCTTGGAGGCGTGCACCATGCACCTCTGTACTGCAGACCGGCGAGAGAGCTTCCGCTTATGGCAGTTGTTGCTGCACTCATCGGGGAGGATGGAAAGCTCTGTGGATCATCGTTCACGGACGGACCTGGTGGTTCACTTTGAGTTCTCATTGCAACAACATACTCATATGTTGTGATACCCTACAATAGTAAATGAAGTTTTGAATCTACAAAGAGGAACCCACACAGAAAGAAAATGGAGAAATCTGAAAAAAAAAAGATTCAAACCTTTCTAATTAATATCATATGGAAGAAAAATAGCTCTCCTAAAGGAACGGTAGCCAGCATAGAGAGAGCTGTACAGAAAGCCTGAGAAGAAAAGAACCTTGTCATTGTGAAAGATTTGGCGTATTATTCAGAGAAGGAGAAGAAAGTATGCCCTCTGGTGCATGAAAACATCATGTGAGAAGCAAGGTTCGCAATATCGGTATCGATATCGGAATCGGTATCTGACCCATCCTATGAGTATCGGGATCGGCAGTATCGCCGTTTTGGATCGGAGCATCAGATTTTTTGGTATCAGAAAACAAATAATTATTAATACATTATGAAAATTTTAGAAAAAATATTTTATATATTTAGGCATAATTTTAAGTATTTCTTGTGTTATTTATAGTAATTTTGGAATTAAATGAAATAGTAGTCGACATTGCCGATTGGTTTACCTGCGATAGATACGTTTTCTTCTTTTACATGCTTTTACAACCTTACTATTCTTTTACACCCTGGTTGCTTCGCCTGTTTTCATTCAACTTTTTTTGTCAAATTGACTGAAAAAGAGACAACTGATGTCAGTGTCGGTCAGTATCGGTATCGGATCGGGACATGCCAAAGTGTATCGGAATCGGCCATATCGGATCGGTAACTGCCGATACTGCAAACTATGGTGAGAAGAGACATAATTTCAAGGCTGTCTCGACTTCTAAACAAGGATACATAAGTAGAAGAGTCTATTTCCTTAAAAAATGATATAATTTCAAGGCTGACTCGATTTCTAAACAAGGATACATAAGTAGAATAGTCGATTTCCTTAAAAATGATATTGTTGATGCCTCTCACAGTGCACAGAGACATTCATGAAAATTATATTTCTCACAATAAGAATGCATGTAAATAAAAGAAGGTAACTCAAATGCTAAACTACTTTAAAGCAAGTGTCGGTTTGCAAACAAAACAAAGGGAACTCTTAAAAGCTCCCAATTATCAAAAAACGTCAACAGTATATAATAATAACTAAATTAGAAAACAAAATACAATTTTTAATATTGATCTATTATTATTATTTGAGTTTCTAAAGTACTTTCATCTCTTTGAACTGGAAGTTTTAGAAAAAAAATTCTTTTTACTTAAATTGACTTGTTCATTGAAATTCCAATCTTCTTTAATGTTTGCACCAATCAGAATAAATCACAAACTTTCCGAATAATTCGCAAATATTGTGACTATGACAAGGACATCATAAATGAAGATTTTCCAAAATACTAAGACTAGCTTGACTCTAGTTTCTTCGTGAATTAGCTTCTATGTACCTCAAGGTAAAATATTTGCATAACCCATAGAATGATAAATTTTAATCCAACCCACAAAGCCATCCTCTGCCTACCCGCCTCTAACATGGGTATGGACAAGAACAATCATATGCAGGCCAGGTATGGTAAATGGAGAACTTGAAAATTGAAATTGTAAAGGTCAGGAAAAAGCCCGCATAACCAATGTCATCACTATAGGAATACTGTGTCAGTTTTATGTGGGAGTGGTTAGAATTCTCTTTTCAGCTCTAACCATTTACCTTCCACATATACATTTAAAATATCAAAAGAAAAAACTTCATCAAAGTTGAACTAGAATAGTAGAGAAAGGAATACAAACAATTATAGGAGTCAAACAAATCATACAATCCACAGTGATGGTTAGCACGTTGACTCGTTATGAACTAACAAAAAAAAGTATGGAAATGTCATACAATCTTACTATTCTTTTACACCCTTGTTGATTCGTCTTTTTCGTTCAATTTTTGTTGTCGAATTGACTGAAAAAGAGCACCGATGTCAGTATCTGTCGGTATCGGACCGGGACAAGGCCAAATTGTATCAGTATCGGCCGATACTGCAAACTATGGTGAGAATAGACATAATTTCAAGGCTGTCTCGACTTCTAAACAAGGATACATAAGTAAATAGTCTATTTCCTTAAAATTGATATAATTTCAAGGCTGTCTCGATTTCTACACAAGGATACCTAAGTAGAAGAATCTATTTCCTTAAAAATGATATTGTTGATGCCTCTCACAGCGCATGGAGACATTCATGAAAATTATAATTCTCATAGTAAGAATGCATGTAAATAAAAGAAGGTAACTCAAATGCTAAACTACTTTAAAGTATAAAGAACCATGCACTAAAGAGTTATCAGGATTGATTTGCAAACAAAACAAAGGGAACTCTTAAAAGCTCCCAAGTATCAAAAAATGTCACAGTAAATAATAATAACTAAATTAGAAAGAAAAAAAATGCAATTTTTATTACTTGCATCTCTTTGGACAGGAAGTTTTAGATTTTTTTTTCTTTTTTACTTAAATCGACTTGTTCATTGAAATTCCAATCTTCTTTAATGTTTGCACCAATCAGAATAAATCACAAACTTTCCGAATAATTTCAAATATTGTGACTATGACCACAAGGACGTCATAAGTGAAGATTGTCCAATATACTAAGACTAGTTTGACTCTAGTTTCTTCGTGAATTAGTTTCTATGTACCTCAAGGCAAAATATTTGCATAACCAATAGAATGATAAATTTTAATCCAACCCACAAAGCCATCCACCACCTACCCGCCTCTAACATGGGTGTGTACAAGAACAATCATCTGCAGGGCAGGTATGGTAAGTGGAGAAGAACTTGCAAATTGAAATTGATCTGATCAGGAAAAAGCCCGCATAACCAATGTCATCACTATAGGAATACTGTGTCAGTTTTATGTGGGAGTGGTTTAGAATTCTCTTTTTAGCTCTAACCATTTATCTTCCACGTACACATTTAAAATATTGAAAGAAAAAAAACTTCATCAAAGTTGAACTAGAATAGTAGAGAAAGGAATACAAACAATTATAGGAGTCAAACAAATCATACAATCCACACGGTGATGGTTACTCGTTGACTCGTTACGAACTAACAACAATAAGTATGGAAATGTCAGTAATAAAAACATTCAAAACCTACTACAACAATTCGAAAAACAATTAGACACTAGTGAGTACTTTTTAAATGATTTAAGTAAACTCTAGAGTTTATGTCAATATATTCTTCCTTAGATAAGCACTTTCTCCTCAATGTCACTACATAAATATAAAATGTTGGAAAAAAAAACAGCTTATAATATTACAGCACATGCCATTAGAAGAAAGTAATGAACTTCAATTCACTGCCTTGCCAAACTCATTAAGAAATCATTTACCAAGAATAAAATGTTCAAATCCTGCTCAAGAAATAAATATCGCATAAAATACTAAGGTTTGGCTATTTATTTCTGAATTCTAACTACTAGACCGCCGAAGATTTTAGTATAATATTATTCAATGAGTCAACTCTTTCCAGACTAAAAGTTTACAAGTGTTAAAAAGTAAACACTTAAAAGAAAAAATGTTCAACTAGGGAAACCAAAGAGTTGAGGTTATATGGTATACTAGTGAATTGATTCTGCAATTGAAAAGAGGATATATATAATATGGGATAACTGAATTATTTCAAACTTGCGCGAAATGGGAGAGAAAAGATAAATTGTAATTACATACCACAATTATCGCAAAAGGAACTCGGGGGAAACCATCTCCTAGCCTGTTCGTTATCTGACTTTCGGTTGCCCTTTTGTCAACAAAGCACCTGACGAGGACAGCAATACCAACACCACATTCGAAAGCAAGCTGATAAAAAATAACCATTAGAAATAACAAGGATTTGTAACCTATAACACCATCTATTATGTGAAAGAACCAAGAATCAGGTAAGCACCAAATGAACTGTTCGACAGTGCCACCTACCCAAGCAAGGCTCATTGCCATAAGGGACAAAAATGTGATGTAGTTTTTCCTCCCAACACAATTGTTTAGCCACTGCACAAGAAGATGGACATTTATCAAGCCAAACTTTATAGACTAGACAGAAACAATACACAAAATGATCTTTGTTACATACTCGGCAATGATGATCAAATCCATCCACACACTTGTCACAACTTCTGCAGTGTTTGCTGAACTTACGAACCTAGGGAAAGAATATTCATTATCAAAAGTATCAAAGAAATAAATAATCAATATCAAATGTATGAGAATTCAGAAAAATCATATATCAAACTCTCACAGGTCATAATAGCTATGCTTAATGCACAAGAGTTTGAAAGACAAATGATCGTCCTCAATATTACATATATCCTCTAACAGAAACACATTTCAGACACATAACTAGCTGTGAATTCGGAGCGGATATAGAATGGATATGGGTAACATCATATTCATATTTGTTTCCACATCACGGAAACAGATATCGTTGGGATATAAAAATAGTGCTGTCGATATCTGGCAAATCTCAATACAGATACAGATCAAATATAAGAGGAAAAGAATACAAATAAATCAGATACAAATAAGGATTTGATATAACAGAAAATAGAAATAGGTTACATCAATTTGAAATAGGTACCAAAATAATCTACTACTACAAAGAAATTTTGTTTAGACCTATTTAAACAAGATTAAATTCAGGATTTCCTCAATGTTAAATTTCCTCCACTACATTAAAACTCTAGTGTTGGTAAGGGATGAAGGTTATATATTTATATCATTCAGCACGACCCTGGAAGTCGAAACCCATTTTATGAGTTAAGAGATGGAATCACGCAAAGCTTGAACTTGGGTTGCTCCGATACCATGTTAAAGTTCCTGCCACTATACCAAAACTCTAGAGTGTAGGGGAGGGATGAGACTATTTTTTTCTTATTCAACAATAAACAAAGTAGGGGCATTAGTAAATAACTGTTTTCTAGTCTTCTCTAGAATTTTCTTTGTATTTTGTCACTTTATAAGAGTTCTATTGAAGAAATATATGATTACCAGTTTCAGTAACATTGGTAGAATATGCATTAGTGTTCTTAGACGTGCATTATTAGCCTATTTGTTTTTTACCTTTGAAATTTTTGACCTCTGAAAATGAATAGAAGTTAATTTGCTTTGATTTTATAATTTACAGTTATTTTGTCTTCTCACCTTATTTCGATCTTCTAAAAGTCTCTTGTTAATCTCTCATGATTCATTTTCTTCTTCAATTTCTTGCTAGATTTTAACTCAGCGAGCTCATTGATCTTAACTTCACCCTCTTCCATATGAAACCCTCCAAGTGCATCAACAAAATGTAACATAAAAATGTTTGCACCAATGATGGAACATTAATACGCACGCATACACAAACAATAGTGAGATAAGATGCATGCACACTAACTTGCCGTGTATACACTTCAGAACTATGCTTATCTCCAAAATCTGACCCCAGAATATTTCACAATTAGAACATAAAGCATTCAAATTACATTTTGACAAATTAAAGCAATCAAAATAAAAACTAAATAGGTCTTAGAACAGCAAAATGCTAGTTTATCAGTTTTGAACCTCTGCATTGCACAGTGTGCAGAACAGTGCCTCATCGTTGCTAGTTTCTTGCTCGATATCATCTTTGCGACAATCTTCTTTTACCACTAAAGCAAAAAAGAGGCAGCCGATATCTGAACAAGTTGCAGATTTATGTTTCATGGTTTGTGCTTCATTCTTCAACCCTATCTTGTTGGGTTCCTCTGTAGAAACACCATCCCCTATTTTCCAAACATGAAGCCCGAAATGATAATAAATTTATCAACTTTTATAAATTACATGAACCAATTACCATTTAACCAGATTGACCTTACTTTCTGATTTATGAGTCAATCCCTCTTCAAAGCCAATTAGGATTCCAGGATCAGCGGGATCAATAGCAGTGCATCTAACATAGAGAATAAACACAGAAAGTGCCTGAAACATCAATAACAAAATGTGAGATAGCGGACGATACGAGATGAAACAAAATTTTATATGGTGAAAGCTTATGAGCATTACAGTATGTCCTTAACCAGGAAAGAAAGTTAAATGGCATGCTTACCAAAAAACTATAAATACCCACTGCGACATACTCATACAGTTTCCTTCCAAGAAATGGTGCAAAGAAAGCATAGAACGCAACCGTGAGGAGGAAGAATACTGTTATCGCCATAACCTGTTAACCAAAAGAGAACCATCAATAGAATCACAAGTGATTATAATCAATACAGCTAATAAACGAAAACCTAAGAAGAATGGACACTCCAGTATTTATGACGTGTCCTTGTCGTGTCGAACACGTATAGGACACGCACAGACACTCCAAAATAGACTAGGACACACTGAAACAGGTGTCAAATCCATGGCGCATGTCTAAAATCTGCCATGTCAAATATGTGGCCGTGCAACATAGACGAAAACAAAAAAAAGGTCTCATTCTTGAGATCGGCCTTCTCCAAATGCATAAATTTTAAGAAGTATCTATAGGTAAATTCTGCAGCTCCCATTCATATTTTTACATCCAAATTACTTTCTTAATATACATTCACTTGTAACCTATGCTAGATACCACCTGTTCGTGTTATTCATATTTATAATGTGATTCACATTAATAATACTTATACCAATCCTATCCATGCATGTCTAAACATTCTCATAAGGTATTTCTGGCATTTTCTACTAGCAGCAGGCACATCCAGTCTGCCAAGGTGTACGTAAGTTGTAACAAAACAGTAAATCTACAAGTTGTTATTCTAACTTGAAAAATATTGATAACCATAGAATATGCTAATCTAAACTATATGTACTAATACACACTTACACAAAAGAACAAAAGAGACATTAAGAGGAGATGGATGACATGGATCCTAATTATTATGTCTCAGGATCGGTAGTTATCCAAATCAACAATCAGCTCCATGTATGCAACAGTGCAAGTTCCGTTGTCATGTATAAACCATCAACAATCGCGTCATTGGTATCCACACTCCCCGCATCATGTAAAAAACATTCTAGCGTAAAACCATTGCCCTCCACATTTTGTACGGTTATTGCATCAAAGCATGCTCTAACTTTACCCAGTACCTATTACTATTAGCAGCAAGAATCTTGGTAAGGTTCTCTAACAAAATAATATAAAAAAACCTCAAATAACTTTCGCTAACAAGTCAAATTCCAAAAATTCGTGATGAGAATGAACAACTGTATTTGGTCTATTTAAAACCGTCGATGAACAAGCGACAATGCTTTATTAACCATCTTACACCAGTTGATCACACTCAAACAGAACACTGTATCAATTGGTTGGTCCAATCAAGAAAACCCGAGAGTTCCAAAACTTTTACGGTAGTTGAATTACAGCCAGTCGACTGGTTGTGGTGGTTCAGCACTTAATATTTTGTTCACTAAGGAATCTTCCACTGTGAATACAAGGGAATAACTGAATAATTAACCCCAGTCAGAAGAGAACAACACTATGACCAAGTGGAGAGAGAGCTCTCTTCCATCACTTGGAACTCAAATCATATCATATAGAAAAGAACTATTAACTTGGGTACTATGGAACTGTAACATCTGTTAAGACCATAGTTATTTAGTTTGACTAATTGTGATCCTTTCGTAGAGTGGAGTGAGTGACTTCCCAAGTTCCTCCTAGTTCTGCAGCTTCTGCCACTGGTCCGAAAGTAAGTTAGTAACAGAAAAAGCAAGTGACTTCATAAAACCTAAGCAATGTCACAAGCAAAACGGAAATGCAGCTTCAAAGCTATGGGTACTATGACTTCTAAAGTGAGAATTCAATGTTAGATCACGTTCTCAAACATGAGAGGAGGGTATTGTTTTCCTTCTATTACACAAAAATCTTCTCCCCAGCCCCACTCAAATTATTGCTAATCACACAGATGAGTAAAACATCAGCCGTCCAAGTACCACGAGGCTCCCGCTAACTTGTGTTGTTTTAGTTTCCATACTTTCTCGATAAAGCTTCAACTGAAACATCCCAGTTCTTCCGTCTTCTTTTCTCTTCCCTTCCATTTTCCTCTTGTTCTTCCTCACGTTATTCTTTATAACACAATAACAGAATAGATATCACCCCTATTTGCGCTTTATACAGCTCGGATGTCTGTTTCTGCAAGACTGGGTTATCGATTGTCACATAATTTCTTCTGGAGTGCTACTTTAAGGCCCAATTGCGCACAAATCTTCTCCCCACCCCCACTCAAACTATCCCTAACCACACGGACGAGTAAAAAACCAGTCATCCAAGTACCGCGAGACTCCCGCCTAACGCAAATCCTGGGGAAGGTCTACATCCAAGAAGCAGGGGGTTCTCCGAAACTCGGTGCAGCACCCCCCCCCCCCCCCCCCCCCCCCCCCTCTTCCTCTGTTACCTCGTGCCGTGCACACATACATTAGGACACGGAAACCAACGCCGTGTCCGTACTGTGTCGTATCAAGATAGGGTCTAGATATGCAGAGTCTCAGATACAATTCCCACAACAATCTAAAAACTCTCCTGTCATACCTACAACAACAAAACTACCCCCACATGCTACTATTAGCAACCACTACCTAAATCAGGTACAAAAACAACAACATATTCAGAATTGTTGCCAACCAACATTAACCAAAATAGTAATAACCGATAGCGGGTCAACAGCACAGAAAATAACAACAAAAATAGAAAGGATTCAAAAAAAATGATAAGAACCTGAAGAGTGTGGGCAGGGAGTTGCCAGCCATTGCGCCTAGCCATCACAACAACAACAACAACAACAACAACAACAACAACAAGAAGAGCCCAAAACTCCAGTTGCACTAGTTGTGGTTCATTGCCATGCTAGAACCCAAAATGGGGTTTTCTGCACAAACTGCAAGGAGGAGGAGGAGAAGAAGAAGAAGCATGGCAGTCAAGTTGGTTTATTGTGTGCGTTTTCTTCGGCTGGGTTTGGCAAAGGCCGGCCTGCTGGCTAAATTTACTGTCATATCCCTACATGTATTTTTATTTGCAGATGGCTCCTCTAAGATTTTCTCTCTTTTCATTTTTTTTTTTTGTGATGTTATTGACAGTCCTAAAATATCATCATGCACTCATCTTTAATTTTCTATATTCAAATTCTAAATCTACCAATTCATTAAATTTGACATTAATTTGTGCATGGAAGGAGGGAGGAGTGCAGGATGGCATTTTGAGGTGTGCCAATAATGTTAATGCATGGACATATTTGAAATTTGAATGATAGAAAATTAAAGAGGGGTGCATGATGACATTTTAGGGGTGCCAATAACGACATCTTTTTTTTGGTAAATTGCATAAAACCCACTTGATGTTTTCTTCCATTTGCAGGACATCTTTACTCTACGTTGTTAATTCAAGTTATATTAATACTAAATATTCTCGTGCTTCAAGCATTCCTTAATAAATTGTTCCGTATTTCATATTTTTCGCTCCTTTCAGTAAAAAAAAAAATTAATATTTATCATTTATTTCATTATGCACACCAGCGAATCCAAAATTTCTAGGTAGAACGAAAATACACTATATATTTTTCAACTAGAACGAAACTACACTAACTTAAATTTTAAGTAAACATCGTACAAAATTTATATGAAACGAAAAAATAAAATTAAAAGCAGCATGGTGTAGAATTTATATGAAAATTTAAAAAGAAAACGTGGCTAGAAAGATTTGAACCTCATGACCTCTTAAATAAAAAATAAAATTGCTAACCAAATAATAAAATATGGAAAATATGGCCTATGCTGGATCCGCCTGTGGATATGCACACTATTTATTTGGTACTTTGTCCTTGTTAAATAAGGGTTCAAACCAGAACCGACTCTTAGTCTAGACAACCTAAACATGGGCCTAGAACTCTATAAAAAAAATCCAGTCCACCTTAAATTATATAAATGCCCCAAAGTTATACAAATGTCCCCTAAACTTTATAAAGGTCCTCTACAATTTACATAGGCTCCAAATTTTACAAAGAACCCCTTACAAAGGCCCCTAAAATTTATAAGCATCTACTATTACAAAGATCCTTAAAATTTACAAAGGTCCCAAAAGTTACACGTAAATGCCCCTTATTTTCAGGATCATACAGGGCCTCATTTTTTCTATAGTCAGCCCTGATTCAAACCATTTTAATGTTTCAGCTTGGAAAAGTCGAGTTTTAATTCACTATTTATTTTTACAAATTTCTCTCATCCTTACCTACTTTCATTGTTTGGGATGGGTTAGGCTAAGTTTTACGTTTTGACATTTTGGTGACGTATAAATTGTCCTAGTTAAGATTATAGGGAATGAGGTATTAGTGTTTTGAAACTACCATCATGCTCAAATTTTTAAAAATAAACTTGTATATGTGCTTAATATTTTTTTAATATTAAGGATGTGTGTGGAATTTTTTGAAACTTTTGTACAATAAAGTCTTATTCCTAAACAAAAGAGCTGCACATCATCCATAATGGGAAAAAAAAATCTCGGTCTCGATACTTTTCCTCCCCAAGAAAAGAGTGTGGGATCGATGGCAATTCTAGAGGGGATGAATAGAGTGTAGCTGAAATAATATCCCCAATTAATATAATGCAGGTAAAGGCAAGTAAAGGCAGATAATTAATGCAATAATGTAAAAAACAGTAATTGAGTAATGAGATAGAAGCAATACGCAAACACCGATATTTTATCCTGATTTTTCTCTGAGAGGACTAGTCCAGACTCGAGTACTCTTGTTCGATGTTAAATACAATATTTGAAATAGTAGTTACACCGCGTGCTGTCACGCCCCAGAACCAGAATACTGGAGAGCGGGGGCAGACATAGCCAGCTACGTATAACGGAATGGAATCCACACCGCTATACGGTCACGGCTGTCTAGATATGTGAGGGTTTCACTACAATCCATCAGTCTCTTAAGGTCATAAAATAGCCTATTGTCTCAATCTCAACCAACTAATAGTAGTTACAAGATATCAGACCACCAAATACACAATAGTAAGGCGTCTCATACATTATATATTCGGAATGATCATGAAGCTAGTCGTTACAAAATGTGAGGACTAGCAAGAGTTCAGTCATACATGATCAACCCCGGGGGCTTGTCAATCATGTCACAGCCCGTAGGCAGACAGTAAGTAAGTACAATCGAGCTAACACTTGCTCGTCGGCTAAACGCCTCAAAAGAATAATTTACAATATTACAGTAGGAGAACAAAAGAAACCCACTCGATGTCCTGGTTACGCCTGGTGACCACCATCGGGCTGAAAAGCAGGGAGATCCTTTGGTGTTGCTCCGGTATCTGGCCTTACAAAACCAGCTGGGTCAGACCCCAGAAAGAGCAAGTGCCACAAAGGAGGCTTCACTTAAGAACTAAAGCCAACAAATCATTAGCATTCAACATGTAAGAAAACAACAATAAATAACGCAGATTGAGGTTTGTGCACTACCAATGCACTTGCCTCAATCAGGGAAAATAATTAAGAGAGCATCATTGACGTAAAATAACTGGAGAATCATGCTAAATAAAATATAGCTGGGCAATATATGAAGAGAAAACGAAGGTACTATTCCGGAAGCCAGGTTACAATCCTTAAACCAAACAAGGACCGAGATTGTAACCCTTCGCCTGAACAGAACTTAGTCTCTGATCATTTATTGCTAAAAGTGACAATCATTAAGGTGAAAATGAGAGAGTACAATGATAAAAGTGACAATGAAGAGTGCAATACACTAGAGTAACAATAAGGTACAATCGTTATAGTAACAATCTAGAGTGACAATCATTATAGTGACAATCTGGAGTGACAATCATTCAATCATTCTGGTACAATCTTGCAATCCATCAATTCTAGACAATACTATACTGGACTAGACTCCATCCAATCAATCACGGCCAATCATTGCCTACGGCTTTCTACATTAACTAACTAGGGTTATCACAATCCTAGTTACTAGCAAGATGCAATGAGATGCTCCAAGTAGCCACAGGCCCTGCAGCTATCCAGGTTATCCAGGTCGAATGTCCATTTATGAAGGATGCACCACATGATTGTGTGCTGGAAGTGTGCCCTACTCGTCGGTAGGCTACAAGTCCACTTAATGCGCCCAGATAACGGGATTGCCTGTAACTGGGGAACATCTCTTCATGTCTAGTGAATTATACTAGTCATTAACCTTAGTCCATTTCAGTAGGTACTCCTGACCGTGGTACTCAGGAGTCCCCTCCTAGACATGATGCATGACAGGATTAGATTATTTGTACAAGCACAATCGCCCACGGTGTCCAGGTTACTTATACGGGTCGGGTCATGTCAGGTAGTCGTCACAACAGCTATTCAAGATATATCCGGTCAGGTTATCATGCCAAGTGTACTTGTCAGGAGTGCGCCACGATGGGCCACTATCAGGTCATGTCAGGTTATTATGTCAGGAGTGCACCACTACGGGTCACTATCACGTCATGCTCAATTATCAATTTTAAACATATTAAATAAATTCATGATTTTCAAGTTCAGGACAAAAGGCGTAAGGATATAAAATGGGCGTAAAAATATACAATAAAGGGTAAATGTGTACTCAAGTTATACTGAAGTTACAAGATAAATATAACATTAATAATCGAATACAAATAATAAGACAAAGCTCGGGAAAGACTCCATGCGGCTCAGGAATCCGAGTCCATGCGGCTCAGGGAATGAGCAGGGTCCTATGCGGTTCAGGGAGTCCTAGCCTTATGCGGCTGAAGGGGGAATCGGGCTTATGCGGCTGAGACAGCACATCTCATGCGGCTCAGGGTGACGGGTCTCATGCGGCTCAAAGAACGAGCCTCATGCGGCTGGGTCCAAGCAAGGGTCATGCGGCTCAGGACGGGTCAGGGTGCATGCGGCCCGAGATGATACGGGTTCATACGGCTCAGGAATGAAGGAACTCATGCGGCTGGGAACTCAGAAGTCCATGCGGTCAAGATAACAGGGACTCATGCGGCTCTGTCTGAGCAAGGCTATGCGGCTAGATCCGAGTCAAGTCTTATATGGCTGGAAAAGACTTGCCGCATGATTGTTCATGCGGTCAAGTACTCAAGAAGTCTTATGCGGCTGGGGAATTCCATGCGGCCAGTAGAACTCGCCGCATATAGTTATGCGGCTGAGTCCATGCGGCCAGACTGTTCTTCTTCTCCAAGTTTTTCGAGAAGAAGAGCTAAGCAACCATGGCTTCCAAGCAACGTAAAACTTTCATCCAGAGCCCAAATCCGAACTTCCATAAGTCAAAATGGGGTAGAACGAGATTCTCTACAACATAGAACCCTCAAAACTCAAAAATAACAGGATTAAGTAGATCAAAACCCAAAAAATCCGAAAATAAAGTAAACTTAGATCCAGAAGAATCTAGCCATGGAAAGTAGAAATGCCAAGTTCTAAAGTAAGTTAAAATGCTGTAAGGAAGAGAATGAAGCAATAAAATTGGAGTTCCTCCATGAAGCAAGTTGCACTTGCCTAGACCTCTTCCTTCTCTCTCTCTCTGGTAGGTAAGGAAGTAAATAGAAGAAGAAGAAGAGATAAATGAAGAGAGAAAAGAAGAATAGGTAATAAATATGAGTGGTGGTGGTAGGTAGGGGGTTCACCCCTTGGTTCATGATGAACCAAGAGCAATCCCAACCGAACCAAGCCAACCCAAACCAAGAATAAACCAAGCCCAGGGAGAAAATTAAGCAAAAAAATCATGCAATACAAGAATAAATACGTACACGTATTCCAGAAATACGTAATACGAACCACAGGCATTACAACTCTACCCACCTTAAAAGAATTCCGTCCTCGGAATTTAATCAAGAGGCTAGAGGAGCAATGACAAGCTACATTAATCACATGCAAGCTATAACTAGGCAGACAATCACTCATTCAAGCAAGGAATCGAAGGCATGAGGCATAAGAAGACATTATACCTCACGAGTCAAACAAGTCGGGATATCGCGATCGGATATCATCCTCACGCTCCCACGTTGACTCACCCAAAGAGCGATGAACTCAAGCAACATGAACTAAACTAATAGTCTTGCGCTTGAGGTCTCTCTTTTTGGTCAAACAGGGACACGGGCCTATCCTCATACGAAAAGGTTGGTACCAATAACCAGTTTCGAATGACCTAGGATATGGCTCGGGTCCGGAATGTACCGTTGTAATTAGGATACATGAAATACGTCATGCACCCCGCATAATGACGGTAGAAAAGCAAGATGAGAGGACACATATACCTCTCGGTCGATTCTGAACCTGAGCCTGGGCTAGGGCAAACTGCCGCGGGTTCTGTTGCTGGAAGGTCTGGGCCTGAGTCGGCAATGGCCTCGGGAACGGGAACTGCTGTTGCTGGTGAACTGAAACTGGTGCTGGTGCTGGTCCCCTAACCGAGGGACTAGATACTGTCGATGCTGAATCAACTCTGAAAGGGCAGGACCCCACCCTATGGTCCGGTGCTCCACATAATAAACACAATCCCAACGCCTTGCGACACTCCGCTACCACGTGTCCAGGCTTCCCACAATAAGAACAGCCCATGGCGGAAGACTGTGCTTGCTTCTGTTTCTGCTGAGAGTACGTCGGAGTTGAGTGCTGAACCGACGTCACTGAGGCCGCTCGCCTCGGAGCTCCAATAGTCAAAGCCCTAGCTGCCGGGGCTGGGGCTGAAGACTGATTCATTTGACTATGGGACCGCTTCCGACCTCCGGTCCTGTCCACTATTCTCTGGGAGGTATACTCGTGCCTCCTTGCTGCTCGCAACACCGCATCATAGGTCTGATGCTCGAACTGTTCTACTGCCAATAAAATCTCCAGGTGAAGTCCCTGTTGGAACCTCTGCGCTCTGTCAAACTCGGTTGCCACCAAGGTGGGAGCAAACCGACTGAGTCTAGAAAACTCGGCCGCATAACCGTCGACCGTCCTCCCCATCTGCTTAAGATTACTGAACCTGGTCTGCAAGTCATATCGAGCCACTGCATCATAATACTTGATCTGGAACTTCTCGCTGAACACTGCCCAAGAGACAGGTGTTGTCAATCCCACTGCTTGTACGGCCCACCAACTGCGGGCTAGATCCAATAACTGTAGGCGCACCACAGCCACCTTCTCGTCTTCTGGAATCTTTGCGGCTTCAAGAATCACCTCTATATCCTGTAGCCAAGCATCGGCAGCAATGGCATCCTCGCTGCCATCGAAGAATGGAGGGTTCAGGCGCTTAAAACTGTTGACCGCACTGTTCTCTCGGGGTCCACTTCTATTCAGAGCATCTTGTACTACTTGGTACAGGGCATCTTCCTGACGATCTTGGGAAGCAAGCAACTCACGGATGAGTCCTACCAATCCTCCATCCTCTGACCCTGCTGGCTGGACGAGCTGAACTGGCGGTACTGGTTCTCCAGGAGGCACGGCTCGGGAGGCTACTGCTGAGTGTTGGGCCTGATCTTCTGGTTGCTGCTGGTCTACGGGAGGTGATCCGCCTTGCTGATCGGCAGGTCCAGGTTCAATTCCGCTGAAGAAGATGACATGGGAACAATAAGGAAGGACCAGAACAGATCAATGATTACAAGCATGTGATCAGGACAAGAATTTCAGGAATCAAGAGGATACGAGCAGAGATCAAGGGCGAGTACCGATTGAGACATCTATTCGGTAAACCCTCACACATCTTGATTAACAAGACCTGCATGGGCCACCACTTAAACCATGTCATGCCCCAGAACCAGAATACTGGAGAGCGGGGGCAGACATAGCCAGCTACGTATAACGGCGTGGAATCCACACTGCTATACGGTCACGGCTGTCTAGATATGTGAGGGTTTCACTACAATCCATCAGTCTCTTAAGGTCATAAAATAGCCTATTGTCTCAATCTCAACCAACTAATAGTAGTTACAAGATATCAGACCACCAAATACACAATAGTAAGGCATCCCATACATTATATATTCGGAATGATCATGAAGCTAGTCGTTACAAAATGTGAGGACTAGCAAGAGTTCAGTCATACATGATCAACCCCCGGGGCTTGTCAATCATGTCACAGCCCGTAGGCAGACAGTAAGTAAGTACAATCGAGCTAACACTTGCTCGTCGGCTAAACGCCTCAAAAGAATAATTTACAATATTACAGTGGGAGAACGAAAGAAACCCACTCGATGCCCTGGTTACGCCTGGTGACCACCATCGGGCTGGAAAGCAGGAAGATCCTTTGGTGTTACTCCGGTATCTGGCCATACAAAACCAGCTGGGTCAGACCCCAGAAAGAGCAAGTTCCACAAAGGAGGCTTCACTTAAGAACTAAAGCCAACAAATCATTAGCATTCAACATGTAAGAAAACAACAATAAATAACGCAGATTGAGGTTTGTGCACTACCAATGCACTTGCCTCAATCTGGGAAAATAATTAAGGGAGCATCATTGACGTAAAATAATTGGAGAATCATGCTAAATAAAATATAGCTGGGCAATATATGAAGAGAAAACGAAGGTACTATTCCGGAAGCCAGGTTACAATCCTTAAACCAAACAAGGACCGAGATTGTAACCCTTCGCCTGAACAGAACTTAGTCCCTGATCATTTATTGCTAAAAGTGACAATCATTAAGGTGAAACGGAGAGAGTACAATGATAAAAGTGACAATGAAGAGTGCAATACACTAGAGTAACAATAAGGTACAATCGTTATAGTAACAATCTAGAGTGACAATCATTATAGTGACAATCTGGAGTGACAATCATTCAATCATTCTGGTACAATCTTGCAATCCATCAATTCTAGACAATACTATACTGGACTAGACTCCATCCAATCAATCACGGCCAATCATTGCCTACGACTTTCTACATTAACTAACTAGGATTATCACAATCCTAGTTACTAGCAAGATGCAATAAGATGCTCCAAGTAGCCACAGGCCCTGCAGCTATCCAGGTTATCCAGGTCGAATGTCCATTTATGAAGGATGCACCACATGACTGTGTGTTGGAAGTGTGTCCTACTCATCGGTAGGCTACAAGTCCACTTAATGCGCCCAGATAACGGGATTACCTGTAACTGGAGAACATCTTTTCATGTCTAGTGAATTATACTAGTCATTAACCTTAGTCTATTTCGGTAGGTAATCCTGACCGTGGTACTCAGGAGTCCCCTCCTAGACATGATGCAAGACAGGATTGGATTATTTGTACAAGCACAATCGCCCACGGTGTCCAGGTTACTTATACGGGTCGGGTCATGTCAGGTAGCCGTCGCAACAGCTATTCAAGATATATCCGGTCAGGTTATCATGCCAAGTGTACTTGTCAGGAGTACGCCACGATGGGCCACTATCAGGTCATGTCAGGTTATTATGTCAGGAGTGTACCACTACGGGTCACTATCACGTCATGCTCAATTATCAATTATAAACATATTAAATAAATTCATGATTTTCAAGTTCAGGACAAAAGGCGTAAGGATATAAAATGGGCGTAAAAATATACAATAAGGGATAAATGTGTACTCAAGTTATACTGAAGTTACAAGATAAATATAACATTAATAATCGAATACAAATAATAAGACAAAGCTCGGGAAAGACTCCATGCGGCTCAGGAATCCGAGTCCATGCGGCTCAGGGAATGAGCAGGGTCCTATGCGGTTCAGGGAGTCCTAGCCTTATGCGGCTGAAGGGGGAATCGGGCTTATGCGGCTGAGACAGCACATCTCATGCGGCTCAGGGTGACGGGTCTCATGCGGCTCAAAGAACGAGCCTCATGCGGCTGGGTCCAAGCAAGGGTCATGCGGCTCATGACGGGTCAGGGTGCATGCGGCCCGAGATGATACGGGTTCATGCGGCTCAGGAATGAAGGAAATCATGCGGCTGGGAACTCAGAAGTCCATGCGATCAAGATAACAGGGACTCATGCGGCTCTGTCTGAGCAAGGCTATGCGGCTAGATCCGAGTCAAGTCTCATATGGCTGGAAAAGACTTGCCGCATGATTGTTCATGCGGTCAAGTACTCAAGAAGTCTTATACGGCTGGGGAATTCCATGCGGCCAGTAGAACTCGCCGCATATAGTTATGCGGCTGAGTCCATGCGGCCAGACTGTTCTTCTTCTCCAAGTTTTTCGAGAAGAAGAGCTTAGCAACCATGGCTTCCAAGCAACGTAAAACTTCCATCCAGAGCTCAAATCCGAACTTCCATAAGTCAAAATAGGGTAGAACGAGATTCTCTATAACATAGAACCCTCAAAACTCAGAAATAACAGAATTAAGTAGATCAAAACCCAAAAAATCCAAAAATAAAGTAAACTTAGATCTAGAAGAATCTAGCCATGGAAAGTGGAAATGCCAAGTTCTAAAGTAAGTTAAAATGCTGTAAGGAAGAGAATGAAGCAATAAAATTGGAGTTCCTCCATGAAGCAAGTTGCACTTGCCTAGACCTCTCCCTTCTCTCTCTCTGGTAGGTAAGGAAGTAAATGGAAGAAGAAGAAGAAGAGATAAATGAAGAGAGAGAAGAAGAATAGGTAATAAATATGAGTGGTGGTGGTAGGTAGGGGGTTCACCCCTTGGTTCATGATGAACCAAGAGCAATCCCAACCGAACCAAGCCAACCCAAACCAAGAATAAACCAAGCCCAGGGAGGAAATTAAGCAAGGAAATCATGCAATATAAGAATAAATACGTACACGTATTCCAGAAATACGTAATACGAACCACAGGCATTACACGTGCTTTACTCCAAAGGACACGCGAACTTCTTACAACGTCGTATTTTTATTCGAAGTCCATGAACAAACTTCAACACTATCTGAATAGCTTTGATACGTCAAGCTTGTACAACTCGAACACTTCTAATCGAAACACATCGACACTTAGAAGAATGAGAATTGTCTTGGAAATGTGAAGATTGAAAGCTCTTTCTGATATGAATGCTTATAATGAATAAAGAAGATGAAGAATGAGTTGAGTGAGTAAAATAAAAATCTCTTCTCTATTTATAGGTATTTTTGAATCAGAGTTCGGGCAGAACTCGATTAGGGTAACATTCAAATTTTCAAACATTTGGGATCCAAAAGAATATGTATTCATTCTGACCAGGAGAAATTTTAGAGAGACCAAGATCGATCCAAGTTCGGGGCGAACTCGCACCGAGTTCGGTTACTAGGCTTTCCGAATATTTTTTGGGTAAGTTTGGTTTTGTTTGAGTGAGGATGTTTTATCTAAATGCCAGTGACATCCGACTAACAAAAACCTAAACTCAAGAAAAAAAATACAGAATAAATCGAAAAATCTTGCTTGACGAGAATAGCTGCGGTCTTCTGTAGTCTTCGTACTTTACGTATCAGATTCGAAATTTTAAGTAAATTATCGAAATCAGGTTGATCGTGACGATATGGGCCAACAAAAAGAAATCTTATGTACCTCACCTCCCACGGTTTTATTGTAGCGGCGAATCAAGGGTGGCAGTTGCAGCGACGAATCAAGGGTCGAAGTTACAGCGGCGCCGATGAGGTCAATGTCGGTGAGTGATCGACTCCGACGAGGCTTTAATTAGACGACGATCAACAACCATAAGCCACATTCTACATGTAAGTTTTCAGCTCATAATATTACCCTATTAGGATTTTGAAAGTATTTCATCTTGATTTTAATTTAGACTCGAATTAGGGCTCAAATTAAAACAAGAATTATGGCTCAAGTTAGAACTCTAATTAGGACTCAAACTAAAACTCGAATTAGTTACGAAAAATGTTGGATTTAGGGAGAGAAAAGGTTGGATTTATGGCTCAAATTTAGGGCTTGATTTTTGTTGATTTGATTTTTTTGATGATCGGATCGAGATGGGTGTTTTTTGTTTTCCTTTTACATATGTCTTTGGCAAGGAGATAGGTCATTTGCAAAATTTGCATTGCTTTGCTGATGGGATCGAGATGGATGACCTTGTTTTCTTTTTTACATATAGCTCAAATTTTTTTTTAACTCAATTTGCTTATTTAAGTTGGTACTTGGTCGATTTTGTTGATTGTGTTCATTATTTAGGACTTGAATAAGCATATTTTATTTTTGTTTTGTCGAAACAATAATGGATAAGTTAGTTATAAAAAGAAAGAGAGATGGTGAAGAAAGTTTTGTGCATCTCAACCCGAAAATTCAATCGGCTAGAAATATGAGGTCTAATATGCATGAGAAGTACCACAACTTGTTGAGGCAAATATAAATGATACCATCTGATCCTCATCTCAGGTGACTCTATGCAAGTACAAATTATTCAACGAGTAAGATCTTGTCAACTAAGAAACCATAATTTTTCTTGGAGACAATTTTGAAATATTAGACGTCTCCTTAATGGTTTGATGAATTTGAGATGTGGTTGGAGTACATCATAAAAAAAGATTATGTATATTGTTTGTTCTGCTATTTATTTAAATATAAGAAAGGGGACAAAGGAGGTGACGACTGTTAGAAATTTTATTGTACCCTGTCGATTCATGAGATGAAGAACATAAATTAAATTGATTGCGGAAGCGTACCTAAATCCATTGCTTGGCTTGATGGATGTTGAAGCGATCGACTCTTTATTGGGTTCGGTCTTCCAACTTGCTATGACCCTTAATGACAAAGGTGAATCCGAATCCTTTGTCTCTCTCTTTCTGTTGATGGGGATGCAGAAGAGAAAAAGAGAGAACCTTCTCTTTGGTGGCCCTATAAGTTGGGGACCATAACCCTAATGAATACACATATTTATATATGTGTTGATATTTCTAATTTGGCCTCTCATCAAATTAGAATTATCTCCGGTATCTACACATTAATTCCATAACAATTATACCCTTAAGCCAATTTCCAAATAGACCACTTTAATTTGGCTTAATTATTTAGATAGCCCAAACACAATTAATTTTACATGTGTGGCCCCTTAATTATTGAATAATTCCAACAATCTCCCACTGGGCCACATATGTAACCTTATAATTGTGTTAACCTTAGTGAGCTCATAAAATGCTATCTTAATCCTTAGGGTATATCCGGACAATCTCGTCCATTAACCATATCAACATAGGATCAAAGCGGCATTCGTCACATATAGCGTAACTAAACCATCAATGGTCACATATACCAATATAGCTAAACGACATAGATCAATCATGGATGCGTAGCATGGAAATTATACGCAATGTGATCAATACATGTCTATTTTTAACTGGTCCTCCTTAACTTTAATGAGATCAATACTTTAACATAATGAAAACAGAATGAACTGAATTTTCATATATCTGATCAGATAAATATCCAAAATACTTTAATACATAAATGTGTCCAAAACCAAATAGCACCTAAATTCATAAAATACAAACTTCCACTATATTGTCATATTCTTAATCAACACCCATATGAGCAGTATGCTCATGAAAGACCCTGGGTGATAATGCTTTTGTGAGCGGATCCGCTAACATAGAGTTTGTCCTAATGTGCTATATGGATACTATAACCATTCTGAATTCTTTCCTTCACAACTAAAAACTTTATGTCAATATCCTTTGACTTATACAAGTTTCTGTTGTTATTGGAATACAGTACTGCTAATTTATTGTCACACCATAATTTTATGTGGTCTTTTAACATCGTACTGTAGGCGCAGCCTTGTGACAATTTCGTAACCATATTCCCTGAATAGATATCCAACAACATGTTTATAAACCTTGCTTTTATGGTGGAGAAATTATGAGTGCATGTTTAACACTCATCCAAAATATATCTCCATTAGTCAGAATACCTTAAGATCTCCAGAATTATTCGATCTCCTACAAAGAGCATATAATTTCTTGTTCTCTATTAATTACTTAAGTAGTTTGGCTGCTATCCAATGATTCATCCATATTTGCTTAAATATCTGCCTAACATCCTAATATGTACGCAATATCCTGACGCGTACATACTTGAGCATACATTAGACTCCCTACAACTGATCATGAAGGAAAAATCTATTATATTTTCTTAATTTTAAGGTTAACCTTAGGGCACTTGTTTGAGACCGAATTTGTCTCTCCTTTAACGAGAGGTGTCACCTGGTTTGCATTAAATACTTTAATCAATATACAAAACCAGAAAATTATTCTTGCTCCCACTGAACTTGTGATACACACAATCTTCAACAGTGTTCATCTCAAAACCAAACGAGATAATCACTTAAAGTACCTTTGACGAGAAGCTTGCTTGAGTTCATAAATGGATTTTGTCAATTTGCAAACCATATTATTTGGATCTTTTGACACAAAGTTTTCTGGCTGCACCATATAAATAGTTTCGTCAATATTACCATTGAGAAATGCCGTTTTGACATCCATTTGATGTAACTCAATATCAAAATGTGCAACATGTGCTATAATTGTTTTAAAAGAGTCTTTCGAAGAAAGCGGAGAGAAAGTCTCTTTAAAATCAATCCCTTCCTTTTGAGTAAAGCCTTTAGCTACAAGACGTGCTTTATACTTATCCACATGACCCTTCGAATCATTCTTGGTTCTAAATGTCCATTTGCAACCAATGGACTTCATACCTTTTGGTAATGGGATAAGTTCTTAAACTTTATTGTCTTGCATGGACTTATACTCCTTATTTATTGTATCAATCCACTTTGAGAACTGAAACTTTTTATGGCCTGACGGAAGTTGATTAGATCATCTTCCAGTATCCACAGTCTTCCTCACGTTCCTAGAGAAATATGACAAATTATCCAAAATTATATTTCTCCTTTCTCTGGTGGACCATCTTAATATTACCGGTTCTTGAGGTTGTTGAGTTTGTTCCTTAGGAATAATTACCTTATCTTGAATGGGGTGCCGCTACGTTGTCGTTGTTAAGGTATCTCAACAACGACTTATAGAGGTAATTCGACATTGTCTTATTGAGGTTCCGAATTCACTTCTTGATCATGACAGGTATAGAATCCTGCACATCGTCAAAAGTGATAGTAGGAATCGTAATTGATTCCTTCTCAAAAACAATGATCCTGACTTTATTTCTCCCCCAAACTCAACATTCTCAAAAACTATTACACTTCTCGTCTCAAAATTTTCTTTTGTGTGGGATCGTATAATTATTAACCCGTTGATTTGTCAGCATAGACAATAAAGTAGCTGCTTACAATTGAACTTTGGTCTGTATTTCCTTTACACATTAATATAGACATTAAAGTCTATAAAGTTAATAAAATCCAAATCTCATCAGGCACAAGTCGTTCAACTCTATTTCTAGAGATGTGACCTAATCGCTTATGTCATAATGAGGCTAAAAACATTTATTGTTAATTTTGCGTTTAGTACCACATGACTCCACTTGCAAGGTTTTATTGTATTAAGATGCAATAGTTTCAAGTAAATATAGGTTATAATAAATCTTAAAGGAACCGTTACCAATAATATTTGGATTTAAAGATAGACTAAACTTATTATTTCCAAATGAACAATAATAACCAAATTTGTCCATTAAGGAAACTGAAACTGAATTTCGTTTAAAAGACGGTACAATAAAAGTGTCTATCAAATCCAAATAATAATCGATTCCTAAAAATAACCTAAAATGTTCTATTGCTTTCACTTCTACCGATTTGTCGTCACCCACATAGATGTATCTTTCACCATCAATTGGCTTTCGGTAGCTCGGACAACCTTGTCTATAAACACTAATGTGGGTAGTAGCACCATAATCTAACCACCATGTGTTTCTAGGTACTAAATCTAAATTAACCTCAGAACAGACCAAATTTAGAAATGTACTTTTTTTTATACGCCATGCGTGGTACTTTGTACATTTCTTCCTTATGGGTCCTGCCTTATCACAAAAGAACAACCCTTAGTTTTATATTATTGTTTCTTTTGAGCTGGACCCTTAGCAGCTACTGTATTTATTTTTATTTTGCCCTTAAAGTTTATCCCATTAAACATGAAAATTAAAATCTTATTGGCAGATATTTTAACAACATTAACTGTAAAGAGAACAAAACAACAAAAATAACATGCTCTAATTAATAACCAAAGAGTAAAATATAGTCAAACAAATTCAAATAATGGTGAACCCCATCTCAAGATACCTAGTACATTATTAATATCAAGTCTTTGGACAGTGATATTAACTGCAAGTGGTACTCTTAGTGTAGTGATTAAACGTTGACAATAAGTCATGTCAAATAATAAGCCTATCTTTGGATCAGGTTATTATTCACATGTAAACCGTATAATTGTCACACATTTATCACCACAAGTATGTGTGCAATTCGGCCAAGTATTAACCTTCCTTTGGGCCGGCTAATACCCGCATGAATATACACACACAAACATCTGACATCCCTCGTAGACTATCTACGCAAGAGAGGTCACTTTGGCGACATCTTGTTTCAATGAGTCTACTTAGAATATTGGACAACTATTGCTAGTCATAAAAGGCACCAAAAAATTAATGTTGACTAAATTTTACAAAACTGAATCATGTCCAAAACTTTATATACATGCATATTCATAAGATTATTACTCAAATAATGTAATCAAAGCATAATCATGAATTTTAATTTGGCAAAATTGGATATTATCACTATAACAAAATTCATGAAATAATCTACGGAGGATATGCATACAAAGATAATATCAAATAATGCATAAGGATTACTTTAAATATAATAATCTATAGAAGGTCAAATATATGCATTAACAGATTATATCAAATAATCTATAAGGATTATTTTAAATAAAATAATCTACCGAAGACAAAATCCTAATTTTAATTTGAAAAACAATCATATATCTTAAAGATATCTCCTTTAATCATATGCATGTGAATTTGTTTTTGCATGAATTTATCAAAAACTATATTTCTGAATCCAAATCAATAACAATACCATAAAGAAAATGCTAAATCTGTTTTATACAATATTGATACTTAATCAGAGCTTTCCATGCTAATAATTTCTTTATATTCGAAACTATCACCTTTTGTTGCAATATTGATACTTAAACAGAATTGATACTAACATGCCAGAATCCGTAAAGACCCATAAACAGAAGTTGCAATATTGATGACCATTAGTAGATCGGTGACCGGAAGAAGCAAGAAATAGCACGTCTTACCAAATAAAACCATAAAGCAATACCTAAATTAACTCCTAACAGATCCAAAGATAAATACCAGACCCAAAAAAATTAAAAAAATAAAAAATAAAACAATGATTTAATTTATATATAAAATAAACCAGCAATATACATAAAGAGGGTTTTAATTTGTGGATCTTGATAGATCAACCAGAACCCTAAATTAAATTAGATCGAAGATCTAGGGTTTCTGAATAACAATAAATAAAAAATTGGATTCTAAACTTCGACCTCATAAATCAAACAGGAGGCTCTGATACCACTTGTTAGAAATTTTATTGTACCCTGTCGATTCATGAGATGAAGAACATAAATTAAATTGATTGCGGAAGCGTACCTGAATCCATTGCTTGGCTTGATGGATGTTGAAGCGATCGACTCTTTATGGGGAGGGGGCAGGGGAGGGGGGGAGGGGGCAGGGGAGGGTTGGGGTGGGTGCAGGGGTAGGGGGAAGGGGGCAGGGAAGGGGGGAGGGGGGCAGAAGAGGGTTGGGGGGGAAGGGGTAGGGGGAGGGGGGCAGCGGAGGGTTGGGGTGGGTGCAGGGGTAGGGGGAGGGGGGCAGGGGACGGTGCAGGAATCGGTATCGGACTATATGTATTCAATGTATATACATGTATATATACTCACACACTTACATACACACACAAATACATATATACTCACACACTTACATACACACACAAATACATATGTATATATATACTCACACACTTACATACACACACAAATACATATATAAATATATATGTATACAATGTATATACAGTTATACACACAAATACACATATATATACAATCCAAAATCCATTTGAAATTCATTTTAAGAATCTGAAATATTGACGATATATACCCAAGGTTCACAATATCGGTATCGGAATCGGTATCGGACTATTCCTATGAGTATTGGTATCGGCGATATCGGTAGTATCGGCGGTATCGTATCGGAGTATCGGACTTTGGTATCGGAAAACAAATAATTATTAATAAATTATTTACATTTAAAAACATATATTTTATACATTTAGGCATAATTTTAAGTATTTCAGCGTTATTTCTTAGTAGTTTTGAAATTATATGAAATAGTAGTCACCCTTACCGATTGGTTTTGCCGAATTGACCGGAACAAAGACCCCCAATGTCGGTATCGGTCAATATTTGGTATCGGTCTGTATCGGATCGGAACATGCCAAACCGTATCGGTATCGGCCGTAGGTTGACTAAGGTTGACTATTTTGACTGAAAGTCAAAGTAGAGTCAACATCTGACCTAGATTGGACTAAGAGTTGACAAAGTCAACTGTAAGTCAACCCTTGACCTAGTTTGACCTTGTTTGACTTTGTTTGACTTAGCTTGACCTTGTTTGACTTTGTTTGACTTAGTACAACTTAGTTTGACCTAGATTGCATATCATTGTTATTAGTAACTGTCCGCTACTAATGTGTGTCCCATAATAAGACATAATATACGAATTTGTGCCTGTTGGATAATGTGTGTCCATCTTTGCAGAATTATTTCTAAATGGATATGAATTACTACTTGCAGAATCGTTCATGGATGTACAATCATCGTCCTGATGATATGTGTGGTGTGCGGGATGAATACATAGCGGGAGTAGAGCAGTTCCTGCAGTTTGCTAAGGCGTTCCATCAGTACATGGACGGCACTAAAATTAAGTGTCCCTGTGTGAAATGTCATAACGTGAAATATTATCCAGAAGTGAAAGTGACATATCATTTGTACTCGAGGGGTTTCACGCCTAATTACTATCAGTGGACCGCACACGGAGAACTTGTGTCTTTAGCATCAGAGTCGGAGCCTTACGTTGAGCCGTATATGCATGCGGGACCTAATTTTGTTTCAGATAATCATGCATACGACGACGGGTGCGTGAACATGGTTTTCGACGCTGCGGAGCCTATTTTCGTTCATGATGCACCTGAGGAGGCACCGAACGCCGATGCTGTACAGTTCATGGAGTTGCTGGAGAATGCAAGGACTCCATTGTATCCTGGTTGTGAGGATCATTCACCGTTGGAGGTGGTTACAAGACTGTTGAGCAGTAAGTCAGATTTTAACATGTCGCAAGAATGCTACAACCGAGTGTTGGAGTTGATTATAGAGATCTTGTCGGCGGGTGCTAAGTTGCCTAAAGACTTCTATCGGTCTAAGAGGATGGTGAGATCGCTCTGGATGGGATACGAGAAAATCGATTCCTGTCGCAATGGGTGCATGCTGTACTACAAAGACGACAAGGACGCAGATGTGTGCAGATTTTGTGGTGCTGATCGCTATAAGACAACTAGTACAGGAAGGTCTACCGGTGCAAGAAGACCGACCGATTCAATGTACTACTTGCCTTTAACGCCGCGGTTGCAAAGATTATTTATGGTGAAAGAGACGGCCGAAAATATGAGTTGGCACATGCGAGAACAGATTGAAAGAGTGTTGGATCACCCATCCGATGGAGAAGCGTGGAAGCACTTTGATCGAGTGTATCCTGATTTTGCTTCAGATCCGCGTAATGTCAGGTTGGGACTATCTTCTGACGGTTTTACTCCTTTTGGTCTTTCGGGATCCCAGTATTCGTGCTGGCCTGTGATTGTCACTCCGTATAACCTACCGCCTTGGATGTGCATGAAGACTCAGTACATGTTTCTAACCGTTATAATTCCTGGTCCGAACAATCCCAAGAGGAACATTGACGTGTACTTACAGCCTTTGATAGATGAGTTGAATCAGTTATGGGAAGTAGGCGCTAACACGTATGATGTATCCAGGAAGCTGTCACGCCCCAGAACCAGAATACTGGAGAGCGGGGGCAGACATAGCCAGCTACGTATAAGAAATGGATTCCATCTCGCTATACGGTCACGGCTGTCTAGATACATGAGGGTTTACTACAAGCCAACAGTCTCCTATGGTCATGAACAAGCCTAGTGTCTCAATCACAAGCAAGTAAGTAAATGTTACAAGATGTATGATCATTAAATATACAATGATAAGGCGTCCCATATATTATATATTCAGTTGATCATGAAGCTAGTCGTTACAAAATATTAGGACTAGCAAGAGTTTAGTCATACATGATCAACCCTAGGATCTGTTAATCATGTTACAGCCCGTAGGCAGACAGTAAGTAAAGTGCAATCGAGCTAAACAGGTGCTCGTCGGCTAAACGCCTCAAAAGAATATTTTTACAATAGAGTGGAAGAGCCAAAAATAACCCACTCGTTGCCAGGGTTCCGTCTAGTGGCCACCATCTGGCTGGAAGGTCGGTAGATCCTCTGGAGCTGCTCCGAAATCTGGCCATACAAAACCAGCTGGGTCAGACCCCAGAAAGAGCAAGTGCCACAAAGGAGGCTTCACTTAAGAACTAAAACCAGCAATCAGCACAAGATATAAATATAAATAAAATAAGGACTGGAATAAAAGGAAACATATCAGGATGATATACGACGAGATAACCATGGAACTATTCAGATAACCAGGTTACAACCCGTAAACCAAACAAGGACCGGGGTTGTAACCCTTCGTCTGAACAGAGCTTGGAATTCTCACAATTTATCGGTAAAATAAATACAAGTATTCTGGTCATGTAATAGTCTGGAACAAGATCAGGGCAAGACTAGACTTGTTAGACTCCATCCAATCATTTCACGGCCAAGCAAGACCTACGGCTTGATACTTTAACTAACTAGGGTTATCACAGTCCTAGTTACTAACAAGATGCAGTGAGATTATTCCACAGCCACAAGCCCTGCAGACCATCCAGGTTCCCCGGGTTAAAAGATTAGAGTTGAATTCAGGTGGGTACATCATCCAGGAAACGAATGTACCCTTAGGTAGCTTGAAGGGTGCAACACATGACAGTGTGCTGGAAATGTGCCCTACTCGACGGCAGGCTACAGATCCCAAGGCGTGCCCAGGTAACGGGATTGTCTGTAGCTGGGAAATCTCTTCATGACTAATGTATTAATCTAGTTATTAGTCCTTAGTTTATTTCAATAGGTACTCCTGACCGTGGTACTCAGGAGCTCCCTCCCTAGACATGATGCAAGACAGGACTGGTTTATTTATACAGGCACAATCACCCACGGTGTCCAGGATTAATTATACAGGTCATGTCATGTCAGGTAGCCGTCGCAACAGCTTATCAAGATAATCATGTCAAGTGTACTAGTCAGGAGTGCGCCACGACGGACCACTATCAGGTCATGTCAGGTTACTCATGTCAGGAGTGCACCACTACGGGTCACTATCGTGTCAGGCTCAGTTATCAATTCCAAACATATCAAGCAAACTCGTGATTATCAAGTTCAGGACAAAAGGCGTAAGGATATAAAATGGACGTTAAATATCTAATAAAATATCAATATACAGGGCTACAAATCCAGGATAAGAAAAATAAAACCAAACTGACATGCTAATATAAGATCATGTCTGCCAAAGGCCATACGCTCAGGTAGGCATACGCTCAGGTAAGCATACGCTCCCAAAGGGCAGCGTAAAAGGCAGCGTATGGGGGTCACAAAGCTCTCGGGTTAAAGCAGGGTGACAAGATAGGCTAGCGTATGCTCAAGCCAGCATACGCTCAAAGTCAGCGTACGCCTTGCTCGCTCAAGCTAGCGTACCAAGGTACGCGTACGCTCAAGCTAGCGTACGCTCAAGCTAGCGTACGCTCAAGACATGCTGCCAACAGGCAGCGTATCAAAGTGAGCGTACGCTCACTAAAGAGCAGCGTACGAAGGCACGCGTACGCTCGCTAAAGAGCAGCATACGAAGGCTAGCGTACGCTCGCTAAAGAGCAGCGTACGAAGGCTAGCGTACGCTCGCTAAAGAGCAGCGTACGAAGGCTAGCGTACGCTCGCTAAAGAGCAGCGTACGAAGGCTAGCGTACGCTCGCTAAAGAGCAGCGTACGACTCAGCGGCATAAGCTAAAAAGCTAGCTCACTGTTCACAGTCTTCTCCAAAGGGCAAGAACAACAAGAACAGCAAGGGCTCCATGGATGGAACCCAAAACTCCAAATGCTCATGACTTGGTCAAAACAAGTCCGAATCCAACTTCCAAAGGTCAAAATTGGGTAGAATAAAATTATCTACAACATGGAACCATCAAAACTTGAAAACAAGGAGTTTGATAGATCAAAACCACCAAAATCCGAAAATACTAAATTGTAGATCTACAAGAATCAAAGCCTCAAAACAGAAAAAGACAAGTTCTAATGTGTCTAAGAATCATGAGAAGAAGCTAATGGAACCATAAAAATGAGTTCTCTTGTGGAAGCAAGTTGCACTTGCCTAAGGGTTGGAGAGTTATGGAGAGAAAGGAAGAAGAAGAAGAAGAACAAATAAATGAGAGTTATGGAAGAGAGAGAAGGTTGGTGGGGAAATAAATATCATGGGTTGGTGGTAGGTAGGGGGTTCACCTTGGTCCATGATGGACCAAGCAACCAGCCGGCCAAACCAAACCAACCCAAACCAAGAGTTAAACCAAGCCAAGAAAACTAAACAAGGAATAATACAAGAAAATACGTACACGTATTTCCAAAATACGTAATACGAACAACAGGCATTACAACTCTACCCACCTTAAAAGAATTCCGTCCTCGGAATTTAATCAAGGGGCTAGAGGGGCAAGAACAGGCTATACTAATAACAAGCAAGCTATACTAGGCAATCAATCAATCATGCAAGCAAGGAATTGATGGCATGAGGCATAAGAAAGACATTATACCTCACGAGTCAAACAAGTCAGGATATCGCGATCGAATATCTTCCTCACGCTCCCACGTTGACTCACCCAAAGAGTGATGACCCCAAGCAACTCGGACTAACTTGATAGTCTTGTTCTTGAGGATCTTCTCTCTTCGATCCAATATAGACACGGGCCTCTCCTCATACGAAAGGTTGGTACCAACAACCAATTCCGAATGATCCAGGATGTGGCTCGGGTCCGGGATATACCGCCGTAATTGGGATACATGGAACACGTCATGCACCTCGCTTAGCGACGGTGGAAGAGCGAGACGATAGGATACATCTCCTACTCGCTCCAGAATGTCAAACGGTCCTATATACCTAGGACTAAGCTTGCCCCGTATGCCAAAACGAATGACGCCACGGTTAGGCGAAATCCTCAGAAATACATGATCGTCGACCGAGAACTCGAGAGGGCGCCGATGAGAATCGGCCCAATGGCGCTGGCGATCTTGGGCAACTCGAAGGTGATCTCTGACTCGCCTGACCACCTCAACGGTCTGAGCAATCATTTCTGGACCGAGCATCTGCCTCTCTCCAACGTCATTCCAGGCTAGCGGGGATCTGCACTTCCTGCCATACAGTGCCTCGAACGGTGCCATCTGGATACTGGCCTGGAAACTATTGTTGTATGAGAATTCCACCATGTGCAAATGATCTTCCCATGAACTACCGAAGTCAAGCGTGCAAGACCGCAACATGTCTTCAAGAGTCTGGATCGTGCGCTCCGACTGTCCATCTGTCTGCGGGTGATATGCTGAACTGAACTGGAGATGAGTCCCCAAACTCTCTTGCAAGCTACGCCAAAAGTACGACGTAAATCTTGAATCTCGGTCCGAGGTGATACTGACTGGCACTCCGTGCAATCTGACAATCTGCCTGAGGTACATCTCTGCTAACTGAGCCGTCGACTGACCAACTCTGAATGGAAGAAAGTGAGCCACCTTCGTGAGCCTGTCAACTATAACCCAGATAGCATCTCTACCAGCTGGGGATCTAGGTAATCCAGTCACAAAATCCATGGTCACATGCTCCCACTTCCATTCTGGAATTGGTAAGGGCTGAAGAAGTCCAGCCGGTCTCTGATGTTCGGCTTTAACTTGTTGGCAAACCAAACACCGAGAGACAAACCGAGCTATCTCCCGCTTCATGCCATTCCACCAGAAATGCTGCCGGATATCACGGTACATCTTCATACTGCCGGGATGGATGGAATACTGCGAACTGTGCGCCTCTGACATGATCTCCTGTCGGATATCTCCGCTGGGTACACAAAGATGCTTACCATGCCTAAGTGTACCATCCTTATGAATACATAACTCTGGTCTTCGTCCTGCTTCACACTCTGCTCTGAGTCGCTGAAGCTTGGA
This sequence comes from Iris pallida, assembly GCA_029216955.1. Taxonomy (NCBI): domain Eukaryota; kingdom Viridiplantae; phylum Streptophyta; class Magnoliopsida; order Asparagales; family Iridaceae; genus Iris; species Iris pallida. Next base: position 29,275,700 of record JANAVB010005598.1, read on the forward strand.
ATCTGCCGACTGTGCCATCCGGATCCTCTCGACTATAGTGGACTGAACTTGCATACTGGCCATCAACGCCACACTGGAAGGGAGAACAACTTTAATACCCATCTTCTGAAGATCCGCTAACAGCTCTGGTTGCGCTGTTAGGAAATAAGCTCCGGCTCTTCTGCTTAATGCATCTGCTACGACATTGGCCTTCCCAGGATGATACTGCAAGCTGATATCATAATCCACAAGAAGCTCCAGCCACCTCCTCTGACGCATGTTAAGATCCTTCTGGGTGAAAACATACTTCAGGCTCTTGTGGTCGGTAAAAATCTCTACCCTATCTCCATACAAGTAGTGCCTCCACAACTTAAGTGCAAACACCACTGCTGCCAGCTCCAAGTCATGGGTTGGGTAATTCCTCTCATGATCACGAAGTTGTCGTGACGCATAAGCTATTACCTTCCCATGCTGCATCAGAACACATCCTAAACCTCTGCCTGAAGCATCACAGTACACTGAGAATCCTCCGGTTCCATCTGGAAGCGTAAGAATAGGAGCTGTTATCAGGCCTCGCTTCAACTGCTCAAAAGAACTCTGACACTCTGCTGTCCAAGCAAACTGTGCATCCTTGCGGGTCAACTGCGTCAATGGTGCTGAAATTCGAGCAAAATCCGAAACAAACCGCCGGTAGTAGTCGGCCAATCCAAGAAAACTACGAACCTCTGCAACTGTGCTGGGCACTGGCCATGACTCAATAGCCACAATCTTCTGGGGATCCACTTCTACTCCTCCTCGAGTGATGATATGACCCAAGTACGAAATGCGATCGAGCCAGAACTCGCATTTACTGAACTTGGCATATAACTGGTGCTCTCTGAGAGTCTGAAGAACCACACGAAGATGCTGCTCATGCTCCGCCTCACTCTTGCTGTAGACCAAAATGTCATCCAAGAACACGATCACAAACTGATCCAAGTAAGGCATGAAGATGCAATTCATGAGGTCCATGAATACTGCCGGCGCATTGGTTGCTCCAAAAGGCATAACAAGGAACTCCCAATGCCCATATCTCGATCTAAAAGCTGTCTTCGGGATGTCCTGCTCTCTGACTCTGATCTGGTGATATCCTGAGCGCAAGTCAATCTTCGAGAATACTGATGCCCCCTTGAGTTGATCAAACAAGTCATCTATCCTCGGAAGAGGGTATCTGTTCTTGATTGTCACTGAGTTCAAGGTACGATAATCAACACATAACCTGGACGTACCATCCTTCTTTTTCACAAGAAGCATCGGGGCTCCCCAAGGCGATCCACTAGCACGAATGAATTCCTTGGTTCTAAGCTCTTCAATCATCTTATACAAGATCTCCAACTCTGATGGCGCCATCCTGTAGACTCTCTCTGATACTGGGGCTGTCCCGGGAATCAAGTCTATAGTGAACTCGATCTCCCGCTCCGGAGGCATACCTGGAAGCTCCTCTGGAAAAACATCTGGGAACTCGTCCACTATCCTGGGCAACTGAACTGCTGCTACTGCCATCCGCAATATCGGAGGAGAAGGCTCAACCTCACCTCGAGAGAAAGAAAACTCCGGCTCTCCTGGAATGCTAAAAACAACCCTACCAATATGGCAGTCTATTCTAGCATACCGGTTCCTCAACCAATCCATCCCTAGGACCACATCATAATCGACCATCGGGAACTCTATCAATCTAGCGGGGAATTCTCTACCGCTAACTACGATCCGACACGAGGAAAACACTCTATCTACTCCCACAAGTCCGTTACCAGTAAGTATATTGAGCCTTACTGATAATGACTCGGGCTCCAATCCTACCCGTGTCGCGAATCGTGCAGACATAAAAGAATGCGATGCACCAGAATCAAATAAAGCTGAAGCTGGAAAGGAGTTGACGAGAATAGTACCTGCCACTACCTCACCTGGTGCCAATTCTTCCTCCACGGTCATCACTATAGCCTGACCGTGCCCTCGGGGTGCTGGTCCCCTCTGCTGATATCCTCGCTGCCTGCTCTGACTCTGGGCTTGGGCTTGTGCATACTGCTGGGGGTTCTGCTGCTGGAACACTTGGGTCTGAGGCGGCAAGGGCCTCGGCAATGGATACTGCTGCTGCTGGACCGGAGCTGGTCCTCTCACCGAAGAGCTAGAAAGGTTGGACGATGATGAACCACCCCTATTCGGACAGGATCCAACCCTATGGTCTGGTGCTCCACAAGCCAGACACAATCCCTGTGTCCTGCGACATTCTGCCACCACATGGCCTGGCTTCCCACAATGAGAACAACCCACTGCGGAAGATTGCTTCTGCTTCTGCTGCTGAGGGTACGTCGGGGTTGAATGCTGAACCGACGTCACTGAGGCTGCTCGTCTCGGAGCTCCAATAGTCAAAGCCCTAGCTGCCGGGGTTGGTGCTGAAGACTGATTCATCTGGCCGTGAGATCTCTTCCGACCTCCGGTCCTATCCACAATCCTCTGGGAGGTATACTCATGCCTCCGGGCTGCTCTTAAGACTGCATCAAAAGTCTGATGCTCAAACTGCTCAACTGCCAATAAGATCTCCAGGTGAAGTCCCTGCTGGAACCGCTGGGCTCTATCATACTCGGTTGCCACCAAGGTGGGAGCAAACCGACTGAGTCTGGAAAACTCGGCCGCATATCCGTCGACCGTCCTGCCTCCTTGCTTCAGATTGGTGAACCTGGTCTGCAGATCATACCGAGCCACGGCATCGAAATACTTGGTCTGGAATCTCTCTCTGAACACTGCCCATGGAATGGGTGCTGCTAACCCAACTGCCTGCGCTGCCCACCAGCTGCGGGCAAGATCTAACAACTGCAGGCGCACAACTGCCACCTTCTCGTTCTCTGGAGTCCTGGCTGCTTCTAGAACCACCTCTGTGTCCTGAAGCCATGCATCTGCTGCGATAGCATCTTCACTACCGTCAAAGAATGGAGGGTTCAAGCGCTTGAAGCTGTTAGCCGCGCTGTTCCCTGGATGACCGCCTCTGGTCAAAGCATCCGCCACTGCCTGTTGCAATGCATCTCCACGACGATCTTGAGAAGCTATCAAGGTCCTGACGAGCCCTACCAAAGTGCCGTCATCATGTTCTACAGGTTGAACTGGCTGGACTGGTGGCTCTCCGCCAGAAGGTACGACTCTGGAGGCTACTCCGGAATGCTGGGCTTGATCTCCAGGTTGCTGCTGGTCCGCGGGAGGTGCTCCGCCTTGCTGATCGGCCGGGTCAGGTACTATGCCGCTGAAGAAGACGACATAGGAAACAATAAGAAAGGACCAGGACAGATCAACGATACAAGCATATGATCAGGACAAGAATCCAGGGATTCAGAAGATACGAACAGAGATCAAGGACGAATACTGATTGAGACATCTATTCGGTAAACCCTCACATATCTTGATTTACAAAACCTGCATGGGCCACCACTTAAACCATGTCACGCCCCAGAACCAGAATACTGAAGAGCGGGGGCAGACATAGCCAGCTACGTATAAGAAATGGATTCCATCTCGCTATACGGTCACGGCTGTCTAGATACATGAGGGTTTACTACAAGCCAACAGTCTCCTATGGTCATGAACAAGCCTAGTGTCTCAATCACAAGCAAGTAAGTAAATGTTACAAGATGTATGATCATTAAATATACAATGATAAGGCGTCCCAAATATTACATATTCAGCTGATCATGAAGCTAGTCGTTACAAAATGTTAGGACTAGCAAGAGTTTAGTCATACATGATCAACCCTAGGATCTGTTAATCATGTTACAGCCCGTAGGCAGACAGTAAGTAAAGTGCAATCGAGCTAAACAGGTGCTCGTCGGCTAAACGCCTCAAAAGAATATTTTTACAATAGAGTAGAAGAGCCAAAAATAACCCACTCGTTGCCAGGGTTCCGTCTAGTGGCCACCATCTGGCTGGAAGGTCGGTAGATCCTCTGGAGCTGCTCCGAAATCTGGCCATACAAAACCAGCTGGGTCAGACCCCAGAAAGAGCAAGTACCACAAAGGAGGCTTCACTTAAGAACTAAAACCAGCAATCAGCACAAGATATAAATATAAATAAAATAAGGACTGGAATAAAAGGAAACATATCAGGATGATATACGACGAGATAACCATGGAACTATTCAGATAACCAGGTTACAACCCGTAAACCAAACAAGGACCGGGGTTGTAACCCTTCGTCTGAACAGAGCTTGGAATTCTCACCATTTATCGGTAAAATAAATACAAGCATTCTGGTCATATAACAGTCTGGAACAAGATCAGGGCAAGACTAGACTTGTTAGACTCCATCCAATCATTTCACGGCCAAGCAAGACCTACGGCTTGATACTTTAACTAACTAGGGTTATCACAGTCCTAGTTACTAACAAGATGCAGTGAGATTATTCCACAGCCACAAGCCCTGCAGACCATCCAGGTTCCCCGGGTTAAAAGATTAGAGTTGAATTCAGGTGGGTACATCGTCCAGGAAATGAATGTACCCTTAGGTAGCTTGAAGGGTGCAACACATGACAGTGTGCTGGAAATGTGCCCTACTCGACGGCAGGCTACAGATCCCAAGGCGTGCCCAGGTAACGGGATTGCCTGTAGCTGGGAAATCTCTTCATGACTAATGTATTAATCTAGTTATTAGTCCTTAGTTTATTTCAATAGGTACTCCTGACCGTGGTACTCAGGAGCTCCCTCCCTAGACATGATGCAAGACAGGACTGGTTTATTTATACAGGCACAATCACCCACGGTGTCCAGGATTAATTATACAGGTCATGTCATGTCAGATAACCGTCGCAACAGCTTATCAAGATAATCATGTCAAGTGTACTAGTCAGGAGTGCGCCACGACGGACCACTATCAGGTCATGTCAGGTTACTCATGTCAGGAGTGCACCACTACGGGTCACTATCGTGTCAGGCTCAGTTATCAATTCCAAACATATCAAGCAAACTCGTGATTATCAAGTTCAGGACAAAAGGCGTAAGGATATAAAATGGACGTTAAATATCTAATAAAATATCAATATACAGGGCTACAAATCCAGGATAAGGAAAATAAAACCAAACTGACATGCTAATATAAGATCATGTCTGCCAAAGGCCATACGCTCAGGTAGGCATACGCTCAGGTAAGCATACGCTCCCAAAGGGCAGCGTAAAAGGCAGCGTATGGGGGTCACAAAGCTCTCGGGTTAAAGCAGGGTGACAAGATAGGCTAGCGTATGCTCAAGCCAGCATACGCTCAAAGCCAGCGTACGCCTTGCTCGCTCAAGCTAGCGTACCAAGGCACGCGTACGCTCAAGCTAGCGTACGCTCAAGCTAGCGTACGCTCAAGACATGCTGCCAACAGGCAGCGTATCAAAGTGAGCGTACGCTCACTAAAGAGCAGCGTACGAAGGCACGCGTACGCTCGCTAAAGAGCAGCGTACAAAGGCTAGCGTACGCTCGCTAAAGAGCAGCGTACGAAGGCTAGCGTACGCTCGCTAAAGAGCAGCGTACGAAGGCTAGCGTACGCTCGCTAAAGAGCAGCGTACGACTCAGCGGCATAAGCTAAAAAGCTAGCTCACTGTTCACAGTCTTCTCCAAAGGATAAGAACAACAAGAACAGCAAGGGCTCCATGGATGGAACCCAAAACTCCAAATGCTCATGACTTGGTCAAAACAAGTCCGAATCCAACTTCCAAAGGTCAAAATTGGGTAGAATAAAATTATCTACAATATGGAACCATCAAAACTTGAAAACAAGGAGTTTGATAGATCAAAACCACCAAAATCCGAAAATACTAAATTGTAGATCTACAAGAATCAAAGCCTCAAAACGGAAAAAAACAAGTTCTAATGTGTCTAAGAATCATGAGAAGAAGCTAATGGAACCATAAAAATGAGTTCTCTTGTGGAAGCAAGTTGCACTTGCCTAAGGGTTGGGGAGTTGTGGAGAGGAAGGAAGAAGAGAAAGAAGAAGAAATAAATGAGAGTTATGGAGGAGAGAGAAGGTTGGTGGGGAAATAAATATCATGGGTTGGTGGTAGGTAGGGGGTTCACCTTGGTCCATGATGGACCAAGCAACCATCCGACCAAACCAAACCAACCCAAACCAAGAGTTAAACCAAGCCAAGAAAACTAAACAAGGAACAATATAAGAAAATACGTACACGTATTTCCAAAATACGTAATACGAACAACAGGCATTACAGAAGCAGAATTTTCAGATGAAGGCAACCCTTATGTGGACCATCAACGACTTTCCGGCTTATAGAATGTTATCTGGATGGAGCACTCATGGCCATCTCTCATGTCCGTATTGCATGGACCGTAGTAAGACTTTCCGCTTGAAATACGGAGGAAAACCGTGCTTCTTTGATTGTCATCGGCAATTTCTGCCAAAAGATCATCCGTTCAGAAGGAACAGGAATGCATTCCTTGCCGGCGTTGTAGAGAAGGGTGATCCACCGCCAAGGTAGTATGGAGCCACGATATGGGAGGAGGTTAAAGATTTTCCAAGTGCTATCGAAGATCCTATAATTGGGTACAAGTACGATGGATTTGGTAGAGATCATAACTGGACAAAGAGGAGCATATTCTGGGATCTGCCATACTGGAGTACCAATCTGATCAGACATAATCTTGATGTCATGCATATTGAGAAGAATGTGTTTGATAACATAATTAATACTGTGATGGACGTAAAGGGAAAAACGAAAGACAATCCCAAGGCTAGGTTGGACTTAGAAGAAATATGCAAACGCCCTGCGTTGTATTTGATACAGCAGAATGGAAAACAGTTCCTGCCGAAGTCAATTTTCTCGCTGGACAAGGAGGATAAAGTGAGACTTTGTCGGTGGATCCAGGGCCTAAAATTTCCAGACGGATATATGTCAAATCTGAGAAGATGTGTCGATCCGAAGGAAAACAAATTGACGGGTATGAAGAGCCACGACTGTCACGTATTCATGGAGAGGTTAATTCCGATTACATTTCGGGAATTCTTACCGCAGGCAGTTTGGGATCCATTGACGGAGCTTAGCATATTCTTCAGGAATCTTTGTTCTAAGAAATTGCTCGTTGATCGTCTAGAAAAGCAAGAAAAGGGCATTGCGGTAACACTATGCAAGCTAGAGAGGGTGTTTCCTCCTGGATTCTTCGACTCTATGGAGCATTTGCCGATTCATCTATCCTATGAGGTACGTGTTGGTGGACCCGTCGAATATCGATGGATGTACCCGTTCGAGCGACATTTGAATCACCTAAAAAGAAAGGTGAAAAATAAGGCACGGGTCGAGGGTTCTATTTGTGAAGCCTATGTTCTCGAGGAGATTACAAACTTTTGTTCGATGTATTTTAAGCCTCATGTTGCAACTAATAGAACGAGAGCTTCCAGAAACGACGATGGAGATCATGAAAGTAATGATACAATACTGAAGGTATTCAATGCTCCAGAAAAGCCATCGGGTAAAATGAAGAAGAGATATCTGAACGATGATGAGCTAAGGGCTGCTCAGGTGTATGTATTACTCAACTGCGACGAGGAGGAAGTAGAGAAACTTGAGGGGTAAGTAAATAATACGTCTACATTATTTTAATAATGTTGAGAATAATACTATTATATTAATTGCACGATGTTATTTTCAGCATATTTAATGATGATGTGAGGTCAGGTAGGCCACACATAACAGAAGAAGAACTAGAACAAGAAATGAGGCGTTATTTTCCATCATGGTTGAGTGCATATGTAAGACTTGAGAACTCTGTAATTACCTTTCTGTATATGCACTTGATTTAGAATGAGCTTAATTGCTTCTTTCGTGGTATTTAGGTCGATCGTCCATACGCAAGACTTGAGAATGAGTCTATTAGAACGCTAGACAAGGGACCAATTTATTCTGCAAAAATATGGCCAAGCTACTGTGTTAATGGGTTTAGGTTCAAGTCAACAACTTGCCCGATCAGAGACAACTTTGTGGATCTCGACTCCACCAAAAACAGTTGTTTGTGTATCAGATCTTCGAACTACAAAGATGTTGATGCGGACAACGATTTCTATGGCGTGCTACGGGAGATCGTGGACCTGACATATAGTTATGGAATAGAGCCTGCTAAGATTGTGTTATTCAGGTGTGATTGGTTCGATCCGATTGAAGGTCAGGGTTGGAAAGTAGACAAGCACGGTCTTGTTGATATAAACTATCGGCGTCGATATCAAGCCTATGAACCATTTGTCCTATCAAGTCAGGCTCAGCTCGTGTACTTCACAAGTTATCCTAAACGGGAAACAACAAGGTCGGACTGGTGGGCAGTATGCAAGACCAAAGCTAGAAATACCTTTGAGGTTGACGATATAGCTTATCAACGGGATGAACTACCTCTTGTAACAAATATTATAGAAGTGGACACGACGGAAGTTCCTCATTACACATCTAATTGTGTAGAAGAAGTAGAATTATCTGAAGAGGAAGATGCAGATGAAAGTGAAGATGTAGAGGAGGAAGAAGAAGAAGAAGAAGAAGAAGAAGAAGAAGAAGAAGAAGAAGAAGAAGAAGAAGATGAGCTAAACGAACTAGATGAATTTTCAGAAGAGGATTAAAATCTGTGATGTCTATCATATAAATATGTATTTTTGTAATAATAAATCTGTGACACTTTAGTGACACTTTTATCTGTGACCATGATATTTTTCAAAAATCTGTGATGTCTATCATATAAATATGTATTTTTGTTTTATTGTCGTATGTTATTATCAGGTATGACTAGACCAGGAGGACGACGCGAAGGATTATATATTAGCCAGTCCCGTCAGCCTCGGGCTGGGGATAGAGACGGCAGTTCTGTACCCTCATCCTCATCTCCGAGTACGCCATTGTACCGTTCTGTTCCCGGTCCATTACCGGGACAGGGCAGTTCCAGCAGGTTGCCGACTCCTCCCTCGTCGTCCAGCCTTCCTGATCCCTCGTCCAGCATCCCCGATCCCCCGTCCAACATTCCTCCTGTCGACGGCTCTATGGGGGGAGCCGACGCCGAGCATATGGAGGCCGGCGATCAGACTGAACCTTCCAGGCAGGAGGTGAGAGCGACCCTCCATGCGCTCCCCCGGACGAGACGCGTATGGAGATTTGGACGGACGGGCCTATGAAGTAAGTTAATTAATTAATATATATTTCTCAAATGATTATATGTACATATATATTCATGAAATTTTTTTATTGTATAGATATCGGCCTTCTGTAGTACAGAGACAGCTGGGGCAATTTCTGAGGCAGAACTATGGTGGGCCTTGGCTCAACTACTCAGATGCTCCCGCAGATAGGAAGGCCTTTTGGTTCGCCCACTTCAAGATAAAAAATTTGTTTATTTTTAAATTTTAATAATCATTTGTGTATATTATACAACTTTTGTATTTTACTTCTTGTAGAGGTCCTATTTCTATCCACCACACCGGGCGGCGAGGATCAAGGGCCAATTTTCTGCCATCGCAGCCAAGCTCATCCGTGATGCGATCGACGACCAGAAGCGTCGTGATCGCTCCGGACAGCCGATCCAGGGTTGGATTACGCCAGAGCAGTGGACTGCGATGAAGGCTAGATTCAGCGAGCGCAGGTACCAGGAGCGGTCTGAGAAGGCCAAGGTGGCACGGTCGAGCGCCGGTAAGTGGTGTGGTGGCTCCATTCCGATGACGGAGCATTTTCGTCGTCTGGTACGTTTCCTATGACGAACATTAATTTATATATAGTTCGATATAGAATGTTTAATACTAATAATAGATAATATATTTTAACAGGTAAAAAAGGATGAGGACCCGAACATGGTGACCGTCTTCCTGGTCACACATCGAAGGGCTGGGGAGTTCATTGATGAGAGGGCGACGCAGGCATATGTACGTTCTATTCTTTATATTAATTTACTATAACTTAGAAAACATGAAAATAGATATCAATATAGACTTTAGCAAACACTTACACGTTAGCAAACATGTTCTAGGTCGAGTTTGTTCGGCTACAGCACGAGGCGGCTGCTGCTGCTAGTGCGCCAGCAGAGGGAGGGGCTGGTAGTTCCTCCCAGCCGCCTACAGCTCCATCGCAGGACGAGCTCTGGATGACCGCCGTTGGCGGTCTTCAGAAGGGTACGTACTACGGTACGGGATCCTACGACGCGTATTTGGCTACGGAGTCATCCCGGGCCCCCTCTGTCAGTGCGCAGTCTCCGACTACGCAGGCGTCGTCACGAGTTGGGGATATCCTTCGTCAGATCGAGGAGCTGCGTCGCGAGTTACAGCAGCAGATTTCTGATGCGGTCGAGCGACGATCCGACCCTCCGATCGTCACCGGACGATTTGATGCGGTCGAGTGCAGTATACAGGAGCTGATGACTCTGCATCAGGCTACAGCTGCCAGCTTGCAGACGCTCACCGAGTCTACGCAGCGCACAGAGCGTAGACAGGTCGAGCTGGAGGGATCGCAGAGGAGCATGTCTGCCTCACTCACTCAGGTTTCGGATTCGCTTGAGGCGAGTACTGAGAGGGTGGTGAGTACCCTTGCTGCGCATGGTGAGCGACTGCGAGAGCTGGAGCAGATACGTCCTCCCGGTCCATCGACGGCACCGACTCCAGATACTGCACTGCCTCCGGCGCCGACTCCAGACATTGTACTGCCTCCTACTGCCCCTACGGTACAGCTCACCCAGCAGCAGTATGACTACATTCTATCCCAGTTGCGCGGCAGGGGTCCGTAGTGATTTTATTGGTTTTTTTATGACTTGTATGTATTGGCCCTATGGGCAAATTGTTTATTCATACAACTATTGTTTATACACTTGGTGGGAGACTTTTTATCATCTTCCATTTTTATTTGACTCTATTGGATGTTTGTGAGGATTTGAGTCTGTGATATTTATTTTGCACAGCCTCATGTTTTTATTGTGATATTTACTTTGTGATATCTGCGACGGGGATGACAAATATACCTACGCTGGGTTATAAGCGATGATCTGATATACAAAGGAGGTGCTGCCGAAATTTAAAAAAAATATATTGTGTATTTTTGTTATGATGTGTGTCTGTATTTACAGTGAATGTGAAATACAGTGTTCGAAACCATCGACAGTTTCGATTACTGTTGTATGTGTTATCTTGGATAGAAATAGCAACAGTTCAGGGTACACTTCTGAGAGGTTCATTTTCACGTCCTTCACTTTCTCGGGACGTCGTAAAGGTTCCCGAGAAGGTGAAGGACGTGAAGAGGAAGCTCTGAGAAGTGCACCCTGAACTGTTGCTCTTTCTATCCAAGATAAAACATAGAACAGTAAGCGAAACTGTCGATGGTTCGAACACTGCACTTCACACACACTGTAAACACAGACACACAGCATAACAAAAATACGAATTATATTTTTTTAAATTTTTTTTATAATATCTGCGACGTATAGCGACGTTCTGCGACGTCCTGCGATGGAATATAGAAGTCGCTATACGTTGCTAAATAGTGACGTCACGTCACTAGACGTCGCTAAGTTACGTCGCTAATCTGTCGGTAGCCGTCGCTAAGTTGCCCACGTGGCTGCCATGCCATGTCATCATATATAAATTATACAGCGTCACAAGTGGTCGCTTTACGTCGCAACGTTGGCGACGTAGTGATACGTCGCTATCTGTCGCTCAGTTTAGCGACGTCTAGCGACAATGAACGCCGCGTCGCCAATAGCGACGTTCGACGACTAAATTGCCATTTGCGACTTGCATATAAGCGACGTCCGTTTTTCGTCGCTAAATACGTCGCAAATAGGTTTTAGCGACGTATTTTCCATTTTTAGCGACGTCTCCTGACGTCGCTAAAATGGGTTATTTTAGTAGTGACCTGAATCCATTGCTTAGCTTGATGGATGTTGAAGCGATCGACTCTTTATTGGGTTCGATCTTCCAACTTGCTACGACCCTTAATGACAAAGGTGAATCCGAATCCTTTGTCCCTCTCTTTCTGTTGATGGGGATGCAGAAGAGAAAAAGGGAGAACTTTCTCTTTGGTGGCCGTATAAGTTGGGGACCATAACCCTAATGAATACACATATTTATATATGTGTTGATATTTCTAATTTGGCCCCTCATCAAATTAGAATTATCTCCGGTATCTACACATTAATTCCATGACAATTATATCCTTAAGCCAATTTTCAAATAAACCACTTTAATCTGGCTTAATTATTTAGATAGCCCAAACACAATTAATTTTACATGTGTGGCCCCTTAATTATTGAATAATTCCAACAACGACTCATTTGCTGGTGAGGGGTACAAAAATTAGAGAAGGAAAAATAAGTTAAAGGAGCATCTAGGAGGTCCTTCAAGTACTCACAGTCAATGCTTGAGAGCTTGTGATGATTTAACGAACCAAAAGCAATATATTGATGTGTGTTATCTAATCATTCTATAAAGCTCGATTAGACGATCGTGTTTGATCTTTGACTACAACATATGATTACGTTATGTATCTTTTACTAATTCTACTATGGTAAACATGCAAAACTTCTAAATATTATATATGTAGTTGTGTACTATGTAATATTGTAAGCCTGCATAACTTCTTATTTTTTATATAATTGTTCCCCACTAGTTGAATCGGTTTGATCCAATTCAGTGTCTTGATCGAGTCGATCTCCGGTCTGGTTTTTAAAACATTGGTTTACAATATTTGTGGTTGACAAAAATATCAATTAAGAGGGTATGAGATTGAGCAAGAAAGTGAAATTAGAGAAGAAAGAAGTAGTAAAAATTAGGGTTTTCTAACATTTCATAAAGATGGTTTAAATCTTGGTAAAATTGGGGTGTAATGTGTCAAAACTTTAGTGTGCATCCAAAATGGTCTTTTTAAACCATTTTATATATGATTAGTAAAAGCACGTGTGTTGTACGTAAAATACTTTTTTTCTTTCTAATATTATCAAAATATAATTTAAATTTATATTTGTTATAGATATTTATATTTTAATTAAGATTTATAAAAATTTAAATTAAATTTAATTATAATTTGTTATGGATATATGTGAATAAAAGAGGGGGTATTATGTTATGCGGAAGAAAAAATAAACAAGAAGATATTCGGTTATACGGAAGAAAAGATGATAAAGTTTAAAATTATAATTTTTAGATATTTTTTAAATTAAATGATTGATGATATATATACGGCTTAGATGACTCATTTTTGAGCCGTCTAGAAGCCGCATTATTTAGTAGAAGATATAAAATATATATAATAAGACATTTTCTCAAGATAGGTGAAAAGGAATGACACATGAGTTGGATTGACAAAGTTTTCGAGTAACTCGAGATGCAAAAATAGATTGCACTATGCTAAGTTGTTGCACATTTTCATCCATTAGCAAACGCTTTGGAAAAGATAATTATTTTAATGTATTTTTGCAACTAACCAAGAATATTTTAGACCCTATATTGCAAGTACTTAAAAGAAATTGTTTCACGTGCATAACTTTTTTTGTCCCAAACATTGTAAATATCTCGGTGGTGCTTTGGTCATTGGTGGCCTCCTAACAATTTTACTAAATTCATCAAATTATTGAAAATGATCAAAACAGTATATTATTTTTTGAAATCACATGCGTGATGCACACACACAGTTAGGAGACTCAAATCTTGTCGGCTTTCGGAATGTCCGTTCTAGGGGCGGCCCGAAGGAGGGGCAAACGGGACGTGGGTCCGGAGCATCAAGATCCAAGGGACCCCAAATAATTTTAATAATTAATAATATATATTATATAGTATTAATATATAATAAAAGAGTTGGAAAAAGTAAAAGAAATGACATTTACTTTTACGGTAGTGAAAGTTTGTCCCTTTTGATTCCAGAGAAGAAGAACTTCTTGTCTTCCAATTCCAGAGGCGAATTCATGGCCAACGATAAGTGTTCCTAGAAATTGTTAATTTTAATTCTCGCTTCTTCTTTCTTGTACTTATAATTGAATTCCAAACTCCTATTTTTCTTTCAATTTATCCTTCATGTCCTCTTCTACTGTCCATAATTTTAAAATCTACTTAAGGATTTGAAGTTAAGAATTGAGATTTTACAATCGTTGAATTGACGTGAGTTGCAGCTAAGACAACAACAAATACTCAATGAAACGACGATGCAAGTTTCGTTGAACAATCTCCAGATAATGAACTGGAGGTCTGAAATTTGAGTTTTAATGATGAACTTGATTGTTGGTGATGCTAATACCGACAATAACTTTAACGATCTTGAGTTGCACTGATGAATTATTGATTTTGAGTAAACTGATTTCAAATTTTTGCATAACATACTTTGGAATGTTGTATTACGTAGTGGATTTTACAAATATTAGTGATAAGATGATTTAGGGATTGTGAATTTGGTATTTGGATTGATTTGAGGATTGTTGGATTTGGTATTTGGATTTGGATCATGTGCGGGAACGAAATGTTCACTACAAATATGTCATTTTCATTGTTCTACTTAACCATTGCGGAAAAGCCAATTTGATATTTAGATTGATTTAGGTTTTAGATGTTGTTTAGTCGAACTTGAGTTGGAATGAATTATGGCGTTTGATTATTCAATTATATAAAAAATGGTGCAAGAGTTTGTGTGTAGGAGTTTTTATTGATTTTGTAGAATATTTTATGATATTGTGTTTAAACGTGATCAAGACGGTTCTACTTAAATTTCTATGGTACTATTTTTTTCAAGAGAAACGATGTTTTAACGATTCCCGAAATGTAAAATGCGCTCATGATAATGAAACAACAAATCTTCTCCAAAAAATTAACACTTTATTTTCAATATATTCGAACAAGGGACATCATTTTGAATTTTGTCCTGGACATTAAAATACTCCAGGCCAGCCCTGGTCCGTTCTAATACCATTAAGCTAGAGAGCTTGGACAAAATAAACAGTCTATTATTACTTCGAAGAGTTGTTGAAAATAAGCACGGATCCGCACACTTTCGAATAGATTAACCTTTTGAAATTGTAATATGCTTTTAGAATAAATTACAAAAAAAACTCAGTATCATTTTAGGTCAGACCAATTGCTAAATCTAAATATGTTTCTACTTAGTCTCCATTGTGGTATCATATGATTTCTAAATATGTTTCTACTTAGTCTCCATCAATTTTATAATAGTAGTTGGCAATGTTGTTTGTATGTATTTGGTTGGGCTGGTCAAAGAAAACAATCAAATGTACCATGTACCAAACCCTTATTTATAAAACAAGGTGTTAGCTTGTAAATAATGGAATATTAGTACATAAGAAAATAGTATATGGGAATAATTTCATATAGCTTGCCTCTCATGATCCAAATATTATTAAATAATTAAATAAAAATTTAAACTATAACCTATAGTATAATAAATACAAAGGTCTAGGTAGCAATCTTCATTAGCTGTCCACATGCTAGAATAGGGATCTCTAAGGATAGTGTGACATAGTGTACTTTTCTAATGGCAAAATATAAGAATTATGCTTAAGAGCCCCCCATTTTGTCCAAACTTTTATGGTGTCCAAGAATCTGGTAATTATTTACTGGTCCTTGAAATGCAATATATATATATATATATATATATATATATATATATATATATATATATATATATATATATATATATATATATATATCGATCAAATGACCACTAGCTTAGTGGTTAAGAGTGATGTATGCGGCCTAAGTGGTCGGAGTTCGAGCCACAGTGGAGGCGAGTTCGTCACAATTATCCATTTTGCCACAATTATCCATTGCTTCAAAAAAAAATGCCAATGACCACTAGCTCAAGTGGTTAGTGTGGAGGCATATGGCTCTTGTGGGTGGAGTTCAAATTCCAGTGGGAGCAATTCATATAGTGAAACTTTTGAATTCCGAAAATATCCTTACATACTTATACTAATTAAAAATAGTTTATTAAATTTAATAAGGACAACTTAGTAATTAGGAAGACTACCCTTTGGTCTTCCTAAAGAGTCTTCCTAAACTAATTAAGAAATGTTTATATATATATATATATATATATATATATATATATATATATATATATATATTTGGAAAAAGGTGAATTTTATTCCAAATGAAACGCCATAATCATACAACATACAACCAGAGTGGGACTCCCACTCGTCGCTCAACAATTCTCCATAGCATTTACATCAAATTCGATGTTATGGAGAATGCCAATTGGGGGGGTGACCAGCCCCTCGAAGATCCGACGGTTTCGCTCCCGCCATACATGCCAAACCGAAGCAGCCAGACGAAATCTGGCTGTACGGAACCAGTCCTGCCCCCTACCCCTGCTATCTCGGATCTCCGATATGATGTCTCCAATACATTTTCCGGAGGGGCACACTCCCAAAACACGACACTGCTCGTCCAAATCTGCCATGCCATAGTGCACTCGAAGAAGATGTGCTTTATAGATTCAGGCTCCAAATCGCAAAGCACACACCTGGGATCCGGAACTGGCACTCCAAACGAACTCAGGCGATCTCTAGTCAAAAGGCGTCCCAGCAGCAGTTTGTAAACACACAACTGCATCTTCCTGGCCAGACCCTTGAACCACACGAACTCGTAATCTGGACTCAGCGGGTAGGTACGTCGGACGAGGTTGTAGCAGCTACGAAATTGGAACTCCCCAGTCCCTGTAGAGGCTCCAGTCGGCTCCCAAATCCACCGATCCGTAGGCAGAGACGGATCAATGACAGTAGACAAAATGCTCTCACCCAGCTCCTCAGTGAACCGATAGCAGTCCGGCCTCCACTCCCCATACCGAATAATGCGACTGCACGTCAGACCACGCCTGTCCTCCTGATGAGTTGGGGCCCCTCTGATGTCCAACAGCGAACGCCGATCTATCCAAGGATCCCGCCAGAGGTCCTTTATATATATATATATATATATATATATATATATATATATATATATATATATATATATGAAAGGGCAACTCCTGCCATTTTTCATAAATGAAAGGATATAATACGCGTCCATCCCGATTCGAACCCGGGTAGATGGGCAGGGCCGGCCCATGGAATTGGGTTGCCCTATCCAGAGCTTGTGTTTTGTTGCCTCTTGAGCCTTTTTGTAGGCCGGTCGTGGAGGGTCATCCGCGACCTCGACATCTTGTGGGGTCTTGCTGAGCATGGGGGTTGCCCCAAGCAGAGGGGGTTGTCCAAGTCCGAAGTCTTGTCTGACTTACCTCTGGATCGGCCTTGTAGAAGGGGCAAATGCCTGCTGGGCTTCCACTGAAGCAATGTTGCATTGGCAATAACAATAAATATATGACAAAGGGGTGTTTGTATCACTCCCATAAAAAAATTTTGTATGTTTAAGAAAATAAATGATGTCATGATGACATCATAACTCCTAAAAAAGCATAAAAGCACAAAATTTGCGAAATACAAAGTAATAAAATCTAAAAGCGACAAAATTTGTTGTAACTTATTATAGACTTTGAGCCTCACGACGAGCTGCATTAAGTATATATATCATAAGGTTGATGAGTTACGATAGTTAGTTATCCCTAGCCTTGATAGTCTATGAGTGCGAACGTTGTCCTCAATATCTATTTCATTTAGTTGGTTTTTATTTGCTGTAACCCCCCGTTCTTGGAGAGCTTGTTTATATTACTGGTTTTGTTTCGATATATTTATCGGTATTTTGCTACATCCCTCTGAGAGGATTTGATCTCCTTCCAAGCATATGAGAGATCTATCCGGAGGAGTACAACCATTGAGTTTACTTAGGACCTATCCTAACTAAGGATGTCGATGCTCATCCAGAGGAGTTTCCTTGAGCTGTGGTAGGACTTTTCAGTTGAGATCCATGTATCTTTATCTAGTTAGTAGATATCCGAGATTAGTTATCTTCCTACACTTTGCTTCTTATTTCAATACTTGTATTAAAGAGCTTTTTCTGGTAACACTATGGTACAAACTTTTATGTTGGGTCTATTTTCACCACTCTCTTTCTACTCTAGAATATATTTATATATAGTCTAATTATTATTTTGTGTGATTCTATACTTCTATATGTAGATAAGATTAGTTTACATGCATGACTTAGTACTGGTGGAATGCAGTTCATAATAATCTTCTACTATATAATGCGGCTTAAAAATCATTCAAAAGTGAGCCGTCCAAATCGTATATATATCATCATCCATTTAAATAAATTTAAAAATAATAATATATAACTAAACAACTATCTAAATACTCTATTAATTATTTTAAAAATAATAGTTAAGTATTTTTATTTATAACTAAATAATTCTAACTGGGTGGTTAAGATAGTTTTTTTTTTATATTTATTTATTTTTTAACATTTTTGTTGGCACGTGTAATGTCCGTGCACATTACTAGTATAACATACGTTTCGATAGGACTAATAGAGTTTGGCCATTCCGTAAATTGTATTAGCTGGCCAGGTCACAGTGTCGATTCCATTTAATTTCGGGATGAGATGTGACACTTATTTTACTGTTTAATGTATCCACAAAGGAAAGTATAGGTTGGTAGTGAAATTTATGTTTGGTACCAACAATTTTGACAAATTATGGATGTTTATTGTATTTTTTTTTCCTTCCTTCCCATTTTTGTTATTTTAACGGGCCGGGCCCGGCCCAAAGCCCAATAACCGTTATTTTCAACCATGCCACATACTCTCCCTACAAGTGCCAAGTACACAGAGGACAGATCCAAAACCATTGATATTACCAAAGTTTCTCTTTCTTTTAAGGAGGAGAGATCTCTGTATTTTGATTTGTTCTTCCGAAGAAAGAAGCGAAGAAGGAAAAAAATCATGGCGGCTTCTTCTCTTTGTAGCTACTCCATCGTCTCCTCCGTTGGTATCAATCCCGCTGGTAATCAATACTATATAATTATGAACGTTACGTGTCCGTGTCCGACACGCGCCGGATACGATTTTTTTTGTTTTTTTTGTTTTTTTGAATTCGTGGAGTGGTCTGCTGTGAGACTAAATATATTTTTCTGAGTCGTCTCCCATTAACGGAGACACAAACACGACACAATGCGGTCACGGCTACGTGGACACGACGCCTTTTTTTTTTTTTTTTGGCCCAGCAGGGGGCTTAGAGAGTAAGACTATAACACAAACAAAATTGTTTATATAACAAATTTCTTCTTAGAAACAAAATAAATTGCAAGAGGAATTATGTATAGGGAGTGGCGCGCTTTAACTATTTTGGATATTTGAGAGTTGTGAATATATGCACGACACTAGTCATAGTTTAAGATAAGTTGATCATCATGTTCCGAAAGATGCCTGTTCTTGAAGAATACGTTGGTTCATAGTCGCCAAATATACGAAGAAAGTAATCCAAAAATAGCATGGGAAAAGCATATTGCCTATATATACCATTGGTTACATTTTTGCTATAGTTATGGATGGAATTAATATGCATATCCAGGAGAAAGTTCCATGGTGTATGATGTTTGTTGATGATATTGTATTGGTTTATGAGAGTAGAAAAGAGTTAGATGTAAAATATAAGTGTGGAGAGAGACTTTGAAATCTAAGGAATTTAGGAGTAGCATAACGAAGACAAAGTATATGAAATGTAATTTAATCCGGATTCAAGGAGAAATGAGAGGAGAGTCTATATAGAATGACAAGAGATATAAGAGCAATAGTTTAGGTATTTAGGATCAATCGTTCATCACGATTGAGAGATTGAGTAAGATGTCATGCATAGAACTATAAGATGATGGTTGAAATGGAGAAGTGCTTTTGAAGTACTATGTGAACGCAAGATACCTCTAAAGTTCGAAGGAAAATACGACAAAGTTGCTATAAGACCAACCTTAATTAATGGATCAGAGTGCTGGATAATTAAGAAATGATATGTCCAGAAAGTTAGTGTAGCTGAAATGATAATGTTAAGATGGATGAGAGACAATACCTTAAAGGATAGGATAAAAAATAAGTGTATCCGTGGGAAGTTAGATGTGACGCCAATTGAGAAATGATGAGAAAAAAGCCAACTTAGGTGGTTTGGCATATGCAACACAAACCCATAGATGCCCCTTGTAAAAAGGAACCATAAATAGTAGTTAATGGAGCTGCTAGGACTAGAGTTAGGACTAGACTAACATGGTTTGAAGTGTTAAAGAAAGATATGGATGTTGTTAGCCTTACATAGGACATGTCATCAGAGACAAATGGAAGAAGATGATTCAAACAGCCGAACCCAAAAATATTAGATGAAGGCTTTGTTGTTGTATATATACTTACCATGCAATAGGTGAAGGTATTTTTAGGTTGAATTTAGTTTTCATGTTGATCATGGTAATGTTTTGAGGTAACAACATTATGAGGCATGGACTTGGCTTCCCATTAAGATTGAAAGAAGACGGGCGATATACATAAAAGGGACAAAGTATTGGTCATGTTCGAGATTCATTTGCTTGCAGCCTGTAGATTGTAAAATACTTGCCCAACTATTTGTTCATATTTGAATTTGGAAATGATTGGATCATATTTGTCTGTTCAGGACATATACTTCAATCTGAAGCGGCCTCCCAAGTCCAAAGACTAACAAAATAAAAATGAGTGGTTCTTCCTAATAGATTATACAGAAACCACAACTCTTTGTTCAATTGTTGTAGCACTCACAAATTGCTGTGATGTTTGAAGGCAAAGCACTACATCAACTTACTTTGAATGCATTTCCATATTAAAAATTGTTATTAATGTTAGGTCCAAAGTGAACACTATGTATATTTTTCTTCATTGCAGATCTTTTCTCCTGTCTTATTTTTTTGCTTTTTTTATTTAAGGTTGCTCATTGAAGGTGTTTGATCAAGCCTATTTGAACTGTTGCCCTATGAGCTTGTCTTTCCGACCCATTTGCCAGAAGTCAAAACTAGCAATATCTAAGCGCCAGGTCACCGTTAAAGCTGGTTTAAGGTACTTTTTTTATGTACAAGTAAATGTCTTCACTCAACAACTTCCTCCGTGGCATTTATTGAAATATTTTGTTCTCCCACTATTTGCTGTTCTTTGTGCTTGGAATTTGTGGCTGCTAGGCATTTCTATTAGTAAAAGATTTTTTTTTTATTGCCATATGAAAAGTATCTTTAAATGTTGTACTTATTAGTGATTATATGCATGCTAATAGTGACTGGGGATTTCTTCTAGTTTTTCTCCTTTACAAATGTGGAGGTGATTGTAATTCCTATAGAAAAGACTTCTTTTCCTTGTTGACAACTTTTCTCGATTTGGGATAGTTAACTTTTGGAGAGTTGTTCCCTGGTTTCATAAACTCAGCCTGGAAGACTTAAGAAGGTTGGAACCTACAACCTGCCTTCGTATATTTGTACAGTAATATCTGGATAAATCAGGGAAATCAGATCTTAACAACATCTTGCAGCAGAAATATACAGTAAATGGTAACATAAGGTAATTGAGATGTAATCAAGACTTAGACACCATGACATTTATTTTTAATTCAAAAGAACTCAAGGTCTCTTCAAATCTTTTGATTCCATAGAAATATCCAAAAATCTCCGCAGTTACCAACAATTGCAATTTTTGAGGAACTATCGAGAGTCGAGAGCAAACTGGGGTTATGGTCTAGACTACACTCTTAAGAGGATGGTAATGTTGGATTGATTGGAAATGACTAAAGATAAGAAGGATGTAGAGACCAGGTGACATCGATATTTTTAAAAGGTTGGTCTTCAGATCCCAATTACTACACCAAAACCAAGAAATTTGACTGAGGTGTTGGTTTTAGGACAGAAATAATCTAGGGAAAGAATCACCGAGGTAATGTAAATCACCAAGGAGATGAAAAAACGATACACGTTTTCTCTCCTATTTAGCTAGAATTTAGCCAGTGGCAAC
The DNA here is from genome assembly GCA_029216955.1 of Iris pallida. Lineage (NCBI taxonomy): Eukaryota > Viridiplantae > Streptophyta > Magnoliopsida > Asparagales > Iridaceae > Iris > Iris pallida. The sequence continues at coordinate 29,297,585 of JANAVB010005598.1, forward strand.
TATGTACTATGTGAATAGTCAATAGCCTCAAAACAATAAAACCGGCTTTACATAGGTGGTTTATCAAATAAACTCTAGAAGGTTCCCTATAGTTCCAGAGTCACCTAGTCCTTAGTTCCTTATACTTGGCTAAAGATGATCTTACAACCAACTATAACAAGTCAAATATTGTGGATATTGTTCCCCAGCTGGTTTCAAGTAAAAAAAATTCTAGTAAGTAAATTAGAAAGAACTAAGAAACTACAACTTGCCTTTCTAGGGTTAGTAACAGCTTGTGAAAGGTTTAGCTCCAATTGATCTTTGATGTGGACATCTCTAGGATATATGAGGTATTTCTCAAACACTTTCAAATTTTAAGTGACTTGAGTTTTTTTATATATCCAGCCCTTCGACATGTAGAAACATGATGGCATTTCATGACACCCTTTTATATAGGAATGTAAGTGGGTGGAGGTTGAAGCCTCCACCTCTACTAAAAATATTTGCCTCCACATCCGCCTCCAATTGTCTCCACATCTACGTCCAAATGAAGGTTTACGTACCTACTTGTGACTCCACATCGGTGTCCAACTGCACACATGACATTTTTTAGTTCAACTAATGAGAAATACAAATGAGATTGTTCGTTTAGTTCAACTAATGAGAAAATACAAGTGAGACTATTCGCATCGACATTACTAGACCAAAATAAAATAATGAATATATATATATATATATATATATATATATATATATATATATATATATATATATATATTTTTTTTTTTTGGAAAAAGGTAAATTTTATTCCAAATGAAAAGCCATAATCATACAACATACAATCTGAGTGGGACTCCCACTCAACACTCATCCATTCTCCATAGCATTCACATCAAACTCAATATTATGGAGAATGCCAACCGGAGGTGTGACTAGTCCCTCAAAGATCCGGCGGTTTCGCTCCCACCAAACATGCCAAACCGAAGCCGCCAGACGAACTCTGGCTGTGCGGAACCAGTCCTGACATCGACCCCTGCTATCTCGTATTCCCTGGATGATGTCCCCAATGCATTTACCAGAGGCGCACACTCCCAATACCCGACTCTGCTCCGACCATATCTGCCATGCCAGAGTGCACTCGAAAAAGATATGTTTAATAGACTCAGGCTCCAAACAGCAAAACACACATTTGGGGTCCGGCACTGGCACTCCAAAAGAACTCAGGCGATCCCTCGTCAAGAGGCGACCCAGAAGAAGCTTGTAAACACACAACTGCATCTTCCTGGCCAGACCCTTGCACCAGACGAACTCGTAATCATAACTCAGAGGGGAAGTGTGCCGGATAAGATTGTAGCAACTACGGAACTGGAACTCCCCCGAGCCCGAAGATGCTCCAGTCGGCTCCCAGATCTACCGATCCGCAGGCAAAGCCGGATCAATGACTGTAGACATAATGAGCCCTCCCAGCTCCTCAGTGTACCGATAAGATTCCGGCCTCCACTCTCCATCTCGTAAGATCCGACTACACGTCAGACCTCGCCTGTCCTCCGAATGAGACGGGGATCCCCTGATGTCTAGCAACGAATGCCGATCTATCCAAGGGTCCCGCCAGAGGTCCGTATCCGACCCATCCTTCATGACCCTCCGGATAGCAGACTTGAGCACACCCCTGTGTCTCAGGACAGTCTTGAACGTGACAGAATGGTTGTTATCAGGAGAACACGTCCAAAAATTGTCCTGCTTCACATATCTGCTGTGCATCCAGTCCGCCCAGAGAGACCCCCAGCTAATGAATCTCCAGGCCAGCTTGAGCGCTGAGGCCGCCCTGATCTCCAGCAACGGCCTGATCCCCACACCTCCCTCCTTCCTGGGACGACAGAGCTGCTCCCACGAGATCGCATGCATACCCCCCCTCCAAAGGAAATCAGCACATAGACGCTCCACTCGCCGAATAGTGGCCACCGGAAGGAGGATGGACTGTAGCCAAAAATAGGCCACAGCCGAGATCACAGATCTGATCAGCTCTATGCGTCCGCCAAAAGACAGACCGGCGGCTTACCAGCCTTCTACTCTCCGCTGGACATACTCTACCAGGCCCTGACAGTCCTGATCCCGCGCATAATTGACTGTGAGGGGCACGCCTAAATAACGCACCGGAAGATCACTCCTCGCGATACCCAGGACATCAGCCCGCTCCTCCTTCTGGGAACACCGAGAGCTGAAGTATACCCGACTCTTATCCCTGTTCAGCTGGAGACCCGAGAAGGACTTCAGATCTTCCATAATACCTGCAAGCGTCTGCAACCCCATCGTCGAAGGCTGGATGAAGACCAGAAGATCATCAGCATATATAAGGTGGGTAACTGGAGGGTCCATCCTCCGAAACAGAGGTACCGGCCGTCCACGGTGTACTGCCAGGTCCATCAGACAAGTAAAGTATTCCATTACAAGCGTGAACAGGTAAGGGGACAATGGGTCACCTTGCCTAAGCCCACGGTTGCTCTGAAAATATCCATAAGGAACGCCCTGGATGAGAACTGAGAAAGTAGGGGACGTGATGCACGCCCTGATCAGCGCAACCCAGTGATCCGCGAATCCCATGGCAGACATCAGATGATAGAGGAAGTCCCGATTGACCATGTCATACGCCTTCCTCAGGTCCAGTTTAACACAAGCTTTCTCCCCACCAGGTCTGCTGAATCCCCTCACCATCTCATGTGCCAGGAGGCTATGCTCCGCAATCGACCTCCCCTTGATGAATGCAGCCTGATTTGGAGAAACCAAGTCCTGCATGATTTCCTCCATCCGCCGGCACATAAGGTGCGTAATTATCTTATATAGATAATTACAACATGCAATAGGTCTGAAATCTGCCAGTGCTGTCGTGCCCTCCTTCTTAGGCACCAAGGTCAGGAAAGTGTGATTAAGTTCCTTCAAAAGCTTCCCCTTAGTGAAGAACTCCTGGACCACCTCCACTACCTGAAGCTTCAGAATATCCCAATGGCGCTTGAAGAACCCACTGCTGAAGCCATCTGGACCAGGAGCCTTATTGGGGTCCGCCACCTTGACAATAGATTCCACCTCCTCTAATGTGACAGGGGCCAGTAGGATGCTATTCCCAAATGGAGTCACCAACCGCTTCGTAACAACCTCTGGGAACACGGACAGGTAGTCAGTCTGGAAATATAAATCAGAATAGTACCTGACAGCCTCGCCCTGTATCTCAGCCGGCGTCCCCACCAGAGTGCCATCCGCATCAAGAAGCTGGGATATGTGATTCCGATTCTGTCTAGTCCGGATAACGTCATAAAAGAACTTGGAGCACCGGTCTCCATCCTTCAGCCAGGAACATTTGGCTCGCTGAGCCGAACTAATTTTCTTCTGCAGTCTCAGAATGTTGACTTCTCCAATCAGCTCCTTCTCTCTAGCCGCCAGATCTTCATTAAGCATGTCAGCTTGCAAATCCTGCTGCAAAGATCTCAACTCAGCCTCCTTTTCTTCTAGTGTGGTCTTGGGCAACCCCTGCACCCAACTCCTGAGAGCTCTCTTCATGGCCTTAAGGCGACGAACCAATCGGAATTGAGCCGTCCCCTCCTGACCGCTAGATAGCCCCTCTGCGACAGCCTCTAGTTAGCCCTCCGAGAGATACCAACTGTTGTTATACCGGAACGGACGGGACTTCCCAAGAGATCGAGCAGAGAAGCCAACCCTGATGGGGGAGTGATCGCTCGTCCCAGCTGCCAGACCCTCAGCCGAAGAGTTGGGGAAGTGACGGAACCACTCCCCGTTGCCCAGAGCTCGATCAAGCTGACAAGCAACCCTGTTGTGAGTTGCTTTGTTGTGCCAAGTCCAGATGAAGCCTGAGCGAGACAGTTCCCTAAGCCCCGCAAGCAGGAGGCATCTCTGAAAATCATAAAGGATAGAATCAGGAACCGGACGACCACCCAGCTTCTCCCCATGATGCATAAGGGCGTTGTAGTCCCCGATCAAGAGAAGAGGAAGACACGACGACTCGGCAACAGCGGAAACACGTGAGATGTCGCTCCAAAGAGACTCCCTTCTCCTTCTGTCATTGTGGCCGTAGACCGCCCCAAGCAAGAACCGGAAGCCACCCTTGTTCACGAAGGAGATGGCAATCAACTGCTCCGACATCAAGATCAAGTCACCATCCCAACTCTTCGAGTTCCAGCGAACCCAAATCCTGGCCATGTCACATAGGGCCAGGTTGTGCAGCTGGGCCCAATGAGAAGGGGTACGCCGAGTAAGGGTCTTCTCTCCTTTGATCTTGGATTCTAAAATAACAGAAATGTCACACTTCTCTCTGTGGAGTACCCCACATATCTCTCTCCACCTCCCTAGCGAACACGCCCCCCTCACATTCCAGGCGATAATGGCCATTAATTAATGAGAGGTGGGGTCCCCTGTGAAACTCCCGGTACAGCACCTGGGGAAGGAGCCGCAACCGTCGCTAAAGAATCCTCCTCCATCCCGGTCGGAGCTGCCTGTAGGGGAGCAACCTGAGATAGAACCAACGCCCAGGCATGGTTGTCAACACACACCGCCTCCTCTCTGTCTGTGGTATGTCCCACCTCCATGGCGGGTCCATCTCTCAATATGCCGACAGCACGCCTCTTCCTACAGTAGACCTGCCCTCCAGACGATCCGCCCCCCCCCTCGTGCCTCAATCTCCGACTCCACCATACCTCTAGTAACTATACTGCTCTGCGCCTGGCCAGTGGACTTGGCCCCACCCTTGGGAACAAGCTGAGTAGATACAACGAGGCTCATACCGCCATCACTCATAGGATGAGTATCCTCCCCCTCCAAGACCTCCTCTCCGCTCTCATCTCTGACATCCATATCACAAGGGACATCGAGCAGGCACTGGCCAGATGCCCGAAGCAGGAACATCGAGAACAGGTAGGTGGAACCCATTCATACTCCACTTTCTGGGTAAACACATCTCCAGAGGGAATCACATATTCCACCGTCTTTGGGAGCTCTCCCCCTGCCCGAATCTCCACAAAGATCCTCGCATACATCAACCGCGTCCGGAAAGCAGTAGGATCATCTGCCTTGATCGGGGTGCCCACCAAACTGGCCAGTCGCATCAACAGGGGTACGCTCCAGAACCGGACCGGGAACAAAGGGAATCGAATCCATACTGGAATGGCATTCAGAACCTCCCTCTCACATCGCAGCTCCGGAGTCCACTCCTTGAGGATGATCAGTCGGCCGTCGAACGTCCAGGGACCGCCTTGGAGGATCCTAGCGACATCCTCCGCCAATCCGAACTTCACATAATAGAAGCCATTCTCACGGGCAAAAAACTCCATACTCCCCTTAGGTTGCCAGACACGCGCTGCATAGCCCCTGATCTGGCCATAAAAAGGCTTATTGCCCAAGACATATAGGACGAGGGTATTTTTCCAGTATGCTGTCACCTTCTGGATCTCCTCCGCCGGGAACGATGCCCTGAAACCCCTTCCTGCCTTAATCGGCGGAACGTACTCCATCGATGTAGGGGATTTTGGCCCCATAGGTTTGCAGATCTCAGCCCAGGACCGTCCAGCAGGCCGAGGGGTCGTCCCGAGAGGCCTCGGGGCAATCACCGGGCGGGGAGTCCCAGACTCCTGAACTTCCAGATCCACCACTTTGCTCTTCCCCTTCGCCGCCGCGGTTGCCTTAGGCCGCCAACCCACCGATCCCCCAGCAGACATCCCCTGAACCCGGCCAGATGACCGAGTCCCTGACCCGTTCTGACGTCTATCATGGAGGCGATCCCTAACCTGACCCTGTCCGCCACCCATCTTCCCCCCGGACTTCGCCACTCGACGACGTGTAACCGTCGTCCACCCTCCGCCCTCCGTTGGTTCCCCAGCGATCCGGAGCCTGATCCGAATAGAAAGTTCGGATCTATGGAGCCACCCCGCAGCGAGATCGGCCCCCCGGACCCCTCGTGAAGGGTGCCCGACCCCCCTTTCGAAGAACCCGCCCCCCCCCCCCCCTCTCCGCCTGGGGGGGTCGTCACCGACCCAGGGGGGTCCACCCGACACCCCCCCCTGCTCTCTCCCGCCCCCGCCCCCCCCCCCCCCCCCCACCGCCTGGGGGGGAACTTTCGCTCGCGCCGGCGACAGGGGGTCCGCCCGACCCCCCCGGTCACGCTCCCGCCCCCCCCCCCCCCCGCCCCCCCCCCCCCCCCCCCCCCCCCTCCCCCAGCGCCGGAGGGGGGGCCGCTCACCTTGCTAGACGTCCTGGCGCCGCCGGCCAGGGGGTCCGGCGGTCGCGGAGGCGGCCCGCACAAAACCCTAGCCCGATCGCCCGTGGGGTCGCTCGCAGCAGCAGCCATTTCATATATATATATATATATATATATATATATATATATATATATATATATAAGAATTGGAGACAGAGTCGGATATGTCTTTGCCTCCAACTCCAACTCCATTTCGGAAGTTGAAACTTACCTCCATACCCGCCTCTGCCTCCACTAAGTTTTCCTCCAAATCCACCCAAAGTCGGGTATGTGGGTCAGAACTCTGTCGGACCGTACTCCGTTTGCATCCCTACTATTGTACAATCTAATAATATGTTATCAATCTAATTGAAACATCTACCATTTTATATTAAAGTTATGCCAAGTTTAAGTCTGTACAGAGTATACGACTTTCTCATTCTCTGAACCTATGAATGAAGCAATTGATATTGTTCTAAATGATTACTTCCTATTCGTGGGACTACATATTACACTCATGCAATATTTAAGAGATGTTAATGTCAAGTTTTGGCACTATTGGAAATGTCGCCATGTGAGTACGGTCCAGACGATCTTTGGGTTTAGGATATGGTAACCGTTATTCACATATTTGGATGTGGAGTAGAAGAGACTAGGAGATCATGCAGAAGAAATCAAGGTTTTTTGACAGAGAGTAACTCTCTCTACTCTGTTCAATAGATACTCTCTATTCCGTTTAATAGATACTACTTATTAAAATAAATCCTTCCTCCTCGGCTGAAGTGTACAATGTTTCATCATCGTGTCTCTCATGAGATTACAGATCCAAGAGGAACTCCTTTTTATAAACTTCAGCTATTTAACCTAACAAACGTGTTTAGGTTGTTTTTTGCCAGATTTGCATTGATGCTTTTACTTCAATCCAAATCTGCCACTTCTACTTTGCTTAGGGGGTGAGCACACTGTTTTTAGGTTTAACATTGAACTGAACCGTCATCCTTTGGTTCTTCAAGATTAAGAACCGAACGAGACCGTCCAAATGGCTTTATAGTTTTAAATCCATAAAATCATTTTCGTCACTCGGTTTGGTTCGGTTCCAAACGGGTTTTTAGTTTTCTTAACCCCGAACCGAACCGGGAAAAACATAAAGAACCGGACCGACCCGAACCGGAGGCATAAAAAATTGACCCAACCCAACCTGCGGTTTTTTCGGTTTAGTTTGGTTTATTTTCGGTTTTTGCACACCCCTAACTTTGCTTGCCTTCAACTGCCTACCAGTTGCTATTTGGTAATATCATTTGAAGCAAGTTATATGATGTGATTGGTTTAACATTCTTCTTTTACTTCTTAATATTACAGTGATATTGGAAAGCCAAGTAGCTCAAGCATTTTTGTTGGAGGTTTTCTGTTGGGAGGAATAATCATCGGAGCCCTTGGTTGTGTGTATGCCCCTCAGGTAATGTTCTGAAATTCACCAGAAACTTCACGACATTCTTTATCCACCCACATGCTTATCTAATCAGTGAAAGAGCTACACAGTTGCTGGGAAGCTTTGTTATGTTTTTTGTTGATTTGGAGCCCACCGAGTGACTCTTTAGTACAAGAAAACATTGATATTCTTTATGAATTTCCTAGAAACTATCCATCTAAACCGTCACTTTTCCCCCAAACAATCCAACACTAAGGCTATCTCACTCTGTTGTTAATGTCTTTGTGTATGCATATTCTGAATACTTCTTAATAGCCCTCTTAAGTTATTGAATCACTTATGCCTGGCTAAAGGATGTTTTAATGTATGTTCATGAGACTATACACCTATAAAATCTTCCAACTATTGACTATTTTGTTTTCTATATGTTATTGTTCTGTATAATGCCAGATCAGCAAAACATTGGCTGGGGCTGACAAGAAAGACTTGATGAGGAAGTTGCCAAAATTCATATATGATGAGGACAAGGCGCTGGAAGTAAGCACATTTTTGACATGACGTGAAATTGTTTGCTTACTTTTTTCAATATAGTATATTAGTACGCAATTTGCTTAGTTCTTGGTTGATGTGTAAAATTGATTTTGATTCTTGAATTTGGTAAAATATCACAAATTTGATAGTCAAAACCCTAGATTGCATAAATATGGTTCTTAGGTTGCACACAAATTCTACTGTTAAAGAAAATAGTCAAAATACTATTCTTACTTGCCAGCAGTGATACAATCCCCACTTCATACTTGCATATCTTGCTTGAGCTTGTAAGATTTCATTTTCTAAATTATCCTATTTGCATTTTTTCTTGGATTCTTGATGCTTTTGGGTAGCTAAAAGTTTGGGGATAATTATAACTTCTGCACTGCAAACACATCTAATAGCATCATCTATAACCTCTTGTTGTCTCAGCTTGCTTACTGCTACTTGACATCATCATGATTTGCTTCTGTGGCTAACCAAGGAGACACTTGTTACATTTAGTGTGGTGAAAGCATTGTTACCTAGGGTTACATCATTGTGATGCCAACCAGTTAGATTGCACAAGAAACTCATAGAGCAATAGAGTAGACATCTCCAAAGCGAGTGATCTAGAGGTTCTTCCTAACTTTTAGCGGTCACATGGAAGCCCAAAGATGCAGCAAACTAGCAGGAGAGGACCAAGTGGTGCATATAAAAATCCAGGACAAAAAACAAGAGGGACGGCTCAGGTAGGATCATGAGCCCTCAGTTAGGTGCCTCTAGGGATGAAAATGAACAGAGCAGCCCAAGAGTTCGATTCGACTTAATTCAATAATAGCTCGACTCGATTTTGAAACTTGCCAAGCTTGAACATGGAAATGAGCTCAATTTCCTTAACAAGCCTAGCTTGAACAAATGAAGCTCGGCTCATGATCTCAATAACAAAACGACTCCTGAAGCTTGAGGAGTACTCGACTCGGCTCGATTCCATTAACTCGCATAGGAGTTGGATTGACTTTGGTTCAACTCAAGATCTATATACTTAAGATATCAACTGAAACCACGACCAACACTGAAATTACTATTTGTAATGTTGATACAAAACAAGCCCAATTCACGTCCTCGTGTCATTTTCCTCTATTGCTTGTACATAACACTAAGCTTGACTAGTTGTAGTCGAGCAGCTCATGAGCTGCTCCAGAGTCGAGCCAAGTGGATCACGAGCCTAGTCAAGATCAAGATTGAACACAATTTTCAAGATTGAGCTCAAGCTTGGCTCAATAGTTGCAAGCTTGTTTGATAAATTTTAGGCTGAGCCGATGTTGAACATGCCAAGCTCGATTTCAGCCCTAGGTTCCACTTATGGCCATTTCTTGCGCGTTAGCCACTCGAAGGACCGGCCAGCAGAAATAGTTTTGGAATGAGAATTTTGGTTATGGGTGATTTGTTGGCAAGCTAGAGAGAATTCGGGGATATATTCGTCTGTGTGGGGTGGGGTGGGGTTGATGGTAGTATAATCCTATTTCTGATCAGATTAGTGTTGGCTATCCTGTTAGGGGAAAAAGGTGCAAGGTGCCTCTTGTATTCCAATACCCATGTTCCTTTTTCATATCTAATCATCTTAAAGCAAAGGTTGGGGCAACCAAGTGGTTGAGACCTTTGGTATGGAAGGGGAGTGGGAGAGGTATCGGGATCAAGTCCTAGGGGAAGCTCAAAGACTGATTTTTCTTCTCAAATGAAGAAACAAATTTCTTATTTACTGTGGAACCCCTATATCCCTCCATCATTTTGAGGAAGACAAAGATTGTCTCGAAGATCTTCCATCAGCAGAAGAAATGGAAAGATAGGAAGAGAAGAAATTTAGTGAACTAGGACCAATGAAGCATGATAGACATGAAAAGGAAAAAAAAGCAAGGAGTTTTGGGCAATGACTAGTAAGTTCTCTTTGGCCACCCATCTAGCTGGTCGATATATAGTGGTAGGCCTTATTTATTATTGTTCAAACTCATTTTCTGATTCTGCTCGGATACTTTTTCTAGTAGTAGTTTTAGAAGTTGATATAGTTAGAAGTCCAGGTGTGCACTCTCAGGAAAGACTTCTCTAGTTTTCACAAACAATAGTTGGGAGCGTCGTTCCTTTTCACTCTTTGCCTCTTTGGCTTAATGCGTGATAGTGAAGAATGTAGTTCCCTATAGCAAATTGTATCACGACTCTTATAGATTAGAGGAACTTGGACGGTGCTCCTTGGTTGCATGAGCTAAACAACATATCCAATAGGTAAGTGACCTACCTGCCAACTGATCGCCTAGGTTTTCTGGCATGACTCTCTTAGGGTATGCTTGGTAACGGTGTTTTCACTCGGCTTTGGGGTGTTTTTAAATCGACCGTTTATGAAAACCCATGCTTGTTAATTTTTTTGAGTCACTGGATTTGGTAGGCTCAAAAATCACCCAAAACCGGTGTAATGTATTTTTGGGTGGCTTTATAAACACCCAAAATCGGTGGATTTTTGGTGGCTTTATTATTTTATTCCGTTTATATCCTCGCGAAAAAATATATAAATATAACTACTAATAAATAAATCCTTTTTTTTCTTTCCTTGTTTCTCTTTTTTCCCTTCCCGCAGCTGCTCTTTTTTACCCGATTTGAAGGAAAATCCAGGAACTTGCCTTGTACTTGTCCTTGGCGCTCCATTAGGTGCAGAGTTGTTTTCTGAGACAAGAATGCATAAAAGGCTTTTTAATGCAGGGGTTACCTTCACGTTCATAAACCCATATTTTATCAAAAATAACTTTTGTTTATATATGAACATAAAGGTAATTTTATTATTATAGAAAACTTTCAGAACCGCTGGTTAATGAATTACCAATCATGAATTGGACTGGTTTAAAAGTCACTACTTAAAACCACCAAAAATCGGGCCCCTCATAACCGTTCATTTTCGCTACTCTAAAAACACCTTGTAACCGCTATCCCATAATTGCCAAGCAGACCCTTATCCTCATAGCTACCATGGCTAGGAATTTGATACCAATATAAAGGGTTGATGTCACGTTGACAAACGGTCATAAATTTTTTAGTCATATCCTTTATGGAACTTTCTTTTGCTCCATAGCTGACCATATTCTTATGAAAAAAGGCTTGGGATGATGTGGATAAATTAACGAACAATAGTATCTGGTTGAATCAATTTGTGCTGGATACACCCCCCTCCAATTCCAGATCAGCAACTATAAATATTATAGTGATACTTATATATATTATGATCTTAGGAATGATGAGGGCTATACCCTCGATTGTAAAAGTCATGATCGGAATGTGATGGAGGCTCAAGGTAGACATCCTAAGGGTAAGAGTAAAGGTTAGAGGAACTATTAAAACTGATAGATAATACAAAATCAAGATGGATGTATGGGGAGCTTATGGACAATTGAATTCTGAAGATTCTTAGATTGAATTGATAGGATATAGTATTATAATGACTGGAAAGGTGAACTTTGTGTGACCACAGATGAATGAACATGTCTTTATCTGTTGGCAATTTCTACAGAGACAGTAAAAATATTTGATGTGTGAATATAATGAGTGACGTGGACAAATATGAAGTCAAAACTTTTAGAGACATTCTTATCCAGTGGTTAAAGTAGGATGAACATCCTGGGGGGTTTCAACAAGGTAGCAAGAGAGTTACCGAGTTAGGAGTACTCTGAGCAACTTGTGTAAGTTCGTGACTCGAAATAATATAAATGTGAGTAATATCAGTAACGATCATTTCATTACATCAATGGGCTGGTACTAGACAAAGCAATTTAACGTCACAACTTGTTAGGGTGGATGACATATTTTATCAGGCATGAAAGATAAATGTCAAAGAGATGCCACATCAGATAGATATGGCTAGCCTACTGACATCTGAAAAGGACTGAAGGTAGGGAGGGCTAGCAGAGGCATCTCAAGGTTTCATTTATCACTTGCTCATACTGGTTCTTCTACAGAAAATTTAAGCAAAGTTCTTTTATTAGCAGATATATACCATGAACTTTTGGATGCTTGCACATAACTGTCATCTATTAACTTCCAGTGTGGTCTGACTAAATTTGGATTATTTTGCCCTTGAAAAGAAAAACATCTGTCCAAACCATCTCTTGCAGAAGATCACCGGCAGCGGCAGGGCGGGAGAGGCAATCCCTCCTCTGACTCCCCCACCCACCTATGCGTTTGCAGGATTTGATGGCGATGTGAGTGTGGACCTCCTGAAGTAGAGTTGGATCCAGAGTGACCTCTGTGTGATTTGACCATGTAGATCCGAATTTGAAGTCCAAATCGAACAGACAATACAACAAATCAAGGAGAATAAGAGAAGATCAAATTTGAATCAATTTGAGGTTTTATTGTGTAGAAGATATTTTATTTTAAGATTACAACTCTCAAACCCACTCTTTACACTGAACGTGTTAAACTCCATATATCAGTGTGTATGACAAAATTCGCAGTATTGGTATCAGAATCGGTATTGGACAATTCCTGTGAGTATTGGGATCGTCATATCGATAGTATCTGCGGTTTCGGATCGGAGTATCGAATTTTTTGGTATTAGAATTAATAAATTATTAACATTTTAGAAAATATATTTTATACACTAAGGCATAATTTTAAGTATTTCCAGTGTTGTTTCTTAGTAGTTTTGAAATAAAATGAAATAGTAGTCACTCTTGCCGATTGGTTTACATGCGATGAAATTTTTTTTTCTTTTACATGCTTTTATAACCTTACTATACTTTTACACCCTTATTGGTCTTTTTCGTTCAATTTTCTTTGCCGAATTGACGGAAAAAGAGACTCCCAATGTCGGTATCGGGTATCGGTTCGGGATATGCTAAACCGTATGGGTATCGGCCGTATCGGATCGGTATCGACCGATAGTACAAACTATACTATTAACATGTTTGCTGGACGTTTAACTTACAACTCTTTTACTTCAAACATCATCTTCGGTGGACTTTTAACTTACAACTCTTTTTTGCGTATCATCTAAGTTGTAACATTCTCAATTCATCAATCCTGATTTTCAAGTACGAACCCTGTACTATTTCTATTTCGGTTATGAACTAGACCTAACATACTTCGATCTAATCCGCAACTTTGCAGAGGACCAGAAAGGTACTAGAAAAGAAGATTGCGCAACTAAACTCTGCCATCGACGACGTCTCTTCTGAGCTTAGAGCAGACAGTGGCCCCGACGCAGCAGTGGCGGATTCTGATGAAACGGAAGCTGCACTTTGAAATCAGAAAGAAGGCTGACAAAGCTGGCATTGGGTTTTTTCCCTGCTTGAGAGAGTAAATAAAGGATATTTAGGCCTAATTGTTGCGGCTCTTTGTTAAAAGACATGTTTGTTGAGGAAAAATGACTCAAATATGTTTGTTTTCCTTTTGAGTATACGCAGATATATAGTCTTGCAGATTATATGCATGTCGTAATTACTGTCTTGTAGATTTCCAGCTTAATTACATAGCTCTTCAGCATTTTTCAAGTATGTTGCACAAATAGCCGAATATTGCACAAATATGATGAGAAGTTTATATTGTGATTGGACCCAGGTTGCAAATATGAGTCCTGATGTGAAAATGTGACTGGGACTGCAATCTGTGAGGTTGGTTGTAATCACTGTATATGAAGAAAAATGTCCAAAAGAAGGCCTATGACCTTTTTTTGAAACATGGTAAGCCTACATAGGATTAAATTTTTATATATGGACACATGACATGCTATAAAGGGGTCTAAAGGTTCTCCTTGAGATATCTCATTGTGCTCAATGAAAGTTGTTGAATAAGTTCAACACAAGAGAGCTAAAGTTGTTGAATAAGTTCAACACAAAAGTTTGAGAGAGTTTTATTTTCTTCTTTATCTTTGTGGTAGATCTAAGGAGAAGGAGAGGAATGTTAAAAGAGCTATTGTAATTCAAATTTTTTTCTTCTTCATGATGGAACTGAATTGGCCTTGTCCGTAGAAAAGTAGGTATTTTGGTCGAACCACGTAAATTCTTGTCTTTGCAGTTGTGAATTTTTTCTAAAGTGCTCTTTGATTTCTTGAATTTATTTTCATTGTGTCCCAATAGTAAATAGTTCCATATTCTTTTTACTTGTGTCGACCGTTGCAAAGTTTACATTATTGCATTTGTACCTATAAATTGCAAATGCAATCTCTTCTAACCTAGGAGTATAATATGATAGATATCTATATTATTATATAATAAGAAAGTTTTTGTTTCAAAAATGTTCTTACCTATGTTTACTAGTTAAAATTGTTCACTAAATTGAACATGAGCAATTAGTTAACTATGTAAAAAAGGTGGGCTACTGTTTGCTCTTCCTAGGTAGTAAAAAAATCAACGGGACGTTGTTTGCCCTTCTCAAGTAGTAAAAAATCAAGGGGATGTTTTGCTCTTTCTAAGTACTATAAAATATGTAAAAAACACGTTCATATATTTATACTACTATATAATAAAAAAGTTCATACTTCACCATGAATCTTTTATTCCAAATATGCCCTTACCTATTTATACTAATTAAAACTCTTCGTTAAATTTATTGGGATAGCTAGGTTCTGCGTATAGATAAAAAAAATAACGGAGATGTCCTTTGCTCTTTAAAGTCTCATTCATATCCTTAATTAATGATAAATTCTAGTTCAAAATGGTATTTATACATGGCAATCTCTCATAAGTTACTATAAAGTGGATGAAAAAAAATTATTTTTTATTTAATATTTGCATGTAGAGTAGCTAATTAAATGGTATTTATATGTGGTAGTCTCTCGTAAGTCCAAATATATGTTAACTTGGGCCTACTTCTGAACCAAAGCTCTACAGATGATATACTGCCGGTATTTATACCACCAGACCTTCAGAATAGGTCTTGGAACGAGGCATCCATAATCTGATATACCGTCAGTTTATCGCCACCGGTGTACCGTCGGTATATTACGACTGCTGTTTTGGCTATTTTGAGTCACGGTTCAACGACCGAAACGTCGTTGCTGTCGCCTTCGTCACAACTTTCGTCGACACTTTACGATGCCGAGACTTTTTTTTTTCCACACCTCGAATCGAGGTTGGAATCCCAACAAGAGGGCTTACACCCACTTATACAATAATAAGCTTTAGTAACCATATGATAATAATAGAGTTCGAATTATAGATCAAGAAATGCATTGAGAGAGCCATTACCATGAGATCAACTAATTTACTTGTTATTTTTTTTCCAAGTATATTTTATTATTCTAACAATTACTTGATCCTTTTGTCTCCAAATTATTTTACTTTTATATGTCTTGTTTGATTGTTAGGAAAAAAACAACAACAATAAAGTTACTCAACTAGTTACTTTTTACAGAAAATTTACTGTGCCGATAGAAAATTGCCTAAAATTAGATTAAATGATAAAACTTTGAGAAATTATGGAGAACAATACATTCCGACATAGGGTGCCCAATTTTCCGACACACCGTCTGTCGAAAATTGGGCGTGCTCCAATTTTTCGACACACCCTATGTCGGAATACTGTGTGCTATGGGTTGGTTTGGTTTTATCTGTTGGGTTGGTTCAGAATGGAGGGTTTAATGCGGGTCGCTTGGTGGTTGGAGGAGGAGAGTAAAGTAGACTGAGGAAAGAAGTAGCAGAAGAGAATCGAGTAGGAGAAGAAGAAGAAGAAGAAGAAGTCTACATGGTTAGTGAATTTTTTTAATATTATTTAATTATGTTTATTACTTATATCATGATTCTCTTACCATTATATAAAACCCTAATGCTAACATCTAACCTAAGACTAATCTAAACCTAATCTAGACCCCAATCATAACCCTTAAGACTAATCTAGACCCCAATCCTAACCCTTAAGACTAATCTACACCTAATCTAGACCCCAACCCTAACCTTCTCCCTAACCCGTAACTAAACCCTAACCTAATCCAAACCTTTAACCTAATATAAACCCAAACCCTCCCACACTTAACCTTTACTCTAATCACTCTAGTAATAACATTAACCCCCTAACCCTAACCCTAACCCTAACCCTAACCTTAACCCGTAAACTAAATCCTTAACCTAATCCAAACCCTTTTCCTAACCATAGCCCTAACCTCAACTCGTGAACTTAACCCTAACATAATCCAAACCCCTATCGTAATATAAACCAAAATCTTAATCTATCCTACTCTTACATATGCGTTTTGACAACCATCTTTTTACAGATGGCTAGCCAAAACGATGGTTGTATACCAGGAGGACCAACTACAGAATTGATTAAGCAGCAACGCGAGTCGCACATATGTAGTCTGATATTTTCTAGAGAGGTATATTAAATTTTAATTGTGTTAGTCAATAAATTTTACATTTTATATGTTTAGTAATAACATAGTTTGTATGTTTTATATATAGCTATGTGATTATAAAAGGGGAGTGCGGTATCGAGAACACAATACATGGCGCTATGAGGGCCAACTTGGTTTTTGAAAGTTGACTAGTGACCAAGAAGCTTTATTGCACGTATTTTGTTTTCAGTACCTTGATCAAATACGTTTTCTATGTCACGATAGAGACTTGATTCTCAGTCTAGTAGAGCGCTGGTGGCCCGGACGAAATACGTTCCAGCTACCTTTCGGAGAAATGACTATTGTGCTTAAAGATGTTGCAAATATTTTAGGTCTACCTATCACAGGTAAACCTATAATATTTGATGAGTCATTTTTCGCTGAGACAGCGATCATGGAGTACCTAGGTGTAGAGGCACCAAGATTGAAAGGCAAAGGCCTAATGTCGTATACATGGCTCCGTCAGAATTTTATGCACATAGATCGTATTGGTGACGAAGAAATCTCAGTTGATGAGGAACGGGTAAGTATTAAATTTGCGGTTAATATTTATGCACATAAATTATATATCAATTTAGTTTAGCTAATTTTTTTTCATATTATGTTCAGGTCATTGTATGCACCAGAGCCTATTTACTAGGCCTTATTAATGCAGTTTTGTT
Source organism: Iris pallida (assembly GCA_029216955.1). NCBI lineage: Eukaryota > Viridiplantae > Streptophyta > Magnoliopsida > Asparagales > Iridaceae > Iris > Iris pallida. The sequence goes on from JANAVB010005598.1 coordinate 29,314,774, forward strand.
TCCCGACGCATCGGATATGGTAAATTTACGATTTCTGCTATTTCTGAATGATTTGACAGAACTGACGAGTCATGCTTGGGGAGCGTCAATGCTGGCATATCTATACAGTGCTATGTCAGATTTTGTGCAGTTCCAGTCAAAGGACAAATTGATGAAAAATTTAAATGGATGCGTTACATTGATCCAGGTACGAAAATTGTTTGAATTTGGTATACATTTAAAATTTGTACACTTATACCATATATTTTTTAGGTTTGGTCCTACGATCATTTTCTATCGGTAGGCCACTTTTTCGTATCAGTAGCGACACACATGTATTTTCGATAGCTTTACGGTGGACTACTGATGCGGTAGATCCCGCACACTGTGTTTACTCGGTTGCCCCGATATATCGGGGCTAATTTGATTCACTAAAGATTTTAGAGGTAAATAAAATTAATCATTCTACATCTATTTAGTTTATTCTGTTTTATGACCATATAATTATTTGTCCAAAAACAGGTTCAAATGGTGCATTACTGTATAAATCCTTATCCCTCTGAGATAGAACGAACAACATATGAATTAAGTCTCCATAGGTTTTACATAATATATCATGGAGACATAATGTATCATCCAGCTGATCGGGTTATGCGACAATTTGGTATGAAATAACATATACTCGAAGACCCGCCTCACTACAATCGTGGTAGAGGAAGTGCAACCGCAAGAGCCCGCAAATTAATTCCTGCTTGGAATTCTAGACTAGAGACGCATAACATCTCACATTTGTCTCAGAACATAGCTACTATGGAGGACTGTAAGTTATTTTAAAGTTAATTTTTTTTATATTGTTTCATATATGCTCATATTTGTTCCAACGGTACAGTATGCGGGGATATTGCATATAGATCTTGGTGGGGATCTCCAATTATGAGCAACAGATGCTACATATATCAGGAGCCTCGATTCGAGCATAGAGCTATAGATAATTCTAGTCTGCGCGGATTTTATGAACATATAATAAGAACTGATGTAAGTAATTTTTTATTGTAAACCAATGTTTTAGCTTACATAAGAACTTACGTAAATAATGTGTTATTATTTTAGGTTCCAGCTTTGGAGCAAGCATGTGACAACCCAGATCTTGAAGTGTTGAAAACGACAGTAAGAAACTTTGTGGCTTGGGTGATAGAGGATCCGGAGCCTCCGAACCCTCCGCTACATCTTCCGCAAGATTATCCTGTAGGCTTTATTAGCCAACGTCAACCACTTTCCCGCAAGGTTAGGCACCATGTCACCCAATCGTTCCCCGATAGTCCGCCTCAGCAAGCCGACGAGATCCTGCCTCAACAAGCTCGCGAGGTCCCGGGGACTTTCCAGTAGCCTGACCAGGGTATTTCGCAGTGGACTGGCCAGGGTTCTTCCCAGTGGGCTGGCCAGGGTTCATCGCAGTGGGCTGGCCAGAAGACTTTCCAGTGGACTGGCCAAAGTTCTTCCCAGTGGGCTGGCTAGGAGACTTCCCAGGGGACTTCGTAGTGGCCCGGAGTGTCAGATTGGTTTCAAAGCTATGGTTTGGATGGAAATTATTATACACAGATACTAACGACTCCATCAGCACTAGCACCAGCACCAGCACCAGCACCCAAGCAAGACGAAGGTGTGATGCGTCCCAGGAGAATACGGTGCAAAGGAGAGCCTGACTCAATCTCAGAGAAGTTGATCGTCCAGACTATCGAGAATTAGACAGACAAGGTAGATAGATGTAAATTTTGTACTTGTATGATGTTTTGTTTTCATTTATATAAAAGTCACCTTTCTTTGACAAACTATTACAGTTACTTCACATGATATTTTCTATTCATTCCTGGTTGATTTGTACAACTCCTTCTATTGTGTCCTAAACCATTGCAATTACTGCATCGGAGATCTCTTAAAGATTGATCCTTCGCCATAATACTGTTCTTCTTTTGTCTTCCGGCTTTGCGTCGTACATGTGGTACTCCAATGTCGCCTATAACCAATGCACTTTGAATGTTGTAAGGGACTGGAATTGGCTCCAAGTGCGGCTCATAGACACGTCTTAATGCTTCCTTTGAAAATATAGCTGGATAATAATGCTCAATTCTAATATTGCAACAATTACAAGCATAACATGCATGTACACATGGAAGAAAAGTATGATACCACTTTAAACATGAACAATAGTTTTCATTTAAACGAATAACATATGTTTTATTGGTTTTACGATCTAATATGTCAAACAAATGACCCACTATACATAACATTTCCAGTTGATGGTTTTCTTTTGTGATTCGAGCCATCATTTTTAACATCTTCGGACGAAAATTTGTTTCAAGATTTTTAGCTTGTTGTCTGTTCTTGTCCTGAAGTGTTATAATCTTGGCTCGAATACCATCAAGTATTGTTGTTATTGGTTTATCACGAAGATTTTTAATCCAGTTATTGAAACATTCAGCAAGATTTGACGTGTTAATATCTAGTCTTGGACAAGAAGAATACGCTGTAATCCAGTGTGAGAAAACACGATTTTCATAATTTACTCCAACGAGCCAATTATAAACATCTACATTTTTAGCTTTAATTATCTCCAAGCAATTATTTGCATCTGTTTCATTATAACATCTTGCAAGGTAGTCCAAGCTACGTTAAAAATGCTTTGATCTACATACCGATTTAAAATTTTCTTAAAAATGTTGAATGCAAAAAAATGAGACGATTTCGAAAAAATAACACGCATGGCATTTATCAATCCTTTCTGTTTATCCGATATAAAAGAAATTGTATTCCAGGCATCAAAAAATCTTTCAAAAGATATTCTTAAACCGTTTAAAAACCAAGTCCAAGAATCAGTGTTTTTACTCTCAGCAACAGCATATGCAATTGGATATAGTTGATAGTTAGGATCATGAGCAAAAGCAATAAATAAAATCCCTCTATATTTAGAGGAAAGAAAAGTAGCATCAATACTAATCACAGGTAAACATCCCCTTAGAAATCTATCAATGCATGCCTTGAAACAAATAAAGATTCTTTCAAACCTATTATTTTCTGTAATCTTCATAAAACATTGGCTACCTGAATTTGTCTCAATAATTCTAAGACCATACTCTTCGAGACTACTAAATGCATTAATATAACTACCATTTATTTCGGATAGAGCAAGTTCTCTAGCTTTTCAAGCCTTACAGTATTTAATATGTATTCGATGTTCCCTAAATATATCTTTTACAACATGAGATGGACTATACGACTGATTATCTCGAATTTTATCAATAATCTGATTTTTAACCCATACAGTGGTAGCTAATGGATGATAACCAGTTGTAAGTCCACCTAAACAAGAATGTATATTTTCTAGCGTAGCAATAGAAAATCTTTCGCCTCCACCTATGGCTTTAGCGTATACCCTCTAATGACAATTTGAACTATTACATTTATATATAATCCCAGTAGCATTATTTAAAGTAGCTGAACAAGTAAAATTACGTCTAATTACTATATCACTAATAAAACTTCTAAATTTAGATCGATTCTTAAATTATTTTCCAATAAATAATTCAGGAGTGATAAGGCTATCAACAGAATCATCAAATTCATCATCTAAATTTTCAATTAGATCATCACTATTTTCATCATCGTTATTACCATTATCTACTATATGTTCTTCTTCAGTAAATGAAATAACTTGATGAGAAGAACTAGGACCAACGTTAAGAGTTACATTACAAGCAGGTATATTACTTATATTATTATTTCTTGATGGGGGCGGAGTGACATAGATATTAATATACGATGATTGTGCATTCACTTGAAGAATAAATTTCCATGCTTCTTCACTATCTATATTTATACAATTAGATACGAAAATATGTACTAATATAAATTTGTAATCGATAGAATATTGATGAATAATTAGATTATGTAAACTAAGAAACAAAATATTTCGATCAACTATAAGAACTTGGGTTAAACCTCCTTCATACGCTAACCCATTTAGTACACCTCCAAGCGAGCATGGTATTGTTAGATTTTGATCCATGCTGACAACAAGATGAACTTTCAAATGGCGGTAGGACGAGAGGAGCTTCAGCTTTCAACGAACTAGAGAGCTTCTTACTAAATGAGAGAGATTTTGAAGGAAATGATTTTTTTTTTAGAGAAGACGTTGCTTGCTCAGATACTTATACATAGCATTGTGGTTTAATATAGCCGTTGTAATTGTAACGTTAGAATTGGAACGTTGGAATTGTAACGTTAGAGAATCTTACAATTGGTTAAAACCTCAATCCGACAAACCAAAAATAAACCAAATCGAAAAAAACCAAACCAACTCAAACATAAAACCAACATCACATTCAACTAAAACCTAAAACCTAAAACAAAAAAAAAAACCGAACCAACTCAAAAGAAAAATAAAACCAATTAGCAACCCACCACCTCCATTGAACCAACCCAACCCAACATCCCACCAATATCCATCTCAATTTCCGACAAATGGTGTGTCGGAAATTGCACATTGTCCAATTTCCGACACACGGTTTGTCGGATTGTATTGTTTCCTATAATTTTCCAAACTTCTATCGTTTTGCGTAATTTTATATAATTTACTATCAGTACAGTAAATTTTTTGTACTTTTTATTATTATTTTGTATTTTTTAATTTTTTCGAGAAGATTTTATTTGTTAAATTGAATGATAAATGATAAAATTGGTATCGGAGAAAAAAAAATCCATAAAATTTGTTTAAGAAAACCGGATGTTTTTTCATTTATCCTTTCAAAAGAGGCCTAACTTTCTAGGTTGGACATATGTATTCGCACTACAACACCAAGGATTATCTGCAACCAAACAGCCATTGAGCGAGAGGCATACTGAAATTTATTCCTCTATTCTGTAATTCAATGTCACTACCAATTTTCAGTAGGAATAGCTATAGACATGATTCTTTCTTTTCAATTGTACACCATACAATGGGGAAGAAAAAACAGGATAGACAAATGATAGAGTTATATATGGTACTAATCTTAGTGACATACATGATACATCATAGATATGATACTGCTCATGTTATATTTTGATTCCTGTAAACGAGATAACAAAATGTTAGATTTACCGGTCTAGAAAAAGTCATGCAAGAAGCATTGTCTTAGAAGAATATTCGAGGTCTATGTATTGACTAGGGGTGAGCATTATTCGATTTTGGACCGAAAATCGAACCGAATAAGAGATTCGGTTTGGTTTTAAAAAAATTCGGTTCGGTTTCAGTTTTGAAAATACTAAATTTTCTTATTCGGTTTCGGTCCAAAACCGAAAATTGAATAAAAAATTTTAGTTACTACATATATATATATATATATATATATATATATATATATATATATATATATATATATATATATTTTTGTTAGTATATATATATATATATATATATATATATATATATATATATATATATATATATATATATATATATATAAATATATATATATATATATATATATATATATATATACGTCCGCGGGGTCGTGGCCTGTTGGTAGCGACGAGGGTCCCCGGGCGGGTGGCCCGGGTTCGAACCCCTCCTTAGGCGCACGCGCCTAAGCTCTAGTAAAAAGGACACCAAAAAAAAAAAAAAAAATTATATATATATATATATATACTAACAAAAAAAATGCAAATAAACCAAAAAATTCAATAAACTGAATAAACCGAAATGATTTAATTCAGTTCGGTTTGATTCGGTTATGAGCCAATTCGGTTCGGTTTCGGTTTTGCTTATTCTGTTTTCGGTTTTGGGTTATTCGGTTCGGTTTGAACCGAATTAACCGAATGGTCACCCAAAGTAGAGTCTTCCTCTCGAATTCTTCTAGAGATGAAATCCTTTTCCTATCAGCTTTCCATCGTTGCACACAACTTCGGAAGAATGATCCGAACTTACCTTACGTCCAGAAGAAGAATTTGGAGATAGAAATTGGTTGTTGAAGGAGTGAGATTTACTAGAACAGAAAGGGCCGAACATGTACAGCCTGAATACGGCCTGGAAAGGTTTCTAAGAGCATCATTAGTAGTTGGGACTCTCCAATGCAATTTGGAGCCCAAATTTCAAAAAAAAAGGTAAATGTAGAATGGGTTGGGTTTGTATGAAAATAGTAGGAAATGATAAAGTGAGCTCTGGTCCCAAAAATTGTGTGGCCAAAAATTAATGTAGAAAAAAATAATATAAAGTTTAGAATCTAGAAAGTTGGACTCCAAATTGGAACTTATTATTCTACAAAACGAGTTTCTACAATCTAGAATCTAGAAATTGGGAGGTCCAACCCTTAGCACCTATGGATGGGTTGGGACCGAAATTGTAGAAATTTGGACTAGGAATGAGACTTATTATTCTACAAAATGAGCTCCTACACTCTAAATCTAGAATCTAGAAAATGGGATGGCCTTACTAATGATGCTCTAAGATATATGTGGGAAAAGATGGGAGGACGAGGAAAGATGAAGCAAAATCACATAGGAAACGGGAATGAATCAATATAAGCCAGCCCCCACTAATGATAGAATAAATAGGTTTAAATAGAATTGAAGGCCATATATTTAACAGAAATTTTCATATACAGTAAAGAAATATCATAAAATTATAAAAAGAGGATAAGTTTGGTAGAATTGTAAATATGGTAACGACGCAACACTAGAGTTGGCGTGCCACGCAAAAATCCGGAGAGAGGGGAGACGTGCCATGAAAGGTGGCGCACGCGCCAGGGGGAGGCGACATGGGTGATGGCGCGTGGCAGGCAAATTCTGAGGGGACGCGCCAACAATGATGGGGCGCGCAAGGACGCGCCATGGCCTTTAGCGCGTGCAAGTTGTAAGAATGATAATTTCACGTCATAGCTTATTTGTAAAAAAAAGAGAGTTAAACGAGCTCTAACTATTTCCTTGTGGGTCCCAGAGGCCTAGAGAGTAGTAGTTCTTACGGAGAAATGATGGCGCGTGAAATTATCATTCTTACCAAGAAACTTATTTTCGAGGTTTATTTGTTAGTCTCAACCCAGGGGCCTAAAGAGGAGTGAAATGATGGACGCACCATGGCCTTTGGTGCGCAAGGACGTTTAACTATTTTTTTTACAAATAATCCCATGACGGCACGCCTGATGCAGCGATTGCGCGCGCCATCATTGATGGCGCGTCCCCTCAGAATTTTCCTGTCACACAGCATCATCCATGGCGCGTCCCCCTGGCGCATGCCACCTTCCATGGCGCATCTCCCCTCTCTCCGAATTTTTGCGTGACACGCCAACTCTAGTGTCGCGTCGTTACCCTATTTATAATTCAACCAAATTTATCCATTCTTTTGTAATTTAATGATACTTTTTTACTGTATATGAAAATTTCTGTATATTTAATAGAAATAAAAGGCTAATAATATATCATTTTATAATATGATCGTTGGACAATTAAAGGTGCAACAAATGTCATTTAAAACTAAAGAAGTTGGTTTTTTAAGAAAGGCCACCACAAAAAAAACATTCAAGTTTTGAAGGATATTTGGATTTAAAAGAATAAAAGCGGAGAAGTAATATATATATATATATATAAATGTGTATTGTTGTCCTTTCTTCAATTTGGGCCTTGACTATATAAGCCATTCAACTGCGCCCCCCGGGGGAGGGGGGTGAGATTCGAACCCAAGACCTACTCTTGGACGCCTATAACTACCAAGATTTCAAATTCTATTTTTGAAAATCAATACTATTTTTTTCAAATTATAAAAATCATTTAAAAAATTATTTGTAAATTTATTTCTACTCATGGTTATTAATTAATTAATTAATTAATTTCATATCATAATTAATTTATTATTAATTAATTGTGGATTTATTTTTAATTATTATTATTAAATAATTAGTTAATATTAATTTTAGAATTATTTTATTGATTATTAATTATTGTGAGCCTACCAAGCCTTGGGCTTGAATTGTGGACTAGCTATCCTAATTGTCTACTAAGTCTTGAGCTTGGATTGTGGGCCTATGAATTTTTGGGTTAGCGAGTAGTTATTTGACGGTTGGCTTAACTGATTGTTAGTTAGTCCTAATTATTGATTAGTTACTAAATTAGAATTAGTTAGCAATTAGTTGTTAGTTAGTTAGAGGTTAGTTAGCTTTTCACTAATTACCCTTAGATATATTATATTTTACAATTATGCCACTTGGACTTGGAGAGCACTCTACTATTCTCATATTAAAATAGAGCAATGCTACAGTTATAATCAAATATTTACAACCTTCTTACAACCACTCACCCATTTCCTGCCTGGCCCACATGTCAGCAAATTGGTGTAAGTTGTAAGAAGGTTGTAAAAGTTTAGTTGTAAACCAAACATTTCCTATTAAAATATTAGGGACTCCCTAATATTTTACTACATAAAATATCCTACTCTCTCTCCCTCTCTCTCATGTCAACTCCACAGCTCTGTCCGCCGCCGTCCGTCGATCGCGCCACCGTGCCCGACCGAGCTCCGACGATCTTCTGTAACCCGCCGATCCCTCCTTCTCTCTTTCTCCATCCTTCCTCCACTAAGCTCCGCATGCTTTGTTCACCATCACCGAATCCGACTCCGGTGAACTCAACACCTACTATAGCATCTCCTCATCTATTCGTCCACCGTCGACCCCCTCGCCGGAGTCGACCCCGCCCCTAGCACACCCCGGCGCTCCGGCCAACCCCACCATACAAAACCAACACGATCGCCACACCCCTGTCACAAAAACTGTTGGTTTTTTAATGCATTTGTTGCTTGGAAAGTAACACACATGTGTGATTCAAAAGGCATCCACTCTTCTTTTAGTCCCACATGGGAAAGGAGAAAAAGTTCTCCTCTCCATATAAGGCTTTCCCCTCCTTAGTGGGTTAGTGGGTTGTGTAGGGGATGGGCTACATCCCATCCAACCCGCGAGCGGGTGCGCGATTTAATGCGCATTTTTGACGCGTTTATTTGTCGCGCACTTAGCACCGTCGCGGACCGGACCAAGGGTATAAAGGTAATTTTCTATCTCCTTTTAATTATTATTTGATTTAATTTTTTAGTTCGGTTGTCTGGTCTTCCGCAAGAACTGTTTTCACGTAATCCCGTTACGGGATTTGTGGATCGCGGAGATAATTCTGGCCACGTACAGAGAGATTTGATTTTAAAATCAAATCAGGTGATCTGTTGGATCAAATACGAAAAATCTTTTCTCTCTCTCTCTCTCTTCCCCGTTCGGAACTTTGTTCGTACAGAAGAGAAAAGTTGCAACCAGAACCCTCCTCCTCCTCCTTTCGTCCAACTCTTTCTCTGGACAAGGCTGTGATCGATCGAGGGATTCACTACGGGTGCACGGTGCTGTGGATCGAAGGATTCATTGTATCTCGGGGATAGATCGCTGGAACCCGCTGCACAATTGTGGGGGCAAAATTCTATTCTAAGGACAGCGTTTGTAACGTGCCTCGAATCCAAAACTCTTAATTCATGTTCTAAATTTTACTTCTTCTGATTGCTTGCGTTAGGAATTCTGTCTAATATTTACAACAATCTTAGAATAGAACTTCTTTAGGTTCTGTTTACCTTCTGTTTGCTTTATTCCTACGCACGTACTATGAATCCCACAGCAGAGGAATTCTCGACCAGTATTCACAACTCCTCCAAACCGGAGAAGTTTGATGGTCAGAATTTTAAGCGGTGGCAGCGCAGGATGACCTACTGGTTGACCTGCCTGAAACTGTCAAAGGCTCTTAAAGAACCTTTTACCCTGCCTGACCTACACGAACCTGCTAGGACTTTTGAATTAGAATCATACAATGAGATAGACTTTATTTGTCACAAAAAAATACTGAGTTGTCTGTCTGACACGCTGTATGATATCTACTGCACAACTACCACTTCTAGAGAACTTTGGGAAGCCCTCGATAAGAAATACTCCAATGAAGGAGCAGGTTCTGAGGTTTACATTGTAGACAGGTTCCTAGAGTTTAAGATGGTTGATGAGAAGTCTGTTGTTGAACAGACTAACACCCTGCAAACCATTATTCACGAGATGTCTCAGAAAGACATGCCACTAGCTGATAAATTTCTTATTGCTACCTTCATAAATAAATTGCCTCCATCCTGGAAATCCTTTGGCTTAAAACTGAAACACAATAAGGAGCCAATGTCCTTAGATGAGCTGTTTGTCTCTCTCCGCATTAAGGAAGAGAGTAGAAGCAGGGACAAGGAACCTTTGAGTAGTGAATTCGAGGCAAAGTTGCATATTGCTGAGTCCAAGGGAAAACCTAAGGGCCAACCCTTTCAACAGAGAAATAACCCCCAGAATAGGAATCATGCAAAAAAACAATTCCTGAAACCAAAACCTATTATCGGGAAAGACAACAGGCCAAGGCGGGAGTGCTACAACTGTGGTAAGCCTGGCCACTTTGCTAGGCAATGTCGCCACAGGAAGAAGGGTCAGGGATTCCAGAATCCTGATCGCCGAACTCCTGCTGCAGACGCTCCTGTTGTTCCTCAGGCTCACGTAGTCATAGCCGGGACCGAATCTATCGGCACCGATGATCAGAGGTTTGTAGCTGTATGTTCTGATTTTGATACCTCGTATCAGCCTACTGATTGGTGGGTTGATACAGGGGCAAATGTCCATGTGTGTCCTAATATTGATTCATTTTCCTCCTACCGACAGGTTGAGGAAGGCGAATCAATAGCTATGGAAAACTCGAGTGCTGCCAGAGTGCTTGGAAAGGGAAGAGTGAATCTCAAGTTGTCTTCGGGCAAGATCCTCCCTTTGTATAATGTGCAGCACGTACCGGACGTGAACAAAAATCTAATTTCTGGATATTTGCTAAATAAACATGGCTACAAACTAGTTTTTGAGTCTGATCGAGTCGTAATCTCCCTAAACGGGAACTTTATTGGAAAAGGCTATGTTTGTGGGGGGTCTATTTAAACTTTCTATTGATATTTCTTGTAACTCTTTTACTTCTAGTTTAAATAACATTGCTTATAATAATGTTTCTGCTGCAAATGCATTATCTTCCAATATTGATAACTATAATGTTTGGCATGGTCGCTTGGGACATGTGAATTTTAATTCTGTAAAGAGAATGTCTTTTTTGCAATTAATTCCCAAGATTGATATGAGCATGAACGATAAATGTGAGATTTGTACTCAAGCCAAACAGCCTAGAAAATCCTTTCATTCAGTTGAAAGGAATTCTCAGCTTTTGGAGCTTATTCATAGTGACATCTGTGAATTAAACGGTGTCCTCACTCGTAGTGGTAAGCGTTACTTCATAACTTTTATAGATGATTATTCTAAATACTGCTATGTTTACTTGCTTAGAACAAAAGATGAGGCTCTTAGTAAGTTTGTTTCTTTTACAGCTGAAGTTGAAAATCAGCTTGAAAAGAAAATAAAAATTCTTAGGTCTGATCGTGGGGGTGAATACACCTCTGCTGATTTTGACTCCTTTTGTGAATTGTATGGAATAATACATGAAGTAACTACCCCTTATGCTCCTCAACAGAATGGGGTAGCAGAAAGGAAAAATAGGACTTTAGTAGATATGATTAATGCTATGTTAGGTAGCTCTGGTTTATCTGATAATTTGTGGGAGGAAGCCTTACTTTCTGCATGCCATATTCTGAATAAAGTTCCTTTTAAAAAGACTGATAAAACCCCTTATGAATTATGGAAGGGCAGAAAACCATCTTTGAAATATTTCAAAGTGTGGGGGTGTCTTGCAAAAGTCTCTGTCCCTCCTATTAAGAAAAGGAAATTGGGACCCAAGACCGTAGACTGTGTATTTTTGGGTTATGCTCAAAATAGTATTGCTTATAGATTTCTTGTTATTAAGAGTGAGGTTAATGGTATTGATGCAAACACTGTTATGGAATCTAGGGATGCTACATTTTTTGAAAATGTCTTTCCTTTGAAAAATAGAACCCCTAAATCTTCTATATCTGCACAAGTTCCTATTGCAACTTCTAGTTCTCAAGTAGAAACCCTAGTAGAACCTAGAAGGAGTAAAAGAGCCAGAAGAGAACCAAACCTAGGAGAAGGGTTTTTCACCTATCTTGTTGAAGAGGACCCTATCTTATCAAGGGGCTATGTCTTCTGTAGACTCACTATTTTGGAAAGAAGCCATTAACAGCGAAATAGATTCTATTATGTCAAATAGAACCTGGAATTTAGTTAACCTTCCTGTAGGTTGCAAACCAATTGGTTGCAAATGGATCTTCAGGAAGAAGCTAAGACCTGATGGGTCTATTGAGAAGTTCAAAGCAAGGTTAGTTGCTAAAGGGTTCAAACAAAGGGAAGGAGTAGACTTCTTTGACACATACTCTCCAGTTACTAGAATTGCCACAATTAGAATGTTAATTGCTATTGCATCTGTTCATAAACTGTTTATTCATCAAATGGATGTAAAAACTGCATTTTTGAATGGAGATTTACAGGAAGAGATTTACATGGAACAACCTGAAGGATTTGTTGTTCCAGGACAAGAACACAAGGTATGTAAATTGATTAAATCTCTTTATGGGCTGAAGCAAGCGCCAAAGCAATGGCATGATAAATTTGATAAGGTAATTCTATCTTATGGTTTTGCTATTAATGATTCTGATAAATGTGTATATAGCAAAACTGTTGGCAGCTCATGCGTTATATTATGTTTATACGTTGATGATATTCTTATTTTTGGCACTGACATGGATATTGTTTATGATATCAAAAGTTTTTTGTCTCAAAATTTTGATATGAAAGATTTAGGACCTGCTGATGTGATTTTAGGACTTAAATTAAGTCGCACTTCTGAGGGAATTGGTATCTCCCAATCTCATTATATAGAAAAGGTCCTGAAAAGATTTAACTATTTTGATTCTAAACCTGTAAGCACTCCATATGATGCAAGTATCAGGTTGAAGAAGAACAAAGGAGACAGTGTGGCTCAGCTGAAGTATTCTCAGCAAATTGGGTGTTTGAACTATATTGCTAACCGTACCAGACCTGATATTTCCTACGCGGTAGGAAAACTTAGTCGGTACACAAGCAATCCGAATAGTTCACACTGGATTGCCTTAGAAAGGGTAATGAGATACCTGAAGGGCACTTTATCCCATGGATTATTCTATGGAGGATACCCATCTGTATTGGAAGGGTACACTGATGCAAACTGGATCTCAGATACAGATGAGACCAAAGTCACAAGTGGATATGTATTCACATTAGGAGGAGCTGCTGTCGCTTGGAACTCAACCAGACAGACCTGTATATCTAGATCGACTATGGAGGCAGAGTTCATAGCTCTTGACCTCACCAGTGAGGAAGCAGACTGGCTCAGGAATCTGGTAACAGATATTCCTCTGTGGAGCAAACCAGTTCCTGCTATCCCTGTACACTGTGACAGCCAGGCTGCTATAGCAAAGGCTCAAAGGACAAGCTATAATGGAAAATCCAGACATATACGTCTGAGGTACAATCGGGTGAAGCAATTGCGGTCCAGCGGAGTAATTGCAATTGACTTCGTCAGATCAAAGAATAATCTAGTGGATCCTCTAACTAAAGGTCTCTCAAGGAGACTAGTGTTGGAGACGGCAAGAGGAATGGGGTTAAAGCCCTTAAATTAAGTCACCTCAAAGGCAACCCAACCTTCGATTGGTAGCACCAAGAAAAGGGTCAATGGGTAACAACAAAATTGATGTGTGACTGGAAAGCACTATATAGATGTAATTGTAATGAACCATTCCTCTACAATATAGTGTTGATCTGCAATAAAATTGAGGTTGATTATAAAATCTTAATGAATCTGTGGCTTGTAAAGCAGGGTATATAAAATGCAGAATACCTAGAAAGATTCACCTATTTGGGAGTGAAAGTGGGACCGCTTTCTATGGGAACTCGGGCTGTTCTCTAGAGCTCTCAAGAAACCGAGATAAGCACATGGCCGAAAAGTGCACAAATGTTGATACGATCAAATGCCTGCAATGTGTTTGTGTGTACGTTGAGTCTGTACAAATAAGATCCTAAGTTCAAGACTTACGTCACTTTGGATCCGTATAGATGAAATGTACAACACTAAGGGGAGGTTCAAGTCCGGAAGACACCTTCCTCTGATACACAATGTAACTGCCCAAATCTTATTCTCTTTCCTATCGTTCTGCCTATCTATATTCTTTTGTTCCTTTTGAATCATGTGGGGGATTGTTGGTTTTTTAATGCATTTGTTGCTTGGAAAGCAACACACATGTGTGATTCAAAAGGCATCCACTCTTCTTTTAGTCCCACATGGGAAAGGAGAAAAAGTTCTCTCCATATAAGGCTTTTTCCTCCTTAGTGGGTTAGTGGGTTGTGTAGGGGATGGGCTACATCCCATCCAACCCGCGAGCGGGTGTGCGATTTAATGCGCATTTTTGACGCGTTTATTTGTCGCGCACTTAGCACTTTGCACGCTTGCGTGCCGCGGACCGGACCAAGGGTATAAAGGTAATTTTCTATCTCCTTTTAATTATTATTTGATTTAATTTTTTGGTTCGGTTGCCTGGTCTTTCGCAAGAACTGTTATCACGTAATCCCGTTACGGGATTTGTGGACCGCGGAGATAATTCTGGCCACGTACAGAGAGATTTGATTTTAAAATCAAATCAGGTGATCTGTTGGATCAAATACGAAAAATCTTTTCTCTCTCTCTCTCTCTCTTCCCCGTTCGGAACTCTGTTCGTACATAAGAGAAAAGTTGCAACCAGAACCCTCCTCCTCCTCCTTCTGTCCAACTCTTTCTATGGGCAAGGCTGTTGTCACGACCCGCACCCACCGTGAGGGTACGAGTACGTAACAACGCCCAGCCTACGCCGCAGTGTCGGCGGTAGAACGCTGTTCTAGGTCATGAACTATAACTAGCATAATATGAAAACTCTCCATAAGGAGGCCAACACAGAGGTACAACTCAATCATAATCTAAGGTAGAATGATAAAGATAGATAAACATGAAATCCAAAAGAGATACAGGAGATAGAAGTCTAAGTGTCTAAGATATATAATCCCAGAAATACATCTCAAAACTCAAATACAGTAATCCACAAGTAAATATAACTCTAGACAAAATGAAATAACTATCTAAACAACCTCTACTGTGTCTCCTCTAGGCTAGCAGGCAATCCCAGGCTATCTGTAAAATTTATCAACAGGTCCAGTCAGGACAGGAGCGAGCACATATCTCTCAAACAATTCATAGCAGGTTAGGAGTATAAATCATGCAATAGAGTAAAATACAGGAAGTGCTGAATAGGAAGTACGAGTAAACAGGAGATATTTTGTAACTGAAAGTAAATACATGATAGTAGAGACTGTAAGTGGCTACGTAATTTAGAGCACAATGGTTATGTAAACGGCTTGGGGGCACATGAATACAAATAAGGAGGCATATTTATACAGCTACTTGGGATAGTGTTCACATAACCAATTTTACTCACCCCGCCCCAATCAGTACACAAGGATCCATTCAAGTTACGTTATAAGCATATGAATACAACTAAGATACGTGAACTCATGTAATAAGTAGTACATAAGGCACGTGAAAGCACATGAGAACATGTAAAAACATGAACTAGTACGAGTACAAGGAGTACCTGATGCACATGATAAAGTACATGAACATGAAATACCCGATACACCCGTAAAGGGATAACATCTCAGAAAGGGATCCATATAGTACTAATCCGTGAAGATACGTGTCACCATCATGTAGAGTAATCTAGAGCAAGAATATAATCCAAGTAAGTATGAAAAGATCAGAGAATATACTCGTCTGATATCTGAATGTCCAAGGTAAAGATACTGTCCGAGGAGAGGTGTCTGGCTCCTAATTAGAACAGCACAAGTCACAACATGTCCAGAAGGGTAATATAAAGTACTACAATGCATTCTACATGAATCTAGGTCAAACTAGGCCAAAGTCAACCCTTGGTCAACTCTGGTCAACTGCACTAGTCAAACTAGGTCAAACTAGGTCATGTCCTAACCCAGCAAGTCTTACTAGGCCTAACCAAGACTATCCTAGCAAGCACACATTAATACAAGGCTATACAAGCCAACATACACCAAACTCTATACAACATGCAATTATTCAATACTCAAATAGGCAAGAATTCACATTGGATATACACTAGGTAATCTATTACTTTAAACTATATATGTCTACACATATATACACATGTATATATTGGTATTCAACATTAGGTCTATAATCATGGCATTTCAAATAGTTATATAAACTTATATATTACAACATAATATGCTAACATATATATAATATACATACATAGCTAAGTTAACTGTATTCATAAATACTTATTTAAGAGGCTATGTGTGTGTATGTGAACATGGCAAAGGGGCAAGTAAGGGTTAAATGGGCATACATAGTATATACATATCAAAGAGTGTCAAAGTGTAAGTAAACAAAGTATCAAGTGTGATAGTGTCTACATAGTGTAAGGGGTACATGAGGTAATATAGGATTTGTGTTAACATAGAACATTACATCTCATTAACTTGTATATTGCATACATTACATCTATTATTACATTACATTCATGCTTGCATTCATTCATCATTCATTATTCTCTTGCACCACTATATGCACCATACATTACATACTATGGAACCTACATATTCATTACAAGTCATACTTATGCATGCTTACAATAGATAGGATACTTACACCTCATACATCATTTATTTAATCATTTACTTATGCTTGTATTCTCTATTTAATTACATAATGTATATATATTAACATGGGTTAAAATCAAATAGAATATTATATTACACACAAGGGTGCACAAAATACATATGCCGAATAGTAACTCCTATTAATAATCAATACTGTACCATCTCAGCATGAATTAAAATTTAGGATTAAAGTATGTTATAGATCTATGTGTTAGCTTTCCGAAACTTTAAACGGATCGCGTTTTCGTTTCCGGAAACTCCCGGAATCGCGAAAACACCGAGAACGCGTTTGTCTTTCGTACAGCTGACACTCAAATAATTCTCCAGAAAGTTACAGAAAGAATTAGGCCTATTAATACATGTTTTTGGAAAGCTAACTTCAATATGCTTCTTTTAAAAAAAATGGAAGATTAAACCGAGCTTTGAGCTAGAAGTTATGACATTTCTAAGTTAGAGCTGAAATTAAAAACGTGGATAAAAATTATGACGGATTTAGATAGTTTGAGCCAAAAGAATACACAATATATATCCTAATTATCCACAACAATAATAGTAATAATAATATGAGGAACCACACTCACAAACTTGATTATATAATCATCATGAACCATTTATTACATATATAAATATAGATACACTCTCATTACAATATATATATATATAAATCTATATATGTAACATGAACACATCCACAACACAAAGGACACTCCTATGACCTCCAAATGGACACAAAATGGACACAAATGGAGATACAACCATAGGGGTCATTCCTATGGGTTCAAAATAGACCTATATGCATGAGGAAATAAAAAGGAGAAGGGATTTATACCTCCCGGTAGATCGAATCGAAGAAAAACCTTCCCGGAGCGACACCGACACGTAGAGATTCCAAAAGGACACGAACGAGCTCCGAATCCTCCCAAATTTGGGTAGCTTCCTCCTTGGCTAGAATGGAGAAGGAAAGAAGAAGATTTGGTGGTGAAATGGAAGAATTTGGTGAAGAAATTGCTAGGGATTGCTCTCTAGGAATTTGGGGAAGAACAAGAGAGAGAAAAATAGATGGATAATGACAAATGGGAGGCTCAACCCTATCCTTATTGTGGCTGGCCATAAAGGTGGTTTTGTCCTATTAGGAAAAGTCCAAAAGCCCCTACTAACCTATTCTATGAGTATTAGGAAAGGGCTAATTGGTTGGGGCTAAATTAGTCATTCTAAAGTCTCTAATCACACTAACCTTATCCATAATAATTAGTCTAACCTCTAACTAAAATATTTCTATCATGCGTACTAAAATTAATATCATGTGGGCCATGCCTAACTAGTGTGTGGATCCCACTAGAGTCAAACTACCCCCGGGTCCCCGTTTCAAGTCGGACTGAGTTGAAATTCGAACCCGACTCAAATAACTCCAAAACAATATCATAAATAATAAAATAAATTTCAACCCCAAAATAATATCATAAATAATAAAATAAATTTTAAAAATATTCAAAAATATAAAATGAAAAAAATACCCCTGTTTTTGAAAACTGGGGGTGACAAATTTATCCACCTTAAAAAAATTTTGTCATCGAAATTAAAATAAAGCAATCACAGGAAACACATGCAGAAACAATCTCATTCAAATACTTTTAAAAAAAACAGTAATAAAAAAATTCTCTTTGAGGCACATCAAACATTTGTAAATAAAAACTGATACGTGTCCGATACGGACACAAAACCATCACAAAATCACACCTATCAAAGGTCAAAATCAACAATCACCAACGCAATAAATATCAAAATAATTCAAAGAGGTCAAATGCAAAATATCCTTAGGCCAGAAATGACATTAAAATATCCTAATCACATGGTTAGGCTCTAGGTCAAACAGTCTATAGGATTTCACTAGCAAAACATCAAAATCACAAGTCATAATTTTAAATAGTTTTAAAATGATTTAAAAATTACCAAAAATTATATCATGATTTAAATGTCAAATCCATAAATGATTAAAATTACAAAATTTCAAAATTACCCTTATTTTAGAGAACTGGGTGTTACAAGTCTACCCACCTTAGAAAAATTTCGTCCTCGAAATTAAAATGTTCATACTCCTTCTAGGTCAAACCTCCCCACAATTAAAGTCTCAGAACTTAAACAATCATACGATTTAAAAGGATGACATACAGGATCATGGCATACGGTGGTAGTGAAAGTCTCATCTAGGTATACTAGTCATGCTAAACCAAAACAGTCATAGGATATCAAAATACACAAGCAATCTAGGGTACTAAACTAGAAAAGATACAGAAATAACAATCATCAAGACTGTAAGGCAGTCTACCATCCTATATGAAAATTGGTACTTATCAAAATAAAATAAAGTTAACTACCATTTATCTAATAAGGGGTACTATTCAAGAAAATTAAAATCAAAAGTTAAAGAATGAAAGCCAATTGTATGAAAATCCAATCACAATATATTTATATATATAGCGTTAGAGAGGGAAAAGCTAACATTATGTACAAATTATGTAGTTAGTGTGTGTATAGGTGTATGTGGACATGTTCATATGGTTAGATAATAGGCGTGTGTGTATGTGGAATATACATGAAAGTGCATAGCAGGATTTGGGTTTCAAACAATAACTATCAAGTTACACTAATCATGGCATATTGGTTAAACAATCTACAATACACAACTCATTTGCTCATAACATGCATCGCTAACCATGTATATATGTATATATAAAGAGGTAGAGATTTAGTTATGTATGTATATACATTATAACATGTATGCCTAAGCTCTATATATATCTATATAGATATATAATCATGACATAGAGAGGAAGAGTTAGGTTACATGACAGGATATACTAAGTTAGGGTGTGTGTGTGTCTTTGTACAGGGTTATAGCTTAGTATTGAAAGGTTACACCCAGTTTTAGTTCAGCATTTACATACAAAATCTGAAAATAAGCTAACATTTAAAATAGTGCAATATTAACATAATGTAATTTCAAAATTTAGGAGTTTGAAACATCACAACTAATCTCAATGCTCCCAATACATCCTAACATGATAGAAATAAAACCCTAATATACTATCAATACATTTATCTACGCATACAGTTCAATATTACATGTTAAATCTGAAATTGAACTAAATATGGAAATCAATGTAAAAATGTTAACATGTATTCAGGATTTTGGAGAATTTGCACATCAAAACCAACTCAATGTTTATCACAACCTAACATGTAAGAATATGGAACCTAAATTTATATCCTTACAACAACAATGTACACAGCTCTAAATATTACATTTAAAACAATCAATTTGAACTAACATTTAAAATCCCGTATTAAGGGTTAATATGCACACAGTCTCAGATTTGACAAATTTAAACACAAAACTCAACCAAAAAAAAATTTGAATTGAAACCCTACGTATAACATACATGTGCAGTGATATAAATAAAACTATTATCATGAAATTTTATATTTAAATTACGAGTTAAGCTAGGAAAAGCAGAGAATCAGGAAATATTGGGGTTTTAAAAATTTAAACATTAACGACATATTAATATGTATTCAGATAGGTGGAAATCAAGTGTAGCATGCATAAGTGTCAGGAAAGTGTCCACTATATATATTCTCATGTCCCAATATAAAAATCAAATTCTATATCAAGAGCAACATTTAGATTCCTACCAAGATTGCAAAGTAAGTGATTGGTGTAATCAAGACAGTTTTATTATTATTATTATTATTTAATACAAGAATAGTAGCAAGAAAGAAATAACGATAAAATCAGTTTTTGCTTATCTGTTTAAAAGAAAAACCCATTTTGAAACCCAGAGCTAAATTTTCAAATCTAAGATAAAGTCTAGCAAAATCATCGATTCATTGTATTAAGAAGAATTTCATAGTAAGAAGTTACACAAAGTTTATAAAAACAGCTAAAGCTACTCCTAAGTTAAATAAATGAGAAACAAAACAAAACAAACAAATAACAATTCTCTTTTTTTTTGAAGGACTGAAACAAATGTAGAAAAAATATGTTCAAAAATATTTAAGGTACAATCTGATAATCATATGCGTCTTCTTGAAATTATGTTGTCAGAATTCTGCCACGCCAATAAGCATAGCTGCAATAAACAATAGAGTCCATAATAAGGCATACACCCTATAATCATGTATTCTAGAATTCTTACCACGCCACCCGGTATGGCTGCAAGAAAATCTAGATTTCATAACTAAGATAAGTATAGCTATATCAGGCTCTACGTCCTTGTCATGCTAGCAAATATGACTGTAATAAATTCTAAATTCCATAGTAAAGTAGACTTTTACCTTTCTCACTGTCCTTATCAAGTATGTTATCAGGTTATACCTTAATTCCAAAAAATGTACATATACATATAAATACAAACTCAAATTCAACAACTAACATCAAGATTCAAAATTCAACAATAATCCATCAAAAATCATAAAAATACAGACTCAAATTCAACCACTAACATCAAGATTCAAAATTCAACAATAATCCATCAAAAATCATAAAAATACAGACTCAAATTCAACCACTAACATCAAGATACAAAATTCAACAATAATCCATCAAAATCAAGTTCAATAACAGGAAGTAAAGGTAAATCAAATTAGGAAAAAACAGATTTCAAATCGAAGTTAAAATAAGATTCTCAAGGGTCGTCCCAGGAATCTCTCAAAAAAATCCTAACTGTGATTGAGTACCTTCAAAAAAAATATATCCTAATTCTACTGCAGGCTGTAGTGGTACTCCAATTCGAATACCACTACACAAACTCGACCTGCATGGGCCACCACTAAAAACGTGTCACGACCCGCACCCACCGTGAGGGTACGAGTACGTAACAACGCCCAGCCTACGTCGCAGTGTCGACGGTAAAACGCTGTTCTAGGTCATGAACTATAACTAGCATAATATGAAAACTCTCCATAAGGAGGCCAACACAGAGGTACAACTCAATCACAATCTAAGGTAGAATGATAAAGATAGATAAACATGAAATCCAAAAGAGATACAGGAGATAGAAGTCTAAGTGTCTAAGATACATAATCCCAGAAATACATCTCAAAACTCAAATACAGTAATCCACAAGTAAATACAACTCTAGACAAAATGAAATAACTATTTAAATAACCTCTACTGTGTCTCCTCTAGGCTAGCAGGCAATCCCATGCTATCTGTAAAATTTATCAACAGGTCCAGTCAGGACAGGAGCGAGCACATATCTCTCAAATAATTCATAGCAGGTTAGAAGTATAAATCATGTAATAGAGTAAAATACAGGAAGTGCTGAATAGGAAGTATGAGTAAACAGGAGATATTTTGTAACTGAAAGTAAATACATGATAGTAGAGACTGTAAGTGGCTACGTGATTTAGAGCACAATGGTTATGTAAACGGCTTGGGGGCACATGAATACAAATAAGGAGGTACATTTATACAGCTACTTGGGATAGTGTTCACATAACCAATTTTACTCATTCCGCCCCAATCAGTACACAAGGATCCATTCAAGTTACGTTATAAGCACATGAATACAACTAAGATACGTGAACTCATGTAATGAGTAGTACATGAGGCACGTGAAAGCATATGAGAACATGTAAAAACATGAACTAGTACGAGTACAAGGAGTACCTGATGCACATGATAAAGTACATGAACATGAAATACCCGATGCACCCGTAAAGGGATAACATCTCAGGAAGGGATCCATATAGTACTAATCCGTGAAGATACGTGTCACCATCATGTAGAGTAATCTAGAGCAAGAATATAATCCAAGTAAGTATGAAAAGATCAGAGAATGTACTCGCCTGATATCTGAATGTCCAAGGTAAAGATACTGTCCGAGGAGAGGTGTCTGGCTCCTAATTAGAACAGCACAAGTCACAACATGTCCAGAAGGGTAATATAAAGTACTACAATGTATTCTACTTGAATCTAGGTCAAATTAGGCCAAAGTCAACCCTTGGTCAACTCTGGTCAACTGCACTAGTCAAACTAGGTCAAACTAGGTCATGTCCTAATCTAGCAAGTCTTACTAGGCCTAACCAAGACTATCCTAGCAAGCACACATCAATACAAGGCTATACAAGCCAACATACACCAAACTCTATCAACATGCAATTATTCAATACTCAAATAGGCAAGAATTCACATTGGATATACACTAGATAATCTATTACTTTAAACTATATATGTCTACACATATATACACATGCATATATTGGTATTCAACATTAGGTCTATAATCATGGCATTTTAAATGGTTATATAAACTTATATATTACAACATAATATGCTAATATATATATAATATACATACATAGCTAAGTTAACTGTATTCATAAATACTTATTTAAGAGGCTATGTGTGTGTATGTGAACATGGCAAAGGGGCAAGTAAGGGTTAAATGGGCATACATAGTGTATACATATCAAAGAGTGTCAAAGTGTAAGTAAACAAAGTGTCAAGTGTGATAGTGTCTACATAGTATTAGGGGTACATGAGGTAATATAGGATTTGTGTTAACATAGAACATTATATCTCATTAACTTGTATATTACATACATTACATCTATTATTACATTACATTCATGCTTGCATTCATTCATTATTCATTATTCTCTTGCACCACTATATACACCATACATTACATACTATGGAACCTACATATTCATTACAAGTCATACTTATGCATGCTTATATTAGATAGGATACTTACACCTCATACATCATTTATTTAACCATTTACTCATGCTTGTATTCTCTATTTAATTACATAATGTATATATATTAACATGGGTTAAAATCAAATAGAATATTATATTACACACAAGGGTGTACAAAATACATATGCCGAATAGTAACTCCTACTAATAATCAATACTGTACCATCTCAGCATGAATTAAAATTTAGGATTAAAGTATGTTATAGATCTATGTGTTAGCTTTCCGAAACTTTAAACGGATCGTGTTTTCGTTTCCGGAAACTCCCGAAATCGCGAAAATACCGAGAACGCGTTTGTCTTTCGTACAGCTGACACTCAAATAATTCTCCAAAAAGTTATAGAAAGAATTAGGCCTATTAATACATGTTTTTGGAAAGCTAACTTCAATACGCTTCTTTTAAAAAAACGGGAGATTAAACCGAGCTTTGAGCTAGAAGTTATGACATTTCTAAGTTAGGGCTGAAATTAAAAACGTGGATAAAAATCATGACGGATTTAGATAGTTTGAGCCAAAAGAATACACAATATATATCCTAATTATCCACAACAATAATAGCAATAATAATATGAGGAACCACACTCACAAACTTGATTATATAATCATCATGAACCATTTATTACATATATAAATATAGATACACTCTCATTACAATATATATATATATATATAAATCTATATATGTAACATGAACACATCCACAACACAAAGGACACTCCTATGACCTCCAAATGGACACAAAATGGACACAAATGGAGATACAACCATGGGGGTCATTCCTATGGGTTCAAAATAGACCTATATGCATGAGAAAATGAAAATGAGAAGGGATTTATACCTTCCGGTAGATCGAATCGAAGAAAAACCTTCCCGGAGCGACACCGACACGTAGAGATTCCAAAAGGACACGAACGAGCTCTGAATCCTCCCAAATTTGGGTAGCTTCCTCGTTGGCTAGAATGGAGAAGGAAAGAAGAAGATTTGGTGGTGAAATAGAAGAATTTGGTGGAGAAATTGCTATGGATTGCTCTCTAGGAATTTGGAGAAGAACAAGAGAGAGAAAAATAGATGGATAATAACAAATGGGAGGCTCAACCCTATCCTTATTGTGGCTGGCCATAAAGGTGGTTTTGTCCTATTAGGAAAAGTCCAAAAGCCCCTACTAACCTATTCTATGAGTATTAGGAAAGGGCTAATTGGTTGGGGCTAAATTAGTCATTCTAAAGTCTCTAATCGCACTAACCTTATCCATAATAATTAGTCTAACCTCTACCTAAAATATTTCTATCATGCGTACTAAAATTAATATCATGTGGGCCATGCCTAACTAGTGTGTGGGTCCCACTAGAGTCAAACAACCCCCGGGTCCCCGTTTCAAGTCGGACTGAGTTGAAATTCGAACCCGACTCAAATAACCCCAAAATAATATCATAAATAATAAAATAAATTTCAACCCCAAAATAATATCATAAATAATAAAATAAATTTTAAAAATATTCAAAAATATAAAATGACAAAGATATCCCTGTTTTTGAAAACTGGGGGTGACAGCTGTGATCGATCGAGGGATTCACTACCGGGTGCACGGTGCTGTGGATCGAAGGATTCGTTGTATCTCGGGGATAGATCGCTGGAACCCGCTGCACAATTTTGGGGGCAAAAATCTATTCTAAGGACATCGTTTGTAACGTGCCTCGAATCTAAAACTCTTAATTCTTGTTCTGAATTTTACTTCTTCTGATTGCTTACATTAGGAATTCTGTCTAATATTTACAACAAAACACCGTTCATCCCCATCAGTTCAGTTACCTCCACCCCGGACCATCGTTCGACTTTCTTCCTAGTCACCCATAACCACCAGCATCATCATCATTCATTATCCAACCGACCCTACCCTACCTGTATCACCACTACACCATCCTAGAACTCACGACCACCACCATTACTATCACCAGCATCGAACCCCTCACCGACCCCCTTCTTCCCGCTGACAACAACCACCACTTCACCCTAGCACCCACACGACCCTCAGTCATCACCACTACCACCATCATTGACATATACTGCCTACAACCACTACTTACCTCTGTACCTGGAGCCGCTCTTCCAGCGCCGCCAGATCCGACTACCCCGTCCTAGATCTCACTCCGGCCAACTCCTCCGTCAGCCTCGCCGCTTCAGATCCTAACGCTTGGAGCCTTGCCATTGCAGATCCGGGCCGCCGCCACCTCTGATGGTGCACCACCGACGACACTGCGTCTCTGCACGCCTCATCGACCGGGTTCGAACCCTCCGTCGTGGTGAGCCTCCGTCACTCGTCGAGCGTCCCTGACCGCCACCCTTCGCCGTTGTGACCAAGGCAACAACGACGAGCCGCTGCCTCGGTGAGACCCTCATTTTTTTCCTCCCCTCTATTCTCCTCCTCTTCTTCTCCTTCCCCTCTCTCCTTCTCTCTGGAGTTGGTGAACCGACTGCTCTCTCTCCCTCGTGTGAAGAGATGAGCTTAGGGTTAAACCCTAATGTGTGTTAAGCTGGCTTCTAAGCCAACTATGTTTAAATTATTTTGGGGTGGAAAATGTTTTAGTATAATTGTTGGGCTTGGGCTTCAGCCCTGTCCAATGAGTTAGGATTATAAATTTTTAGGAGTTAATTGTTTAAGGTACAACTGGGCTAGGCCAGTGGGCCAACCCAGTAATAGTTGGTTAATTATAAATAGTAATTAATTTTGGGCCAGGACCATACACTATATTTAAGTATAATACAAATACATGTATTACTTTTATAATATTATTTTATTGTATTTTGATTAATATTTCTGTAAAATTTACAAAAAGAATTTAACCCCATTTAGCTTTGATTTTAAAAATGTTTGCATATCATATTTTATCTATAAATATTAATATGGTGTTTGTTTAATTAAATATTTTTGATATAAATTGTGTTTACTAATTTATGATTTAACTTAATATATATTCCAAATATTATTTCAATATTTTACTAATAGAAGTTAGTTCTAATTTTTTCCAAAATAGGTTACATTTTAATATTGTAATTCTCTCAATTATCATTAATTATATTCTAATCGTGCGTTCCTACGTTGTGACTTCACTCGATCTCTTAATCAACCAACGGCTTATTGGATTACTATTGGGATATTTGGATGACGGATGCGATCTTGGACATTTATTGGACGATATGATCTTCGATGACTATGACTTGGGATTATATGATCTTAGGACTATTACTGGACTATAGGCTGTGATACTTCCCGTGACGACACGTTCGTGTCGCGCACGTCAACTTCAGACACCCGAGGCAAGTACTCATGATGATCGCTTTCATTTCCTGATAGTTACTCTATTTTATGCTTTTAGATGTACATTTCTGATTATCGACACACGACTTTTACATGAGATTAGTATTGTGGATTCTATATCATAATTTTCGTATTTTCCATGCTTCCGTGTTTTACTTTGTTCACATTATGATTTAAATCCATGATTATTAGTCGGACGTAAAATACCTTAGTATATATGTGATCAAAATCCTGTACATTTCGTGATTTAGTGCATGACAACTAATCACACTACAGTGTGACTGAGCCTGTCACTCCCCGTTCCTGATATACGTCTTTGCTTCTTGATTCCTGTATACGGTACCTGGTAATTATACATGTGCACCATTTAATTTAATATTTATTAGTTGTTGCATGTAGCCCTTAATCATGTCATTTGTTAAATGGTTAGAGCATGCTTAGGATTATGACTTTCATGAGAGCCCACCAACCCTACTATATATATTCTCTTTCCCTCCCTCTCTCCTCATTCATTCTCATTTTCATTTCCTCCTACCAACCCACCTAGGCAAGTACATCTTGCACAAATGAGAGACCACTTGTATTTTTCATTTCTTGTTATTTCTTTGATATTATTAGCCTACATTGTTCGTCTCTTCATTCTCTACAAGTTTAGTTCTTGGAGTTTTTTATTTTAATGGCTAATTTTGTGTAGGTCTAAGTTTCTAACACTAGGGTTTTATAGATTTTTGTGGTTTTGATATATCAAAATTGGTTGTTTTGGAAAACTAGTTGTTCCAAGTTGTAGAGAATTTGATTTCAACCAATTTTGGCTTTTGAACCACTTAATTTTGACTTTGTATGAAGAAGTTACGACATTTTTATGTTCATGGGTTCTGACACATCTTCGGTGCTGTCGGGATGATGAACGGTGCTGCGCGCGCGCTTTGCGTGTTGCGCGCCGTACGTCGTGCTTGCGCGCTCCGTACGTAGTTTTGCTCCTGCGTGAAGTGCATTTTGCGTACCGTACGCCCGCGCCATTCATTGGTCGTGCGCCGTGCTTGCACGCTCCGTACACCGTAGGCAGTTTTGCTCACACGCACAGTACATTTTGCATGCCGTGCGCCCGCGTCATTCATTGGTCGCATGCCTGCGCCTCGTGCTTGCGTGCACCGTGCACCATGGGCAGTTTTATCTGTGCGCACAGTGCGTAGACCGCACACCGTGCATCGTGGGTAGTTTTGTCCGCGCGCAGAGTGCACCCGTGCGCGAATCACCCTAAATAACTGTTTTTGCCCGTTTGAGCTATTTTGTAGCTAGAATCTTGAAAAACTCAAAACATGAAAGTTGTAGATCTTTGCCTTGGCTTCAAGAATCTTTCTGTCTCACCTTAATTGGAGTTCATATTCGACTGATATTTTCACTCATATTTCTTGATCTTCTTGGCATATTTTCTGTACTTGGCCTAACATGCGACGACCTGACTTGACAACTATGCCTTCTAGTTATTTTCCATCTTGTGACTTGACCTTCATTTCGGACCTGACTACCTATGCGTGTGCTAGTTAATCCTGTGTGTGTATTGAGATACAATCTATGTGAGCACCGAAGTGTTATCTCATGTGCTAAGCGTTCCTACGCGATATATGTCAGTATATCCAAAGTCTCCAACACTTATATAATGAATGGTTGGTAGCAGTGACGTGGTATGTATTGTGTGTTGCACTACACTAAGAAGGGATCCTTACGTATGACTCTGTGAGCCGGTACAGATCCCTACTTGGGGTACTCGTACTATGTACGACATCTAGGAGGATAAGCATGTGACCATGACATGTGAATTCCGAGATTAACCTAGGGATTGACTAGGCAACTAATCTGGTAGATACATTAGGTGGGAAGAATCTCGAGATCGTGCCATCCTAACTACTCCAGGTCCCATCTTGACGTGTCGGATTGGCCGCCACGGATATGGTTTCATCTGCCCATGTTAGATGACTATATCCGACTCCTATGTGCTATGTGTTATATGTTTTAGCACGGTGGCCTTACGGAGGACCAGTGCATAATCCATATGCTACGTGTTTATATATATATATATATATATATATATATATATATATATATATTGGCTTGTCTTGCTGGAATAACACGATCTAAGGATTCCTATAATTAGCATTGTGGGGACTCCGCCAAATATAGAAAGCCGTAGGAATGATTGGCCGTTTGAAAAATGACTTGCTTGTGCTTTGTGCCTTCCGTTTGTATCCAAGGAACACTGACTGTCATGGTGCGTGGTCCATCCCATGTCCTTGTTTGGTTGTTTGGTTGGGCTATTGTGCTATGACAGGTTGCGGATCGAGGATACGACTGAAAGCTTATAACTTGACCATGACCATAGGCGGAGTCTCATCTCGTTTCGATATTGGCACCATTTGTCCTTGTTTGGTCGTAATGGTGTCGTATAGACTCGATGATGCTTCGTCACCTATGACTCATAAGCCAAGTCTTATTATTATCTTTATGCTTGGATTTTATCTCACTCTTTTGTGCTCCCTTGTGGTACTTGCTATTCGGGACTGACTCCGCTAGTTTTGTTTGGCCAGATCATGTAGCAAAGCCTGAGGTTCTAACATTCTTTCCTGACATCAATGTTGCATACTAGGAGCATGGCTGGCGGGGGACTTGAGTGGGTTTCTTCTCCACCACTCTAGTATCATTACTTATGTTCTGACATTTAGCCACCGGCACCTGTTTAGTCGATTATTTTGGATATTTTGTCTTTTTGCATAATTGTAATTAAATCAGACTGCAGCTGAATACGATTATGTACCTATGACTCTCTGGGCTAGCTAACTTATAAAGCTAGTTCTCCATGATTGAGACGTTGTAAACCCCCTAAATTTTTACTATAATTTTAAAATTTTATTTATTACGATATGGAATTTATTTTTGTATCGTACGTAAGTATGAAATTTTTATTTATTCATATACAAAATATTTGGTTATTATTATATAGAAATCTATATTTTGTTTTATGGTATGAGCAAGTATTTTCTATCAAAAAGGCATCCCACGATAATTGTCAAAAACTGTATTTTTACTTTTTGAAAGACTATTTAATTTCTTGCTTAAAGTTAGTAGTAATTTAGAAAAAAAAACCATGATTTATGTAAATATTTTGTTTGCATACAAGGTACATAAAATTTATTCATGTATATATTTTTAATTTTCAAAATTATATTTTTTAATTTTTATATTATTTATAAAAAGACATTTTCAAATAGTTTGATTTAATGTTTGAATATTATGGCGATTTAAATTTGAGTTATTTTATTTTTATTTTAAAATAGTTCTAAATTAAAGTTGTGATTTAAATTGGATTTGGATTTGATTTGATTGGCTTTAAATCTATTTAATTATATGATGAATTATCTAGTGGGGATTTTAATAAATCCTAATTCTATTCCAACTGGAAATTTCCACCTCCTATACAAGGAGAGGTACTCATCCATACTTCCACCACAACAATATTGTGCATCGTGTCGGTGATCACACGTTCTTATTCCAGCAATTTTACAGTTATCCACGTCGTGCCGGACATCCTGGACACGACGACTCAATCCTAAATCTAACTCCTGCCACTCTGCCGGCGACTCCGCAATCATCATAGCCACCACGGCTTATTTGCTCAGCCTCGGTCCGTACCCCCAGCACCCCGCCCCCTTATCCCATCCGTATCCATCCCCGGTCATCTTCATCACCATCTCCTCGACGCATCACCGCAACACCACCACCATCATCTTCGCCCCCCACCACCAGCAAGATCACAGAAACCCTCCGCCATGGCTGTCCTGCCTTCGCCGTTCTCGGCCAGAACAGCAACCTGATCCAACACCATCGTCATCCACTTTACCAATATCCCGAACCACCCCATCGGAGTGGCCCCTTCGCCACGCACCACCACCTCCAGAAACCACCACCGTAACCCACCGTCGGCAACCCACCAGATCACCATCACCACCATCATCATAGACCACCATCGACACCACAGCAAAATAGAAGAAGGTGAAATCCTAACCTTCGTCGTCCACCACCGTGCTAGGCCGCTCCGCCGCCTTCCTGCGCGTTCCGGAGCTGCTACCTCGTGGCCGTCCCCGACTCCATCGTTCCACCGCGTCGTGATCGTCCAGATCTGCCGTGCTGGACCGGCGACGTCTGTCCTACGCCTCCAGCGCGCCCACCCGTCCGCCGCGGATCTGCGCCGCCTCCACCAACTCTCCGGCGTCGCCCCCAAAATCCGTGAAATCACCACCTCATCACCATGGCCGAGCCACCGCCGCCGCCGTGCCCGCGCGCATGGGACTCCGCCCATCCGTCGACGAGAGCCATCCTCCTGCCTCGATTTTGCGAGCAAGCGTTCTCCGTTTTTTCCCCTTCTGCCTCCCTCGTGCAACCGTGCCGCCGTCCGCTCTGTCCTCTCAGGGAAGTCTCCGGCACCGAATGCCGGACAGCTCGCCCGCAGCAGCCTCTCCGCGAGCCGACTGCCGGCCGGAGCCGCCCCTTCTGGTCAAGATCCCCACTCTTCCTCTCTCTCGATTACTCACTCTCTCCCTCTATTTCTCTCTGGGCTCTAAAGGAGAAGAGCTCTTAATTTATTATAAATATTATTATTATTATTATACTGTTATTATCATTATTATTATTATTATTCTAAATATTATTATTATTCTTACTTTTGTCATTATTTATTATTATCATTATTATTATTATTATTATCATATGCTACTGTTATTATTATTGATATTGTTGTTAGTATTATTATTATATTATTATTAATGTTAACTATTATTATTACTGTTATTATACCATTAGGATTATTTTAATACTTTTATTATGATTATGATTTTATTATTAGAATTATTAG
Organism: Iris pallida; assembly: GCA_029216955.1. Classification (NCBI taxonomy): domain Eukaryota; kingdom Viridiplantae; phylum Streptophyta; class Magnoliopsida; order Asparagales; family Iridaceae; genus Iris; species Iris pallida. The sequence continues at coordinate 29,346,516 of JANAVB010005598.1, forward strand.
TGTATTATTCTCCGAAATACATTCTTGACAAAATTAGGGTTTAATCCTAAACTATTTATAAAAAAAATATTTTGATTACCAAAGATTTAGTTTATCTAGTAAATTCTATATTGACAACTTAGGGTTTTGCCTAAAAGCCATTTTTTATTATTCAAGTATTTTTCTAAAAATTATTTTTAACTAATAAAATGGTAGTTTCCAAATTAAAAACTCATTTTCAAGTAGGTATTTATCTAAAATGTTTTGGACTAATGAAAGATATTTTTTAAAGTATTATAAATATTTTTACAAAATAATATATGTATTTCTTCACACAAATTCCCTCAATTATCTTGATTGCGACTGATCATCCTTCCTATTTCCTCGTAACTCTCGGACCAGTACACATCGACCATGGCCACTGGACAGACATGACTTGTCGGATTATTGCACCACACCAGATGATACACCAGGCAAGATACCTTGCCATTATACTGTTTATATTCAGTTGCATTTTATTACATATCACTGTTCATTTATTTCTAGTTCTTACAGTTCTTGATTTATTGTCTGCTCAGTGATATTAGATGTACTTTGTTATTATTGTAATGCCTATGGTACGTATTACGTATCTTGGTATACGTGTACGTATTTTGACTCGTATTGCATGTCTTCCTGCTTGGTTTATTTGATATTTTTATTGCTTGGTTCACCTTGGGATTGGTTCGGCTAGGCTTGGGTTAGCTTATTTGGTTCAACATAAACCAAGTGGAGAACCCCTACCTACCACCACCATCTCCATTTATTAACCCCAACCACCTTTCTCTCTCTTCATTCAATTTTCTCATTACTGCTCTTCCTCTTCTTCTTCCTTACCGAACCCCCACCGTAGGCAAGTGCATCTTGCTTCATGGAGGAACCCGATTTTTATTGTTCCATTCTCTTCCTCACAATATTCTAAGTCATTTTAGTATTTAGCAATTTCGAATTCTATGGTTCATTTCATGTAGATCTAAGTTTTAGTATTTTTGATCTTCATGGTTTGATCTTCCGAAACTTGGTTGTTTCCGAAATGGAGAGTTCCATGTAGTAGGGATTTTGATTTCACACAAGTTTGGCTCTTGAATGGTTGGGTTTCATTGGGTCTTGGCCGAGATGGGGGTTTCCTGAGCTCTTGAGCTTTTTACGCCTGCTTGCCTTGGCTATGGGGAGAAGATGAAGTTTTACGCACACGTTCTAACGTGTTAGCGTAGTGTTTAGCCGTTACGCCCACGTTTTATGTGTCAGCGTGTTATACCAGCCTTTTACGCACACGTTTTCACGTGCTCGCGTAGTATTCCTTTTTACGCCCACGTATTGCGTGCCAGCGTACTCTATTTTTACGCTGAGTTCCCACGAATTTTACGCTCGGGGCCTTCCCGCTCGCGTAAAATCGTACTCGCATAAAAACCTGGCTCGAGCAGACTATCGCGAGCGTAAAGTTGCTCGAGTGTTTCCTCGCGGAGAACTCACTCGCGTAGAGTTTTGCTCGAGAGTTGGCGTGCGTAAAATCTTACGAGCGTAAAGCCCGGCTAGCGTAAAACCCCACCCGCATGTACCCTTGCTCGCGTAGAGCTATCTTACCTTGCTCTTGCTAGCATAAGCCACTTTACGCTTGAAGGCCCCTTGGTCTAGCGTAGTAGTACGTATGTAGAGACTTGAGTTCCTATGGCGTACACCTTTACCCCTTTTTATATTTTTACGCCCATTTTATATCCTTACGCTTTTTGTTATGAACTTGATAATTACGAATTTATTTAATATGTTTGGAATGATAATTGAACATGGCATGGTATGACAAGTATACCTAACATGATTATCTCGAATTGCTGTTACGACGGCTAATATGACATGACATGACCTGACAAGAATGATTGACCTGGACACCATGGACGATTGTGTTTGTACAAATAAACTAGTACTGTCTTGCATCATGTCTAGGACAGGGAACCCTGAATACCACAGTCAGGGGTACCTACTGAAATCAACTACGGCTAATAACTAGAATAATTCAGTAGTCATGAAGAGATTTTCCAGCTAAAAGCAATCCCGTTATCTGGGTGCACTAGCGGACTTGTAGCCTAGCGACGAGTAGGGCACATTTCCAGCACACAGTCATGTGGTGCACCCTTCATAAACGGACGTTCGACCCGGATAACCTGGACAGAGATGTTGGCTGTTGGAATAATCTCATTGTATCTTGCTAGTAACTAGGCCTGTGATAACCCTAGTTAGTTAAAGTATCAAGCCGTACTTATTGCTTGGCCGTGATTGATTGGATGGAATTTAGCCCAGATTAGTCTTGCCCCGATCTAGTACAAGATTGTTACATGACAAAATTATTATACTGGCCTTAACAATAAAGATCAGGGGACCAGTGCTGTTCAGACGAAGGGTTACAACCTCGATCCTTGTTTGGTTTAAGGGTTGTAACTTGGCTCCCGGAGCAGTTCTGTGTCCTCTCTTCGTTTATTGTCTTATTGCTCTCTATGCCATGCTCGTCATGTTTTACTTATTTCAATAGCATGATTATTTATACTGGCCTCAACAATAAAGATCAGAAGTCCAGTGCTGTTCAAGCGAAGGGTTACAACCCCGGTCCTTGTTTGGTTTAAGGGTTGTAACCTGGCTCCCGGAGCAGTTCTGTGTCCTCTCTTCGTTTATTGACTTATTTCACCCTATGTTCCGGCTTACCAACAAGTAGTTGAGATGGGTTCTATTCAGGTGAAGGGTTACAACCTCGGTCCTTGTTTGGTTTAAGGGTTGTGACCTGGCTACTTGAATGGTTTTCTCGTACTCAGTTTATTGTTGTTATATTTGCTATTATCAGTTTCCTTTTAATCGTCTTTAATATTCTATTATGATATGTTGGTTTTAGTTCCTAAGTGAAGCCTCCTTTGTGGCACTTGCTCTTTCTGGGGTTTGACCCAGCTGGTTTGGTGTGGCCAGATATCGGAGCACCTCCAGAGGTTCTACCTACCTTCCAGCCAGATGGTAACCACCAGGCGTAACCCTGGTAATGAGTAGGTTTCTTTTGTTCTCCTACTTTATTGTAAATTATTCTTTTGAGGCGTTTAGCCGACGAGCACGTGTTAGCTCGGTTGTCCTTTATTTACTGTCTGCCTATGGGCTGTAATATGATTGACAAATCCTAGGGTTGATCATGTATGACTGAAACTCTTGCTAGTCTTGACATTTTGTAACGACTAGCTTCATGATCAACTGAATATGTAATATTTGGGATGCCTTATTATTGTGTATTTGGTGATCTTATATCTTACAATACTTACTTACTTGCTTGCGATTGAGACACTAGGCTTGTTCATGACCATAGGAGACTGATGGATTATAGTTAAACCCTCATATATCTAGACAGCCGTGACCGTATAGTGAGATAGATTTCGTTTCATTATGCGTAGCTGGCTATGTATGCCCCCGCTCTCCAGTATTCTGGTTCTGGGGCGTTACATGGTTTTAGTGGTGGCCCATGCAGTACTTGTAAATCAAGATATGTGAGGGTTTACCGAATAGATGTCTCAATCAGTACTCGTCCTTAATCTCTGCTCGTATCTTCTAAATTCCTGAAATCTTGACCTGATCACATGTTTGTGTCGTTGATCTGTCCTGGTCCTTCCTTATTGTTTCCTATGTCGTCTTCTTCAGCGGCATTGTTCCTGGACCTGCTGATCAGCAAGGCGAAGCACTACCTGTGGACCAGCAACAACCAGGAGATCAGGCCCAGCATTCAGGAGTGGCCTCCAGAGTCGTGCCTATTGGAGAAGAGCCACCAGTTCAGTCCGTCCAGCCTGCAGATCCTGATGATGGCACTTTGGTGGGTCTCATCCGATCATTATTAGCTTTCCAGGATCGTCGAGGAGATGCCTTGTACCAGCTGGTGGCAGATGCTTTGACCAGAGGAGGTCATCAGGGTAACAGTACGACCAACAGCTCCAAGCGCTTGAATCCTCCCTTCTTCGATGGCAGTGAAGATGCGATCGCTGCAGATGCATGGCTTCAGGACACAGAGGTGATTCTAAAAGCAGCCAGGACTCCAGAGAACGAGAAGGTGGCCGTAGTGCGCCTGCAGTTACTAGATCTTGCCCGCAGTTGGTGGGCAGCGCAGGCCGATGGATTAGTGGCCCCTATTTTATGGGCCGTATTCAGGGAGAGATTCTAGACCAAGTATTTTGATACTGTAGCTCGGTATGATCTACAGACGAGGTTCACTAATCTGAAGCAGATGGGCAGGACGGTCGATGGATATACGGCCGAGTTCTCTAGACTTAGTCGGTTTGCTCCTACCTTGGTGGCGACCGAGTTCGACAGAGCCCAGCGGTTCCAGCAGGGGCCTCACTTGGAGATTCTCTTGGCCGTAGAGCAGTTTGAGTATCAGACTCCTGATACGGTATTGAGTGCAGCTAGGAGGTATGAGTATACCTCCCAGAGGATCGTGGACAGGACCGGGGGTCGGAAGTGATCCCATGGTCAGATGAATCAGTCTTCAGCACCAGCCCCAACGGCTAGATCTTTGACCATTGGAGCTCCGAGGCGGGTGGCCTCAGTGACGTCGGTTCAACATTCAGCCCCGACGCACCCCCAACAGCAGAAGCAGAAGCAGTCTTCCGCAGTGGGATGTTCACATGTGGGAAGCCGGGGCATGTGGTATCAAAGTATCGCAGAGCACAGGATTTGTGCTTGGTTTGTGGTTCCCCAGACCACAGGGTTGGAAACTGCCCGAACAGGGAGAGTTCATCTTCATCAGCCTTCTCTAGTCCTTCAGTTAGAGGACCAGCACCAGTCCAGCAGTAGCAGCAGCAGTACCCATTCCCGAGGCCATTGCCGACGCAAGCCCAGGCATTCCAGCAGCAGAGATCGCAACAGTATGTCCAAGACCAAGACTTGATCCAGAGCAGACAGAGAAGTTTTCAGCAGAGGGGTCCCATACCGAGAGGACATGGCCAAGTGCTAGCTTTGACCATGGAAGAGGAAGGATTGGCACCAGGTGAGGTGGTGGCAGGTACTATTCTCGTCAACACCTTTTCAGCTTCCGTATTATTTGATTCTGGTGTCTCGTATTCATTTATGTCTGTACGATTTGCGACACGGATAGGATTGGAGCCTGAGTCATTGTCAGTGAGGCTCAATATGCTTACTGGTAACGGACTTGTGAAAGTAGATAGAGTATTTTTCTCATGTCGGATCGTAGTTAGCGGTAGAGAGTTTCCTACTAGGTTGATAAAATTCCCAATGGCCGACTATGATATGGTATTAGGGATGGATTGGTTGAGAGACCAGTATGCTAGGATAGACTGCCATATTGGCAGGATTGTTTTTAGCATTCCAGGCGAGCCAGAGTTTTTCTTCTCCTGAGGCGAAGTTGAACCTTTTCCTCCAGTATTGTGGATGACAGTAGCAGTAGTGCAGTTATCCCGGATAGTCGAAGAGTTTTCAGATGTTTTTTCAGAAGAGCTACCAGGAATACCGCCAGAGCGAAAGATCGAGTTTACTATCGACTTGGTCCCAGGGACAGCCCCAGTGTCGGAAAGAGTCTACAGGATGGCGCCGTCAGAATTGGAGATATTGTATAAGATGATTGAAGAACTTAGAACCAAGGGATTCATTCGTGCAAGTGGATCGCCTTGGGGAGCCCCGATGCTTCTTGTGAAAAAGAAGGATGGTACGTCCAGATTATGTGTTGATTATTGTAACCTTGAACTCAGTGACAATCAAGAACAGATACCCTCTCCCGAGGATAGATGACTTGTTTGATCAACTCAAGGGAGCGACAGTATTCTCGAAGATTGATTTGCGGTCAGGATATCATCAAATCAGAGTCAGAGATCAGGATATCCCGAAAACAGCTTTCCGATCTAGATATGGGCATTGGGAGTTCTTTATTATGCCCTTTGGAGCAACCAATGTGCCGGCCGTATTTATGGACCTCATGAATCGTATCTTCATACCTTATTGGGATCAGTTCGTGATTGTGTTCCTAGATGACATCCTGGTCTACAGCAAGAGTGAAACGGAGCATGAGCAACATCTCAGAGTTGTCCTCCAGATTCTCCGAGAGCACCAATTGTATGCCAAGTTCAGTAAATACGAGTTCTGGCTCGATCGTATTTCCTACTTGGGTCATATCATCACCAGGGGAGCAGTTAAAGTGGATCCCCAGAAGATCGTGGCTATAGAATCATGGCCAGTACCTAGCACAGTTGCAGAAGTTCGTAGTTTTCTTGGATTGGCCGGCTACTACCGACGATTTGTTTCAGACTTTGCTCGGATTTCAGCGCCATTGACCCAGTTGACCCGCAAGGATGTGCAGTTTAATTGGATAGCAGAGTACGAGGATTTTTTTGAAAAGTTGAAGCGAGGCTTGATGACGACACCTATTCTCACGCTTCCCGATGGAACTGGAGGATTCTCAATATATTACGATGCTTCAGGCAGAGGTTTAGGATGTATTCTGATGCTGCATGGGAAGGTAATAGCTTACGCGTCACGACAACTTCGTGATCATGAGAGAAATTATCCAATCCATAACTTGAAACTGGCAGCAGTAGTGTTTGCACTTAAGTTGTGGAGATACTACTTGTATGAAGATAGGGTAGAGATCTTCACCGACCACAAGAGCCTGAAGTATGTATTCACTCAGAAGGAACTTAGCATGCGTCAGAGGAGATGGCTGGAGCTTCTTGTGGATTATGATGTCAATTTGCAGTATCATCCAGGGAAGGCCAATGTCGTAGCAAATGCAATGAGCAAGAGAGCCAGAGTTTATCTTCTAACAGCGCAGCCAGAGTTGTTAGCAAATTTTTAGAGGATGGGCATAGAAGTTGTCCTTCCTACCAATGCGGCATTGATGGCCAGCATGCAAGTTCAATCCACTATAGTCGAGAGGATCCGGATGGCACAGTCAGCAGATTCCAAGCTTCAGCGACTCAGAGCAGAGTGTGAGACAGGACGCAGACCAGAGTTATGCATTCATGATGATGGTACACTTCGACATGGTAAGCGTCTTTGTGTACCCAGCGAAGATATCAGACATAGATCATGGCAGAAGCTCAAAGTTCGCAGTATTTTATTCATCCTAGTGGTACGAAGATGTACCATGACATCCGATAACACTTTTGGTGGAATGGCATGAAGCGAAAGATAGTCCGGTTTATCTCTCTGCGTTTGGTTTGCCAACAAGTCAAGGCTGAATATCAAAGGTCAGCTGGACTTCTTCAGCCCTTACCGATTCCAGAATGGAAATGAGAGCATGTAACCATGGACTTCGTGACTGGATTGCCTAGATCCCCAGCTGATCGAGATGCTATTTGGGTTATAGTTGACCGGCTCACAAAGGTGGCTCACTTCCTCCCATTCAGAGTTGGTCAGCCGACGGCCCAGCTAGCAGAGATGTATCTCCGGCAGATTGTCAGATTGCACGGTGTGCCAGTCAGTATCACCTCGGACAGAGATTTCAGATTTACGTCGCACTTTTGGCATAGCCTGCAAGAGAGTTTGGGGACTCGCCTCCAGTTCAGCTCAGTATATCACCCACAGACAGATGGTCAGTCAGAACACACGATCCAGACTCTCGAAGATATGTTGAGATCTTGTACGCTCGACTTCGGTGGTTCGTGGGAAGATCACCTGCACCTGGTAGAATTTTCGTACAATAACAGTTTCCAAGCCAGCATCCAGATGGCACCGTTCGAGATACTGTATGGTAGGAAGTGCCGATCCCCGCTAGCATGGGACATTGTCGGAGAGAGGCAGATATTTGGTCCAGAAATGATTGCTCAGACCGTTGAAGTGGTCAGGAGAGTTAAAGATCATCTTCGAGTCGTCCAAGATTGCCAGCATCATTGGACCGATTCTCATCGGCGACCCCTTGAATTCTCGGTAGGTGACCATGTATTCCTGAGGATTTCGCCTAACCATGGCGTCATTCGTTTCGGCGTACGGGGAAAGCTTAGTCCTAGGTATATAGGGCCGTTCGATATCCTGGAGAGAGTAGGAGATGTGTCTTATCGTCTTGCTCTTCCGTCATCGCTAAGCGAGGTGCATGACGTGTTCCATGTATCCCAACTACGACGGTATATCCCGGATCTGAGTCATGTCCTTGATCATTCGAAATTGGTTGTTGGTACCAACCTTTCGTATGAGGAGAGGCCCGTATCCATATTGGACCGAAAAGAGAAGATACTCAAGAACAAGACTATCAAGTTAGTCCGTGTTGCTTGGGGTCATCACTCTTTTGGTGAGTCAACGTGGGAGCGTGAGGATGATATCCGATCACGATATCCTGACCTGTTTGACTCGTGAGGTATAATATCTTCCTTATGCCTCATGGCTTCGATTCCTTGCTTGCATGATTGATTGCCTGATTGCTTGACTAGTATAGCTTGCCTATGATTAATATAGCTTGTCCTTGCATCTCTAGCCTCTTGATTAAATTCTAAGGACGGAATTTTTTTAAGGTGGGTAGAGTTGTAATGCCCGTGGTTCGTATTATGTATCTTGGTATATGTGTACGTATTTTGACTCGTATTGCATGTCTTCCTACTTGGTTTATTTGGCATTTTCATTGCTTGGTTCACCTTGGGATTGGTTCGGCTAGGCTTGGGTTTGCTTATTTGGTTCATCATAAACCAAGTGGAGAACCCTACCTACTACCACCATCTCCATTTATTAACCCCAACCACCTTTCTCTCTCTTCATTCAATTTTTTCATTACTGCTCTTCCTCTTCTTCTTCCTCACTGAACCCCGTCGTAGGCAAGTGCATCTTGCTTCATGGAGGAACCCGATTTTTATTGTTCTATTCTCTTCCTCACAACATTCTAAGTTCCTTTAGTATTTAGCAATTTCGAATTCCATGGTTCATTTCATGTAGATCTAAGTTTTAGTATTTTTGATCTTCATGGTTTGATCTTCCGAAACTTGGTTGTTTTCGAAATAGAGAGTTCCATGTAGTAGGGATTTTGATTTCACACAAGTTTGGCTCTTGAATGGTTGGGTTTCATTGGGTATTGGCCGAGATGGGGTTTCCTGAGCTCTTGAGCTTTTTACGCCTGCTTGCCTTGGCCATGGGAGAAGATAAAGTTTTACGCACACGTTCTAACGTGTTATGGTAGTGTTTAGCCATTACGCCCACGTTTTACATGTCAGCGTGTTATATCAGCCTTTTATGCATACTTTTTTATGTGCTCGCGTACTATTCCTTTTTACGCCCACGTATTGCGTGCCAGCGTACTCTATTTTTATGCTGAGTTTCCACGAATTTTACGCTCGGGGCCTTCCCGCTCGTGTAAAATCGTACTCGCGTAAAAACCTGGATCGAGCAGACTCTCGCGAGCGTAAAGTTGCCCGAGTGTTTCCTCGCGTAGAACTCACTCGCGTAGAGTTTTGCTCGAGAGTTGGCGTGCGTAAAATCTTACGAGCCTAAAGCCCGGCTAGCGTAAAACCCCACCCGCATGTACCCTTGCTCGCGTAGAGCTATCTTACCTTGCTCTTGCTAGCGTAAGCCACTTTACGCTTGAAGGCCCCTTGGTCTAGCGTAGTAGTACGCGTGTAGAGACTTGAGTTCCGATGGCGTACACCTTTATCCCTTTTTATATTTTTACGCCCATTTTATATCCTTACGCTTTTTGTCATGAACTTGATAATTACGAATTATTTAATATGTTTGGAATGATAATTGAACATGGCATGGTATGACAAGTATACCTGACATGATTATCTCGAATTACTGTTGCGACGGCTAATATGACATGACATAACCTGACAAGAATGATTGACCTGGACACCATGGACGATTGTGTTTGTACAAATAAACTAGTACTGTCTTGCATCATGTCTAGGACAGGGAATCCTGAATACCACGGTCAGGGGTACCTACTGAAATCAACTACGGCTAATAACTAGAATAATTCAGTAGTCATGAAGAGATTTCCCAGCTATAAGCAATCCCGATATCTGGGCGTACTAGCGGACTTGTAGCATACCGACGAGTAGGGCACATTTCCAGCACACAGTCATGTGGTGCACCCTTCATAAACGGACATTCGACCCAGATAACCTGGATGGTCTGCAGGACTGGTGGCTGTTAGAATAATCTCATTGCATCTTGCTAGTAACTAGGCCTGTGATAACCCTAGTTAGTTAAAGTATCAAGCCGTACTCATTGCTTGGCCGTGATTGATTGGATGAAATTTAGCCCAGCTTAGTCTTGCCCCGATCCTGTACAAGATTGTTACATGACAAAATTATTATACTGGCCTTAACAATAAAGATCAGGGGACCAGTGCTGTTCAGGCGAAGGGTTACAACCCCGGTCCTTGTTTGGTTTAAGGGTTGTAACCTGGCTCCCGGAGCAGTTCTGTGCCCTCTCTTCGCTTATTGTCTTATTGCTCTCCATGCCATGCTCGTCATGTTTTACTTATTTCAATAGCATGATTATTTATACTGGCCTCAACAATAAAGATCAGAAGTCCAGTGCTGTTCAGGCGAAGGGTTACAACCCCGGTCCTTGTTTGGTTTAAGGGTTGTAACCTGGCGTCCGGAGCAGTTCTGTGTCCTCTCTTCGTTTATTGACTTATTTCACCCTATGTTCCTGCTTACCAACAAGCAGTTGAGACGGGTTCTATTCAGGTGAAGGGTTACAATCCCGATCCTTGTTTGGTTTAAGGGTTGTGACCTGGCTACTTGAATGGTTTCCTCGTACTCAGTTTATTGTTGTTATCCCACTTCATTGTAAATTATTTGTTTGAGGCGTTTAGCCGACGAGCACGTGTTAGCTCGGTTGCCCTTTATTTACTGTCTGCCTACGGGCTGTAACATGATTGACAAATCCTAGGGTTGATCATGTATTACTGAAACACTTGCTAGTCTTGATATTTTGTAACAATTAGCTTCATGATCAACTGAATATGTAATATTTGGGATACCTTATTATTATGTATTTGGTGATCTTACGTCTTGTAATACTTACTTACTTGCTTGCGATTGAGACACTAGGCTTGTTCATGACCATAGGAGACTGATGAATTGTAGTTAAACCCTCATATATCTAGACAGCCGTGATCGTATAGTGAGATGGATTTCATTTCATTATACGTAGCTGGCTATGTATACCCCCACTCTCCAGTATTCTGGTTCTGGGGTGTTATAATTATCCTTTGATTGCATATGGACTTAGAGTTAAGAGATTACCTATTGTAGTGTATTGCATATACCTTGACACAGTTGTACCACGAAGATGTGTGAGATGAGTAGCATGTAGAGGTTCTTGCATGTGGGCTGATCCCCCATGTGCATGCGTTAGGACTAACTGCTAATAGAGGCGTGTTAGGAGACTTAGCAGTTAGTAGAGGTACATGGTCGTGGATGCGACTTGACAGGTACATTGGGTGGGGAGAACAATACCTGACGTATGGGCTTCGATTGCACTTCTTTTGTAACCCGGAAGCTCCGTTGGAGAAATGGGTATGAGCCTCTTAGGTTGGCTACTATCGTTTTTGAACGTCATACGCTTAGGTCACTGGTGCCCAATTGGGGACTATACCAGATCCCATTTATAGCCAGGGCTTATGCGTCGAAGGGTTGTTTCTCAAATTGCATGTTCACTTTAGTACGATTAGTTTACCTTATTTATGTCTTGTCACTTTATTTGATTGTGGCATATTTATATTCAGTATTTATATGGCATGTTTATTGTATCTTGTTACGTCCCTCTGAGGACCTGGTTATCTCGCCAGGTGTGTGCTCTTGTCTTTCGCAGGTGTTCTAGCCGTGGCCATGATCTTCATTATTTCTTCGAGGATGATTGTACTTTGATCGTCTTCGCTTCGCTCGCCAAGCTCATCTTATTTTCTATATATTCTCCCTTATTTATTGGTAGTGGATTTGTCTCCGCCCAACATATTATACCAAGACTATTCATTATCGTTATATGATATCTTTTATTCATTTATATTTTGTGTGGATGAGATTAGTTATGGTTCTACTGCATTTTACAGCTTACGTATATTTATTATACGGCTGGATGTCTACATTCCTAGTCCTACGTATTTTGGGACTGGGGCGTTACATATTTTTGTGGTGGCCCATGCAGGTCAGTTGCCGTTTCGGTTACATGACTGTACCGAACGGGCCTGCAATATAGGATTAGAGTTTAGAATCTCATCCACCAACTTGACATCCTTTCTTGACTTCAAATTCCGAACTCTCGTTACCATCCTTGATTTGCATCCTGCTTGAACTCTTTCTACCGTAAATCCTTATCTTTCGTGCTTAGTAACAGTTAGAAAGATGACTACACTATTATATGCTCATAGGTCAAACACATGGCTAGGAAGATTACATTGACAATTAGTGTACATTGAGGTTTTATTTGAGTTATAAAGGCATTATTTTCTAAGAAATATGATTTTAAGGATTGGTTAATTCCAAGTTGGGTAGTAGCATATTACCGCTTCCAAAAGATAGTTGGAAATTTAATTTTGATATTACAAGGTGGTATACACAAGAGGATAGCTAGATCGACAAAACAAATTGATTTGATTTTGCGTTTTGATTTTTGGAGGTCTTTGAACAATACTACAACAAATATGGCCTACAATAGCATGCGCTAAACGCTATAGAAAGCCTTTTATAGCGTTCATGAATGCTGTAGAAGGTTTATAGCGTTTGTGTATGCTGTTGATGGTTTATAGCGTTTATGAATGCTGTAAATACTTTATAGCATTCTAGAACGCTGTTGATAGTTTATAGCGTTCGTGAGTGCTGTGGATTACTTATAGCGTTTATGAATGCTGTGGATTATTTATAGCGTTTATGAATGCTGTTGATGATTTATAGCGTTTGATGAATGGTTTGATTTATTATAGCGTTCATCATATGCTATCGTGGTAGCAGCAATTTAGACGTTTTGAGTGCTATAAACCTGCTACAGAATTTCATATTATTTCATATCTGCTACAGAATTTCATATTTCATAACCTGTTTTGTATCACATATAAATAACAATAATCGCAAACAATTTCAATCACAACTTGCATTTCGATCAATCAAGATATAGTAAAGATTTGCCAAAATATAAAATATTTCATTAGAACATTCAAGATGTACAAAAAGTAGTAGTCATTAAAACATTCAAGATATAGAAAAAGTAGTTGTACGCCAAAATAAACCATTCCATTTACAAAGTATCTATAGTCCAAAATAAACCATTCCATTTATAAATATCTGTAGGCCAAAAAACAGCTCGATCGCCTCTTTCCTTCTAGCAGCTATCCACAACCATGAAAAACATATACAACCTACACAAAATTGAGAAGAAAACACATTATGATATAAAAAATAAGATAGAAATATTTCTGATACTCAAGTAGTGTTATGTAATAGCGAATACAATATGTTCAGTGGCTAAGGAGGCATACAGTGTGTTAAATGCGAAGTTGCAGGACAGTAGTGTTATGTAAAGCAGTGTAATACATGAAATAAAGTACCACATGTGCTAGAATACTACCACATGTATGATGTATCGCTACAATGAATAGTACCACATGTGCTAGAATTATGTAACAAAGAGTGATGGAAATGCAGGTGATGTATCATTACAATGAATATACTACATGTCTTTTGTGCAATATCAGGGTAAACATGTATAGTCCTGGAAATGCAGTAATGTTGGAAATGAAGGAAATGTTACAGTAATGTTCATATATTTACTACTGTCAAAGTGAATGTTGTCAGTATTACAGGAAATGTTACAGTAATACAAAAATTGTACTAATGTTGGAAATGTTACAGCATATGTAGAGAACCAATCTCAATCTCAATCTCAATCTACATGTATTTGACCACAAAACCTGATTGTTAATGAAAGGTCTTGTGTCAGATACGTTTACAATCTCAATCTACATGTTATCTCATGATGGTGGCTTGGCCTTCAATATACTCTTCCAGAATATATGCACACAAGCTGGAAAAGAAAGACCAAGGGAGTCTGCTGTTATCTAGAATGTCTCATCCTCCAACCACATTTCCTGACATGAATAGTAATTGTTGGAGACATACCAAAGATTAGTAGGAACCAACCCTAAGTAACCAGGCCGGTCCAACTTAGCAATTTTTAGGAAAAGCAAGAAAAATGATGACATAACATTGCACGTGTTTACCTTAGGCAGGCAGTGAATACATCTATTAGACAAATCAAGCACGATAATACCTTTCAACGAATCAGTCTTCGAAAGGTCAGCGTTGTCCGGACCAACGATATCTCCACAAAAACACAAAGTCCACTCAAAGAAATCCCTAGTGAACCGTGAATTATAAATCTCCAGACCAGGAATACCTTCGAGGATTGCTCGTTCAATTTTGTCATCACTGAAATAACATAATCAGAGTTATATACCACTAAGACGAGGTGCTAAATCTGAAAAAAAAAACAGATACCAAAAGCATGTCATCAAAATAAAGAGAATATTTATTAATGGAAACATAACAAGTAAGGCTGCAATGAACAGACCAGCTCGCAAGCTCGACTCGGCTCGACTCAGTTCCATTAAAATCTTGAACATGAAAATGAGCTCCTTTACCTTAACGAGCGGAGCTGAACATAGGATGCCTGGCTCCTTAGCTAGCAAGCACGACTCAACTTTTGTGTCTCAAATAAATACAATTTAACCTGTATATAATTTTTTAGATTTGGATATGAGACTGTTAAAAATTCATGCCTCTCATACTTATGTTGTACAAATACATCGGCTGGGAACTATGTTGTACAAATACGGGTAAGGAATAAGGACAAGACTCAGATACAAGATATGGACATTTTCAGATAAGTACAATACAAGTAACTATCTTGTAGGGATACAGACAGGTAAAGGTATGGATACCATAGAGACACCAGTTTTCTGTGCTCGTGCAACATATGTTGGAAACAAAATGCAAATGGGAACAGTACAATAAATAAAGCTAGTCAAAATGCAAATGGAACTTCACAAGTTCTGTTTCGGATGATGCTACACAATTCAAATTTTAAACGTCATTATGAGTGCTAGCAAGCTGTCAAGGGTAAGACATTTCAATACATATAAAACTATCAATTGATTAGTTGAGTAAAGCTCTGACCCTTTATAGGAGTTCCAGTCAGGAAAGCGCGGTATCCACGAATGGCAGCAAAGAGCTGCAAATCAGGTAATAATTTATAAATCAGATTAATATAGTTTTTCAATCATCATATTTGGATGTTAAGATCAAGCCCAACAAACCCTAGAAGTAGAGTAATAGTAATAAAGTACTTTTAAAAAGCTAATGTTATAGCCACTTCACTTGAAAAGAAAGACTCAATGTGTTAGGCACTGCCAATTAACAATATTACCTGTTAATAGAACAATTTATTACAGGATCTCAGAGATCAAACAATTTTACCTTGTCATGCAAATGTTGAAGGATCATAATGCAAGTTTTAAAGAAAGTTGAATAATATCCTTATCATTATCAAGTTAGTTCAAAAGATGTCGCCCAGAAAAGGAAAAGAAGGTGAACATATAAAATGCAAGAATACAAACAAAGAATAAAAGGAACATCAACTCAGAAGAGATTAAAATTTCTACAAGTTGTTTCTTCAACAAAGCTAGGGTTTGTCCACCATTTTCCAACAACAAAACAGGGACAAGGAGGATGAAATATCACACACTCCAAAGTACACTAGGACAACCCCCCCAACCAACCAAAAAAAAGATTTGTTCCCTTTTGCATATATCATGTTGTATTCTTTCCAACCCGTGCAACATAAGTAAGAATTAGTTTGAGTAAAGATCATATTGATCCAAGCAACCCTAACCTGGATAACCAGTAACAGTTATGCCAAAGTAGTCTCCATACTTAGCTTGCATGTGCTGCACCTGCAAGTCAATCATCACAAAACATAGGAGTTTCATATTGGAGGATGAAATATAGGGGGAAATTTAAAAGAAATGTGCATGAGAATAATTTTTTGATGTTCCTGGAATTATATATGAAAACTTCAAGGATAATTGAAAATAGTTCTCTAATCCTTACTCCAATGTTGGATAAGACCCTTTACTCCAATGTTGTTGAATTTGGATGGTTTCGTCTCGTTTATTTGTACAGTGTATATCATGAGCTTTGGGGTTGTGCGAATAAGATGACTCCCATGTATGTAATAATTCAAATGTTGAGATCTTTGAGGAGCAGTCTAACATTTTCTCACAAACCTAAGCATAATATCATGTTAATACAAGTCTCTTCATTTTCAAGAGGTTAAGTGCCTTTGGTGAAATCTGATGAAGAATGTAAATGTGGATCTAACCATGTGACTGTGAAATCAAACTCATTTTTAAATAAGATCAAAGTGTTTGTAGGGCACCTTTATCATGGTTTTCTTCAATTTTTTTATTTACTTTTAGTTACAGGTATGAATATTGGTAATACTTGTCCAGCCTATGGTAGAGGGATACAAGACCAATTTTATGTTCTGGTTGAATGTAAAAATGTTCGGTAGGTATGGAAATCCCAAGTGGTGTTGGATTTAGAGTTGCTAATTCTTTTTTTCTTTTCTTTTTTTTCTTTTTTTTCAAAATTGTACCCAAGGGGAGCATATCTGGTTGGTTGTTCTTGCGTGGTTTATTTGGAATGACATGAATAATATAGTGCATGGAAACAAAAGATGGGAAGCAAGACGAGCTCATATTGAAAATATTTGTAGGTTGTTCTCTCTTTTTTCGTCTCGCAACTCACAGCAGGTGACAGCTACCAAGTCCAAGCTTCTTTTGCGAGAAATGAAAACTGTGAAGTCGCTAGGGCTTGTGTTCTACCAAAATGCTCAAAATCTCCGATGAAAAAATGCTCAAAATCTCCAACATTAGCATTAAAATTCTCAAAATCAAACCTAAACCAGACATATTGTGTTACCGAAATTTTCCCTAAAATTTTCCCTAAAATTGCATTTGTCCTAAAATTATGAGAGAAGTAGGAAAATGATGGCTTATGGAGAGAGAAAAAGGGGGAGAGAGAGATTTACCTTCACAGAGAGAGAGGCAGGTCCTTGCTAGGGCTTGGGGAGAGGAGGAGAGACAGGTCCTCGCTAGGGCTCGGGGAGAGGAGGAGAGGATCAGACGAAAAAATGAGGGAAATAAAATTATGTTCCCCCTATAACACATTCCTAACATATTATTAGTCACGTGAAAGGCACACGAAATGAAAATTTTGGGAGGAAGAAATAATTTGTAGTGTATGTTTTTTTGAGAAGTGAGGGAGGAAGAGAGAGATTGGGGGAAACATTTTAATCGGGCTGGGGGGCTAGGCGCCAAAATGAAAATTTTGGGGGGAAGAAATAATTTTGTGATGATACTGTAAAGATGAATGTTACACATTCTACAGCATTCAGGAAACACTATAGATAGATATTTTTTATAGCACTGTATAAAAAACGCTGTTGTTGATAACATTCTATAGCGGGGACACTTGCATGCTATAGAAAAATTGCTATTATAGGCCCTATTTGTTGTAGTGATTATGATTTATTGAGTTATAGCTATACATCTTTTGGAGAGAAGGATCATAAAATTTTAAAATATGGAAGTAGGATTTACGATTGACCAAAATTTGAAGATGATGGAATTTTGATAAAATATTTTTGAATTAAATAACGTCATATGATCTATGATTTATAAAGTTATTTAGATTTCGAGTTTAAAGCCTTGATTATGGATATTTAAATTTTGGTAAATTTTTTTTAATTTACTTTTGAAGAGTAGTTGTGACTTATTGGAAGCTAGATATACACATTTGAAGGATATAGAATTAAATTCGGTAGTTATTTTAAATGTTCCATTTTGTAGTATGAATTTCGACTGATAAACTAATTTAAATGTTGAGTTTAAGGTTTGGAAAAAAAATGATTATTCGATTTACGATATACAAGGGTTGTTTCGAGATTGACTAGAGACTTAAAATTTTGATTAAAGTTGACAGTCTAAGATAATTAAAAATTTTGGCGGAGTATCTTAGAAATTTTATTGAAAAAATATCGAGGAACTTGAAATTTTAGATTAGATCATATATTGGTAGAGGACCAAGAAGCAAGTAAGGTCATCCTAGTGAAATAGAAGTATTCCACATTAGATTGCCATACCACCTATGATTATGCTATTGCATATACTCAAGTATAGTCAGTCATCGACCGAACCGATGAACGTATCTTGGACTTACTCGACCTTCCCTCAAATCTAGATCTTTATTGTGACCACCTAATTGTTTGAAACTTAGAAATGATTAGAAACATCCCTTTGACCATACCCTTATCTAAGAGACTATCTTCTCTCTAGAAACTGAGTCTCTAACTTATCTTAACTTGATCTGCGAGCTTTCCTAAATTATCTTTATTTCGTGCTTTATCCTTTTATTTTAGTGCATTAACTAGTACCTTATGAAAACCCACTTTCTATTTTTGATCATTTGATGTTCCCTATCATGACTTTGATATTTGGAGCACAACACTAGATTTTTCCTTCCCACAAATTTTACATGCAAGACCTAGACGAGCTCACCTTCATGTAGGTATATCATGTTCCACTAAAACACGTCCCCTTGTACTCTATTTTTATGGTACGACTTTCGGGTCATAAAGACTAACTCTAACCTATACCATGGTACAGATATACTTTTGATTTTATTTGGACTCAATCTCGACTCAAATCTTCGGCCCGATTGCGATCTACTAAATCCGTTAAATGCTTAACCTTGTGTTTTTATCTTGACTGCTTAACCCTTGTCATTTTATTTTCTTGTATTATCTTGATTTACTTGGACCCATAACACCTTTTACTCTTCATGCAATATTAGCAACACTTACTTTTCTCCCTTCCAATTAAATTGCTTACTCATATTTCAATATGAATTCTCCATTGTTTATGCAACCTTGTTCCTTGTATGATTTTCCTATGCGAGATGACCTTTGACCATGACATCCCTCGGTTAGTAGAGGATAGATTAGAAAACTCATCGAGGAGAACAGTGGTAAAATTAATTAATGTGATTGAATATGCATAAGTGAAATTCTGTGGCAAAAATTTGAGAAAGGTGCTATCATCTCTCAAGGAAACAAATCGGTTCTTCAAGGTAAACCCATTATTGAGAAATTTTTATAAGGTGATAAGTGGGATGTTGATGTAGTAGATCTCGAAGCTATCCAATATTAAAAAGTGGAAATTCTTGATATCCTAAGGATAAATTTATGATGATTACGAATATGAAGTTTCATGACTAAGATAGAGTTTGATTGCTCCGACTAATTAATTTATTAAATTTCAATTTTAAAGAGATTACGAGGTCGAAATTTAGTTTGAACGAAACTATATATAGATATGATAGAAGAAGAATAATATAGAATCCTTAAATTCAAAACTTTGGTACATATTGAATTTATATTGTGAGATATAGGAATTGAGAATATATTTTAAGGAATATAAATTTTGTGAATTAATCTGAAGAAGAAAAATCAAATGAAATAAAGAAGAAAAAGAAAGTGACTTAAGAAAAAAAAAATAAAGTTTATGGATTATGAATATTGAGAAGAAATTGAAGCTTTTGAAGATTTATTACTAATAAAAACCATAGAGATTACTCGAAGATCAAGATGATATTTAACGCGACCCGAATATGGAATTAGTAGTCTTAGAATGAGATAGAGAAATTTATTAAAATCTTTGAGATTTTGGTGATTCTAGAATTGATGGCAGTATGACCCAATTAGACATAGAAGGATGTCATGTGCATGATCACTACAGAACTGCACCATTGATTTGTTCTTTTAAGTTATCAAATTATAAATTTTCGTTGAAAGACGTTTCTTCTCTTCGTCTAATGAATTAAATCGTGACTTCTCATCTTTCTATCTCCTGAAGTCTACCTACCCTAATTTTCTCTAAATTTCGAGGACGGAATTCTTTTAAGTTGGGTAGGATGTAAACCCCTTAAATTTTCACGATAATTTTTAAAATTTATTTATTACGATATGGAATTTATTTTTGTATCGTACGTAAGTATGAAATTTTTATTTATTCATATACAAAATATTTGGTTATTATTATATAGAAATCAATATTTTGTTTTATGGTATGAGCAAGTATTTTCTATCAAAAAGGCATCCCATGATAATTGTCAAAAACTTTATTTTTACTTTTTGAAAGACTATTTTATTTCTTGCTTAAAGTTAGTAGTAATTTAGAAAAAAAAAACCATAATTTATGTAAATATTTTGTTTGCATACAAGGTACATGAAATTTATTCATGTATATATTTTTGATTTTCGAAATTATATTTTTTATTTTTTATATTATTTATAAAAAGGCATTTTCAATTAGTTTGATTTAATGTTTGAATATTATGGCGATTTAAATTTGAGATATCTTATTTTTATTTTAAAATAGTTCTAAATTAAAGTTGTAATTTATTGGATTTGGATTTGATTTGATTGGCTTTAAATCTATTTAATTAAATGATGAATTATCTAGTGGAGATTTTAATAAATCCTAATCCTATTCCAACTGGGAATTCCCACCTCCTATATAAGGAGAGGTACTCATCTATACTTCCACCACAGCAATATTGTGCATCGTGTCGGGGATCACACGTTCTTATTCCAGCAATTTTACAGTTATCCACATCGTATCAGACATCCTGGACACGACGACTCAATCCTAAATCTAACTCCTGCCACTCTACCGGCGACTCCGCAATCATCATAGCCACCACGGCTTATTCGCTCAGCCTCGGTCCATACCCCCAGCACCCCGTCGCCCTTATCCCATCCGCATCCATCCCCGGTCATCTTCATCACCATCTCCTCGACGCATCACCGCAACACCACCACCATCATCTTCGCCCCCCACCACCAGCAAGATCACAGAAACCCTCCGCCATTGCTGTCCTGCCTTCGCCGTTCTCGGCCAGAACAGCAACCCGATCCATCACCATCGTCAGCCACTTTACCAATATCCCGAACCGCCCCACCGGAGTGGCCGCCCCCTTCGCCACGCACCACCACCTCCTGATACCACCACCGTAACCCACCGTCGGCAACCCACCAGATCACAATCACCACCATCGTCATAGACCACCATCGACACCACAACAAAATAGAAGAAGGTGAAATCCTAACCTTCGTCATCCGCCACCGTGCTAGGCCGCTCCGCCGCCTTCCTGCGCGTTACGGAGCTGCTACCTCGTGGCCGTCCCCGACTCCGTCGTGCCACCGCGTCGTGATCACCCAGATCTGCCGCGCTGTACCGTCGACGTCTGTCCTCCGCCTCCAGTGCGCCCACCCGTCCGCCGCGGATCCGTGCCGCCTCTACCAACTCTCCGACGCCTCCCCCAAAATCTGTGAAATCACCACCTCATCACCATGGCCGAGCCACCGTCGCCGCCGTGCCCGCGCGCACGGGACTCCGCCCATCCGCCGACGAGAGTCGTCCCCCTGCCTCGGTTTCGCCCGAGCAAGCGATCTCCGTCGACTTTTTCTCCTTCTGCCTCCCTCGCGCAACCGCGCCGCCGTCCGCTCCGACCTCTCAGGGTTGTCTCCGGCACCGAACGTCGGACAGCCCGCCCGCAACAGCCTCTCCGCGCGCCGACTGCCGGCCGGAGCCGCCCCTTCAGGTCAAGATCCCCACTCTTCCGCTCTCTCGATTACTCACTCTCTCCCTCTATTTCTCTCTGGGCTCTAAAGGAGCAGAGCTCTTAATTTAGTATAAATATTATTATTATTATTATTATTATTATTATTATTATTATTATTATTATACGGTTATTATCATTATTATTATTATTCTTATTCTTATTATTATTCTTACTTTTGTCATTATTTATTATTATCATTATTATTATTATCATATGCTACTGTTATTATTATTAATATTGTTGTTAGTATTATTATTATATTATTATTACTGTTAACTATTATTATTACTGTTATTATACCATTGGGATTATTTTAATACTTTTATTATGATTATGATTTTATTATTAGAATTATTAGTGTATTATTCTCCGAAATACATTCTTGACAAAATTAGGGTTTAACCCTAAACTGTTTATAAAAAAAATATTTTGATTACCAAAGATTTAGTTTATCTAGTAAATTCTATATCGACAACTTAGGGTTTTGCCTAAAAGCCATTTTTATTATTCAAGTATTTTTCTAAAAATTATTTTTAACTAATAAAATGGTAGTTTCCAAATTAAAAACTTATTTTCAAGTAGGTATTTATCTAAAATGTTTTGGACTAATGAAAGATATTTTTTAAAGTATTATAAGTATTTTTACAAAATAATATACGTATTTCTTCACACAAATTTCCTCAATTATCTTGATTGCGACTGATCATCCTTCTTATTTCCTCGTAACTCTCGGACCATTACACATCGAACATGGCCACTGGACAGACATGACTTGTCGGATTATCGTACCACACCAGGCGATACACCAGGCAAGATACCTTGCCATTATACTGTTTATATTCAGTTGCATTTTATTACATATCACTGTTCATTTATTTCTAGTTCTTACAGTTCTTGATTTATTGTCTGCTCAGTGATATTAGATGTACTTTGTTATTATCCTTTGATTGCATATGGACTTAGAGTTAAGAGACTACCGTTGTAGTGTATTGCATATACCTTGACACAATTGTACCACGAAGATGTGTGAGATGAGTAGCATGTAGAGGTTCTTGCATGTGGGCTGATCCCCCATGTGCATACATTAGGGCTAACTGCTAATAGAGGCGTGTTAGGAGACTTAGCAGTTAGTAGAGGTACATGGTCGTGGATGCGACTTGACAGGTACATTGGGTGGGGAGAACAATATCTGACGTATGGGCTTCGATTGTACTTCCCTTGTAACCCAGAAGCTCCGCTGGAGATACGGGTATGAGCCTATCAGGTTGGCCACTGTCATTTTTGAACGTCATGCGCTTAGGTCACTGATGCCCAAGTGGGGCTATATCAGATCCCATTTACAGCCAGGGCTCATGCGTCGAAGGATTGTTTCTCAAATTGCATGTTCACTTTAGTACGGTTAGTTTACCTTATTTATGTCTTGTCACTTTCTTTGATTGTGGCATATTTATATTCAGTATTTATATGGCATGTTTATTGTATCTTGTTACGTCCCTCTGAGGACCTGGTTATCTCGTCAGGTATGTGCTCTTGTCTTTCGCAGGTGTTCTAGCCGTGGCCATGATCTTCATTATTTCTTCGAGGATGATTGCACTTTGATCGTCTTCGCTTCGCTCGCCAAGCTCATCTTATTTTCTATGTATTTCTCCCTTATTTGTTGGTAGTGGATTTGTCTTCGCCCAACATATTGTACCAAGACTATTCATTATCGTTATATGATATCTTTTATTCATTTATATTTTGTGTTAATGAGATTAGTTATGGTTCTACTGCATTTTATAGCTTACGTATATTTATTATACGGCTGGCATGTCTACGTTCCTAGTCCTACGTATTTTAGGACATGGGCGTTACAGACGTAGATGCTCTGTGAGACCATAGGAGACTCGATTGTAGAATGCACCCCTAGTCTCTTGACAACCACGAACGTTGTATGACATTTTTATACCTCATATAGAGTAGCTGGCCTAGTCACTCTCCGTATTTCGGTATTGGGGCGTAATAGAGCCTGTCCATGTAGATCCCTCATCCCAATCACATATACAATGTGGTATTTCACATGCACTTAGCGTAATAATGACTTATGCATTCATATTATTTACGTCACATGTTTGATTTCATGCCAGGATTAGTGTTACTTCTATTTTTCATATTCGTCAAATCATGATTATTGTTATTTCAGTTTTGTTCTCTACTATATTACATGCAATATAGTTTCTATCATGTTATGATTAGTGAAAATGAATTATACTTACTCCAATCCTGACTGGATAATAACATTTTTAGGCGAGGACTTAGAGATCTGGTGTACTACTTATGATGGCACACCTGAGGTTGATTATGGTTATCTGAAGATGCATAGGATGCTGTAACAGGCTTACAGCTGAAGGTTGATTAGTTTTAGATTAGCATTTACTTTCTCCTGATTATATTTTGTTGTCGAAACAATTTGAGTTATAATCTATTTTATGAGGATTCTTGTATTTGACTCTTTGTGTTGAACTATGTGAATCTTTCATTTCTATCTCATATATACTTGTTAGCACTTGTGATTGAGTTGGAATCGGGATATCATAATTTATATTATGTTATTGGATTGGATATACTTGAGGATTAGATAGCTTACTGTTGCCAACTCTGCGACGCAGGTTGGACGTGATTCCACATACTCGTGCCCGAACTTCCGGGTGCGCATCGTGACATATTTTTTTGATAACCCATACAGTTCTCATCTTTACTATTAGAACGATGTCGTGGTAATGCAACTTCTTAGTTATACTACTGCGAGCCTGCGATAGGATATAGGAAATAGGATATTAGGATAAGAGGATACTCAATCACAAATTAGGATTCCTTGAGAGATTCCTGAGACGACTCTTGAGCATCTCACTATAAACCTTATCTCAGAATCCGTTTGCATTTGTTACTGCCTACTTTTTCTTGATTTGCTGTTGAATTTGATTTTTGGTGTTCGTTGTTGACTTTAATTTTGTATCGAGATAAATTTTATGGACTAAATTAAGGTATATTCTGATGACATTATTGATGAGGATAGTGTGAAAGATAATATCTGCTTTAATTATGGAGTCTAGAGTTTATCGCAGCCATACTAGCTAGCGTGACAAGGACATACAGCATGACATTTAATATACTCATCTTAGTTATGGAATTTAGAGCTCCTCGCAGCCATACTTGTTGGTATGGCAAAAATTCTAGATAACATGATTATAGAGGTATATACCTTAGTTATGGACTCTGTCGTTTATCACAGCCATGCTTACTGGCGTGACAAAGATTCTAGATAACATGATTACTGATAGACGTATATGATAATCAGATTGTATCCTTGAAAAAATTGGTTCTTAACATATTATCTCTATCATTCCACTCATATTACTATAAAATTCATTTTTATCATCTTTCCTAGCTCAAGATTAAGGATATCCTTAGACAAGTTCCTTTTTGACTTTACTTTTATTGATTCATGGGCCTCCTTGGGTACTATAGTAGTTGATAGCAAACATATAGGTTTGTGTCATTGAGTATCGACGTTGATTATAGGGAAAGTAGAATATGATGATTACCTCGTCCTTTCCTCTGTAAATCCTAACTTCTGATTCCTTACCGTTGAAACCATCCTTTGATTTTCAATTACTAAATTTCAACCCTATTTGATCATGACTACATGATTTTGATTATAATCTTTATCGTGCCAAATTTTGATTCTTGATCATACTCGAATGGTTTTAATTCTGATCGTGCCTAGATTTCATATATATTATTACTCATGACTTGTAAGCCCCCTGAATTTTTAGGATTTATTTCGAATTTTCTAAATAAATTATTTTCGATAAATTATTTTTATTTGATTAATTTTTGATCATTAAATGCACTTTACCGTGACTTGGATTTCTAGAGCATCAGGGATGCCAGTCTCTGGAAACTTTCTTCTTGAAGTTTGTAGTAGACGAGATTATCTTTATGTTGATATATCGTGTCCCACTCGGATTTGTTCTCTTGTGCTCCATTTGCTTCGCGTAACTTTCGGTTCAATTTAGACCAATTTATCGTCTGTCGTAATTCGTGACTTAACATCCAACTTAATTTTCGGGCCCGACATCGGTCTAATCCAGTCGACCCAATATATGGCCCTGGCCTGTTTTGAGCCTACTGTGCACGTGCCACTTGCGTGCCATCGAATTGATTTCCCTTGTGCTTCCATTTCGTCCATGATTTTAAATAGTTTAAATTTATTATTTTAATTAAATCTTGTCCCCAAGCTTGTCCAAACTTGGCCCAACACCCAATCTAATTTGGTGTATGCCTATCATGACTGCCCATACACACTACTATTATATTTGTCTTTTTTTCTACACAAAATATCCTCCTCTTTACACAAATATCTTATTTTCTCTCTCTATTATATATATATATATATATAATACACCCTCCCTCTCTCTTTATTTAAATCACTCTCTCTCCACACACACAAATCACCCCCCATGTGGCCGGCCTACCCACTCTCTCTTCTCTCTACTTTTTCTCTTTCCCTCTCTCTAAATATCTTTCATTCTCTCTCTCTTTCTATATATAATATATACACTCACATATATAATATATATATAATCCCTCACTCTCTCTTCCCTCTCCCGTCAGCACTCTTCCCCCCACCCTCCTGTACCCGAACAAAACTCCCCCTCCTTTCTTCTTCTTCTTTTTTAACACACACAAACCGACCACCACCTCCCTAGGCCGGGCTCCCACTTCTTCTTCTCCTCCTCCTCACTTCACCATCTCCCCACCACCACTTCACTACCATCAAAACCGCCACCACCACTCTATTTTCCTCCTTCCCTCCTCCGACCGACCATCGCCGTGGCTGCACCGTAGCCGCGCCAGGCCAGCACAGCCTCCTTCCGCAGCACAGTAGTACAGTACGCGATCGCCAGCAGCAGCGAGGCAACTACCGCAATAGTAGCGCACATGGCAGCAGTCGTTGCCGGCCAACCGCGCACCGCCGGCAAGCCTCCCCCTTGACCGGGCGTACCCCCGGGCAGGCCCCCATGGCCACCTCCTTCTTTCCCGACGTGCCAAATAGCCGATTCGTGCGTTTGGCACGGGTTTCCGCCGTGACGCCCGCGGGAACGGAACACAGAATTCGCGCCCGGGACAACGACTTTGTACAGATTTTTTGGACAATCCGACTATTGGATCGACGAACTCTCTGCTCCATCACAATCTCGGTATATACCCCTTCATCCTTCTCAAATTTTATCCATTATTTTTGTTGTTTGATAGATCAAAACCGGCCACCAAGTTGACGCTTTAATTTGTACTATTTTTGGACAGTTTTGTGGAGCTGACTTCATCAGCTCGTATCTCCTCCATCGCAGTTCCGTCTGGCGTGCCACCAGTTCTTGTGCGTAGCTGGTATAACCCTCTTCCTGTCCCTTAAGTTTCGTTTCATTGTGAGCACGTTTGATTGGTTGAATTTGACACCAAAGTTGGCCGTCCGAATTTGTAATTTCCAACTTGTAAAATTTTATTTTTGAACCTGGGACTCCGGATTCAATTTCTGACACCAGCAGTAGATTCGTGCCGTTGTTCTGTCACGTTTTCATATAGAGTTTGTTAGATTTGGAGGACGTGGGCCCTGGCACATATTTCGATACAAAGCGGGTCCCACAGTCCGGGTCAACGGAACTTTTTGACGTCGGCTCATCAGAATCTAATTCCGGATATACCGTTGAGTTTGTATCGTCATTCTAGACTCGTTGACATATAATTTGCAAGGTTTTAGTAGACATTGGTTCCGACACGCATTTCGGTGCAAGTCGGATACCAATATCCGGGTCAACAGGTCATTTTGAGATCGGCTCATCGGAATCCAATTCTGGACATACCGTTGAGTTCGTATCGTCATTCTAGACTCGTTGACATATAATTTGCTGAGTTTTGAGGACATTGGCTCTGACACGCTTTTTCGTGCAAATTGGAATTTCAATGTCCTGGTCAACAGACCAAATTGAGATCGGGTCAACGGAATCCAATTCTGGATATACCGTTAGGTTCGTTTCATTATTCTGGATTCGTAGACATATAATTTGTTAGGTTTAGTGGACTTTTATTCTGGCACATTTTTCGGTGCAAAGCGGGTCCAACACGGACCCCGTTTTGACCCAAAATTACCTTTTGCCCCTGTATCCGAATTGGACTTATGGATAGGCTATCCTAGCTAATTTGACCATTCTAGACACGTTGGTGATGGTTGTTTCATCATCCGACAACATTTGTAGACTTTCCCGTATCCTTCACCATTGTTATAACCCTACTCTTTTTGTTCGTATTTTAGATCCTTGTATCGGAATTGAGATCCGTCAATTCCAGTGATTTCACCATCACTAAAATTGATATGTTAACCCTGTAGATGTTTATAGAGACTAGCTTTGACCCTATTTGACCATGGTTGACTACTTTGACTGAACGTCGAAATAGAGTCAACATTTGGCCTAGGTTTGACTAGATTTGACCTAAATTGACCAGTTGACTAAAAATCAACTGTAAGTCAACCATTGACCCAGTTTGACTTGTTTTGACTTATCTTGGCCTAGTTTGACTTTGTTAGGCCTAGTATGACTTAGATTGACTCTGTATAATATAGTTTGACTTAGTTTGACCTAGTTTGACTTAGTGGACTGAGATTGACCTAGATTGCATAGCTTATACTATATAATCATGCCTAACACTGTTGAACCCTAATTAGCTTATATATATCTCATCTTTAGGTCTGTAATTTCACTATGAGCCAGATTACACAGTTGACATATTCTACCAGATCGCAGTCGAGTACATTTTCTGATAATATTTCTGTTTTATGATATCGTCTATGTTTCTTGTATTTAGTGTAGATATCCTTGTTCTCTTGACACATTGTTCACACAGATTGATATTTCTCTGTATCCCATCATGAGATGTTATTCTTTGCTTTCCTTGGTATATCTTGTGCAAGTCTTTCTTGTTTCTTGTGCATTGTATAGACACGATTCCTGCGAAGGCTAGCTACCCTCTCAGAGAATCGCGTGTCATGATGTGTCATGGTTAGATCCACTATACTAGTCAGGGACGGGGAGTATTAGTGTAGATGTATGGTCATTATCCACCTTGTTTATTCTTGTAGACCTTGTGAATGCTAATCCTACACTCCACGTATGATTGGCTAGATCATTAGTCCTTGTTTAGACCCAAGCCGGCTACATGTTGAAACTAGTGCTCACACACTTAGATAGATAATTTTTTATTCTTGTACATGCAATGGTCAGTTTTACTTGCCTTGTTCTAGCTCTAGATTTATAGCTTACCTTGCCATGATACTCACATGTACATTTCATAATTTTTTATATATTCTCTCTATTTACTGTTATATTTTCAATATCGTCTAATTAGAACTGTTATTTGAGATTTGTGCTCGTTCCATCCTGACTGGATATGTTGACAAAATTTTAGGAGTAGTTGTGCCCTCAGTATTGTACTTCATGATATTGCTAGCTGAGGTGGATCTCACTATTCTTCTATGTGAGTTGCCTGGTAGTTATCCTTAGTTTGTCTTGTTGTTCCTTCTTTATTTTCCCGTCTTATGATTCCTTCTAGTAGTTTCTAATTGTTCTTGTGCCTTAGTTATCTTTTCTGTCTCATCTTCTTTAGATGTTGGGTTGTGATTAAGTACATTTGTAGTTCATGGACCTTCTAGATGTAGTGTATATTTATTGGGTACTAGACAGCGTTCTACCGCCGATACTGCAGCGTAGGCTGGGCGTGGCCTACGTATTCGTATCCGTATATTCGGGTGCGGGTCGTGACACATTTTTAGTGGTGGTCCATGCAGGTCAGTCTTTGCAATTAGTACGAAGTCGTGGTAGTACTTGAGCTTTTCTGTACTATTGCGAGCCTGCCCTAGGATTAAGGTTAAGTTATGGAATATTTTAGAAATTTGGTACTCAGTCACATATTTGGAACTCTTGATAGATTCTAGGGATGACCCCTGGGAATCTTATTTCGAACTTTTTGAAACTTTTCCCATTGTTTCTATCCGTCCGGATTTCTGAAATATCTGTCCGTTATCAACTGTATTCTTTCTTTGGAATGAGTTTGTGGACCCCAGAGGGAAGGTATAAGTTGGACTTATATATCTTCTAGGTTGAGACGAGAATATGATTTACCAGTTTTATATCAGGTTGAGATTGTTTTAGATTATATTCCAATGATTTCCATTTATCTTGACCTAGATAGTACCTTTGGACATCTCCTGAGAATTTTTTTCTAAACTCTACCTCGAGATCTGTTTTCGCTAGTTTCCATCTACTTATCCTTGATTCGTTGTTGAAAATTTTGAATCTTGATGTTCGTTGTTGACTTCGATTTTGATTTTGTTGAAGATAAGTTTCTCTGGATTGAGTTAAGATATTCTGATAAACATATTTGATGAGGACGATGAGAACGATAAATGTCTACTTTATTATGGAGTTTAAAATTTATCGCAGTCATATTAGCTAGCCTGACAAGGACATGGAGCCTGATTTTGGATATACTATCCTAGTTATGGCATTTAGATTCTTTTGCAGCCATACCGGTTGGCGTAGTAAGGAATCTAGATGACATGATTATAGGGTGTATACCTTAGTTATGGACTCTATCGTTATTGCAGCTATGTTTACTGGCGTGGCGTAAATTCTGGCAACATAATTTTGGATAGACGTGTATGGTTATCAGGTCATATCTTAAGTTGATTCACTTCTTTTACCACTTGAGCAAGATAATTCCTACCATTATTTTTTGTTTATCATTATTTTCTCTTCCATCGCATGATGATTTTCTCATCTTACCGTCATTTTCTTTGCCTTGTTTAGCTATGTCTTGATTACACCAATCAAGTATCTCGTATCTATTTCTGTCATCTATACTTTGAAATCTTTTTTTTGAGCTTTTGTATCTTTTTTCTTGGGAAAAGTAGATGAAGTATCGTAATCATCTGTTTCGGAGTAGACGTTGGATCTTGGTAGTAGTCGAAGTAGAGAGAGATGATTACCCCGACTTTCTTTTACAATCCTACATTTGGGTTTTCTTCTATAACAGAAGAAATTTAATTCCTTATCCTTGAACTGTTTCTTAAAATTCAATATCGTAAGATTTGATCTTCTCTAATTTTGACCAGTCGATTTGGTCGCCTTGTTATTCGTGCCAAAGAGTCTTGGTTGCTGACTAGACTCTAGATGACTTCAAATTCCTTTGTTACTTGGATTTTCATCCTTGGATGCTCGTGCCCAGCCTTCGTTGATCTTATTCTCCATCTTGTCCAAATTCTGATTTACTCGAAAGTTGATCAACTTAGATCGTGTTGAGACAAATTTTTTTTATCGTGGTTGGATTTCAATGTTATTAACCCTCGTGCATTGACTTCCGATTTTGATCATGTTTGAATTTTGGACACTTGTGTCTAAACTCTTTTCGAACTTGATTTTATTTCCTGATTACATCCACATTCCTTGTTATTAGTCGTGCCTAGATGACTTGGTATGACTAAGACAACTTGGGATTTCCTTGACCGTGATTTTAACGATTATAACTATATATTTTATCTTGCCTCAG
Source organism: Iris pallida (assembly GCA_029216955.1). NCBI lineage: Eukaryota > Viridiplantae > Streptophyta > Magnoliopsida > Asparagales > Iridaceae > Iris > Iris pallida. The sequence goes on from JANAVB010005598.1 coordinate 29,377,874, forward strand.
ACTCGTGCCTAATTTTTTTTTACTTTCAATCACGACTAACTAGTGTGACTACGAAATTATTTGTGTTAGAATTTAACATGTTTGACTTTCTACCGTGCCTAATTGACTTGGGTTCTTTCCTAAATTGTGCTTTTAAGACCTTGATTTTGAATTCATGATTTATCGTCTTTCACAACTGAACTTGGATCTTAATCGTGCTTATGTGACCTATAACCTGATTTCTATCAAATCTAACTCTCAACCGTGCTATACTCGAATTTTTCTCTCCATTTGCTACTCTTAGCCTTGTTTTAGATCATGACTATTCGACTTTGATTTTTATGATCTTGATAATCTTAATCCTCAAATCGTGCTAAAATCTTGAACCCTAATCGACTGTGTCGAAATAGATCTCCTTCGTACTTAAATTTTGATTCTCTAGTCACTCGTGCTCAGGTTTCATTTCTAATCAAGACTAGGGTCGCAATTTTCGTCGCTCTACTCTACATCGTGCCTAACTGGTTAATCATTCCAAAATTCTTGAACGCGTCTGGGTCTTGATTTCACTCATGATCTGGGGGTTAAATTCTTGATCAATGTTTGTGCTAAGCATTGTTTATTCTGAACAATGCCTAATCACATCATTTTTAACTTGATCGTGCCGATCTACCCAAAAATATAATTTCTTCGACCTGGATCATATTTATCGATGTTTTGACCTGATTCTGACTTGTTCGTAATCGAACGATTCTTGATTTTCTAGTCACGGCTTCGTGCTTACCTACAAGCTGTGACTATAAATCCCAATCTTGCCAAACCTTGTTTTGATTATGGTTAGCTTTTCATCTTGATCAGGCCTGCGCGACTTTCGGGTTGATTTTCCATCAACCTAAGTCTGACAGACCACCCCGTACTTGAACTTCATTTATATCTTCAATTCTCCTAATCGTCTCTAAAATCGTGTCCCAATGACTTGACTTATTCTGAAATCATGCACATATGGTTTTGTTCATATCATGATTCTATCGTGCCAAATCCATCATCGTGACTGAACAATTTTGAATTGATTATCTTGATCGTGCAAAACTCGTCATTCTTGGATCGTGCCTAAAATATTGCCTAAATCTTCTATCATGTTTTAACCCCACTACCAACCTTTAATTTTGAGGATAAAATTTTTATAAGGTGGGTAGGATGTAAGCCCCCTGAATTTTCGGGATTTATTTCGAATTTCCTAAATAAATTATTTTCGATAATTCATTTTTATTTGATTAATTTTTTATCATTAAATGCTCTTTACCGTGACTTGGATTTCTAGAGCATCAGGGATGCCAGTCTTTGGAAACTTTTTTCTTGAAGTTTGTAGTAGACGAGATTATCTTCATGTTGATATATCGTGTCCCACTCGGACTTGTTCCCTTGTGCTTCATTTGCTTTGCGCAACTTTCGGGTCAATTTAGACCAATTTATCGTCTGCCGTAATTCGTGACTTAACTTCCAACTTAATTTTCGGGCCCGACATCGGTCCAATCCAGTCGATCCAATATATGGCCCTGGCCTGTTTTGAGCCTACTGTGTACGTGCCACTTGCGTGCCATCGAATTGATTTCCCTTGTGCTCCCATTTCGTCCATAATTTTAAATAGTTTAAATTTATTATTTTAATTAAATCTTGGCTCCAAGCTTGTCCAAACTTGGCCCAACACCCAATCTAATTTGGTGTATGCCCTATCATGACTGTCCATACACACCACTATTGTATTTGTCTTTTTTTCTACACAAAATATCCTCCTCTTTACACAAATATCTCATTTTCTATCTCTATTATATATACATATATATAATACACCCTCCCTCTCTCTTCATTTAAATCACTCTCTCTCAACACACACAAATCACCCCCCATGTGGCCGGCCTACCCACTCTCTCTCTACTTTTTCTCTTTCCCTCTCTCTAAATATCTCTTATTCTCTCTCTCTTTCTATATATAATATATACACTCACATATATATTATATATATAATCCCTCACTCTCTCTTCCCTCTCCCATCAGCACTCTTCCCCCTACCCTCCTGTACCTGAACAAAACTCCCCCCTCATTTCTTCTTCTACTTTTTTAACACACACAAACCGACCACCACCTCCTAAGGCCAGGCTCCCACTTCTTCTTCTCCTCCTCCTCCTCACTTCACCATCATTCCACCACCACTTCACAACCATCAAGACCGCCACCACCACTCCATCTTCCTCCTTCCCTCCTCCGACCAGCCGTCGTCGTGGCCGTTCCGCCGCGCCAGGCCAGCACAGCCCCCATCCGCAGCACAGCAGTGCAGCACGCGAGCACCAGCAGCAGCGAGGCAACTACCGCAACAGTGGCGCGCACGGCAGTAGCCGCTGTCGGCCAACCGTGCGCCGCCGCGGTCGTCGCCGGCACGGGCGAACCTCCCTCTTGGCTGGGCGTACCCCCGGGCAGGCCCCCATGGCCACCTCCTTCTTCCCCGATGTGCCAAATAGTCGATTCGTGCGTTTGGGACGGGTTCCCGCGGTGACGCGCGCGGGAACGGAACACAGAATTCGCGTCCGGGGCAACGACTTTGTGCAGATTTTCTGGACAATCCAACTATTGGATCGACGAACTCTCTACTCCGTCACAATCTCGATATATATTCCTTCATCCCTCTCAAGTTTCATCCGTTATTTTCGTCGTTTGATAGATCAAAACCGGCCACCAAGTTGACGCTTTAATTTGTACTATTTTTGGACAGTTTTGTGGAGCCGACTTCGTCAGCTCGTATCTCCTCCATCGCAGCTCTGCCTGGCTTGCCACTAGTTCCTATGTGTAGCTGGTATAACCCTCTTCCTGTCCCTTAAGTTTTGTTTCATTGTGAGCACGTTTGATTGGTTGAATTTGACGCCAAAGTTGGCCGTCCGAATTTGTAATTTCTAACTTGTAAAATTCTATTTTTGAACCCGGGACTCCGGATTCAATTTTTGACACCACCAGTATACTCGTGACGTCGTTCTGGCACATTTTCATATAAAGTTTGTTAGATTTGGAGGACGTGGGCCCTGGCACGTATTTTGGTGTAAAGCGGGTCCCACAGTCCGGGTCAACGAAACTTTTTGACGCCAGCTCATCGGAATCCAATTCCGGATATACCGTTGAGTTCGTATCGTCATTCTGGACTCGTTGACATATAATTTGCTTGGTTTTAGTAGACATTAGTTCTGGCACGTATTTATGTGCAAGTCGGATACCAATATCCGGGTCAACGGATCATTTTGAGATCGGCTCATCGAAATCCAATTCTGGACATACCGTTGAGTTAGTATCGTCATTCTGGACTCGTTGACACATAATTTGCTGAGTTTTAAGGACATTGGCTCCGACACACTTTTTCGTGCAAATTGGAATTTCAATGTCCTGGTCAACGGACCAAATTGAGATCGGGTCAATAGAATCCAATTCTGGATATATATACCGTTAGGTTCATATCGTTATTCTGGATTCGTAGACATATAATTTGTTAGATTTAGTGGACTTTTATTCTGGCACATTTTTCGGTGCAAAGCGGGTCCGACACGGACACCGTTTTGACCCAAAATTACCTTTTGCCCCTGTATCCGAATTGGACTTATGGATAGGCTATCCTAGCTAATTTTACCATTCTGGACACGTTGGTGATGGTTGTTTCATCATCCAATAACATCTGTAGACTTTTCCGTATCCTTCACCATTGTTATAACTCTACTTTTTTTGTTCGTATTTTAGATCCTTGTATCGGAATTGAGATCCGTCAATTTCAGTGATTTTACCATCACTGAAATTGATATGTTGACCCTGTAGATGTTTATAGAGACTAACTTTGACCCTGTTTGACCATGGTTGACTACTTTGACTGAACGTCGAAATAGAGTCAACATTTGGCCTAGTTTTGACTAGATTTGACCTGAGTTGACCAGTTGACTAAAAATCAACTATAAGTCAACCATTGACCCAGTTTGACTTGTTTTGACTTGTCTTGGCCTAGTTTGACTTTGTTAGGCCTAGTATGACTTAGATTGACTCTGTATAATATAGTTTGACTTAGTTTGACCTAGTTTGACTTAGCGGACTAAGATTGACCTAGATTGCATAGCTTATACTATATAATCATGCCTAACACTGTTGAACCCTAATTAGCTTATATATATCTTTTCTTTAGGTCCGTGATTTCACTCTGAGCCAGATTACACAGTTGACATATTCCACCAGATCGTAGGCGAGTACATTCTCTGATAATGTTTCTGTTTTATGATATCGTCTATGTTTCTTATTTTTAGTGTAGATATCCTTGTTCTCTTAACACATTGTTCACACGGATTGGTATTTCTCTGGATCCCGTCATGAGATATTATTTCTTGCTTTTCTTGGTATATCTTGTGCAAGTCTTTCTTGTTTCTTGTGCATTGTATAGACACGATTCCTGCGAAGGCTAGCTACCCTCTCAGAGAATCGCGTGTCATGATGTGTCATGGTTGGATCCACTATACTAGTCGGGGACGGAGAGTATTAGTGTAGATGTGTGTTCATTATCCACCTTGTTTATTCTTGTAGACCTTGTGAATGCCAATCCTACACCCCACGTATGATTGGCTAGATCATTAGTCCTTGTGCAGACCCAAGCCGGCCACATGTTGAAACTAGTACTCACACACTTAGATAGATGATTCTTGATTCTTGTACATGCAATGATCAGTTTTACTTGTCTTGTTCTAGCTCTAGATTTACAGCTTACCTTGCCATGATACTCACATGTACATTTCATGATTTCTTGTATATTCTCTCTATTTACTTCTATATTTTCAATATCATCTAATAAGAACTGTTATTTGAGATTTGTGCTCGTTCCATCCTGACTGGATATGTTGACAAAATTTTAGGAGTAGTTGTGCCCTCAGTATTGGACTTCATGATATTGCTAGCTGAGGTGGATCTCACTATTTTTCTATGTGAGTTGCCTGGTAGTTATCCTTAGTTTGTCGTGTTATTCCTTCTTTATTTTCCCGTCTTATGATTCCTTCTAGTAGTTTCTAATTGTTCTTGTGCCTTAGTTATCTTTTCTGTCTCATCTTCGTTAGATGTTGGATTGTGATTGAGTACATTTGTAGTTCATGGACTTTCTAGATGTAGTGTATATTTATTGGGTACTAGACAGCGTTCTACTATCGATACTGCGACGTAGGCTGGGCATGGCCCACGTATTCATATTCGTATATCCGGGTACGGGTCGTGACATGACTAGGCTTTGATCATATCTTAATCATGACTAGATTCTATCTAAATCATTATTTTATTCTTAATCGTGCCAAAAAAAATAAATCTTGGTCATGCCTAGATGACTTTGCTTTGTGTGACTAGATGATCTTGATTCTCATAATCATGACTATATTTTGATCATGCATAAACTTTCTGGTCATGTCTAAATAGATTATATTGATCTTGACCATATTTGAATTTATCCTTAATCGTGCCTCAGCTTTGATTTTTGATCGCACCTATATGACTTTGATTCTGACTTTGATCGTGCTTGTCATTCTACACTTAAAAATTTGATCATTTGACTTGATCATGATTTTGATCTAAACGATTTGATCCTTTTAGTTGTGACTAGCTCATGCCAAAAATTGAATTTTATTCTTTCTGTTCCTTTGCGATTTTGAATTATGATTTTAAATCCATCCCCACTCGTGCCTAATGATTTGAAATCGTGTTATTATTAATCATTCCTAAATGATTTTGACCATATTTTGATGCTATTCTAATCATATCAAATCAAGCTATTCCACAAATTTTGAGGAACCAAGGAAGAATGAAACAAGGGACATTGGTTTGAATGTATCAGTTATAGTTGTTGGAGTGGGTGGGGTTCCCAACCTATGTGGAGAAGATCCCGGAGTGCGACGAGCGCCGTCCGATGTCGGAGAAGCTCGGGAGTAGTTGTTACTGCTGCTGCTGCCCCAAAGGGGGTTCTGGACCAAGTCTGCCGAGTTCGGGCCGAACTCGGTCCCAGGCCGAGTTCTGGCCGAACTCGGTCTGGCCGTTCCAGGGTTTGGCCATCCAGTGCTGGTTGCCCCACACAGAGTTCTGGCCGAACTCTGTGTGTCGGGGGGCTGAAGCGGATTTCTGGATGAGTTTTCATCATTGGATCTAATCCAACGGTCCAGGTTGGTTGCGGGATTAGGGAGATATATTGAGTTTTCTCAACCCTAATTCATAATCGTATTATCGCATTGGACAACACAAGTTTGAGAGAGAAGGAGACAAGAGTGCCATTGCAACTTCGGAGAAGAAGACGGAGGATTGAAGGTCGATTTCGAAGGAGATCGTGTTTCGGGTAATCTCTACTCGTCGTTCTCGTTCTTCGTAGCCTTGTGATCATTGTTCTTGTCTCTGAGTGTTGTGGGGATCCGATTTGGATCGAGAGGAGTTTGTAGAGGGTGTAATTCTTCTATTCCATTAGTGGAGGCTTCTCAGGGTTGGACTCCGATCGTCCCGTGGTTTTTTCCCGCAAGGGTTTCCACGTCAAAAATTCTCTGTGTCTGCGTGGTTGTTTTTGTGTGCTTGTTTTTGGGTTCGTGCGTTGTTTGCTCGGTCCTCTCGCAGGTACTCTCCGGTTTGGGGAAAGGTTTCCGCGCTTCTTTCCCAACAGAGTGGTATCAGAGCCAGGTTTTGTTCTGGTTGATACCAACAGAGTGGTATCAGAGCATAGGTTTTGTTCTGGCTGATACCAACAGAGTGGTATCAGAGCTTTGGGTTCAAAGGGTGTCAGGAGTTGACAGAGGAACCAGAGAGGAGAGATGGACGCGAAGCCGGTACGCATGGTGAACCTCAATGGCACAAACTATCATTATTGGCGGAGCAAGATGAAGGATTTGCTATTTGTCAAGAAGCTGCATCTACCTATGTTTGCAACCGAGAGGCCCAGTGATAAATCCGAGGAGGACTGGAAGTTCGAGCACATACAGGTGTGTGGGTACATACGGCAGTTTGTTGATGAGAACGTGTACAACCACGTTGCCAAAATTGAGCATGCGAAGACGTTGTGGGATAAACTGGAATCCTTGTATGCGAAGAAGACCGGGGTAAACAAGTTGTTCCTGATCCGAACGATGACGGGTCTGCGGTACAAGGATGGGGCATCTATTTCGGATCACTTGAGTGAGTTCCAGGGCGTGGTTGACCAGCTATCTTCTATGGGAGTCAAGTTCGACGACGAAGTTCAGGGACTGTGGCTACTGTGTACCTTGCCAGACTCGTGGGAGACCGTACGAGTATCTATAATCGCTTCTGCTCCAGAGGGCGTGGTCAGTCTGGAGTTTGCCAAGAGCGGGGTATTGAATGAAGAGATGCGGAGACGTTCTCAGGGCACTTCATCCACATCCCACCACTCAGAGGTACTTGTTTCAGAGAGCCGCGGAAGGGGCAAAAGCGGGGGTCCAGGTGGTGGCAGAGACAAGAGCAGGGGGAAGTCCAAGGGTCGGTACGAGGACTCAGAGTGTTATTATTGCGGTAAGAAGGGCCATATCAAGCGGAATTGTTTCGCTTGGAAGTGAGAGAAGAAGGGCAACAAGGGGAAGCAAGAAGAGAACACTACAGCGGCGGCCTCGATGCATGGAGGCGATGTGATCATCGTAGGTGATGAGGTCATTACTAACCTCGCCTGCGATGACAATTCTTGGCTGGTGGACTCAGGGGCTTCAGCACATGTATCTCACAATAGGGTACTGTTTGCCACTTACACGACAGGCGACTGTGGCGTGTTGAAGATGGGCAACGGAGATGTGTCGAAGGCGGTTGCCGTTGGAGATGTGCATTTGAGAACGAAGACGGGTGCGGTTCTTATTCTCAAGGATGTTCGTCATGTCCCTGATATCCGTTTCAACCTGGTGTCGGTTGGAAGGTTGGATGACGAGGGATTCTTCAGTCTCTTCGGGAATAGTCAGTGGAAGCTTTCCAGAGGTTCGATGGCGATTACCAGAGGAAGCAAGAAGTCCGGTCTCTACTATATGGAGGGGAGCGCAGAGGGGGCACAGGAGGTGAACGCAGTCAGTGATGCGTCTACCGAGTTGTGGCACAGGCGGCTCGGCCATATCAGCGAGAAGGGGATGAGCTACTTGGTGAACAGGAAAGTGATTCCGGGGCTCAAGTCTACAAAGTTGGAGAAATGCACGCACTGTTTGGCTGGGAAGCAAAATAGGGTGTCTTTCCAAAGTCACCCAAGTTCGAGGAAGCCGGCGTTGCTCGAGTTGATTCACTCGGATGTCTGCGGTCCTATGAAGGTAAAATCTCTTGGTGGTGCTTCTTACTTTGTGACTTTTATTGATGACTGTTCCAGGAAGGTTTGGGTCTATGCCTTAAAGACCAAGGATCAGGTGCTGCCTACTTTCAAGGAGTTTTAGGCCTCCGTTGAAAGGGAGACGGGCAAGAAGTTGTTGTGTGTTCGGTCCGACAATGGCGGCGAATACATCGGTCCCTTTGATGCGTATTGCAGAGAGCAAGGGATACGACACCAGAAGACTCCGCCAAAGACACCTCAGCTCAATGGTGTAGCGGAGCGCATGAACAGGACACTGATGGAGAGGGTGCGGTGTTTGCTGTCAGAGGCAAACTTGCCGGGCAGTTATTGGGGTGAGGCTCTTCTCACAGCTGCTTATATTATTAATTTGTCTCCTAGTGCTCCTTTGCAGGGTGATGTGCCTGACAAAGTATGGTACGGCAAGGAGCCGTCATACAGTCACCTGCGGGCGTTTGGTTGTAAAGCCTTCGTGCATGTACCGAAGGACGAGAGGACCAAACTTGAGCCGAAGACGAGGCGATGCATCTTTGTCGGCTATGGTCGGGATGAGTTTGGCTATAGACTCTACGACCCAGTGGAAGGAAAGCTCTACAGAAGCAGGGACGTGGTGTTCGTCGAGGATCAGACCATGACCAACACTCAGGATTCCGAGACGCCTTCTGAGGCTGAGGAATTGCCTGAGTTAGAGTCATTTCGCTTCGAGCAGTTTCCAGAGGACATCGCAGAGGATCCAGTTATGGGGGAGCCGGTACATGGAGTTGCTCCCAACCTCCATCATCAGCCTGCTGATGGTGGTCAGGGTGTCCCTCAGGAGGATGAGCATGCCGGAGAGGTAGTTCCTGAAGGGGAGGAGGCTGTCGGTATACAGCCAGCACCAGTGGCTCCACTGAGAAGGAGCAACAGGGATCGTCGACCATCTACGAGATACTCGTCGGATGAGTATGTACTATTGACTGACGGGGGAGAGCCCGAAAGTTTCGCAGAGGCTATGGAAGACGAACACAGGCAGGAGTGGATGGTGGCTATGCAGGAGGAGATGAGTTCCTTGCACACCAATTCTACTTATGATCTGGTGCGGTTGCCAAAGGGCAAGAAGGCTTTGAAGAATCGATGGGTGTTCATAGTGAAATAGACGGATGATGCTACTCGCCCTCGATACAAAGCGAGGCTGGTAGTCAAGGGCTACGGTCAGCGGAAAGGCGTGGATTATGATGAAATCTTTTCGCCTGTCGTCAAGCATTCGTCTATTCGGGTGGTGCTAGCATTAGCAGCCAGTTTTGACTTGGAGGTCGAGCAGATGGACGTGAAGACGGCGTTCCTCCACGGTGATCTTGAGGAGGAGTTGTACATGGAGCAGTCGGAGGGATTCTGTGAGAAGGGCAAGTCACATTTGGTCTGCCGGTTGAGGAAGAGCTTGTATGGTCTGAAGCAGGCTCCGAGGCAGTGGTACAGAAAGTTCGAGTCATTTATGGGGGAGCATGGTTATGCACGGACGACGTCGGACCATTGTGCATTTGTGAGGTATTTTGTCGATGATGATTTTATCATCTTATTGCTCTATGTTGATGATATGCTATTAGTAGGTCGGAATGCCACTAGGATAGCGGAGTTGAAGCGCCAACTGGGCGCGGCCTTCTCTATGAAGGATTTGGGCGCAGCGAAGACTATTCTTGGGATGGAGATCAGCCGAGAGAGAGAGTCCAAGCTGCTACACTTGTCCCAAAAGAAATACATTCACCGGGTACTTCAGCGTTTCGGGATGGACGGGTCGAAGAAAGTGAGTTCCCCCCTCGCGACTCACTTTAAGTTCACTGAGGAGCAGTGTCCATCTACCGAGGACGAAAAGAAAGATATGGAGTGGGTTCCATATGCCTCAGCTGTGGGAAGCCTTATGTATGCTATGGTGTGTACGAGGCCAGATATTGCTCATGCAGTTGGTACGGTTAGCAGGTATCTTTCAAATCCTGGAAGGGTACACTGGAGTGCGGTTAAGTGGATTCTACGATATCTTCAGGGCACTGCTGGTTGGAGACTTTCCTTTGGTGGTGACGAGCCGAAGCTGGTTGGGTATACCGACGCTGATATGGCTGGAGATGTAGACACGAGGCGATCGACTTCAGGCTACGTGATGATGTTTGCGGGAGGAGCAGTATCGTGGCAGTCGCGGTTGCAGAAGTGTGTTGCTTTATCGACGACGGAGGCGGAATACATTGCGACGACGGAGGCTTGCAAGGAGCTGTTGTGGATGAAGAAGCTGTTGTAGGAAATGGGACTGAAGCAAGAGCAGTATACTTTGCTTTGCGACAGTCAGAGTGCTATCCATCTTGTGAAGAATCAGACGTTTCATAGCCGGTCCAAGCACATCGAGACTCGGTATCATTGGATCCGGGATGTGGTTGAGAAGAAGGACGCAGAGCTTGAGAAGGTGCATACAGATGACAACGGAGCTGATATGTTCACGAAGATTCTACCAAGGGGGAAGTTTGAGTACTGCAGGCAGATCGTCGGGATGACGACGTCCTCCCCATAGTTGTGAAGGAGGAGATTTGTTGGAGTGGGTGGGGTTCCCAACCTATATGGAGAAGATCCCGGAGTGCGACGAGCGCCGTCCGATGTCGGAGAAGCTCGGGAGTAGTTGTTACTGCTGCTGCTGCCCCAAAGGGGGTTCTGGACCAAGTCTGCCGAGTTCGGGCCGAACTCGGTCCCAGGCCGAGTTCTGGCCGAACTCGGTCTGGCCGTTCCAGGGTTTGGCCATCCAGTGCTGGTTGCCCCACACAGAGTTCTGGCCGAACTCTGTGTGTCGGGGGGCTGAAGCAGATTTCTGGATGAGTTTTCATCATTGGATCTAATCCAACGGTCCAGGTTGGTTGCGGGATTAGGGAGATATATTGAGTTTTCTCAACCCTAATTCATAATCGTATTATCGCATTGGACAACACAAGTTTGAGAGAGAAGGAGGCAAGAGTGCCATCGCAACTTCGGAGAAGAAGACGGAGGATTGAAGGTCGTTTTCGAAGGAGATCGTGTTTCGGGTAATCTCTACTCGTCGTTCTCGTTCTTCGTTGCCTTGTGATCATTGTTCTTGTCTCTGAGTGTTATGGGGATCCGATTTGGATCGAGAGAAGTTTGTAGAGGGTGTAATTCTTCTATTCCATTAGTGGAGGCTTCTCAGGATTGGACTCCGATCGTCCCGTGGTTTTTTCCCGCAAGGGTTTCCACGTCAAAAATTCTCTGTGTCTGCGTGGTTGTTTTTGTGTGCTTGTTTTTGGGTTCGTGCGTTGTTTGCTCGGTCCTCTCGCAGGTACTCTTCGGTTTGGGGAAAGGTTTTCGCGCTTCTTTCCCAACAATAGTGTGGTAGAGATACATTTTAGACTGATTATGGTACTTTGGATAATAAGATAAGATTGATGGAGGAATTGTGTAGTTAGGAATGGAAGCAAAGTCAAGAGGATAGTAGCATCATTGAATTTTAGACACGATGAAGGGTTATAAAGACGAATGACAGTTTCAATCCAAAACACTGTAGTATAATTTGAACTATCATGACTAAGCTAATAAAGGATTCCGAATGATTGAAGATTTATAAACAGGAATATGATTAAGTAGTATCGTTGGAATAAATGTCAGAAATATCTTATAGTAGTTGTGAAAAAGTTTGATTTTCATGGATATCGTAGCTTGAAATCATTACTTGACTTTTCCTATAATGAAGATCTGATTCTCCTATTTTTGTAATCACCTTTAAAATTCATTGTTGGTAAAAATCAAATTCATTCTGATTGTGACTATATTTTTTTATTATATTCTTAATCACATCTAAACTTTGACTAGATTCATTCTGAATCGTGCCCAAACTTCAATTTTATTCATGACTTTGTGAACTAGATTCTACTGATTGTACCTAAAAAAAATTTCTATTTGATCGCAACTATACTATGATTTCACTCTTAATCGTGCCCAAGTTCTATTCTTCGTTCACGCCAATAGTATTTAATTCTAATCGTGCCTAGATCCCGATTCTATACTTAATCATATTTATGTCCTATCTGACTAGATTCTATCTGTGACAAGAATCTATTCTTAAACATGCCAACTATTAGTCATGCCTATATGATTTCACATGACTACTTGACTTGATTTCATACATTGAGTTTATCCTGAATCATGCCTAAATTCTGATATTTAATCACGTCCATATGATTTTGACACTGAGTTGATCATGCCTAATTAATCATTTTGTGCCTGGGTTCCAATTTGAACATATCTGATTATTTTGATTTAGACAATTTTAACTCCATATTGTGCCTAAGAGATTGGATTTATTTCTTCATCGTGATTATATGATTTTGATTTCGAATCTATTCTTGATCGTGCCTAAATCAAGCTGTATTTGATCGTGCCTAAATAATTTTTACTGTACTTCAATAATGAACTTCTTCATGTGAGAATGATTTAGTTGTTAACCATATTTGATTATCCCATTTGTGCCAAAACAAATCATTCGATTTATCGAACATATATGGTTTTCATTTTGGTTGTGACTTAATCTTGATTAAATTTTGATTGTGCCAAACCATACAATTCCTAAAATTTCTTTATTTGATTAATCTTAGTCATTTTGATCACAGACAAGTGATTTTATTTATATTAATATTTATACATAAATTTTAATACTATCTTTGATCATATTTAGATTTCAATTCTATTGGTCGTCTTAATTTTAAATTCGAGGACGAGTTTTTTTTAAGGTGGATAGACTTGTAACTACCTAGATTTCAAATTCTATTTTTGAAAATCAATACTATTTTTTTCAAATTATAAAAATCATTTTTAAATTTTCTTTGTAAATTTATTTCTAATTCTGGTTATTATTATTTAATTAATTTTATTTCAGAATAAATTTATTGTTAATTAATTATGGATTTATTTCTAATTATTATTATTAAAAAAATAGTTAATACCAATTTCAAAATTATTTTATTGATTATTAATTATTGTGAGCCTACTAAGCCTTGGACTTGGATTGTGGGCTAGCTCACTACACCAAAATGGACATTTAGGAACGGTAGGTAATTTTCAATTTGGAACGCTTAATTTTGGTTCCTAGGTCCTGGAACATATTAAATATGTTCCGTATCAAATAAATGTTCCTAATAAATTTAATTTAATTTTTTGAAAAAAATATTTATTCAAATACGTTTTTAAGGGTTCCAAATATGTTCCAAATTGGGATGGGAGCTGCATATATACACAAAGCGTCCAAGTAAAAAACATTCACCAAAAAATCGAAACGTTCCCAATTTTCTTTTTCCCTCTTCTCATATTTCACAAAGTTTTTGTCTCCCTCCAAATCAATCATTCTCTCGCCATCTCGCGTACTCTCCCTCCATCGTCTTCTCTCCATCAAACCCGCGTATGCTTTCCATCGAGAAAGGGTTTCCAACGCAGGGCAGAAAAGGGTTTGAAGAGCCATCACCCACCGGAAAGGGTTTGTTCTTTCTTTTTTCTCTGTTTTACTCTGAAATTTTTATAGTTGGTAGGACTTATAGGATTTCTAGGGTTTCTAGGAGGAAGGATATGTCACTGATCACTTGTAGGCTTTGTAGAATTTTCCATCATCCACCGAGGAAGGATGTCAATAATCACTTGTAGTATTTTCCATCATCCACCGAGGAAGGATATGTCACCGGTCTTGTATGATTTGTACAATTTTACTGCCCTTCACTTTCTCTATATGAAGGATTTATAATATACTACCTTCACTTTGTTGTGAGATCCCACGGCTCCTTTTTTCATCATAAAATTTTTATAGCTAGGATGAAGATGTTACACAACTGAACCTGGAAAAAGCTCTTTTTCCTTAGACCCTATCTTTTCATCTGTTTATTGTCCTTGTCAGTAGCATGCGGGTGTGAGCTTACAACCTGATACTTTGTTATAAATCAAATTTCTATTTTCACATTGCAGTTCAACGTTTCTTTTGTAGTTTTTGGATATATATTAGACTGTACTATCATGATAATAGTTATAGGTTCAACACGATGGTAACTTCTTGATGTACGACTTTATGCATTTGATATTCAGAATTTTTTTGTCATTAAGATTTGACAAACCCTTCGAATCTATGCTCTTGTTTTTGCCAAATTGAGAACAACAAATTGTCAATCAATAATGCACAGGGCATATCCTAATTACCAACCAAGTCTTGAGCTTGGATTGTGGGCTTATGAATTTTTGGGTTAGAGAGTAGTTATTTGATAGTTAGCTTAACTGATTGTTAGTTAGTCCTAATTACTGATTAGTTACTAAATTAGAATTAGTTAGCAATTAGTTGTTTGTTAGTTAGAGGTTAGTTAGCTTTTCACTAATCACCCCTAGATATGTTACATTTTGCAATTCTGCTACTTGGGCTTGGAGAGCACTCTACTATTCTTATATTAAAATATTAGGGACTCCTAATATTTTATTACAGAAAATATCCTACTCTCTCTCCTTCTCTCTTCTATCAACTCCACAGCTCTGTCCGCCGCCGTCCGTCGTTCGCTTCGCCGTGCCCGGCCAAGCACCGACAATCTTCTCCAACCCGCTGATCCCTCATTCTCTCTTTCTCCCCCGCCTCCACTAAGCTTCGCCTGTTCTGTTCACCATCACCGGATCCGACTCCGGTGAACTCAACCCCTACCATAGCATCTCCTCCTCGCTTTGTCCACCGTCGACCCATTCATCAGAGTCGACCTCGCCCCTGGCACACCCCGGCGCTCCAGCCAACTCCACCATACAAAACCAACCTGATTGCCACACACCTGTCACAAGAACACTGTCTTCATCCCCATCAGTTCAGTCACCTCCACACCGGATCACCGTTCAACTTTCTCCCCAGTCACCCACAACCACCAGCATCATCATTATTCATCACCACTGTACCGCCCCACAACTCACGACCACCACCATTACTATCACCAGCACCGAACCCCTCCCCGACCCCCTTCTTTTTGTCGACCATAACCACCATCATTGACAGTTACCGTCCACAACCACTACTTACCTCTGTACCTAGAGCCGCTCTTCCAATGCCGCCAGATCCGGCCACTCTATCCTAGACCTAGCTCCGGCCAACTCCTCTGTCAGCCTCGTCGCTTCAGATCCTAATGCTTGGAGCCTTGCCATTACAGATTCGGGCCGTCGTCGCCTCTGATGGTGGGGCGCCGACGACACCGCGTCTCTATGCGCCTCGTCGACCGGGTTCGAACCCTCCGCCGTGGTGAGCCTTCATCACTCGTCGAGCGTCCCTGACCTCTACCCTTCGCCGCTGTGACCAAGGCAACAGCGAACGAGCCGCCGCCTCGATGAGACCCTCATTTTTTTCCCCTTCCTTCTATTCTTCTCCTCTTTTTCTCCTTTCCCTCCCTCCTTCTCTCTGGAGTTGGTGAACCGACTACTCTCTCTCTCCCATGTGAAGAGATGAGCTTAGGGTTAAACCCTAATGTGTGTTGAGCTGGCTTCCAAGCCCAGTTATGTTTAAATTATTTTGGGGTGGAAAATGTTTTGGTTAATTGTTGGGATTGGGCTTTAGCCAGGTCCAATGAGTTAGAATTATAAAATTTTAGGAGTTAATTGTTTAAGGTGCAGCTGGGCTGGGCCAGTGGACCAGCCCAGTAATAGTTGATTAATTATAAATAGTGATTAATTTTGGGCCAGGCCCATACACTATATTTAAGTATAATATATTAATACAAATACATGTATTGCTTTTATAATGTTATTTTATTGTATTTTGATTAATATTTCTATAAAATTTACAAAAAATTTTAACCCCATTTAGCTTTGATTTTAAAAATGTTTGTATATCATATTTTACTTATAAATATTAATATGGTGTTTGTTTAATTAAAATATTTTTGATATAAATTGTGTTTACTAATTTATGATTTAACTTAATATATATTCCAAATATTATTTTAATATTTTACTAATAGAACTTAGTTCTAATATTTTCCAAAATAGGTTACATTTTAATATTGCAATTCTCTCGATTATCATTAATCACATTCTAATCGTGCGTTCCTACGTTGTGACTACACTCGATCTCTTAATCAATCAACGACTTATTAGATTACTAGTGGAATATTTGGATGATTTATGCGATCTTGGACATTTATTGGACGATATGATCTTCGATGACTATGACTTGGGATTATATGATCTTGGGAATATTACTGGACTATAGGCTGTGATACTTTCCGTGTCGACACGTTCGTGTCGCGAACGTCAACTTCAGACTCCGAGGCAAGTACTCATGATGATCGCTTTCATTTCCTGATAGTTACTCTATTTTATGTTTTTATATATACATTTCTGATTATCGACACGACTTTTGCACAAGATTAGTATTATGGATTCTATATCATAATTTTTGTATTTTCCATGCTTTCGTGTTTTACCTTTTTCACATTATGATTTAAATTCATGATTATTAGTCGGACGTAAAATACCTTAGTATATATGTGATCAAAATCATGTACATTCTGTGATTTAGTGCTTGACAGCTAATCATACACTACACGTATGATTGAGCCTAACCATGTAGATCTCTCAGCCCGATCACATATAGAACATGGTATTTCACATTCACTTAGCGTAGTGATGACTTATGCATTCATATTATTTACGTCACATGTTTGATTTCATGCCTTGATTAGTCTTACTTCTATTTTCCATATTCGTCAGATCATGATTTTCGTTATTTTAGTTTTGTTTGCTACTATATTACATGCTATACAGTTTCTATCATGTTATGAATAGTGGATCATAAATTGTACTTGCTCTAATCCTGACTGGATTATAACATTTTTAGGCGAGGACTTAGAGATCTGGTGTACTACTTATGATGGCACACCTGAGGTTGATTATGGTTATCTAAAGATGCATAAGATGATGTAACAGGCTTACAGCTGATTAGTTTTAGATTAGAATTTACTTTCTGCTGATTATAATCTGTTGTCAGAACAATTTGATTTGTAATCTATTTTATGAGGATTCCTGTATTTGACTCTCTGTGAATCTTCCATTTCTATCTCATATCTATCTATTAGCACTTGTGATTTAGTTGGAATTGGCATATCATGATTTACATTATGTTGTTGGATTGGATATACTTTAGGATTAGACAACTTACTGATGTCGACTCTTCGGTGCAGGCTGGATGTGATTCCACGTACTCGTGCCCGAACTTCCTGGTACAGGTCGTGACAAGGCCGCCGCACTACCATTAGCAAATGATCTCACCCGCGGAGCCCCGCCAAAGCCCCGGTCCCGTGCACCATCGGATCGGGGGGGGGGGGGGGGGTTCGAGCAAGGCCCGTTCGCGCGCCTGCTCGATCCAACGGTATATACATACATATATATATATATATATATATATATATATATATATATATATATATATATATATATATATATATATATATATATATATATACGGCCCGGCGCTATGCGTCTTGGCATCTATGAGTCAGGCGTCCATGCGTCCTGGCACTATGCAGCATGACATCTATGCGTCTCGGTGGCTACGCGTCAGGTGCTATGAGTCATGGAGCTATGAATCCAGGCTCTATGCGTCCAAGGCTATGCACCTAGTTGGGGTAGCTGCTTTCGACGGTGTTAGGCCTGTCCACTATCATTATTTTTGGCGTAGGCGGCACGCTGTAGTGTCTGCATATAGTACTCTGTGCAGTAGATTTCGTGGGATTTATGCGCCCACGAGCAAGGCTATGGACGTATAGGTGCTGGACTGCTTTATAAATAGAGCAGCACTCCTCTCATTTGAAAGAGTTGGAAGAGAGAAAATCCTCTCTACTATAGAGGAACTATAAGGCAGCAGAGGCTATGTGTCCACCCCAGGGGGCCTATTCGCCTTAGTGAGCTTTGGCTCGGAATGAGTTCCAAGTCTTCCCGAGAGTGACCCAGAGCGTTCCAGAAGTTCTTGTATGAACTTGCTGGTTCATGGGAGCAGATCTTCTATAGGGCGAATCTTGCTTTGAACAAGGGTGACCTGTTCACCCCACCAAGGAGATGGTTTTTCTTTTCTCTTATTATTTTCGTTCTATCTTATTATAGCGTCTGCGAACGTAAAGAGAAGAACAGTTTTGGTTATTTATTCTTCATCCTTCTTTGATGTGAATGCTCTATCTCAGTTGCAACTGCATTTGCAAGGAAAAAACATTTTATTCTTTGTTTGCTTGTAACTTGGTTGCGCTAGATTCAAGAAGTTTGGGGAGCAAATCTCTTCCATGAATCCATGGATTTCTTCTTCAGGAATAAATAGAGTGCAGATTGAAAAGTCTTGCCTGAAACTATGTTGTTCCTAGCCTAAGTTCTCATCTTGGTACGCCTCGGAACTAACAATCTCAAAGTAAGATCCGAGAAAGATGCAGAACAACCGTGCAAGTCTTTTCATAACAAGTTTTAAACAAACTTGAGAAGAATGACGGTCAACACATCCATTATTGGATCTGTGTTGGAGGGCACTTATCCAGGACTGATGCAGCTCTGAAGCTGGCACTCAGTGTGTTCAAGCAGCTATCTTGGATGGAGTTTTGATCGAGTGCAAGTTGCCATATGGAAGTTGTCCAAAGCTGTTGCAGCTCAGTTTTATGCGCCTAAGAGACTGGACGCATAGTATTCTATGCGCCTAAGAGACTCAACGCATAGCAGACTCTGGACTCGGAGGCCTAGGCACATAATGCCTTATGCGTCTACTGACTCCACACAAAGTGCAAAAGACGCATCGTGATCTATGCGGTCTGCAGATTTATGCATGACTTCTTATGCGCCTTCTGCATATGATTGTGGGATCCTGTATATCTATGCGCATGGTTCTTCAATTGCTCCAGACCATTAATAGTGCAGAATGGATCTGCTACTTTGGTGCTTAGAGGACTATTTGAAGGAGGATTACAAATCCTATATTTAACCAAAATAGCAGGTATAGCTAAACTTGATTGTTTTGATTACTTAACTTAGTTGCTATTGTTGCACAGGTTGAGTTATCTAGTGTGGTAGCTGACTAGTGGTCGGGCACTGGTACATCTAGCCACGTATGCTCTAGATGGAGCTGTTCACCTAAAATGAGCCTTGCTATGACGAAGGTCTCGATGCAAACATATATCTAGCAGAAGATCTGAAGATCAAAACAGTAGTTCTGGACCACCGACAAGGATATTGGAATGCGTGTTGCATGTACTAGAGATTTTCGAAGATCTGATCTCAGGAAGCCTGTTGTCTGATACAGACTTGAAGATGGACATTCGTACTAGCCAGATGGTGATTTCTTGGCGAGGAACATGCCTCGAGAAGATGTTCAGTACTGAAGGGATGTTCGAACTTCTGCTGATGTTGATGAAGTTTCTTCATTGAATTATGAAAGAATGGACTGAGAGTTGCTATATGATAGAAGCAATCTCAAGATTTCCAGTCTGGGCCTTATCTCCAGAATGTGGGGGTAAGGAGATAGAGGGATTTAAAGTCTGTACAGAGACAAGACTGTCAGGAAGCTGCCCAAACTACTGAACTAAAGTACATATATCCTAGAGTTGGTAAACTCAGATGTCTGTGACCTTTAACAATTCTCCACAGAGGCCTGGTTGAAGTGTTTCTCGAAGTTCATGTTCGCATGTTTTCTCTAGTCGAAGAATAGAGCGTTCAAGAAGTTCAGGGACTTCAGGGCTGAAGCTGAACGTATAACCGGTCGACAAAGACTCAAAAGTGATCATGGCGGAGAGTGTCATTTTTTGGATTCGCATCGTTCTTCTATGAACAATGAATTGGCTATGAAACGACTGCTCCGGGGAAGTGATTAAGATAGAGAGTGTCATTTTTGAATTTGCATCATTTATAAACATGGAATTAGCTATGAAACGACTCCTTTGTACTCTCTTTATATACATACTCAGGATTGATCAAGGCGGAGAGTATCGTTTTTTGGATTCGCATCGTTCAGCTATGAATAAAGCACCGTTCGTATACCTAACTATGATTCTCATTAACACTGGTTTAAGATTATATCTGACTTGAATATCATTTAAGTGTGGGGTGTCTGGTGTACGTGAAGCTTCCGAATAGCAAGATTCAGAAGTCAGGGACAAAGACCAAGGAGACAGTATTTTTGGGAGAAGCTATTGAAAGCTATGCTCGGAGATCTCTTGACATCATATCAATCATATCATTGAGTCTCGCGACGCAGAATTCTTTAAAGACGAGATTGCTAGGAACAAGAACAATATTCTCACGGATGTTCTGGAGAACATTGTTGGTAGGCAAGGATGCATGAGATGCAACCGAGCTCGCTACATGTACTAAGTAATAGTCTGATCACATACTCAACTAGCAGTTTCAAACACTATATATGTAAACCACCATGACAAATGTACTTTTCCATATAATAGACTATGATATGACATGTTTCTTTTTAGCACCTCTCTTTTCATTCCATGCTTAGTATGTTTGGTTTGTAAAACCAGTATTTGCTCCCTTCCTGACAGAAAATATTGCAAGCATCCTTTCTGAGGAAGAAATGCTCTGTGACTCTTACTATAGATGCTGTGTTGTGATAAACATTTAAAATGTGATATTAGAACTGTTAGTATCTTAGATCCTTTTAACTGTCTTTACTTAGTACAGTTTACTACGCTATGACACAAGTGTAGGCTGGGCAAGGCCCGACTGTCACACCCAAGAACCAGAATACAGGCAAGTAGGGACGGACCAGGCCACCTATGTATTCCAAAGTACTCTAGTACCACGAAGTACGTATAATCTGTAGAGACATGGGAGTTACTACTACAATCCAACAGTCAATCCTAGGTCAAGCAATCCTAGGTATCTCAATCATAGGCAAATATACAAGTTATAAGAAGTATGATCATCAGACATAAAATAGTAAAGCGTCTGTCACGCCCCAGAACCAGAATACTGGAGAGCGGGGGAGTGACTCAGCCAGCTACGTATTACGGGTAGAAGAATACCGTATAATACGATCAATGCTGTATAACCAGACGAGGGGGTGCATACTACATAAAAGTCTTACTATGGTTATTACACATCTATTGTCTCAATCATTCAAACAAGAAACAGAAATATAGAACATGTAAGGTAAAGCAGTAAGGCGTCCCAAACGCTCAGTCAAAATGTTCTTGAGATCTGGCTTTACAAAACATAGCCAGATGATATAGTAAGTATACACAATTGTTATCAGCTGCAGTCTGACTTAATTACAATTATGCAAAAGTAAGTACAAGACAATCCGACTAACATGTCGGTGCCAAACGGCAAAGTATAAAGTAGATAACAAAACGAGTGGTGAAGTTAAGGAACCCACTCGAGGCCTCCTGCGATCATTCCTCTAGTATTGACCATCCTGGAGGTGGAAGTACGCTGAGTCCTAGGGAACTGGCTCTAAATCTGGCCATGCAAAACCAGAGAGGTTAGACCTCTAATAGCAAGTACCACAAGGGAGCACGACATGAGAACTAAAACCAGTAAGTAAGAGAATATAATAATAGATCTCTGCTTGCTACTAGAACTCACATCACATCAAGACACTTCGAACCAACCTCCCAACCAAACAAGGACAGAAGTTGGCCCGTCATGTCCTAACATTCTGATCATCCCAGTTAGGTAACAGAGTACAGTGCACAAACAAATCATCTTGAACGGCCAATCAACTCCTACGGCTTGCTATTATGAGTCCCAAGTTATCCTGGAATAATGCAATTAGGGATTCCTCAGTTCTTACTATGTGCAAGCAAGGCTAGTCTATCCAGTCGATCAATTGGCCCATGCATGAATTAGACGAGTCCTAGCAGGACGCCCGTCAATATATAATATACAATAATAATAAAAGCAGATACTGTTCCCTGCCCGTATGGCAGATTTACAGTATCTGTAGGAACCAGCCGGTCCGTCGGGTACTACTCGTCCCAAGGGGGCTGCCATGTAAGAATTCGGGAATCCATTCTCTCCATGCAATCATTATTTTATTTAACTTAATAGTCTCTACGTTGAGTGAAATCCCATGCTGTGGATCATGGTTATTCAAATGAGTACTTTCGTACGGGGTACGATATGCACAACTCTACAACGATACCAGTGCGGTTAGGTTGCAGGTCTTACATAGCGTAATGCAACAATCAAATCTATCTACGGTAATCATACCTTGACCATAAAGTACACATGCTTCTTTTGTAGAAAAATAACTAAATAAATAAATAGATTGATTGAAGCCTGCATGTACATGTATGTCAATATTCGGGATCAGCCAGTCGAGTACAATAGTTCATAACATGAACGTGTCTCATTCATTTCATTCAATAAGACGACTAGCCAGTCTCTTGGTTTCAATTAGGAACGCATGATCAATTTAGTCAAGATCACAATCATTATCAATGGTGGCAAGGCATGAAAGTCAACTAGCATTCAGTGGGGTTGAGTCTACAACTCTCAGGGTTTAATTCTAGTCAATTCGGGTATCTATAACTCAATTCATGACACATGGTACATCCCACGTAACAATCTATAATTAACAGAAATATCAACATATCATGATTATATCAAGTTTATGCAAAAAGGCGTAAGGATATAAAATGGACGTTAAACATCTAATAAGATATCAATATACAGGGCTATAGAAGATCCAGGGTAAGCAGGCTACTCTCATGTCAGCCTACGCTCATGCCAGCGTACGCTCAGGTCAAGCTACGCTCAAGCCAAGCTAGCGTATGGAAGTCATACGCTTCCAAAAGGCAACGTATGAACTCCATACGACTCCTTACTATCCAAGTCAGCGTATGCAAGTCATACGCTCCCAAAAGGTAGCGTATGAACTCCATACGACTCCTGACCATCCAAGTCAGTGTATGCAAGTCATACGCTCCCAAAAGGTAGCGTATGAACTCCATACGACTCCTGACCATCCAAGTCAGCGTATGCAAGTCATACGCTCCCAAAAGGTAGCGTATGAACTCCATACGACTCCTGACCATCCAAGTCAGCGTATGCAAGTCATACGCTCCCAAAAGGTAGCGTATGAACTCCATATGACACACGCTTCCAAAAGGTAGCGTATGCAAGACACACGCTTCTTAAAAAGGCAGCGTATGGATTCCATGCTGCGCTAAAGAGCGCGCACAGCTCAGTGACGCAGCTAAAAAGCTAGCATACACTGCTCACTGTCTTCTCCGAACAGCAAGAACTCCATGGTTGCACCCCAAAGCTTCAAAAGTCCATAACTTGGTCAAAATAAGTCCGAATCCAACTTTCCAAAGGTTAAAATTGGGTAGGATGAACTGCTCTACGACATGGAACCATTAAATCTTGATAACAAAGGAGTTTGCTAGATCAAAACCCATAGACAACCGAAAATACAATAACTTAGATCTACAAGAAATGAACCAATGAAATCAAAAATACTAAGCACTAAACTCTCTTAGAATCATGAGAGGAAGAATATTGAACCATAAAATATGGTCCTCATGTAGAGCAAGATGTACTTGCCTAGTTGGTAGGTAGAGAGAGTAATGAAAGGAAGAAGAAGAAGTAATGGTGAAGAAGGAGTGAATGAGGAGAGAGAAGGGAGAGGGTGGCTTTAAATAAAAGGTGGTGGTAGGTGAGAGTTGGGCCGGGTCCAATGGGTCCAATGGGTCGGGTTGCACGGGTCCAACAAGGCTAACCCGAAAGTAAAACTAAAGCAGGAATTAAAATACAGGTAATAAAATTACAGGAATTAATTAGCATAAAAAATTAAAGAGCAGCTAATTAATTAACATGAAAATTTAAAGAGCAGATAATAGAATTGCAAAAAAATAAAGTGCAAAAAATAAAATGCAGATAATTAATTAACATGAAGTTATAGGAATTTAAATACAGGATACTACATGATAAATACTAAATAAATACATTCAGGCAATATACGTATTAGAATACGCATTCCGGGAACGGGGAGTGACAGCGTCCCAAACTTATATATACATGGATGATCATAAAGCTAGTAATACAAAGTAAAGAACTAGCAAGAGTAATAGTCATACATGATAAGCTCTAGCTATAGTCTAAAATACGCAAATCATGTTTAGGCCCGTAGGCTAAATGTCAAGATCCAAAACACGAGCTAAACACGTGCTCGGAGGCTAAACGCCACAAAAGATTAATGTACATAACTAGTGGAAGAATGAAATAAAAAACCCACTAAGGTACTCTGGTGCTCCGGGTAGTCACCATCGAGTAGATGGTACGGAAGATCCTTCGGGCTCCTCTATCAGATCTGGCCAAACAAAACCAGTGGGGTCAGAACCCCAATAGCAAGTACCACAAAGGAAGTCAAACTATGAACTAAAACCAGCAATAACTAACATAGCAATGGATAGAGACATAAATAAGTAA
Source organism: Iris pallida (assembly GCA_029216955.1). NCBI lineage: Eukaryota > Viridiplantae > Streptophyta > Magnoliopsida > Asparagales > Iridaceae > Iris > Iris pallida. The sequence continues at coordinate 29,402,625 of JANAVB010005598.1, forward strand.
ATGTGGATCGAGACTCGCGCACTACCAATGCACTCATCTCGAGAATGGAAAAGACAATAAGTAAAGCAACATGGAGCATAGGGTAAATAACATGTGACATAATATAAATTGTGGACATGTAAAGTAAATGGAAGCATGTGAATATGTAAGACAAACTGGATATGTGAGCATGTGAGATATCTGAACATGTGAGCATGTGAGATAACTGGACATGTGAGCATGGGAGTGTGCTCATCATGACAGATAGCTCCAAATCCATTCAGGTTGGGGCCGGAACAAAGGGCTTGCAGGAAACCGGAAAATTCTTTTCTCCCAATGCATCTAGGTAATCAAGCTAGTTGTTTAGTCCTTAACGTTTTCTTGTTGGATTCTGGGTATGGCATTCCGCAGAATCCATCCTAGACATGATATACAAGACTGGACAAAAGCAAGAATGTGCACTACAACAAGCCACAACAAAAAAATATAATAAGCTGGAAGCTAGGAGTGCGCTACGACGAGCCACTATCTAGTAAGCAAAGATGACATATAACATGGGTGCGCCACTATAGAGAAAATAGGGAGTGCGCCATTATAGTCTACTATCAGTAACCAAGGAAATATATGTACAAGAGTGCACCACGACGGGTCACTATCTAGTAAGCAAAGAAGGCATGTAACATGAGTGCGCCACGACGGGCCACTATCTAGTAAACAAAGAAGACATGTAACATGGGTGTGCCACGACGGGCCACAACAAAGAAATTCTAGACATGTTATAGATTGCAAAGTATAATAAATTCGGAAAGGCATCAAAATACATATCATAGCATATAAGAAAGAATCGAAAGGAAAGACATATCATGGCATGTGAAAAGGAATAAATAAAAGTAAGTACAAGACATAAAATGATAATTGAACACGTGCTAGTGTCAAGTGTAAGAAGGGTGTACAATCATCCTCTAACTATACGAGATCATAAAATCATGTTAAGAGTTTATTACAGTCGAAGAAAATATCAAAACGACCAAGTACAGAAAACATGCCAAAAGATTAAAACTATGACTGAAATCGTAAGTCGCATATGAACTCCAATTAAGGTGAAACAAGAAGATTCCTGAAGCCAAGACAAAGATCTACAATTTTATGTTTTGAGTTTTACAAGATTCTAGCTACAAAACAACTTAAACAAGCAAAAACAACCATTCAAGGCAATCTGCACACGGGCGCACTGTGCACGGGCAAAACTGCCCACGGCACAAGGTACGGAAAAACACGGCACGCGTGGAAAAATCGTGCGAGCGTGCGCCGCACGAGATGCGCTGTGCGCGCGGGCAAAAATGCCTACGGCACAAGGTGCATGCAAGCACGGCGCAGGGCAAAAATGCCTACGACGCAAGCACGGCGCACGAGATGCAGTACACGCGCGGGCAAAAATGGCCACGGCACAAGATGCGCAAAAGCACGACGTGCGGGCACGCTACAGAAAATTGCATGGGCATGCGACACGCGAGATGCGCAGCACATGCGGACAAAAATGCCTACCGCGCAAGGTTCGCGCAAGCACGGCGCGCGGGCGCACGCAGAAAATCGCGCGAGCGTGCGGCGCGCGATATGCGCTGCACGCGCGAGCAAAAATGCCCACGGCCTAAGGTGCGCACAGCAAAAATGCTGTGTGCGGCACTATTCATCGTTCCGACAGCACCAAAAGGTGTGGAGAACCCATGAATACGAAAAATGGCATAACTAACTCAAAATAAATCAAAATCAAGTGGTTCAAAAGCCAAAATTGGGTAGAATAAAATTCTACAACATGGAACACTTAGATTTTGGAAATAACAAAGTTTAGGAGATTAAAACAAAAAAAATAAGAAAAATACAAACTTAGATCTACAAAAATGTAAACGTTAAAACCAAAAACTCCAAGTTCTAAAGGGGCTTAGAATTATGCAAGGAAGAGAATAGAACAACAAAATGGCAAAATTAATTTGTTTAAGATTTGGCAATATGTACTTGCCTAGGTTGGTGGAGGAGTAAATGAAGAAGAATATGAGAAAATAAATGAGAAGTAATGAAGAGAGAAAGAGAAATTGGTTTATATACTAACCCTCTCATCTAAAACCAACCTAAACCAAGCCATGCCAAGTTGAACCAAACTAAATTAAACCAAGTCAAGGCTAAGAAAGACAAGCCAAAACACGGGTCACCTGACGAATGTCAAAAATTCGTATACGTACACCGAAAATACGTATAACGAAAAATGGGAGTGACATGTATGTCGTCGGTATACATTGGTATACTGGCGGTATGCCGATCAAGGAGAAAATCTATAAGTTGAAAAAAATTTAAAGCGTTCTGAAAACCAAGAAAATACAAAATATAGTACAAAAATATATATTTGTATATAAATATCGATACTGTGAGACGAGTCTCACAACTCTTCCATCCTTAGAAAAATTATGTCCTCGTAATTTTCTAAAGCTAGTCGAGCATGATAACCAAAACAAAAGCTCAAGAAAAAACAATTATCTCGATAAAACAAAGCATAGCATATAAATGAAGGCAACAAAAATATAAATAAATGCATAAGCAATAAATGAAGGCAATAGTCATATAAATAAATGCATAAGCAATAACACAAGCACAATCAAGAAAGGCTGGAGGCATATGAACATATATGTCTCCTGAGTCAGTTGAGTAGGGACCCGCCCTTGCTGGTCTACGCTGACTCCCAAAATAGATAGGGGTCAAGTCTCAAAGTAAGTTGGTTCCAATGACTTAGTCTAAGACATGACTCTACCTAGGACGTATCTTCGTAGTCGAGACACATGATAGATATCATGTATCTCAAGATATAAAGACAGAAGAATGGGACGAGAAACTCTCATTCACTCACCGAAAAAGTCAAGCCGACCGTTGTACCCCTGATATAGGTGAAATACAAGGTCGTCGACAAGAGCCCAAGATAAACTGCCACTACCTGGCCTACTACTGAAGAATAAATCAAAAGGGCATAACTGAAAGAAGACCATAAAGATGGTACCTGAGACTCCCTAGGTACTACCATCATGCTGATACTAGAGTTGCCCCTGAGACTGCGCATACAACTGTGCTCTGCGCTGCCTGACCCTCTGAGCTCACGATGGCGAAGAATACTGTGATAATGGCTGAACATCTAGTATGGCCCTAACTGCTCATCTACTACTGGAGGTGATGACTAATGCGACTGAAAGGACTGAGGTGGTACATCTGGTGTAGCTGGTCGTCCTCGAGATGTCGGATAGGGACAAGTACTAACTGAATGGTCCTCCGCACCACAGCGGAAGCATCGTCCACCGGCCGACCTACAAACTGATCTAAGATGTCCTATCTTTCCATAATAGGTACATCCTTCTTGCTCTGCCTGAAACTGCTGCTGGTCTTTCTACCTCTGAGCCTGGGCCTGCATATACTGCCGAGGCCTCTTCTGCTAGAATGCATGGGACTGCGTCGATAAAGGCCTCTGAGCTCGCTTCTGCTGAACTGGTGTTGGTACCTCAAACTGGGTAACTGTAGGCTGGAAGGATGAAGACCCAGCTGAACTCCTCCGGGGATAAATCCCTATCATGTGGTCTGGTGATCCGCATGATAAACATAGAAAGTTGGCCCTTCGACAAGTAAGATGAGTGTGCCCTCCCCTTCCACAGAAAGAACATACGGCTGGTAACTCCTGGTGCTGGTATGGACATTGGTATGCTGGTACTGGTGAGGGATAACGAGGTGAAAAGCCTGACACGGGTGCATGGTACCTCTTACAACCCTCAGTTCTGGATGTGGTCCTCCTGGCTATATGCTCGTGCTCTCACACTGCCTCTACAGTAGGTAGAGCTCGATATGCTGACTGACTAGATGATTGGTATTTTCTGGCTCCAATCTGTACTCCTTCTAGCTGTAGGTTCTCGGCTTGAAATACCTTTGGTATACCTTGCCTACTACGCTCTATCAACATTTGGATACTCTGTTGGAGAACAAGATCTCGTTGTTGTTGTGAATCTATCATTTTCTTTATGATCCCTAGGAATGCATACACATCGGGATAATCTGATACTACCTCTGTTCTGACTACTGACTGTACGGACACATCTGGCTGATCGAGATGGACGGACATCACTGCCCTCAGGTTGACTCTCGACTCTGCTCCTCAATGATGAGAATGATCCTTCAAAACTGGCCTAACATAAGATTGCTGACCTGCCATCGACAGAACCCAAACAAGATGATCAGAAGGATTAATAACAATGCCCCTGAAAGTTGAAGGACACAAGGATCAAATCGAGGGAACAGAAAAGATCAATGATCAAGGCAGATATCAGGTCAAAGGATCAGAGATATAGAATAATATGAAGGACATCAATAAAGAAGAATTATGACTGAGATATCTAAATATCAGTAACCCCCACATATCTGATAAATTAGACATGCATGGCCACCACTAAAACCTATGTCACGCTCCAAAACTAGAATACTGGCAAGTAGGGACAGACCAGGCCAGCTACGTATTCCAAAGTACTCTAGTACCCCAAAATATGTATAAGCTGTAGAAAAATGGGGGTTACTACTACAATCCAACAGTCAATCCTATGTCAAGCAATCCTATGTATCTCAATCACAGGCAAATATACAAGGTACAAGAAGTATGATCATCAGACATAAAATAGTAAAGCGTCCCAAACTATATACATGGATGATCATGAATCTAGTAATACAAAGTGAAGAACTAGCAAGAGTAATAGTCATACATAATAAGCTCTAGCGATAGTCTAGAATAAGCAAGTCATGTTTAGGCCCCTAGGCTAAATGTCAAGATCCAAAACACGAGCTAAACACATGCTCGGAGGCTAAACGCCACAAAAGAATAATGTACATAACTAGTGGAAGAATGAAATCAAAAATCCACTAAGGTACTCTGGTGCTCCGGGTAGTCACCGTCGAGTAGATGGTACGGAAGATCCTTCGGGCTCCTCTATCAGATCTGGCCAAACAAAACCAGTGGGGTCAGACCCCCAACAGCAAGTACCACAAAGGAAGCCAAACTATGAACTAAAACCAGCAATAACTAAGATAGAAATGGATAAAGACATAAATAAGTAAATACGGATCGAGACTCGTGCACTACCAATGCACTCATCTCGAGAATGAAAAAGACAATAAGTAAAGCAATATGGAACATAGGATAAATAACATGTGACATAATATAAACTGTAGACATGTAAAGTAAATAGAAGCATGTAAATACGTAAGACAAACTGGACATGTGAGCAAGCGAGATATCTGAACATGTGAGCATCTGAGATAACAGGACATGTGAGCATGGGAGACAACTGGAACATGTGAGCATGTTAGATGTCACGATCCGCACCCAGTGTAAGGGTACAAGTGCGTAACAATGCCCAACCAATGCCGCAAAATCGACGGTAGAACGCTATTCTAGGCCACTATCTAAACCAACTCACGCAATTATATAATGTACTTGTCTTAAATCCCAACTCCGAATGGAGGATAAGTACAGAAATAATATAACTCAATCACAGTCTAAGCATGATAGGATAACACAGAATTCTATAACTAAAAGAAAACAATAAAGACTACTAAATGATAGTATCTCAAACAACTCAAAATAAGACAACTCACAAATTATTACAATTCAAGTTCCAGTAAAGAAATCTAAAACAGTCTACTAAACTAGTCTCCCGATCACTCCTGAAAGTCGGAGCCAAAGGTAGCTAATCCCTCTCCAGATCCATAGTGAGTAGAGCAAACATCCTCAGGGCTAACATTTGTAATATTTTCAACAGGTCCAGTCAGGACAGGAACGAATACATCTCATCAAGTAAATCCAAGTAAATGACGAAAATTATAAAACAATTGTAGACAATTTTATTGATGAAGCATGGGAATTCGAGATAGTTTAAGATGTAAAACTATAGTAAAAGAACAAGGTAAGTAAAAGCTGTGAAACAGATTATCATGTCAATGAAGACTGTAAATAAAAGCTAGCTGAACTAGAATAATGTGATATGAGTCCAGTGGTACAATATATGTCAAGTGTGATTCCATTCAATGATCCAAGTAGGATAATTCTTGTAATGGTTCTTGTGATGATTCTAGTAAAGATTCTAGACAATACTCACAGTGTGTTTTAAAATACTGAGATCGACATGTAAACGGCTAAGGGTAATCGGACACATCACACACTGATCAGGTGGGACGGCTATCGTTCTTGTATAATTTACAGGGAGGTGGTTCGAGTATTTAGGAATGTTTACATGTCTACTCAAGTATTTCTCCGCCTACAAATATGAGTGAATCCATAACACGACACGTAAATCGAGAATAAATCTAGCCAGTGCTTGTAGGTGATTCTTGTAGTAGTTTTTGTAATAGAGGCTAGACAAGTAAGGTATGTGTGTCGTATACATAAATTCCAGAAAATATTAATTCATGTTTGTAACCGAGAATCAAATAGAATTGACTACAACTGAAATATAGAATTTGACAAGTAAATGAAAGAACTATCAGAGAATGTACTCGCCTGACAATTCAAGCTGCTAATGAGGATGTGTAACTGAACTGGAGTGATGTAAACCTATTTAAGGTAACCACAAGTCACAACATGGTCTAACATATTATAAGAAAGGGCTACAATGCAATTCTACATGCTTCTAAGTCTTTCTAGGCCAAAGTCAACCTTGGTCAACTCTGGTCAACTATAAGTCAACTAGTTCGTTTACTAATTTCTAGGTCATACTCAAGTTTTCAAGTCATTTGGAGTTCGTTTGAGTCGATTTGGATCAAGTTTGACCCAAAGTTGACTTTTGTCAACTTGTCGGCCAATTCGACCAAACGAAGCTCTAAATGACGAACCTAAATTGTCACAACACTCCTATGGTCACAAACACAAACCTACCATCACATAAGGATATATATATCACACAAATAATATATATATATATATATATATATATATATATATATATATATATATATATATATATATATATAAAGACTTATATGCAAGGATAGTTGTGAGGGGAGTACGGACAGTTGTTAAACTCCAGAAATCTGGAATCAACAGTCCCCAACTGAAATTATACTCAAAACCACAATATATCCATATATATATATATATATATATATATATATATATATATATATATATATATATATATATATATATATATATACATATATATATATATATATATATATATATATACACATATATATATATATACATATATATACTATTATACATAGGCCTATATATATACAACTATGTATATACTCAAATGGAAAGAAGGAAGGGTTGGTTTTTGAAAAGGAAAAGCAACCCCAGACTGGGAACAAAGCATCTCAACCAAAAACTTACAACATAAAAATATACATATCGATATATATTTAAAGTATATATATACTTATATGTAAAAAAAATGTATATATACCTATACATAGGTAGAAACCCATATATAGCCATCAAAGATAAATAAAAAGGAAATAAAACCAACGACTCATTCCCTACAGTCCCAAATCCTCATGAACGAACCGAAAACTCAGAAATTGAAGTTAAAAAGTTAAGAAATCAAAATGTACCTTTTCTATTCAATTTTTGAAAGCCAAAAAACCTATTTTTGACAAATTAACCCATATCACAAAATACACCACAATAAATCACGAAACTTGACAAACACGTTAGTCTCAACATGCGTGACGTGCTCGGGCACTCATGGAGTCGAAACCGTGTCAGTGTCGTGTCCGTGGAGTGCGTATCGGAAAACCGATAGCGCGTGTCGAAGAGAGCGTTCTCTCTCGATTGGGCGTCATACGCACAACGAGAAGCCACGAGCTCGTGCACACGGATAGGTAGGGTCACGGGGTAGGTCTAGGACACGTCGACACGACACGAAGTCGCAGCGACGCGATGCAGTGGCCCACGCACAGCGTGCGGCCTGTGCGAGCGTGCGTGCGTGCTCGTGCGGGCGGTTCGCCGCTCGTGGCTCGCGCATGGGGCTACTTCGCAACTCGGGGTCGAGTCCTTGGGTAGTCTAGGTATAGGGCTACGTGTCTGAACTCCTGGAACGGTCCCTCGTCGCGTTGTGTGCGCGTACGAAGAGCGTTTCAGTCCCAAATTTCAGCCGGGTGCACAGAATGGTTGAACAGTGCACGACGAATAACTCCGCGCTCGCTCTACGAAACACCGTGAAATTTTACGGACGTGTGGGCAGAGGTTGCCCCTACGTACTCGTAAAATTTCACGCGAGATGGAGCTTTGTGCGTCGAGTTACGATGCACAGACAGCAGGGCATGCACGGGATCTCGTGCATGCGTGTCCGTGTCCGTGTCCGTTCGGATGCCGAAATCGTGTCAATTTCTGATCCGTCTTCACGAAAGTTGTTACAAATCATATAAGGAAGGATTTTGTGAGAATCGAAAATTAACACTTTTCAATTCTAAGTGGCATTTTGTCGAACACGTGCAACGTGAGACCGATACGTGTCCGATACCGCTATCAAACGAAACCAAAATCCTACGAAACTTCATACACAGATCAAGGCTGCCTATATGGATGCAATAAAGAAGAAAATTCAGGAGAAACAAAGGTAGATCGGATTTAGCGATTGAGAGTCGGAATCTCAATAAACGAAACTCCTCGAACGACGTGTCGGTCGATTCTCCTCAAGCAAATGCCTCTGTCTCCTCGTTAGTAATACTCCAACAAATCCTCCTCTTCTAGACGAATTCAACGAAGTTCGTTTGGGGAGAAACGGACTCCGGATGAAGAAACTAGAATTTTTTGGAGGAGGAGAACTTTTTGGGTTTCACTTGTGGAGGCTATGCTTCACAAATGAATGAGAGAGGGGGAGGGTAATGTTGTGGCCAGCCATATGGGGGTTTCTAGGGTTAGGGTTTCACATGGGCCAACTCCCTCAAGTTGTAATAAGGCCCAAGTCAGAAAGGCTAAAAAAAAAGGCTTAAAATCATCCAAAAGCCTTCTAAATTGGATCCAAGCCCTAAATAAATTCTAATAGATAAAAAAAATAAATTCTAAGACAAGGTTAGGCTCCTATAGAAAGTCCACTAAGATTAAACCAGTTGCTAGCACAACACAAGTCAAAATATCTAGAAAAATCACAAAATGGCCAAAATGGCTAAAATGACTAAAATACCCTTTCTATGAAAAAGTGGATGCTACATTAGATAACTAGGGCATGAGAGCATGTGGGAACTATATAGAACGATAAATGATAAGATGATTTAGGAACTATTTCGGAACCCATATTACAACCCGTAAACCAAACAAGGACCGGGGCTGCAACCCTTCTCCTGAACAGAACATAGTCTCTAATCAATGTACAACATAAGGATCATGTATAGCGTGTGAGTACTAAATAGGACGACAAATAACAAGATGACTAAGAAACTATTCCAGAACCCAACTTATAACCCGTAAATCAAACAAGGACCGGAGTTGTAACCCTTCTCCGGAACAGATCTTAGTTTCTAATCATTTATCGACAAAAGTAAAGCATAAACAATAATGTACTGAAATAAACAAATACGGACACTGTCTAAACAAAACTAGACTAGACTGGACTCCATACAACAATCACGGCCAAGCAATGAGTACGACTTTATACATTATCTAACTAGGATTATCGTAATCCTAATTACTAACATATACAGTTTTGAGAAATCCAATCCAGTTACCTGTCCTGCAGACTACCCGACTTATCCAGGACAAAAGAAAAATAAGTAATGGTGGATACGTCGCCCGGGAGACAAATGTATCTTAAGATCTAATAGTAGGTACATCGTCCAGGAGACAAATGTACCTTAAAACATATAAAAGGTGCAACACTCGACGGTGCGCTGAAAGTGTGCTCATCATGACAGATAGCTCCAAATCGATTCAGGTTGGGGCCGGAACAAAGGGCTTGCAGGAAATCGAAAAATTCTTTCCTCCCAATGCATCTAGGTAATCAAGCTAGTTGTTTAGTCCTTAACGTTTTCTTGTTGGATTCTGGGTGTGGCATTCTGCAGAATCCATCCTAGACATGATATACAAGACTGGGCAAAAGTAAGAATGTGCACTACAACAAGCCACAACAAGAAAAATATAATAAGCTGGAAGCTAGGAGTGCGCTACGACGAGCCACCATCTAGTAAGCAAATAAGACATATAACATGGGTGCGCCACTATAAAGAAAATAGGGAGTGCACCATGATAGGCCAATATCAGTAACCAAGGAAAGATATGTACAAGAGTGCACCATGACGGATCACTATCTAGTAAGCAAAAAAGGCATGTAACATGAGTGCGCCACGACGGGCCACTATCTAGTAAACAAAGAAGATATGTAACATGGGTGTGCCACGACGGGCCACAACAAAAAAATTCTAGACATAGCATAGACTGCAAAGTATAATAAATTCGGGAAGGCATGGCAATACATATCATAGCATATAAGAAAGAATCGAAAGGAAAGACATATCATGGCATGTGAAAAGAAATAAATAAAAGTAAGTACAAGACATAAAATAATAATTGAACATGTGCTAGTGTCAAGTGTATGTAGGGTGTACAATCATCCTCTAACTATACGAGACCATCTAATCATGTTAAGAATTTATTACAGTTGAAAAAAAATATCAAAACGGCCAAGTACAGAAAACATGCCAAAAGATTAAAACTATGATTGAAATCGTAAGTCGCATATGAACTCCAATTAAGGTGAAACAAGAAGATTCTTGAAGCCAAGACAAAGATCTACAATTTTATGTTTTGAGTTTTACAAGATTCTAGCTACAAAACAGCTTAAACAAGCAAAAACAACCATTCAAGACAATCTGTGCACGGGCAAAACTGCCCACGGCGCAAGGTGCGGGCAAGCACAGTGTATGGGAAAAAATCGTATGGGTGCACGGCGCGCGAGATGCGCTGCACGCACGGGCAAAAAGGCCTACGGCACAAGGTGCATGCAAGCACGGCACGCGGGCAAAAATGCCTACGACGCAAGCACGACGCACGAGATGCAGTACGCGCACGGGCAAATATAGTCACGGCACAAGGTACGCACAAGCCCGGCGCACGGGCACGCGGCAGAAGGTGCGCACAAGATGCGCACGACGCGCGGGCACGCAGGCATGCACATGCACGGCGCGAGGGTAAAAATGGCCACGGCACAAGGTACGCACAAGATGAGCTGAACACGCGAGCAAAAATGCCTACAGAGCAAGGTGCGCGAAAGAACGGTACGCGCAAGCACGGCGCGCGGCAGAAAATCGTGCGGGCGTGCGGTGCGCGAGATGTGCTGCGCGCGTGGGCAAAAATGCCCACGGCCTAAGGTGCGCACAGCAAAAACGCTGCACGCGACACTGTTTATCGTCCCGACAGTACCAAACGGTGTGGGGAACCCATGAACACGAAAAATGGTATAACTAACTCAAAATAAATCAAAATCAAGTGGTTCAAAAGCCAAAATTGAGAAGAATAAAATTTTCTACAACATGAAACACTTAGATTTCAGAAATAACAAAGTTTAAGAGATTAAAACAAAAAAAGGAAAAAAATACAAACTTAGATCCACAAAAATGTAAACATCAAAACAAAAAACTCCAAGTTCTAAAGGGGCTTAGGATCATGTAAGGAAGAGAATAGAACAACAAAATGGTAAAAATAATATGTTCAAGATTTGGCAAGATGTACTTGCCTAGGTTGGTGGAGGAGTAAATGAAGAAGAAGATGAGAAAATAAATAAGATGAGAAAATAAATGAGAAGTAATGGAGAGAGAGAAATTGGTTTATATACCAATCCTCTCATATAAAACCAACCCAAACCAAGCCATGCCAAGTTGAACCAAACCAAATTAAACCAAGTCAAGGCTAAGAAAGACAAGTCAAAACACGGGTCACCTGACAAATGTCAGAAATTCGTATACGTATACCGAAAATACGTATAACAGAAAATGGGAGTGATGGGTATGCCGTCAGTATACACTCGTATACTGGCGGTATGCCGATCAAGGAGAAAATCTATAAGTTGAAAAAAAAATTTAAAACGTTCTGAAAACCAAGAAAATACAAAATACAGTACAAAAATACGTATTCGTATATAAATATCGATACTATGAGTCGAGTCTTACACCGGCCCGGCCCAACAATTTGGGTAACAGGTCGTGACAGTACCAAAGAAGCAAGTACTTTCAAAGGAGGAGTAGTCCAGGAGAAGGTTGTCCTTGTAAGACAACACATGAACCAGTAAATCGCTAAGCTGCTTGCAAGGTGAGTGAGAAGGCCGAAAGATTTCGAAGATGACTTTATCATCCATCAATGGAGGCTGATGAGGCGTTAAAGACCAGAGATGTGATTTTCTGGGATGAGGGAATTAATGATGAGATTGACTCCATAACATTCAATTTCACTTGAATGTTGTTAATTTGCCTGAAAGAGCTAAACCTATCTATTCTTCGAGAAGAAGAAGACAAGGCCTTAGGAACCGTTGATAGTTCAAGACTAGGCTGCTTGTCAGTGGAGTTTTGCTCAGAACAAAATATTGATGAGTTTGACACATATGCTCCTGTAGCTATTAGGTGTCAACTGTAAGGATGACGATGGTCGATGTAACGCCCCAGAACCAGAATACTGGAGAGCGGGGGCGTACATAGCCAGCTACGTATATTGAAGTGCAACCCACCTCGCTATACGGTCACGGCTGTCTAGATACATGAGGGTTTAACTACAAGCCAACAGTCTCCTATGGTCATGGACAAGCCTATTGTCTCAATCTTAAGCAAGCAATAATAGTTACAAGATGTCAGAGCACCAAGTATATAATAGCAAGGCATCCCATACATTACATATTGGATGATCATGAAGCTAGTCGTACAAAATGTTAAGACTAGCAAGAGTTCAGTCGTACATGATCAACCCTAGGATCTGTCAATCATGTTACAGCCCGTAGGCAGACAGTAAATAAAGATGCAATACGAGCTAACACGTGCTCGCCGGCTAAATGCCTCAAAAGAATAATTTTTACAATAAAGTGGGAGGACAAAAAAAACCCACTCGTTGCCAGGGTTACGCCTGGTCTTCACCATCTGGCTGGAAGACAGTGGATCCTCTGGTACTGCTCCGATATCTGGCCACACAAAACCAGCTGGGTCAGACCCCAGAAAGAGCAAGTGCCACAAGGAGGCTTCACTTAGGGACTAAAACCAGCATATCACAATAGAATACTAAAGATAATAAGTAAAGTACTGATAATAATAGAGATAACAACAGTAAACTGAGTACGAGGAAACCATTCAAGTAGCCAGGTCACAACCCTTAAACCAAACAAGGACCGGGGTTGCAGCCCTTCACCTGAATAGAAACCCGTCTCAAATACTATTGGTATAGTGAAGACAATAAACGAAGAGAGGACACATAACTGCTCCGGGAGCCAGGTTACAATTCTTAAACCAAACAAAGACCAGGGTTGTAACCCTTCGCCTGAACAGAACTGGACCCCCGATCTTTATTGCTAAGGCCAGTATAAATAATCATGGTATTAAGGTAAGGTAAAACATGACGAGCATGGCATGGGGTTGCAATAAGACAATAAACGAAGAGAGGACACAGAACTGCTCCGGAAGCCAGGTTACAACCCTTAAACCAAACAAGGACTGGGGTTGTAACCCTTCGCCTGAACAGAACTGGACCCCCGATCGTTATTGTTAAGGCAAGCATCAATAATCATGTCATGTCATAATCTAGCACAGGATCATGATAAGACTAAGCTGGAATAAACTCCATCCAATCAATCACGACCAATCAAGAGTACGGCTTGATACTTTTAACTAACTAGGGTTATCACAGGCCTAGCTATTAGCAAGATGCAATGAGATTATCCCAACAGCCACAAGTCCTGCAGACCATCCGGTTATCCGGGTCGAATGTCCGTTTATGAAGAATGCAACACGTGACTGTGTGCTGGAAATGAGCCCTACTCTTCGGTAGGCTATAAGTCCACTTAATGCGCCCAGATAACGGGATTGCCTGTAGCTGAAAATCTCTTCATGTCTACTGAATTATTCTAGTTTATTAGCCTTAGTCAATTACTGTAGGTATCCCTGACCATGGTACTCAGGGATCCCTATCCTAGACATGATGCAAGACAGTACTGGTTTATTTTGTACAAACACAATCACCCACGGTGTCCAGACCATACAATTCTGTCACGACATGCTAGCCGTCACAACCGCATTCGAGATATATATCATGTCAAATTCACTGTCAAGGGTGCGCCACGACGGGTCACCATTATGTCATGGAACATATTTAAAATTAACATTTAACCTGGTATAAACGTATATGCAATAACTAAATATAAACAGGGTACAAAAGTTGTGGAAGAATCATGCGGCTCAGGAAAGACGGGGCATAACTTCCACATACGAACTCAAAATGAGGTGCTCCAGAGATATTCGGAAAGGCAAGACAAAGATCTAAAACTTTCATGTTTTAAGTTTTTCAAAATTTTGGCTAGAAAATAGCTAAACTTGGCAAAAAAAATCATTATGCGCACTTTTTATGCCAAAAATTCAATTCTGCACAAAATACGTAAAAGGGGAGGATTCCAGCGTAAAATTTCACATTCTGGGTACCATCCAGCATAAAATACACAATTTCAGGGTTTTCTGCGTAAAATCTTACATTCTTGATGCTATCCAGCGTAAAATACGCAATTCCAGGGTCCCTAGCATAAAATCTTACATTCTGGATGATATCCAGCGTAAAATACGCAATTCCAGGGTCCCTAGCGTAAAATCTTACATTCTGGATGATATCCAGCGTAAAATACGCAATTCCAGGGTCCCTAGCGTAAAATCTTACTCAGCCAACATGAAAATTCCAGAAAACTTATTTTGGCCATAAAAACTTTATTTTAACTCGAAATGAGGTGAATCAAAAACCAAATTCACACGAAATTTCGTGCTCTTGCTCATGGAACTATTAGTTTTCGAAAATAACAAGTTTTAGTAGATCAAAACCAAGAAAACTCCATGAACTAAAAGTTATAAAGTAGATCTAGGAGAATCTATCCATCAAAATTAAAAACTCCAAGTTCTAAATAGACTTATAATCATGTAAAGAAAAGAATGGAACAATAAAACTTGAGATCCATCATGAAGCAAAATTTCACTTGCCTAGGGCTCTTGGGTATAGGTGGAGAGTAATGGTGAGGAAGAAGAAGAGTGAATGAGGAGAGAGAAAAAGTTGGGCTAATAAATGGAAATGGTGGTGGTAGGTAAGGGTTCTCCTCCTTGGTTCATGATGAACCAATAAGCAACCCATGCCGAACCAAGCCAACCCAAACAAGCCGAACCAAGCCAGGAGTCAAGCAATACGAGTCAGATTACGTACACGTATTCCAAAATACGTAATACGAATAATAGGCATTACAACTCTCCCCACCTTAAAAGAATTCCGTCCTCGGAATTTAATCAAGAGGCTAGAGATGCTAGGACAAGCTATACTAATCACAAGCAAGCTATACTAGTCAAGCAATCAAGCAATTATTTATGCAAGCAAGGAATCGAAGGCATGAGGCATAAGAAAGATATTATACCTCACGAGTCAAACAGGTCGGGATATCGCGATCGAATATCATCCTCACGCTCCCACGTTGACTCACCCAAAGAGTGATGACCCCAAGCAACTCGGACTAACTTGATAGTCTTGTTCTTGAGTATCTTCTCTCTCCGGTCCAATATGGATACGGGCCTCTCCTCATACGAAAGGTTGGTACCCACAACCAATTCCGAATGATCCAGGATGTGGCTCAGGTCCGGGATATACCGTCGTAGTTGGGATACATGGAACACGTTATGCACCTCACTCAGAGACGGCGGAAGAGCGAGACGATAGGACACATCTCCTACTCGTTCCAGAATATCAAACGGCCCTATATACCTAGGACTAAGCTTTCCCCGTACGTCGAAACGAATGACGCCACGGTTAGGCGAGATCCTCAGGAATAAATGATCGTCGACAGAAAATTCAAAGGGACACCGATAAGAATCGGCCCAATGGCGCTGATGATCTTGTGCAACGCGAAGATGATCTATAACTCTCCTGACCACCTCAACTGTTTGAGTGATCAACTCGGGACCAAGCATCTGCCTTTCTCCAACATCGTCCCATGCTAGTGGGGATCTGCACTTCCTACCATACAGTACCTCGAACGGTGCCATCTGGATGCTAGCTTAGAAACTGTTGTTGTACGAGAACTCCACCAGGTTCAGGTGATCTTCCCACGAACCGTCGAAGTCGAGTCTACAAGATCTCAACATATCTTCGAGAGTCTGGATCGTGCGTTCTGACTAGCCATCTGTCTACGGGTGATATGTTGAGCTGAACTGGAGGTGAGTTCCCAAACTCTCTTGCACACTACGCCAAAAGTGCGACGTAAATCTCGAATCTCTGTCCGAGGTGATACTGACTGGTACTCCGTGCAATCTGACAATCTGCCGGAGATACATCTCTGCTAGCTGAGCCATCGACTGACCAACTCTGAACGGAAGAAAGTTAGCCACCTTTGTGATCCTGTCAACTATCACCCAGATAGCATCACTACCAGCTGGGGATCTAGGCAATCCAGTCACAAAATCTATGGTTATATGCTCTGTCATGACCCGCACCCTAGAGTAAGGGCACGAGACATGGGTACGTCCAGCCTACGCCGCAGCGTCGGCGGTAGAACGCTGTCCTAGGTCACAACATCTAACAATTGAAGGTAATACAGTTATACTCCCCGAATGGGGGTGACATAACAGAAATATAACTCAACCACAGCTAAGGTAGAACAGGTAAGATAGATTGATAATGAAAGATGAAATATCCAGAACAGAGAATCACAGAGATACAATCCAGAATTCTAAGTGTCTAAAATAATACATCTCAGAATATCTTAAAGTCTAATACAGTAATCCAAAATAGTAAGACAATCCTAAACTAATGGAGTGTCGTCTACAGCTAATGGATCCTGCTGCTGGTCCAAATCTGGGCACTCATCTAGTGTGGCACCGTAGTAAGTAGGGCAGAACGCCTCAGCCTCGTCCTCTGTAATATTTCAACATGTCCAGTCAGGACGGGAACGAGCACATATCTCTCAACAGTTCATATCAGGTTAGGAGTATAAATCATTACAATAGAGTAAAATACAGGAAGTGCTGAATGGAAGTACAAGTAAAATAGGAGATATTTTGTAACTAGAAATAGATACATGATAGTAAAGACTGTAAGTGACTACGTGATTTAGAGTACAATATGGTTATGTAAACGGCTTAGGGGCACATGAATACAAATAAGGAGGCACATTTATACAGCTACTTGGGATAGTGTTCACATAACCAATTCTATTCACCCCGCCCCAATCAGTACACAAGGATCCATTCAAGTTACGTTATAAGCACATGAATACAACTAAGATACGTGAACTCATGTAATGAGTAGTACATGAGGCACGTGAAAGTACATGAGAACATGTAAAAACATGAACTAGTACGAGTACAAGGAGTACCTGATGCACATGATAAAGTACATGAACATAAAATACCCGATGCACCCGTAGAGGGATAACATCTCAGGAAGGGATCCATATAGTACTAATCCGTGAAGATACGTGTCAGCATCATGTAGAGTAATCTAGAGCATGAATATATCCAGACAGGTATGAAAAGATCAGAGAATGTACTCGCCTGCTATCTGAAAGTCTGAGATGAAAGTACTGTCCGAGGAGTAGTGTCTGGCTCCTATTTAGAACAGTACGAGTCACAACAAGTCCAGAATGATAATACAATGCAAATTAATGCATTCTACATGAAACTAGGTCAATCTAGACCAAAGTCAACTCTTGGTAAACTCTGGTCAACTCTGGTCAACCCTAGAAGTCAAACTAGGTCAACCAAGTCTAATCTAGGTCAAACTAGTCTAATCTAGGTCAAACTAGTCTAATCTAGGTCTAGCAAGACTATTTTAGGCTTTCTAGGCTAATCTAGGCAATACCATGTCAAGCCTACCAATACACACATTGGTATATAGATTATAATCTAAATAGAGTATGTAACCTATAGCCTCTATACCCTATTATCCATATATCATAACACATATATTACACAATATCATATATACACATACATTCACACAATCCTATATATGACTAATATATGTGTACAACACTATATATATATAGGATACATGTATAGAGAGAGGGAAATCATAGAGTGTACCAGTGTATGTGCATGTGACTAGGGAGTGATGGTGTGAGAGGAAAACAGTGAAGAATCTGTGGTGTGTGTATATGTTCAGGACATGAAAAATAGTGGCTAATAGGATAAACAGTGTGCAGATAAATTATGACATGTGGGTGATGAAATGAACTGTCAAGAGGCAGTGTGGTGTGTGATTGGTGCCAAGTGAACAAAGTAGAAGCATGGAAGGGAAAAAAACAGAAAAACAGTTCAACACTGCACAGGAATCCTGGAAAAATACAGTTGAAGGCATACTGAACAAAATCAGGAAAACAGGGAACACCATCCCATCTCAGTTCCAGTTTGGAAATTGAAGCATTCAAACTCAAGTTTTCACATATATCAAACCACCCTGAGTTAAAACAGCCTATTCTCAGTTCAGGTTTCAGGATTAGACCACCACCCTACAGTGATATAGGGAAACATCATTTTAAGGAATGAAGAACAATCTATTAAACTAGCAGTAAAGAAGGAGCCCAATTCCCAGTTTTACACACACTCAAAGTCAGTCAAACCCAAACTTAACATCCTATTCTCAGGTTATTGTATTCTCAGGGTTTGACAGTTAAGGAAGGGAAAATGAATCAGTTAAGTAACAAACAATGCCCCAACCCATACTCAGTTATCACATCTCAGGTTCAAGGATGAACAACCATTGAATTAAAGAAAAGGAAATCAATTGACATGTAACAATATGGGTTAAGTCATTCTCAGGTTTGAGAATAATCTCAACCTCAGGGATAAACCCAGGTTACACATACATAGGAAAGCTTCATTTCAGTTCACAACTAGAGGAGGAAATCTCAGGTTTTACATTCAATTCAGATTTTCAAGGAACTGAACCACAAACCAAAACCCAGGTTTTAAACTAAAACCTCAACACAGCTTAGGAACACACCATATCAGGTTTTGTACAAAACTGGGAACTAAATCTCAGGTTCAATTCATTCTCATACAGTCTAATATGCAGAAATCATTCTCAGGTAAGGGACATGAATGAAAAGGAATCAATTTCTAGGTTATACAGTGATTCAAAAGGAAAAGGAACAACATCAGTTGTACACAGGGAAACCAATTCAAACCCAATATCCCAAAGTCTCAAACTCACAACCAAAATCCTATAATTGGATGCAAAAGCTTAGATAATATGTATTATGGAATGTGGGGTTCAAAATCAATTGAAAAACATAACAACTAGGGAATTTAAAGGTTTTGGGAAACTGGAATCATCAATATCAGAGCAATGTATCAGGAAAACCCAAAGACCCCATGCTCGAAATCAAAACACAATATTAAACCTAAAACTAATATGTAACATAAAGTAACAGGGATTACACAACATTCCTATTTAACAATTAAAAAACATTATTTAAAAGCATTAATTAAACAATTAAACACAGAACACAATCAACACACTGGACCGCACAGTGCAGTGCACGTGCACAGCCTATAACGTGTCCGATACGACACGAGGACTCGTAAAACTTTACGAGCCTCGTGTCAGTCATTGACACAACGCCTATGTCGAGTTTCAAGCGTCGAAACCCCCTGTGCACAGAGAAATCGTGCATGAGCAGCAGGGAAGAAAAACTGCCCGTGCGCGTGTGTGTACGACCGCGTGTCCACGCGCTCGTGTCGGCCCAACCCGACACGAAAACGTGCTCAGTGTCCAAGAAATGTATAAGCGAGACTAAAATGGATTTTTCCATTCAAACAAACACTAACCTAGACACATTGATACGTGTCCGATACGGACACGAAATGGGTCCAAATTCTAGGGTTAGCCTATCCTACTGTTAGGTTAGGGTTAGGACAACCTAGAAATAAATTTTTACAGAATTTAAATGAAATAGAGAGGATTATACCTATAGGTGAACAATTGTTCAAAATCCCCAAATGGAAAGAGCTCCACAAACCACCAAACTTCCTCAAATTGTGTGTTCCCTAAAAATACTCATTAATAACAGCAAGAAAACTATCATTAGGTCCTAATGCAATTTGTTTGAAGGAATTTGGAGAAGAAATGGATTTTCTAGAGATTTACAAGGATGGGGACTCACCTCTTCCAAATGGCAAAGTTTCCTAAAGAGGCAACCCTAGTTTTAGGAGCATATAAATAGGGGAGGGGCTGACCATAGGGGCTGTTCAGAATTCCTAAGGTTAGGGCTTGGTTCAATGGGTGTGGGCTATGGGCCATTAAGCCTATTAGTCATAAAATGACTTGTGACTTCACAAGCCATTTCTATATCAAACTAGCTCCTAATTTCACCAAATTAATCCCAATGAGTTAATCCTCATGAACTTAAGTCAACCTAGGTTCTCAAATCCTAATCACTTAGTCAAGACCTAGGTTAGCCACTAGGTTAGTCTACAAGGTCAACTTAAGTCAAAGTCTCTAAAACACCAAAAACAATTATTCTAAAAATCACTCAAAAATCACATTAATTATAAATAATAATAATAATTCAAATTAAATTCTAAAATTTTGAAAATGACCAAAATACCCTCAAGCTAGAAAAGTGGTAGTGACAAATCTACCCCCCTTAAAATAATTTCGTCCTCGAAATTTAAAGGCGAAACTAAATGCTAAGAAGGATAGAAAAGTATATCTCAAGGTCCAAAAAGATAGGGGTACCGCTCGCGCATCTCATCCTCCCGCTCCCAGGTAGACTCTCCTGGAGAATGATGCCTCCATGCGACGCGTACCAAGGGTATCATCTGGTTCCTCAATACCTTCTCCCGGCGATCCAAAACCTCCACAGGCTGCTCTGGATAACTGAGAGTAGGTCCAACCTCTATCTCCGAGTGATCGAGCACATGGCTAGGGTCAGCCACGTACCGTCTCAGCTGTGATACGTAAAATACGTTGTGGATGCCCACTAGTGCAGGTGACAAGTCTAGCCTGTATGCCACATCACCGACTCTCCCGCTGATGACGAAAGGGCCGATGAAGCGCGGGCTAAGCTTCCCACCTCCACCAAAACGTATCGTACCACGAGTCGGAGATATCCGCAGAAAAACTATATCTCCAACCTAATCACAAGCAAGGTCTCAAGTTACTAAAAATCAAACACGATCAATCAAACAAAACAAAATACGACCTACTTCTAATCCTATCTCTAAATCTGTACCTCAAACTCCAGCGGCCTCCGGTGGCTATCGGCCCAGTGCCGATGTCTGTCCTGCGCCATGCGAAGTCTGTCCCTGATGAGCTTCACCTTCTCGGCTGCGTCAACAACCATCTCTGGTCCCAGTAAAGCTCGCTCTCCAACATCATTCCAAGATAAGGGTGTACGACACCTACGCCCGTACAGAGCCTCAAACGGTGATATCTCAATGCTGGCCTGATAACTGTTGTTGTAAGCAAACTCCACCAAATGCAGGTGATCCTCCCAGGAACCTCCAAAATCCAGGACACACGTCCGCAGCATATCCTCAAGGGTCTGAATAGTCCTCTCTGACTGTCCGTCCGTCTGGGGGTGGTATGCAGTACTAAACTTGAGCTGAGTGCCCAAGCTAGTCTGCAGACTCCTCCAGAAATGGAAAGTAAAACGACTATCCCGATCTGAGACTATACTGACAGGAACTTCGTGAATCCTGACTATCTGCTTCATATACAACTCCGCGAGCCTCTCTGTAGACGTACCCACCTTGAATGGCAAGAAGTGGGATGATTTGGTCAAACCTGTCAACGATGACCCAAATCGCGTCCTTTCCTCCTGGTGTACGCGGCAATCCCGATACAAAATCCATGGTAATATGTTCCCACTTTCACTCTGGAATGGGCAACGGCTGCAACAATCCCCCGGGCCTCTGCCTCTCTGCCTTGACCTGCTGACAGATCAAGCATCTAGCTACGAAGTTGGATACCTCCCTCTTCATCCCGTACCACCAGACATGCTCTCGCAGATCCCTGTACATCTTGTTGGCACCAGGGTGTATAGAGTACTGCGATCTGTGAGCCTTCTGCATAATCTGCTCTCTGAGCTCCCCGCTGGGCACACATAACCGGAAACCATGCCTCAGGGCACCATCCTCTGCAAGTGAGAACTCAACATCCTCCACTCCTGCACTGATCTGCTCTCGGATACACCGCAGAGCCACATCATCAAACTGTGCCACCTTGATCCTGTCCATCAAGTCCGACTGTATCTGAAGGCCCCATAACTGCATCTGTACTTCGGGCACAATCACCTCTATCCCAAGGCTCTCCAAGTCTGTAAGCAGGTGCCGATCCATAGTCAAACACATGGCTGTCGAATACCTACTCAAGGCATCGGCAACCACATTGGCCTTTCCCGGGTGATACTTGTCACGACCCGCACCCGCTTTTCGGATACGAGACGTGTCCAAGCCAGCCTACGCCGCAGAGTCGGCGGTAGAACGCTGTCAAGCCCGCAAGAATATACTTGCTCAAAAATCACATTTGCTAATACTTTGTGTGTACAACTTTTAAAATCAAGCATCTTCAAAAATCTTAGTTTGTTACGCATATTTTAATCAATCCTTCATATACTAAGACTTTTATGTACTGACAAAAAGCTTTGTAATATACAAATGATTAGATACAAAAAATAAGTAGTTAAAATAAGAAGTTAATATAACAAAGGAAAGAAGAGTAATGTTATGGTTTATTAATAAGTACAGATAAATATAACCTTAAAATCACAAAACCTAAAATACTTTAAATAAATATTATAAATACTAATAATCTCATTATCTATATATATATATATATATATATATATATATATATATATATATATATATATATATATATGATAGCATATTTATATATATATATGATTTACCACAAGTCGACTTAATAATAACAATAATAACAATAATATTTAAATGAGATGAACAAGTTTATTAATTCTTCACAAAATAACCTTAATAACAATAAAATAAAATAAAATAAAATAATAACAATTGCCCCGATAGGTGATTCTTTACCACGCACCCTTGGGTCAATAATTGTTCCAATATGGTAAAGCAACATTAATAGTAAAATATAAATTTGTATCTCTACTTTAATAATTAGGAACTATTTCTCAAAATCTAAAATAGTATTAAGAACATCTGTAAACCCATAAAATAAATAGTAATAAAATATTTCAAAATTATCGGGAAGGGGTGCTACAAATCTACCCACCTTAAAATAATTTCGTTCTCGAAATTCTAACTCGTAAACACGCCAAAAATTTAAACATAAAAATAATAAATAAAAATAACTAAATCCACCATTACCACAATATCCTCGAATTTTAATTTTTTAGAAGTATTTATATCTTCTTCCTTACCATTTCGTAACTACGAATCATCGAGGACTTCTACCCACCTTAGAGGCTAGGATATGGTGG
Source organism: Iris pallida (assembly GCA_029216955.1). NCBI lineage: Eukaryota > Viridiplantae > Streptophyta > Magnoliopsida > Asparagales > Iridaceae > Iris > Iris pallida. Next base: position 29,426,297 of record JANAVB010005598.1, read on the forward strand.
CAAGGTTCCTGTCACAGGGCTGGCCGAGGGTAGCTACACTTGCATACACAACTATCATAGTCGTGGGGATACTATCTATCTATCAATTACGAGTTTTCGTCTTTCCAATCAGCGAAAGACAAAAACAATAAAGAGTTCAAGAGATGTCGTTGAATACAATTACGTAATTCAAAGGCGAATATATAATTCAAGAGGAATTGTCAAGCAATCGCGGATGAGATCCTAGGGGCATCTACATCTCAATCCACGTAGGGCAATTAGAAGAAAGCGAACCAAATGCATCATGGTTGATCAGACCGTACTACAATGATTCTGATTAGACAATATGTTAGCGGGCGTCCCCAATAAACATATGTCTTGAATCAAGCTCGATAAGAGAGTAAGCTTGCAAAACTATGATGTAATAGCAGCGTTGGTCAAGGTAGTCAAAATATGAATATGCGAGATTTTTGGAAAGGAGGCACAAGTAATTCGATTTTTGTAAGAATCAAAATCTAACTCGAGATTTTGTACACGAATAACAGAATTACAAATTTTAAACTAGTCTCTTACAGCAAAATAGAATTTAAACAGGCAGTTCTAATTTATGTTATAAAATTTATCTAAATAGAGCAAAAAGAAAATGGAGCAGGTTGTCAAGGTTATAGCCTTAATTATAGGTAAGCCTAACTTACCAAGTGAATGGTATATCCACATCGGATCACATTGTCATATCAAAAATAATAGTGTGTCTATAGGGATCTAGCAAGCTATCTGAATTTAATACTCCTAAATTGTATGGCCTATCGAACAACCTTAACTACTCGATTAGTCAAATTAATAAGGGACCCTTATCCTAGTTGTTCTCTTAAATCATTTTTAATCCTAGCTTGTGAATGAGCATTTCCTGGTCGCAGGCTCGCAATAGTACGACTAGCGTACCATCACGAGTTCGCAATCTTTTGCGAAAACCGACCTGCATGGGCCACTACAAAAACTTGTCACGACCCGCACCCGCTTTTCGGATACGAGACGTGTCCAAGCCAGCCTACGCCGCAGAGTCGGCGGTAGAACGCTGTCAAGCCCGCAAGAATATACATGCTCAAAAATCACATTTGCTAATACTTTGTGTGTACAACTTTTAAAATCAAGCATCTTCAAAATCTTAGTTTGTTACGCATATTTTAATCAATCCTTCATATACTAAGACTTTTATGTACTGACAAAAAGCTTTGTAATATACAAATGATTAGATACAAAAAATAAGTAGTTAAAATAAGAAGTTAATATAACAAAGGAAAGAAGAGTAATGTTATGGTTTATTAATAAGTACAGATAAATATAACCTTAAAATCACAAAACCTAAAATACTTTAAATAAATATTATAAATACTAATAATCTCATTATCTATATATATATATATATATATGATAGCACATTTATATATATATATGATTTACCACAAGTCGACTTAATAATAACAATAATAACAATAATATTTAAATGAGATGAACAAGTTTATTAATTCTTCACAAAATAACCTTAATAACAATAAAATAAAATAAAATAAAAACAATTGCCCCGATGGGTGATTCTTTACCACGCACCCTTGGGTCAATAATTGTTCCAATATGGTAAAGCAACATTAATAGTAAAATATAAATTTGTATCTCTACTTTAATAATTAGGAACTATTTCTCAAAATCTAAAATAGTATTAAGAACATCTGTAAACCCATAAAATAAATAGTAATAAAATATTTCAAAATTATCGGGAAGGGGTACTACAATACTGAAGTGCGATGTCAAAGTCCTTCATCAACTCAAGTCACCTGCGCTGCCTCATGTTGAGCTCCTTCTGTGTAAACACATATTTCAAGCTCTTGTGATCTGTGAAAATCTCCACCCTCTCGCCATACAGATAGTGCTTCCATAACTTCAAAGCAAAAAATCACCGCCGCCAGCTCCAGGTCATGGGTAGGGTAGTTCTTCTCATGGGGACATAATTGCCTGGAAGCACAGGCAATCACCTTCCCATGCTGCTGCAAGACGCAACCCAGCCCCTTTCCTGAAGCATCACTATAATTAGTGAAACCACCTGATCCTGAAGGCAATGTCAGAATCGGAGCTGTCGTAAGCCGCTTCTTCAACTCATCAAAAGCTGCCTGACACTCCTCTGACCAAACAAACTCAGTATCCTTCCGGGTCAACCATGTCAACGGCTCTGCAACCCGGGAGAAATCCTGCACAAATCTCCGGTAATATCCTGCCAGTCCCAGGAAACTCCTGATCTCTGCCACTGAAGTCGGCGCTGTCTAAGCCTCAACTGCTACAATCTTCTTGGGGTCAACTGAGATACCATCTCCAGTCACCACATGCCCCAAGAAGTCCACCTGGTCCAAGAAAAACTCACACTTGGAGAGTTTCCCATAAAGCTGCTCCCGTCTGAGAGTCTCTAGCACTATCCGCAGATGCTCCTCGTGCTCCTCCTTTGTCTTAGAATATATCAAGATATCATCAATGAATACCACCACGAACTTGTCCAAGTACTGGTGGAACACCTTGTTTTGGTTACCCTAAACGGCATAACCAAAAACTCAAACTGCCCGCACCGCATCCTGAAAGCGGTCTTGGGGATATCCTCCCTCTTCACCTTCACCTGGTGATAACCCAACCTCAAATCAATCTTGGAGAACACCCGAGCTCCGCTCAACTGATCAAACAGATCATCGATCCGCGGCAGTGGGTATCTGTTCTTGATTGTCAGGTTGTTAAGTGCCCTGTAGTCGATACACATACGTACCGACCCATCCTTCTTGGGTACGAAGAGTACCGGTGCACCCCAAGGTGAAGAACTCGAGCGAATGAAGCCCTTGTCCTGCAGCTCATCCACCTGCTTCTTCAGCTCCACTAACTCGCTGTTGTTTACTCGATAGACATGCTGGGAGATCGGTTCCGTGTCGGGAACCAAGTCTATCGAGAACTCTACATCTTTGTCCGGTGGAAGCCCTGGCAACTCCTCTGGAAACACGTCCATAAACTCTGCGATCAAGGGATGCGGAGCCACCTGCTCCTCGACTGATGCTCCATAGAAGACTCCGCCGTCCTGCTCTGTCTGCCGTCGGGTGTACTCAAACTCTGGCTCTCCTAGCGCCCCGAACAAAACTCTACCCCCACGACAATTAATACGGGCGTGGTGTCTACTCAGCCAGTCCATACCTAATACAATGTCGTAGTTCGGTAATGGCATGACTAGTAGACTCACCCCCAACTCTCAGCCTCCCAAAATAATACTACGCCCTCTGCAAACATCACTCACGAGGATGACCCCACCCCCGGTGGTGATCTTGCAGGTCCTAGGCAATGGTTCAAAAGTCAAACTGTGTCTAATAGCATACGATACTGACACAAAGCTGTAGGAAGCCCCGGAATCAAAGAGTGCAAATACTGGAAGGGAGTCGAGAAGAATCGAACCTGCTATCAGCTCTCCAATGACCTCAGCATCCTCAGCTGCCATGGCGAAAGCTCGCCCCTGCTGTCCACCTCGTGCCTGCTGCTGGTGCTGCTGGAACCTCTGCTGCTGGGTCGGCATGGCTGGTCCCCTCTGCTGGCCTGCTGGAGCCTTGGCTCCACCTTCCTGCTGTCCTCGCCCAAAAGCCCCTGCGCAGTCCCTCAACTGGTGATCTCCAGCACCACAAAGTAGGCACTTGCCTAGCTTCTTCCTGCACTCATGGATCATGTGCCCTGGCTTCTTACAGAAGGCACAAATGACTACCGGACGAGGTGCCTGCTGCCCTCTCTGCTGCTGGTGCTGCTGCACTGGCCTCTGCTGCTGATATTGCTGCTGATACTGCTGCACAGGCCTCTGCTGATGCTGCTGCTGGAAGTGAGGCCTCTTGGCCTGCCCCTGACTGCTACTGCCACTCTGGAAGTCACGGCCCCTCTTCTGCTTCAGCCCTAGGTCGTCTTCCGCTGCCATAGCCCCAGAAAATATCTCAGCAAAAGTGGCGTTCCGGTCGCTCTTAGTCAGCGACCGAATCTCTCTAATCAGACCTCGGTGAAACTTCCTCGCCTTCGTCTTCTCAGTCAAGTCATCAATGAACCGGGCCAATCTGCAGAACTCTACGGCATACTCAGCCACTGTCTGGTTCCCCTGAACCAGAGCCTCGAACTGTGCCTCGATACCACCCAAGGCAACATCAGGAAAGAACTGCTCCTTAAACAGTTCCTTGAACTGGGCCCAAGTCTGGCCCTCAACTCCTACTCTGGGATCTGTCTGATACCATGCTCGGGCCAAATCCTGTATCTGGCTGCCTGCCGCCTCGATCTGGAGTCGAGCTGGTATCTCTGCAAGTCGGAAGATCTTCTCGATGTTCTCTATCCAGTTATCTGTAACATGGATGCCCTTCGTGCCGAAGAACTCCCGAGGGTGCATCTTCTGGAAGTCCTGTATATCCTTCTCCCTCCGACGGGGCTGCTGCTGAGTCCCCTGAGCTGTGATCATCTCCACTGTGGTGCGAACCAGCTGGTGCGCCTCATCGATCCCCTACCTGAAATCTGCAGTCTGCCTCGTCTGCTGCTGCTGGTGCGACTCCAGAATCCTCTCCACGAAGGAGAAGAGATGGGCAGCATCTACCATCCCCGCAGGCGGAGGCTGCTGCGTGGGAAGGATCTCTGGAATCACAACTGGCCTCCTGACTGCCGGAGGTGCTCCTCCAAAAGTGGCAGAAACTCCCACTCCTGAGGGCTGCACTGGCCCTGTAGCACCGGAAGCTGGATGCTGGACACGAGAGGTGGCAGACCCCTCTCCAGCCTCTCCCATCACGGGGCGATACGATCGCGTCTCAACCATCCTGGAAACACAGATCAAACAAGAAGCAATTACTGAGAATGAGTCAAAAAATCAAAGGAGGACAATTTAAATTTCTAAGGAAGACAATAAGCAGCAAAATAGATATACGGAATCTGATAAGGAATTTTTCTAGTGTGATTGAGTACCATCAAAAAAAATATGCTAATTTCTACTACAGGCTGCAACAATATTCTAGTTCGAATACCACTACATTTCCAACCTACACCTGCATGGGCCACTACTAAAAACGTGTCACGACCCTCACCCTAGAGTAAGGGCACGAGACGTGGGTACGTCCAGCCTACGCCGCAGCGTCGGCGGTAGAACGCTGTCCTAGGTCACAACATCTAACAATTGAAGGTAATACAGTTATACTCCCCGAATGGGGGTGACATAACAGAAATATAACTCAACCACAGCTAAGGTAGAACAGGTAAGATAGATTGATAATGAAAAATAAAATATCCAGAACAGAGAATCACAGAGATACAATCCAGAATTCTAAGTGTCTAAAATAATACATCTCAGAATATCTCAAAGTCTAATACAGTAATCCAAAATACTAAGATAATCCTAAACTAATGGAGTGTCGTCTACAGCTAATGGATCCTGCTGCTGGTCCAAATCTGGGCACTCATCTAGTGTGGCACCGTAGTAAGTAGGGCAGAACGCCTCAGCCTCGTCCTCTGTAATATTTCAACAGGTCCAGTCAGGACGGGAACGAGCACATATCTCTCAACAGTTCATATCAGGTTAGGAGTATAAATCATTGCAATAGAGTAAAATACAGGAAGTGCTGAATGGAAGTACAAGTAAAACATGAGATATTTTGTAACTGGAAATAGATACATGATAGCAAAGACTGTAAGTGACTACGTGATTTAGAGTACAATATGGTTATGTAAACGGCTTAGGGACACATGAATACAAATAAGGAGGCACATTTATACAGCTACTTGGGATAGTGTTCACATAACCAATTCTACTCACCCCGCCCCAATCAGTACACAAGGATCCATTCAAGTTACGTTATAAGCACATGAATACAACTAAGATACGTGAACTCATGTAATGAGTAGTACATGAGACACGTGAAAGCACATGAGAACATGTAAAAACATGAACTAGTACGAGTACAAGGAGTACCTGATGCACATGATAAAGTACATGAACATGAAATACCCGATGCACCCGTAGAGGGATAACATCTCAGGAAGGGATCCATATAGTACTAACCCGTGAAGATACGTATCAGCATCATGTAGAGTAATCTAGAGCATGAATATATCCAGACAGGTATGAAAAGATCAGAGAATGTACTCGCCTGCTATCTGAAAGTCCGAGATGAAAGTACTTTTCGAGGAGTGGTGTCTGGCTCCTATTTAGAACAGTACGAGTCACAACAAGTCCAGAATGATAATACAATGCAAATTAATGCATTCTACATGAAACTAGGTCAATCTAGACCAAAGTCAACTCTTGGTCAACTCTGGTCAACCCTAGAAGTCAAACTAGGTCAACCAAGTCTAATCTAGGTCAAACTAGTCTAATCTAGGTCAAACTAGTCTAATCTAGGTCTAGCAAGACTATTCTAGGCTTTCTAGGCTAATCTAGGCAATACCATGTCAAGCCTACCAATACACACATTGGTATATAGATTATAATCTAAATAGAGTATGTAACCTATAGCCTCTATACCCTATTACCCATATATCATAACACATATATTACACAATATCATATATATACATACATTCACACAATCCTATATATGACTAATATATGTGTACAACACTATATATATATATATAGGATACATGTATAGAGAGAGGGAAATCATAGAGTGTACTAGTGTATGTGTATGTGACTAGGGAGTGATGGTGTGAGAGGAAAACAGTGAAGAATCTGTGGTGTGTGTATATGTTCAGGACATGAAAAATAGTGGCTAATAGGATAAACAGTGTGCAGATAAATTATGACATGTGGGTGATAAAATGAACTGTCAAGAGGCAGTGTGGTGTGTGATTGGTGCCAAGTGAACAAAGTGGAAGCATGGAAGGGAAAAAACAGAAAAAACAGTTCAACACTGCACAGGAATCCTGGAAAAATACAGTTGAAGGCATACTGAACAAAATCAGGAAAACAGGGAACACCATCCCATCTCAGTTCCAGTTTGGAAATTGAAGCATTCAAACTCAAGTTTTCACATATATCAAACCACCCTTAGTTAAAACAGCCTATTCTCAGTTCAGGTTTCAAGGATTAGACCACCACCCTACAGTGATATAGGGAAACAGCATTTTAAGGAATGAAGAATAATCTATTAAACTAGCAGTAAAGAAGGAGCCCAATTCCTAGTTTTACACACACTCAAAGTCAGTCAAACCTAAACTTAACATCCTATTCTCAGGTTATTGTGTTCTCAGGGTTTGACAGTTAAGGAAGGGAAAATGAATCAGTTAAGTAACAAACAATGCCCCAACCCATACTCAGTTATAACATCTCAGGTTCAAGGATGAACAACCATTGAATTAAAGAAAAGGAAATCAATTGACATGTAACAATATGGGTTAAATCATTCTCAGGTTTGAGAATGATCTCAACCTCAGGGATAAACCCAGGTTACACATACATAGGAAAGCTTCATTTCAGTTCACAACTAGAGGAGGAAATCTCAGGTTTTACATTCAATTCCGATTTTCAAGGAACTAAACCACAAACCAAAACCCAGGTTTTAAACTAAAACCTCAACACAGCTTAGGAACACACCATATCAGGTTTTGTACAAAACTGGGAACTAAACTCAGGTTCAATTCATTCTCATACAGTCTAATATGCAGAAATCATTCTCCGGTAAGGTACATGAATGCAAAGGAATCAATTTCTAGGTTATACAGTGATTCAAAAGGAAAAGGAACAACATCAGTTGTACACAGGGAAACCAATTTAAACCCAATATCCCAAAGTCTCAAACTCACAACCAAAATCATATAATTGGATGCAAAAGCTTAGATAACATGTATTATGGAATGTGGGGTTCAAAATCAATTGAAAAACATAACAACTAGGGAATTTAAAGGTTTTGGGAAACTGGAATCATCAATACCAGAGCAATGTATCAGGAAAACCCAAAGACCCCATGCTCGAAATCAAAACACAATATTAAACCTAAAACTAATATGTAACATAAAGTAACAGGGATTACACAACATTCCCAAGGTCTATTTAACAATTAAAAAACATTATTTAGAAGCATTAATTAAACAATTAAACACAGAACACAATCAACACACTGGACCGTACAGTGCAGTGCACGTGCACAGCCCATAACGTATCCGACACGACACGAAGACTCGTAAAACTTTACGAGCCTCGTGTCAGTCATTGACACAACGCCTATGTCAAGTTTCAAGCGTCGAAACCCCCTGTGCACAGAGAAATCGTGCACGAGCAGCAGGGGAGAAAAACTGCCCGCACGCGCGTGTGCACGACCGCGTGTCCACGCGCTCGTGTCGGCCCAACCCGACACAAAAACATGCTCAGTGTCCAAGAAATGTATAAGCGAGACTAAAATGGATTTTTCTATTCAAACAAAATTACAAAAATCGAACGAAATGCAAAGGGCATTTCGTCGAACACTAACCTAGACACATTGATACGTATCCGATACGGACACGAAATGGGTCCAAATTCTAGGGTTAGTTTATCCTACTGTTAGGTTAGGGTTAGGACAACCTAGAAATGAATTTTTACAGAATTTAAATGAAATAGAGAGGATTATACCTATAGGTGAACAATGGTTCAAAATTCCCAAATGGGAAGAGCTCCACAAACCACCAAACTTTCTCAAATTGTGTGTTCCCTGAAAATACTCATTAATAACAGCAAGAAAACTATCATTAGGTCCTAATGCAATTTGTTTGAAGGAATTAGGAGAAGAAATGGATTTTCTAGGGATTTACAAGGATGGGGACTCACCTCTTCCAAATGGAAAAGTTTCCTAAAGAGGCAACCCTAGTTTTAGGAGCATATAAATAGGGGAGGGGCTGACCATAGGGGCTGTTCAGAATTCCTAGGGTTAGGGCTTGGTTCAATGGGTGTGGGCTATGGGCCATTAAGCCTATTAGTCATAAAATGACTTGTGACTTCACAAGCCATCTCTATATCAAACTAGCTCATAATTTCACCAAATTAATCCCAATGAGTTAATCCTCATGAACTTAAGTCAACCTAGGTTCTCAAATCCTAATCACTTAGTCAAGACCTAGGTTAGCCACTAGGTTAGTCTACAAGGTCAACTTAAGTCAAAGTCTCTAAAACACCAAAAACAATTATTCTAAAAATCACTCAAAAATCACATTAATTATAAATAATAATAATAATTCAAATTAAATTCTAAAATTTTGAAAATGACCAAAATATCATCAAGCTAGAAAAGTGGTAGTGATATGCTCCCACTTCCATTCTGGAATTGGCAAGGGCTGAAATAGTCCAGCTGGCCTCTGTTGTTCAGCTTTAACCTGTTGGCAAACCAAACACCGAAAGACAAACCGAGGTATCTCCCTCTTCATGCCATTCTATCAAAAGTGCTGACGGATATCTCGGTACATCTTCGTGCCACCGGGATGAATCGAATACTGAGAACTGTGAGCTTCGATCATGACTTCCTGTCTGATATCTCTACTGGGTACACAAAGACGCTTACCATGTCGAAGTGTACCGTCCTCATGAATGCATAATTCTGGTCTTCGCCCTGCTACACATTCTGTCCTAAGCCACTGAAGCTTAGAATCGGAGGACTGAGCTATCTTGATTCTCTCAACTATACTGGACTGAACTTGCATGCTGGCCATCAATGCCACGCTGGTAGGAAGGACAACTTCTATACCCATCTTCTGAAGATCTGCTAATAATTCTGGTTGCGCTGTCAGAAAGTAAACTTCGGCTCTCCTGTTCAATGCGTCTGCAACAACGTTGGCCTTCCCAGGATGATACTGCAGGTTGACATCATAATCCACAAGCAGCTCTAGCCATCTTCTCTGACGTATGTTAAGATCCTTCTAGGTGAACACATACTTCAGGCTCTTGTGATCGATAAAAATCTCCACCCTATCTCTATACAAGTAGTGTCTCCAAAGCTTTAGCGCAAACACCACGGCTGCCAGCTCCAAGTCGTGGCTTGGGTAATTCCTCTCATGATCACGAAGTTGTCGTGATGCATAAGCTATTACCTTCCCATGTTGTATCAAAACACATCCTAAACCTCGGCCTGATGCATCACAATATACTGAGAATCCTTCGGTCCCATCTGGAAGTGTGAGAATGGGTGCCGTCATCAAGCATCACTTCAACTTCTCAAAAGAATCCTGACATTCTGATGTCCAAGCAAACTGCACATCCTTGCGGGTTAACTGCGTCAGTGGTGCTAAAATCCGAGCGAAGTCCAAAACAAATCGTCGGTAGTAGCCGGCCAATCCAAGAAAACTGCGAACTTCTGCAACTGTGCTGGGCACTGGCCACGTTTCGATAGCCACGATCTTTTGGGGATCCACTTCTACTCCTCCTCTGGTGATGATATGACCTAAGTACGAAATACGATCGAGCCAGAACTCGTATTTACTGAACTTGGCATACAACTGGTGCTCTCGGAGAATCTGGAGGACAACTCTGAGATGCAGCTCATACTTCGCTTCACTCTTGCTATAGACCAGGACGTCGTCTATGAACACAATCACAAACTGATCCAAATAAGGCATGAAGATGCGATTCATGAGGTCCATGAATACAGCCGGCGCATTGGTTGCTCCAAATGGCATAACAAGGAACTCCCAATGTCCATATCTGGATCTGAATGTCGTCTTGGGATGTCCTGCTCTCTAACTCTGATCTGGTGGTACCCTGACCGCAAATCTATCTTCGAAAATACTGCTGCTTCTTTGAGTTGATCAAACAAGTCATCTATCCTTGGGAGAGGATATCTGTTCTTGATTGTTACTGAGTTCAAGGTACGATAGTCAACACATAATCTGGACGTACCATCCTTCTTTTTTACAAGAAGTATTGGGGCTCCCCAAGGCGATCCACTAGCACGAATCAATCCCTTGGTCCTGAGTTCTTCAATCATTTTATACAATATCTCCAATTCTGACGGCGCCATCCTGTAGACTCTCTCTGACACAGGTGTGGTCCCGGGGATCAAGTCTATGGTGAACTCGATTTCTCGCTCTGGCGGTATTCCTGGAAGCTCTTTTGGGAAAACATATGGAAACTCCTCGACGATCCGGGGCAACTGCACTGCTGCTACTGCCATCCGCAATACGGGAGAAGAAGGTTCAACTTCGCCTCGGGAGAAGGAAAACTCTGGCTCGCCTGGGATGCTAAAAGCAACCCTGCCAATATGGCAATCTATCCTGGCATACTGGTCCCTCAACCGATCCATCCCTAAGACCACATCATAATCGGCCATCGAAAATTCTATTAACCTAGCGGGAAACTCTCTACCGCTAACTACGACCCGACACGAGAAAAACAATCTATCTACTCCCACAAGACCGTTACCAGTAAGTATATTGACCCTCACTGATAATGACTCGGGTTCCAGTCCTATCCGTGTCGCGAATCGTGCAGACATAAATGAATGCGAGGCACCAGAATCAAATAATACTGAAGCTGGAAAGGTGTTGACGAGAATAGTACCTGCCACTACCTCTCCTAGTGCTATTCCTTTATCTCCCATGGTAAAGGTCAGCACTTGACCATGCCCTCTGGGTGCGGGTCCCCTCTGCTGAAAATTCCTCTGCCTGCTCTGGATTAGGGATTGGGCTTGGGCATACTGCTACGGTCTCTGCTGCTGGAATGCCTAGGCCTGCATCGGCAATGGCCTCGGGAACGGGTACTGCAGCTGCTGCTGCTGCTGCTGGACTGGTGCGGGTCCTCTAACTGAAGGACTAGAGAAGGCCGATGAACTCCCCCTGTTCGGGCAGCTCCCAACCCTGTGGTCCGGGGCACCACAAACCAAGCACAAATCCTGTGCTCTGCGATACTCTGATACCACATGCCCTGGCTTCCCGCAGTGTGAATATCCCACTGCGGAAGACTGCTTCTGCTTCTGCTGCTGAGGGTGCGTCGGGGTGGAATGCTGAACCGACGTCACTGAGGCCGCCCGCCTCGGAGCTCCAATAGTCAAAGCCCTGGCTGTCGGGGTTGGTGCTGATGACTGATTCATCTGGCCGTGAGATCGCTTTCGACCTCCAGTCCTGTCCACAATCCTCTAGGAGGTATACTCATGCCTCCGAGCTGCCCTTAGTACTGCATCAAAGGTCTGATGCTCAAACTGCTCCACTGCCAACAAAATCTCTAGGTGGAGCCCCTGTTGGAATCGCTGGGCTCTATCGAACTCGGTTGCTACCAAGGTGGGAGCAAACCGACTAAGTCTCGTAAACTTGGCCGCATATCCATCGACCGTCCTGTCCATCTGCTTCAGATTGGTGAACCTCGTCTGTAGATCGTACCGAGCTGCAGCATCAAAATACTTGGTCTGAAATCTCTCCCTGAATACTGTCCATGAAATAGGGGCCACTAATCCATCGGTTTACGCTGCCCACCAGCTGCGGGTAAGATCTAGTAACTGTAGGCGCACCACGGCCACCTTCTCGTTCTCTGGAGTCCTGGCTGCTTCTAGAATCACCTCTATGCCCTGAAGCCATGCATCTGCAGCGATCGCATCTTGACTGCGTCAAAGAAGGAAGGGTTCAAGCGCTTGAAGCTGTTGGCCGCGCTGTTACCCTGATGACCTCATCTGGTCAAAGCGTCTGCCACCGCCTGGTGCAAGGCATCTCTTCGACGATCCTGGGAGGCTAATAGTGACCTGATGAGACCCATCAAAGTGCCATCATCAGGCTCTGTAGGCTGGACGGGCTGAACTGGTGGCTCTCCTCCAGTAGGCATGACTCTGGAGGCTACTCCTGAATGTTTGACTTGATCTCCAGGTTGCTGCTGGTCCACGGGAGGTGCTTCGCCTTGCTGATCGGCATGTCCGGGAACAATGCCGCTGAAGAAGACGACATAGAAAACAATAAGGAAGGACCAAGACATATCAACGATACAAGCATGTGATCAGGTCAAAAATCTCAGGGATTAAAAGATACGGAAAGAGATCAAGGACGGTGCTGATTGAGACATCTATTCGGTAAACTCTCACATATCTTAATTTACAAGACCTGCATGGGCCACCACTAAAACCATGTAACGCCCCAGAACCAGAATACTGGAGAGCGGGGGCGTACATAGCCAGCTACGTATATTGAAGTGCAACCCACCTCGCTATACGGTCACGGCTGTCTAGATACATGAGGGTTTAACTACAAGCCAACAGTCTTCTATGGTCATGGATAAGCCTATTGTCTCAATCTCAAGCAAGCAATAATAGTTACAAGATGTCAGAGCACCAAATATATAATAGCAAGGCGTCCCATACATTACATATTGGATGATCATGAAGCTAGTCGTACAAAATGTTAAGACTAGCAAGAGTTCAGTCGTACATGATCAACCCTAGGATCTGTCAATCATGTTACAGCCCGTAGACAGACAGTAAATAAAGATGCAATACGAGCTAACACGTGCTCGTCGGCTAAACGCCTCAAAAGAATAATTTTGACAATAAAGTGGGAGGACAAAAAGAAACCCACTCGTTGCCAGGGTTACGCCTGGTGTTCACCATCTGGCTGGAAGACAGGTGGATCCTCTGGTACTGCTCCGATATCTGGCCACACAAAACAAGCTGGGTCAGACCCCAAAAAGAGCAAGTGCCACAAGGAGGCTTCACTTAGGGACTAAAACCAGCATATCACAACAGAATATTAAAGATAATAAATAAAGTACTGATAATAATAGAGATAACAACAGTAAACTGAGTACGAGAAAACCATTCAAGTAGCCAGGTCACAACCCTTAAACCAAACAAGGATCGGGGTTACAGCCCTTCACCTGAATAGAAACCCGTCTCAAATACTATTGGTACAGTGAAGACAATAAACGAAGAGAGGACACAGAACTGCTCCGGGAGCCAGGTTACAACCCTTAAACCAAACAAGGACCGGAGTTATAACCCTTCGCCTGAACAGAACTGGACCCCCGATCTTTATTGCTAAGGCCAGTATAAATAATCATGGTATTAAGGTAAGGTAAAACATGACGAGCATGGCATGGAGTTGGAATAAGACAATAAACGAAGAGAGGACACAGAACTGCTCCAGGAGCCAGGTTACAACCCTTAAACCAAACAAGGACTGGGGTTGTAACCCTTCGCCTGAACAGAACTGGACCCCCGATCGTTATTGTTAAGGCAAGCATCAATAATCATGTCATGTCACAATCTTGCACAGGATCAGGATAAGACTAAGCTGGAATAAACTCCATCCAATCAATCACGGCCAATCAAGAGTATGGCTTGATACTTTTAACTAACTAGGGTTATCACAGGCCTAGCTATTAGCAAGATGCAATGAGATTATCCCAACAGCCACAAGCCCTGCAGACCATCCGGTTATCCGGGTCGAATGTCCGTTTATGAAGAATGCAACACGTGACTGTGTGCTGGAAATGAGCCCTACTCTTCGGTAGGCTACAAGTCCACTTAATGCGCCCAGATAACGGGATTGCCTGTAGTTGGGAATCTCTTCATGTCTACTGAATTATTCTAGTTTATTAGCCTTAGTCAATTACTGTAGGTATCCCTGACCGTGGTACTCAGGGATTCCTATCCTAGACATGATGCAAGACAGTACTGGTTTATTTTGTACAAACACAATCACCCACGGTGTCCAGGCCATTCAATTCTGTCACGACATGCTAGCCGTCACAACCGCATTCAAGATATATATCATGTCAAATTCACTGTCAAGAGTGCGCCACGACGGGTCACCATTATGTCATGGAATATATTTAAAATTAATATTTAACCTGGTATAAACGTATATGCAATAACTAAATATAAACAGGGTGCAAGAGTTGTGGAAGAATAATGCGGCTCAGGGAAGACGAAGCATAACTTCCACATACGAACTCAAAATGAGGTGCTCCAGAGATATTCGGAAAGGCAAGACAAAGATCTAAAACTTTTATGTTTTAAGTTTTTCGAAATTATGGCTAGAAAATAGCTAAACTTGGCAAAAAAAAAATCATTTTGTGCACTTTTTATGCCAAAAATTTAATTCTGCGCAAAATATACGTAAAAGGGGAGGGTTCCAGCATAAAATTTCACATTCTAGGTACCATCCAGCGTAAAATACACAATTTCAGGGTTCCCTGCGTAAAATCTTACATTCTGGATGCTATCCAGCGTAAAATACGCAATTCCAGGGTCCCTAGCGTAAAATCTTACATTCTGGATGATATCTAGCGTAAAATACGCAATTCCATGGTCCCTAGCGTAAAATCTTATATTCTGGATGATATCCAGCGTAAAATACGCAATTCCAGGGTCCCTAGCGTAAAATCTTACATTCTGGATGATATCCAGCGTAAAATACGCAATTCCAGGGTCCCTAGCGTAAAATCTTACTCAGCCAACATGAAAATTCCAGAAAACTTGTTTTGGCCATAAAAATTTCATTTTAACTCGAAATGAGGTAAATCAAAAACCAAATTCATACGAAATTTTGTGCTCTTGCTCATGGAACTATTAGTTTTCGAAAATAACAAGTTTTAGTAGATCAAAACCAAGAAAACTCCATGAACTAAAAGTTATAAAGTAGATCTAGAAGAATCTATCCATCAAAATTAAAAACTCCAAGTTCTAAATAGGCTTATAATCATGTAAAGAAGAGAATGGAACAATAAAACTTGAGATCTATCATGAAGCAAAATTGCACTTGCCTAGGGCTCTTGAGTGTAGGTGGAGAGTAATGGTGAGGAAGAAGAAGAGTGAATGAGGAGAGAGAAAGAGTTGGGCTAATAAATGGGGATGGTGGTGGTAGGTAAGGGTTCTCCACCTTGGTTCATGATGAACCAATAAGCAACCCAAGCCGAACCAAGCCAACCCAAACAAGCCGAACCAAGCCAGGAGTCAAGCAATACGAGTCAGATTACGTACACGTATTCCAAAATACGTAATACGAACAATAGGCATTACAGTCGAGACTTCTATACAGTAAAGCTGATTCTTCATCTGAAGGATGTCAAGACAGTTGTTCTGGATAAGGATGTGACAGAAGATATTCACATGCCACAGCCAGATGCATTTGTCATTCAGGATTGTGAAGACAGAGTCTACAGTTGGTGAATCTATGTACGACCAGATGCAAGCTCCCCATCTGTGGCTCGAAGAGTTGAACCTTGTCAACAGGTCAATTGGCTACAGGATCAACGTAACTGAGAAGCGTATTAATACGAAGTTCACTGGTGATAGAGGTATCTTCTTTCGTCACTATGTGGACTACATTAAATCTATGTTCACGTATTTGGTATGTGTTACTAGAACGAAGAAGTTCCTCTTGTCTAAAGTTCTGAAAGATGGACGAGAGAGACGTGGATGTCATTCTGGAGATTAATGTAATCTGGATGTTAGGTGGGCTTGCTCTATCACAAGCTCACTACGTGGAATGATGATCACATGCTACGAATATCAGGATCTTCCAGAGATCAATACTCCCTAGAGGTGTGATCAGAAGCTGAATCAGGAAGCAGGCTCAGACGGTTGGTGTACTCGTGCATCATCAGGAGATTGATGTAGGCTACAACTGCCACCAGGTCTGACATAGCTTTTGATGTATGCATATCGAGTCAGTTCACGAGCATTCAAGATGTTGATCTTTGAAAGTTGTGTAGAGAGTTCTATCTCTCAGGGACTCAAAAGGATGCTCAACAGCAGCTACCCAGTAGTGGTAGAAGGCTTCAGTGATGTCGGTCAGTGTCACTCCCCGTTCCCAGAATGTGTATTTTTATACATGTACAATTCATGTATATTTATTTAGTATTTATCATGTATTATCATGTATTTAAATTCCTTTAATTTCATGTTAATTATTTCCTGCATTTTAATTCCCTGCAATTTTATTATCTGCATTTTTCTTTCTGCTTTTATTCCCTGCTTTAGTCTTATTGGGTTTCGGCTTGGTGGTTCCCTTAAACCCGGCCCACAAGTCTCCCACCTACCACCACCTTTGCTATTTAAAGCTCCTATCTCCTTCTCTCTCTTCATTACTCATTCTCACCATTACTTTTTCTTCCTCTCATCACTCTCTCCACCAACCACAGCAGGCAAGTGCAATCTTGCTTCTCCTTCATCCATTTTTATGGATCATTACTCTTCCTCTCATGATCCTGAGAGAGTTTAGTGCTTGGCATTTTTGATTTCTGTGGCTTGTTTTCTCTAGATCTAAGTTGTTACATTTTTGGCTGTTCATGGGTTTTGATCTCCCAACTTAGCGTGTCTTCTGGCTGGGAACTTCATTTTCCGGCTTGGGACGAAGGATGAGTCACGCACACGTTCTTACATGGCTGTATGTATTTTTAGTCACGCACACGTCTTTACGTGTTGGCGTGTATTTTGAGTCACGCTCATGTTCTTACATGTTAGCGTGTATTTTTAGCCACGCTAACGTTCTCATGAGCGTGCGTGTATTTTTAGTCACGCTAACGTTCTCACGAGCGTGCGTGTATTTTTAGTCACGCTAACGTTCTCATGAGCGTGCGTGTATTTTTAGTCACGCTAACGTTCTCATGAGCATGCGTGTATTTTTAGTCACGCTAACGTTCTCACGAGCGTGCATGTATTTTTAGTCACGCTAACGTTCTCATGAGCGTGCGTGTATTTTTAGTCACGCTAACGTTCTCACGAGCGTGCATGTATTTTTAGTCACGCAAGCGTGCGTGTATTTTTAGTCACGCTAACGTTCTCATGAGCGTGCATGTATTTTTAGTCGTTCTCACGAGCGTGCGTATATTTTTAGTCACGCTAACGTTCTCACGAGCGTGCGTGTATTTTTAGTCACGCTAACGTTCTCATGAGCGTGCGTGTATTTTCAGTCACGTACATCTTTTCGTGCGTGAATTCTTAGTCACGCACACGTCCTTTCATGTCAGCGTGAATTTTGAGTTATGCACAATCTTTGCATGCGTGCGTGGATTTCTTATCATTTTCCACGCCCATTTTCACGCTCACTCCTACTAGACTTGGCGTGACTTTTGGCCTTAGTATAGACTTGTTGGCGTGACTTTCTAACCTGGATGTTTTTATTTGTTCTATAACTTATTCATTTAAGGATGGCATGATAATTCTCCTATTATATCCTTACGCCTTTTTGCATGAACTTGATAAATCATGATATGTTAATATCATTAATACAGATTGTTATGTGGGATGTGTCATGTGTCTTGATTGATCCATGGATACCCAGTATGACTAGAAGTTAAACCCTGAGAGTTATAGGCTCAACCCCATGTAATACTAATTGATTTTCATGCCTTGCCACCATTGATAATGATTGTGACATTGACTAATAATTGATCATGCGTTCCTGATTGGAACTAAGAGACTGGCTAGTCGTCTTATTGAATTGAACAAATGAGACACGTTCATGTAATGAACTATTGCAATCGATTAGCCGATCCCGAATATTGGCATACAGGCACATGCAGGTTTCAAATTATTTATTTATTTATTTAGTTAATTATTTATCTGACAAAAATAGTATGTGTACTTTATGGTCAAGGCATGATCACTCCGTGGTTAGATTTGATTGTTGTATTACGCTATGTAAGACCTACAACATAGCCGCACGGGTATCGTTGTAGAGTTGCGCATATCGTACCCTGTACAAAAGTACTCATTTGAATGACCATGATCCACGGCATGGAATTTCGCTTAACATAGAGGCTTTAAGTTAAATAAAATAATGATTGCATAGAGAGAATGGATTCCCGAGTTCTTACATGGCAGCCCTCTTGGGACTAGTAGTGCCCGACAGGCCGGCTGGTTCCCACAGATACTGTAAATCTGTCACACGGACAGGGAACAGTATCTGCTTATATTATTGTACATGCTATATTAACGACGGGCGTCCCGCTGGGACTCGTCTAATTACATGATTGGCGCAATTGATTGACTGGATAGACTAGCCTTGCTCGCACATAGTAAGAACTGAGGAATCCCTATTTGTATAATTCCAGGATAACTTGGGACTCACAATAGCAAGCCGTAGTAGTTGATTGGCCGTTCAAGATGATTTGTTTGTGTACTGTACCTACTCTATTGCCTAACTGAGATGATCAGAATGTTAGGACATGACGGGCCAACTTCTGTCCTTGTTTGGTTGGGAGGTTGGTTCGAAGTGTCGTGATGTTATGTGAATCCTAGTGGAAAGCAGAGATCTGTTATTATATTCTCTTACTTACTGGTTTAATCCGTTATATCGTCCTCCCTTGTGGTACTTGCTATTAGAGGTCTAACCTCTCTGGTTTTGCATGGCCAGATTTAGAGCCGGTCCCCGAGGATCCAGCTTACTTCTACCTCCAAGATGGTCAATACTAGAGGAATGATCGCAGGAGGACTCGAGTGGGTTCCTTACTTCACCGCTCGTTTTGTTATTTACCTTATACTTAGCCGTTTGGCACCGACATGTTAGTCGGATTGTCTTGTACTTACTTTTGCATACTTGTAATTAAGTCAGACTGTAGCTGATAACAATTGTGCACACTTTACTATATCATCTGGCTATGTTTTGTAGAGCCAGATCTCAAGAACATTTTGTCACCCCCATTTCCTGTATTTCGTATTTATGCTCGTATTTGATTTTTGGCACGTATTTTATTTTCTCGACTTGCGGATTTTGGTTTCTCGTAAATGGATTTTGGACCATGGCTTGGTTTTATTTTGTGAAAGTTGGTTTAGTTGGTTCATCATGAATGGAACACCTTAACCTACACTCCTCCCTCAACACACCACAACTCCCCCACTTTATAACACCACCTACTTTTCTCTCTCCTCTTTATTCTCTCATTTATTTCTTACAAACTTCTTCTTCTTCCTTCTTCCACACAACTCCCCAACCCATTAGGCAAGTGCACCTTGCCAACAAATAAGCACCTAATTTTATTTGTCCATTTGATAGATTAGGACATGTAGATCAACATTAGAACTTGGAATTTTGTGATTTGGAGCTTTCATTCTTCTAGATCTAGGTTTTAACCATTTTCGGAAATCCTTGGTTTTGATCTATTAAACTTTGATTTTTGCTTGTTTTGATGCTTCCATGTGGAAGAGAATTCAATTTTACTCAAGTTAGAACTTTGAAAATCTAGATTTGGTTTTGATTTGACAAAAATATGAAGAATTGAAGTTCTTGGTCTTTTTGGACTTGCTCTCGGCCAGGAAGAACAACCCCCTGCCTTGCGCTTTTTAGCGCATGGCCGATTGCGCACCCTGGCCTGTGCTCTTTAGCGCATAGCCGTTTGCGCAGTCACTTGGCCAGCGCTTTGCGCTGCGCTGGATTGCGCTGGCGCAAGCTAGCCATGCGCAATCCAGCCATGCGCAAAGTAACCGCTCCTGCGCAATTCACTTCTGCGCAACCCACCCTTGCGCAAACCACCCTTGCGCAAGGTAACCCCTGCGCAGTCTACCCTTGCGCAAGGTAACCCTTGTGCAAGACAACTCTTGCGCAGCTCTTCCATGCGCAGTACACACCCTGCGCAGACCTACCCCTGACCCCCTTGCACAACCTACTTGTCTATGATGAATTTGTTATTTCTTGATCTTGGCTCTTCTATAGTCCTATTTTATATTAGTATTTTATTAGGTATTTTACGCCCATTTTATATCCTTACGCCTTTTTGCATGAACTTGATTTGCTTAATATGTTTGGATTAACTATTATACACAGCATGGTATGACAAGGAACTAGTATAACATGACAGTGACCCGTAGTGGTGCACTCCTGACATGACCAACCTGGCTTGATAGTGGCCCGTGGCGGCGCACTCCTGACTTGACTTGACTTGTAACTTATAACTTGACTCGTATAATCAACTTGACACCGTGGGTGTTCCTGCTTGCTTGCTTGTACAATCCACTTGTCTTGTCTTGCATCATGTCTAGGACGTGACTTCCTGGGTACCACGGCCAGGGACTCGCGCTAAATTGGATTAGGCTAATTATTAGATCAAACTAGAACATGGAGAATTCCCAGTCACAGGCAATCTCGTTATCTGGGCGCTTTAATGGACTTGTAGCTTGCCGACGAGTAGAGCACATTTCCAGCACACTGTCATGTGTTGCACCCTCTAAGTCACCTAAGGGTATATCGTTTCCTGGGCGATGTACCCACCTATAACTCTCAACCCGCGGAAGGATAACTGGATGGTCTGCAGGGCTTGGGACTGGAATTCTCACTTGCATCTTGTTAGTAATTAGGCTTGTGATAACCCTAGTTAGTTAAAGTAGTAAGCCGTAGTACTTGCTTGGCCGATTGTGAATGGATGGTGTCCAGCCTTGTCTAAGTCTTGTCTAGCTCCAGTACCTACTATCTCCTGAGCATGTTTGTTTTACTTATCTTAACGATAAATGGGTAGAGACAGTGAGCTATTCAGGCGAAGGGGTACAATCCCGGTCCTTGTTTGGTTTAAGGATTGTAACCTGGCTCCCGGAATGGTTCCACGTCCCTAGTCGTTTATCGCCTTGTGTACTTTTATTACTTGTACTTTCCTTTATTCTTTATGTTCGGATATGCTGGCTTTTGTTCTTATTTGTGGCCTCCTTTGTGGCACTTGCTCTTTCTGGGGTTTGACCCAGCTGGTTTTGTGTGGCCAGATTTCGGAGCAGCTTCCGAAGATCTACCAAGCTTCCAGTCCAATGGTGAACACTAGACGGAACCCGGGCTACGAGTGGGTTTTCCCTTTTTGTTTCACCCACTTATATGTAAATTTATTCTTTTGAGGCGTTTAGCCGACGAGCACCTGTTAGCTCGATGCACATTTACTTACTGTCTGCCTACGGGCTGTAAACATGATTAACAAATCCTAGGGTTGATCATGTATGACTGAACTCTTGCTAGTCCTATCATTTTGTACGACTAGCTTCATGATCATCCAATATGTAATATTTGGGACGCCTTATATATATATATTTGATGCTCTAACATCTTGTAACTCTGTTAATTGCTTGAGATTGAGACAATAGGCTTGACCTTAAGAGACTGCTGGCTTGTAGTAAACCCTCATATCTAGACAGCCGTGACCGTATAGTTGAGATGTATTCTATTTCAATATACGTAGCTGGCTGTGTCTGCCCCCGCTCTCCAGTATTCTGGTTCTGGGGCGTGACACGGTTTAAGTGGTGGCCCATGCAGGTCTTGGCATTCAAGAAATGTGAGGGTTTACCGAATAGATGTCTCAATCAATATTCGTCCTTGATCTCTGCTCGTATCTTCAAATCCCTGAGAATCTCGACCTGATCATATTGCTTGTATCATTGATCTGTCCTGGTCCTTTCCTTATTGTTCCCTATGTCGTCTTCTTCAGCGGCATTACTCCCAGACCTGCCAACCAGCCAGAGGAAGCTCAGCAAGCACCCCAGCGCCAGGAAGATCAAGCTCAGCACTCTGGAGTAGCCTCCCGAGTTATGCTTCCCGGAGGCTCGGAACCTCCAGTTCAGGCAGCTCCGCCCGCTCAACCAGCTAGACAGGATGAGGGACCTTTGGTAGGGCTTATCAGAGAACTACTTGCATCCCAAGATCGTCGAGGCGACGCCTTGCACCAGGAAGTTCATGATGCACTAAACCGAGGAGGTCCCCAAGGGAATCAGGCGGCCAACAGTTTCAAGCGCTTGAACCCTCCCTTCTTTGACGGCAGTGAAGATGCGATTGCCGCAGACGCTTGGCTTCAGGATACCGAGGTGGTCCTGGAAGCAGCTAGGACACCTGAAAATGAGAAGGTAGCGGTGGTACGCCTACAGTTGTTAGACTTGGCTCGCGATTGGTAGGCGGCTCAGGCCATTGGGTTAGTGGCACCAGTCACTTGGGCGACGTTCAGAGAAAGGTTCCAGACAAAGTACTTCGATGCGGTGGCACGGTACGACTTGCAGACCCGGTTCACCAACTTGAAGCAAGGAGGCAGGACGGTCGATGGCTATGCGACCGAGTTTTCCAGGCTGAGTAGGTTCGCCCCCACCTTGGTGGCAACCGAATTCGATAGGGCCCAGCGGTTCCAGCAGGGACTACACTTAGAGATATTATTGGCTGTCGAGCAGTTCGAGCACCAGACGTTCGATGCAGTATTGAAGGCAGCGAGGAGGCATGAGTATACCTCCCGGAGAATTGTGGACAGGACCGGAGGCAGGAAGCGGTCCCACAACCAGATGCACCAATCTTCAGCTCCAGCCCCGGCAGCTAGGGGTATAACCATTGGAACTCCGAGGCGGGCGGCCTCAGTGACGTCGGTTCAGCATTCGACCCCGACGTACCCGCAGCAGCAGAAGCAGAAGCAGTCTTCCGCGGTGGGATGTTCTCATTGCGGGAAGCCGGGCCATGTAGTGGCAGAGTGTCGTAGGGCACAGGGATTGTGCCTGGCTTGTGGAGGAGCAGACCACCAGATAGGGACCTGCCCGAATAGGGGAGGTCCATCATCATCCAACCTTTCTAGTTCTTCGGTGAGAGGACCAGCCCCAGCTCCAGTACAGCAGCAACAGCAGTACCCGAGGCCATTGGCGCCCCAGGCCCAGGCCTTCCAGCAGCAGTTCACCCAGGCTCCAGCACAGAACCGACAGAGGGGTTTCCAGCAGAGAGGGCCCGCAGCTAGAGGTCAGGCTATGATGATGACCATGGAAGAAGAAGTTACGCCAGGTGAGGTAGTGGCAGGTACTATTCTCGTCAACACTTTTCCAGCATCTGTATTATTTGATTCTGGTGCATCGCATTCATTCATGTCTGCACGATTCGCGACACGGATAGGATTGGAGCCCGAGTCATTATCAGTGAGGCTCAATATACTTACTGGTAATGGTCTTGTGGGAGTAGATCGAGTGTTTTCCTCGTGTCGGATCGTAGTTAGCGGTAGAGAGTTCCCCGCTAGACTCATAGAGTTCCCTATGGCAGACTATGATATAGTCCTAGGCATGGATTGGTTGAGGAACCATTATGCTAGGATAGACTGCCATGTTGGCAGAGTTGTCTTTAGTATTCCCGGAGAGCCAGAGTTTTCATTTTCCAGAGGCACAGTAGAGCCATCTCCTCCAGTATTGCGGATGGCAGTAGCAGCAGTGCAGTTGCCCCGGATCGTTGAAGAGTTTCCGGATGTCTTCCCAGAGGAACTTCCAGGGATGCCACCAGAGCGAGAGATCGAGTTCACCATTGACTTGATTCCCGGGACAGCACCAGTATCAGAGCGAGTCTACAGAATGGCGCCTTCAGAGTTGGAGATTTTGTACAAGATGATTGAAGAACTTAGAACCAAGGGATTCATTCGTGCTAGTGGATCGCCTTGGGGAGCCCCGATGCTTTTTGTGAAAAAGAAGGATGGTACGTCTAGGCTATGTGTTGATTACCGTACCTTGAACTCAGTGACAATCAAGAACAGATACCCTCTTCCAAGGATAGATGACTTGTTTGATCAACTCAAGGGGGCTTCAGTTTTCTCGAAGATAGACTTACGGTCAGGATACCACCAGATCAGAGTCAGAGAGCAGGACATCCCGAAGACGGCGTTCAGATCTAGGTACGGGCATTGGGAGTTTCTAGTTATGCCCTTTGGAGCGACCAATGCGCCGGCAGTGTTTATGGACCTCATGAACCGTATTTTCATGCCTTACTTGGACCAGTTTGTGATAGTGTTCCTTGATGACATCCTGGTCTATAGCAAGAGTGAAGCAGAGCACGAGCAGCATCTCAGAGTTGTCCTCCAGATTCTCAGAGAACACCAGTTGTACGCCAAGTTCAGTAAATACGAGTTCTGGCTCGATCGCATTTCTTACTTGGGTCACATCATTACCAGAGGAGGAGTGGAAGTGGATCCCCAGAAGATTGTAGCTATCGAGGCATGGCCAGTACCCAACTCAGTGGCAGAAGTTCGTAGCTTTCTTGGATTGGCCGGCTACTACCGGCGGTTCGTCTCTGATTTTGCAAGGATTTCAACGCCGATGATCTAGTTGACCCGCAAGGATGTGCCGTTCGTTTGGACAGCAGAATATCAGGAATCATTTGAGAAGTTGAAGCGAGGTTTGATAACGGCTCCCATTCTTACACTTCCAGATGGGACCGGAGGATTCACAGTTTACTGCGATGCTTCAGGCAGAGGATTGGGATGTGTTTTGATGCAGCATGGGAAGGTAATTGCTTATGCGTCACATCAACTCCGTGATCAGGAGAAGAATTACCCGACCCACGACTTGGAGCTAGCAGCAGTAGTGTTTGCACTTAAGTTGTGGAGGCACTACTTGTACGGAGACAGAGTGGAGATATTCACTGATCATAAGAGCCTGAAGTATGTTTTCACCCAGAAGGATCTTAATATGCGGCAGAGAAGATGGCTCGAGCTACTTGTGGACTATGATGTGGACTTGCAGTATCATCCAGGGAAAGCCAACGTCGTAGCAGATGCGTTGAGCCGGAGAGCCGGAGTTTATTTCCTGACGGCGCAACCAGAGCTATTGGCGGATCTTCAGAAGATGGGAATTGAAGTGGTTCTTCCAACCAGCGTGGCATTGATGGCCAGCCTACAGATTCAGTCCACCATAGTTGAGAGGATCCGGACAGCACAGTTAACAGATTCCAAGATTCAGCGTCTCAGAGCAGAGTGCGAGGCAGGGAGAAGGCCAGAGTTATGTATTCATGAGGATGGTACACTTCGACACGGCACGCGTCTTTGTGTACCCAGTGGAGATATCAGACAGGAAGTCATGACAGGGGCTCACAGTTCGCAGTACTCCATTCACCCAGGCAGCACGAAGATGTACAGAGATATTCGTCAACACTTTTGGTGGAATGGTATGAAGAGGGAGATAGCCCGGTATGTCTCTCGATATTTGGTTTGCCAACAGGTCAAGGCTGAACATCAGAGGCCAGCTGGACTTCTTCAACCTTTACCGATCCCAGAATGGAAATGGGAACACATAACCATGGATTTCGTGACTGGGTTACCCAGATCTCCGGCAGGCAGAGATGCTATTTGGGTCATTGTGGACAGGCTTACCAAGGTGGCACACTTTCTTTCGTTTAGAGTTGGACAGTCGACGGCACAGCTAGCAGAGATGTATCTCAGGCAGATTGTCAGATTTCACGGAGTGCCAGTCAGCATAGTATCGGACAGGGATACGAGATTCACATCGCACTTCTGGTGCAGTCTTCATCAAAGTTTGGGGACTCGTCTCAAGTTCAGCTCATCGTATCATCCGCAGACAGATGGGCAGTCAGAGCGCACTATACAAACTCTCGAAGATATGTTGCGGTCATGTACCCTTGACTTCGGTGGTTCGTGGGAGGATCACCTGCACCTAGTAGAATTCTCGTATAATAATAGTTTCCAAGCCAGTATCCAGATGGCACCCTTCGAGGCTCTGTATGGCAGGAAGTGCAGATCTCCGTTAGCATGGGACGATGTCGGAGAGAGGCAGATGCTCGGTCCAGAACTGATTTCTCAGACGGTTGAAGTGGTTAGGAGAGTCAGAGATCACCTCCGAGTTGCTCAGGATCGCCAGCGCCATTGGGCCGATGCTCATCGGCGTCCCTTAGAATTTGCCGTCGGCGACCATGTATTCCTTAGGATCTCGCCTACCCGCGGCGTCATTCGTTTTGGCGTACGGGGAAAGCTTAGTCCTAGGTATATAGGGCCGTTCGATATTCTGGAGCGAGTAGGCGATGTGTCCTATCGTCTCGCTCTTCTGCCGTCGCTAAGTGAGGTACATGATGTATTCCATGTGTCCCAATTAAGACGGTACATCCCGGACCCGAGCCATATCCTAGATCATTCGGAATTGGTTGTTGGTACCAACCTTTCGTATGAGGAGAGGCCCGTGTCTATATTGGACCGGAGAGAAAAGACGCTCAAGAACAAGACTATTAACTTAGTCCGTGTTGCTTGGGGTCATCACTCTCTAGGTGAGTCAACGTGGGAGCGTGAGGACGACATCCGATCGCGATATCCCTACCTGTTTGACTCGTAAGGTATAATGTCTTCCTTGTGCCTTACGCTTTCCCTTCCTTGCTTGTATTGTATGATTGTATGATTGAACTGCTTAGTGTAGCTTGTCTGTGCTTAGTATAGCTTGTCGTGGCAATCTCTAGCTCCTTGATTAAATTTCGAGGACGGAATTCTTTGAAGGTGGGTAGAGTTGTCACCCCCATTTCCTGTATTTCGTATTTATGCTCGTATTTGATTTTTGGCACGTATTTTATTTTCTCGACTTGCGGATTTTAGTTTCTCGTAAATGGATTTTGGACCATGGCTTGGTTTTATTTTGTGAAAGTTGGTTTAGTTGGTTCATCATGAATGGAACACCTTAACCTACACTCCTTCCTCAACACACCACAACTCCCCCACTTTATAACACCACCTACTTTTCTCTCTCCTCTTTATTCTCTCATTTATTTCTTACAAACTTCTTCTTCTTCTTTCTTCCACACAACTCCCCAACCCATTAGGCAAGTGCACCTTGCCAACAAATAAGCACCTAATTTTATTTGTCCATTTGATAGATTAGGACATGTAGATCAACATTAGAACTTGGAATTTTGTGATTTGGAGCTTTCATTCTTCTAGATCTAGGTTTTAACCATTTTCGGAAATCCTTGGTTTTGATCTATTAAACTTTGATTTTTGCTTGTTTTGATGCTTCCATGTGGAAGAGAATTCAATTTTACTCAAGTTAGAACTTTGAAAATCTAGATTTGGTTTTGATTTGACAAAAATATGAAGAATTGAAGTTCTTGGTGTTTTTGGACTTGCTCTCGGCCAGGAAGAACAACCCCCTACCTTGCGCTTTTTAGCGCATGGCCGATTGCGCACCCTGGCCTGTGCTCTTTAGCGCATAGCCGTTTGCGCAGTCACTTGGCCAGCGCTTTGCGCTGCGCTGGATTGCGCTGGCGCAAGCTAGCCATGCGCAATCCAGCCATGCGCAAAGTAACCGCTCCTGTGCAATTCACTTCTGCGCAACCCACCCTTGCGCAAACCACCCTTGTGCAAGGTAACCCCTGCGCAGTCTACCCTTGCGCAAGGTAACCCTTGCGCAAGACAACTCTTGCGCAGCTCTTCCATGCGCAGTACACACCCTGCGCAGACCTACCCCTGACCCCCTTGCACAACCTACTTGTCTATGATGAATTTGTTATTTCTTGATCTTGGCTCTTCTATAGTCCTATTTTATATTAGTATTTTATTAGGTATTTTACGCCCATTTTATATCCTTACGCCTTTTTGCATGAACTTGATTTGCTTAATATGTTTGGATTAACTATTGTACACAGCATGGTATGACAAGGAACTAGTATAACATGACAGTGACCCGTAGTGGTGCACTCCTGACATGACCAACCTGGCTTGATAGTGGCCCGTGGCGGCGCACTCCTGAATTGACTTGACTTGTAACTTGTAACTTGACTCGTATAATCAACTTGACACCGTGGGTGTTCCTGCTTGCTTGCTTGTACAATCCACTTGTCTTGTCTTGCATCATGTCTAGGACGTGACTTCCTGGGTACCACGGCCAGGGACTCGCGCTAAATTGGATTAGGCTAATTATTAGATCAAACTAGAACATGGAGAATTCCCAGTCACAGGCAATCTCGTTATCTGGGCGCTTTAATGGACTTGTAGCTTGCCGACGAGTAGAGCACATTTCCAGCACACTGTCATGTGTTGCACCCTCTAAGTCACCTAAGGGTATATCGTTTCCTGGGCGATGTACCCACCTATAACTCTCAACCCGCGGAAGGATAACTGGATAGTCTGCAGGGCTTGGGACTGGAATTCTCACTTGCATCTTGTTAGTAATTAGGCTTGTGATAACCCTAGTTAGTTAAAGTAGTAAGCCGTAGTACTTGCTTGGCCGATTGTGAATGGATGGTGTCCAGCCTTGTCTAAGTCTTGTCTAGCTCCAGTACCTACTATCTCCTGAGCATGTTTGTTTTACTTATCTTAACGATAAATGGGTAGAGACAGTGAGCTATTCAGGCGAAGGGGTACAATCCCGGTCCTTGTTTGGTTTAAGGATTGTAACCTGGCTCCCGGAATGGTTCCACGTCCCTAGTCGTTTATCGCCTTGTGTACTTTTATTACTTGTACTTTTCTTTATTCTTTATGTTCGGATATGCTGGCTTTTGTTCTTATTTGTGGCCTCCTTTGTGGCACTTGCTCTTTCTGGGGTTTGACCCAGCTGGTTTTGTGTGGCCAGATTTCGGAGCTGCTCCCGAAGATCTACCAAGCTTCCAGCCCAATGGTGAACACTAGACGGAACCCGGGCTACGAGTGGGTTTTCCCTTTTTGTTTCACCCACTTATATGTAAATTTATTCTTTTGAGGCGTTTAGCCGACGAGCACCTGTTAGCTCGATGCACATTTACTTACTGTCTGCCTACGGGCTGTAAACATGATTAACAAATCCTAGGGTTGATCATGTATGACTGAACTCTTGCTAGTCCTATCATTTTGTACGACTAGCTTCATGATCATCCAATATGTAATATTTGGGACGCCTTATATATATATATTTGATGCTCTAACATCTTGTAACTCTGTTAATTGCTTGAGATTGAGACAATAGGCTTGACCTTAAGAGACTGCTGGCTTGTAGTAAACCCTCATATCTAGACAGCCGTGACCGTATAGTTGAGATGTATTCTATTTCAATATACGTAGCTGGCTGTGTCTGCCCCCGCTCTCCAGTATTCTGGTTCTGGGGCGTGACACATTTTGACTGAACGTTTGGGACGCCTTACTGCTTTATCTTACATGTTCTCTATTTCTGTTTCTTGTTTGAATAATTGAGACAATAGAGGTAAAATGACCATAGTAAGACTTTCATGTAGTATGCACCCCCTCGTCTTGTTAGACAGCATTGATCGTATTATACGACATTTATCTACCCGTAATACGTAGCTGGCTGAGTCATTCCCCCGCTCTCCAGTATTCTGGTTCTGGGGCGTGACAAGGTTTTAGTGGTGGCCCATGCAGGTCTGATTTCAGACTTGTGGGGTGTTTTGATTTATAGGATGTCTCAATCACACGCATTTTCCTCCTTGATCTCATGATTCGTGAGATTCGTTATTCTCAACCCTTGCTTGACATTCCGGTATCCTTTGACTTCATCGATCCTTCATGTCCGGTTGTTTGATTGTTCTCTTGTCCCTTTTCTTAGGGGCACTTCGTCCGCATCGGCCAGAGCTGGACAGCAACAACAAGAGCAACATGGACAACCTGACCAGGTTGGTCAGCAACAAGGGCCAGTCTCACCTCAGGAGGCTACTCAGGAAGAAGTGATTGTGGAAGCAGCAGCTGGATCGCAGTATCCGGATGTTCCACCACCACCAACAGTTCCACCTACCCAAGTGGACACACCAGCCCTTCTGGAGATCATGAGAGGAATGATGGCTACTCAGCAACATCAGATGTTGGCCCAGCAACGCATGCACACTCAGCTACAAGAGCAGAATGTGCTACTCAACCAAGGATTGCAGACAGCATTGGAAAGAGGGGCAAGGCCAGATTCAGGAGCATCAGCCAGGTTTTGCAAGTACAACCCCCGTCGTTTCGAAGGCACGGAGGATGCCATCTCAGCAGATGCATGGCTTAAGGATATTGAGGCCATTCTGACAGCAGCTAAGGTACCGGTAGCAGAACGTGTGGATCTAGTGAAGTTATTACTTCAAGATCTCGCACGTGATTGGTGGGAATCAGAGGAAGTGGGCATCAGACGTCTTGTGGCTTGGAACGATTTCACTGCAAGATTCAAGACCAAGTACTATGGAGTTGTGGCGCAGTTTGAGCTACAACAGAAATTTATCAACCTCAGGCAGGCCGGCAAGACTGTAGATGCTTATGCAGCGGAGTTCTGCAGATTGAGTAGATTCGCCCCAGAGATGGTAGCAACAGAGCGCCAGAGGGCCATGAGGTTTCAGCAAGGGTTTCATCTTGAGCTCTTGCAATTGATAGAGGGGCACAATTACCAGACTTTTGACGAAGTATTAACGGTGACTCGAAGGCATGAGATCACCATTCAGAGGCTTGCGGTAAGGACTGGAGGTCAGAAGAGATCCCACAGTTAGATTGAAGGAGGAGGGGGAGCAGCGCCCCGAACAACGGCACCATCCACTGGCATTCGTATCCATGATGTGGCGATACGAGGACCAGCACCACCACCCAGGCAGCAGCAACAGCAACAGAGGAAGAACCAGCAACCCCCGGCGGGCTGCACTTATTATGGGAAGATGGGGCACACTAGAGATGTGTGTCGGACATTGAATGGACTGTGTCTGATATGTGGAAATTCAGATCATCGGGTTACCACATGTCCTATAAATTCGAGGGCAGGAGGACCAGGGCAGCAGTTTCCTGCTCTGCCAGCACCAGGGGCAGGGCAGTATCGAGGACCAGCAGTGGCAGTAAGGCCGTTGGCACAGCGTCCATTACTGCCGCAAGCTCAGATGTTTCGGCAGCAGGGGCCGTCGATGCAGCAACACCAGCATAGACCACCCCAGCATCATCAAGGAAGGGGCCAGCAACAGCATCAGGCTAGGCCGCAGCATGAGAACCAGCAAGAAGGTCGAGGGCAAGCATTCACTTTATCCTTGGAGGAGGCATTGGCATCGGGAGATGTTGTGGCAGGTAACATTCTCGTCGCCTCATATCCCGCAGTAGCATAGTTTGATTCGGGAGCATCCCATTCATTTATATCTGCACAATTTGCAACACGACTAGGAATGGAGTTCGAGACATTGTCAGGGAGGTTGAATATACTCACTGGTAATAGGCTCGTAGGAGTTAGTAGAGTTATTTTAGCATGTAGCATTGTAGTTTGCGGGCATTCCTTACCCGCCCGGTTGATAGAATTTTCTGTTGGAAATTTCGACGTTATCTTAGGCATGGACTGGCTGAAAGACAGTCATGCGACAATAGATTGTCGTAGAGGGAGTGTATCTTTTGATATTCCAGGCATGGAGCGGTTCACCTTAGTCAGATCATGGGTAACTCAACGAGAGCAGGGAGTAGTAACGGCAATGAAAGAAGTTCAGATTCCGAAGGTAGTTGAAGAATTTCTAGACGTATTTCCTGAAGAACTTCCAGGTCTACCACCGGTTAGAGATATTGAGTTCAGTATAGAATTGGCACCAGGAACTAAACCGATATCAGATCGAGTTTACAGAATGGCGGATTCAGAGCAGGCCAAGGTATACCAGCATATAGAGGAACTGAAGGAGAAGAAGTTCATCCAAGCTAGCGTGTCACCATGGGCAGCACCAGTGGTACTTGTGGGGAAGAAGGATGGGTCGTCCAGATTGTGCATTGACTACAGGAAGCTTAACACGGCAACAGTGAAGAACAAGTACCCATTACCCAGGATCGACGACTTATTTGACCAGTTGAGCAAAGCTAGAGTTTTCTCCAAGATAGATCCTCGTTCAGGGTACCATCAGGTGAGGGTTCGGAAGGAAGATATTCCCAAGACAGCATTCAGGTCGAAGTATGGGCATTATGAATTCTTAGTAATGCCGTTTGGTTTGACCAATGCTCCAACAATATTCATGGATTTGATGAATCGTATCTTTATGCCATACTTAGACCAGTTTGTCGTTGTATTTCTTGACGACATTCTCGTATACTCTGCTAGTGAAGAGGAGCATGAAGACCACCTCAGGAAAGTGTTGCAGGTTCTGAGAGAGAACCAGTTGTATGCCAAGCTCAGTAAGTGTGAGTTTTGGTCGGATCACATTTCATTTTTGGGTCATATCATATTAGGGGCTGGAGTAGCAGTAGATCCCAAGAAGATAGAAGCAGTAGAAAGTTGGCCAGTACCCAAGACCGTAGCAGATGTACGGAGTTTTTTGGGATTGGCAGGATATTACAGAAGGTTTGTGTCAGACTTTGCAAGGCTTTCAGCACCCATGACCCGCTTGACCCGGAAGGATGTACCATTCGTTTGGTCGGCAGAATGTCAGGCATCATTTGAGACTTTGAAGCAGAAGTTGATATCAGCACCTATTCTTACATTACCAGTTGGACCCGGAGGTTTTACAGTATATTGTGATGCGTCGGGTAAAGGACTTGGATGTGTCCTTATGCAGCATGGGAAGGTGATAGCATATGCATCGAGGCAGCTTCGAGACCACGAGAAGAATTACCCAACTCATGATTTGGAATTAGCGGCAGTAGTGTTTGCTTTGAAGCTATGGAGGCATTACTTATATGGTGACCGAGTGGAGATGTACATAGACCACAAAAGTCTGAAGTACATCTTTACTCAGAAGGAGCTAAACATGAGGCAGAGAAGGTGGTTGGAGTTGATCAAGGATTATGACGTGGAGCTTCAGTATCATCCAGGCAAGGCGAATGTAGTAGTAGACGCTCTCAGCAGGAGAGGCGGCGCATTTATGTTAACAACGCAGAGGCATATCTTAGAAGACCTTCAGGAGATGGGCATCGAGGTTATACTTCCTAGTGATGTAGGAGTTCTAACAAGTCTGCAAGTTCAATCCGACTTGGTAGGTAGGATCAAGGCAGCTCAGGCACAAGACCCGAAGATTCAGAAGCTTAGGGCAGAATGTGAGTCAGGACTCAGGAAAGAGATGAGGATTCATGAAGATGGTACACTTAGGTTTGGATCACGTCTATGTGTGCCTAGTGGAGATATCAGACAGGAGGTTATGGCAGAAGCTCACAGTTCTCAGTATTCTATTCATCCTGGAGGGACCAAGATGTACCAAGATATCAAGCAGCATTTCTGGTGGAACGGAATGAAGAGGGAGATAGCTAGATTTGTTTTTCGTTGCTTGGTATGTCAGCAAGTGAAGGCAGAACAACAGAGGCCAGCTGGATTATTGCAACCGCTTCCTATTCCGGAATGGAAATGGGTGCATATTACAATGGACTTTGTGACCGATTTATCGAGATCACCAAGTGGTAAGGACGCTATTTGGGTAATAGTGGACCGACTTACGAAGGTAGCATATTTTCTTCCTTTCAGAGTAGGGCAATCTATAGAAAAGATGGCGGAGTTATATATGCAACAGATAGTCGGGCAGCATGGGGTTCCTGTCAGTATTGTGTCGGATCGAGATACCCACTTACATCACATTTCTGGAAGAGCTTGCATCATAGTCTGGGTACCAAGTTAAGGTTTAGCACGGCTTACTATCCGCAGACGGATGGGCAATCAGAAAGAACGATTCAGACTTTGGAAGATATGTTGCGAGCTTGAACTCTAGATTTTGGAGGGTCTTGGGAGAGTCACCTGCACTTAGTCGAGTTCTCATACAATAATAGTTATCAAGCCAGTATCCAGATGGCGCCATTTGAAGCACTATATGGTAAGAAGTGCAGGTCACCGCTTGCATGGGATGATATCGGAGAGAGGAAGATGTTAGGCCCAGAAATGATTGTTCAGACGGTTGTTTCGATTAACAAAATGCCTTGGAGGAATCGGCTTTTGAAAACAAAAACAAGAAGAATAGTACAGGGAGTACTAATTTGATTCTGGAAAAGTATTGCTATGGAAGTCTGATTCGTAAACGATCACTTTGTTCCTTGGACCATATGATGATGATGAAGATCACTGCTTGAAGTAGAACAATTTGGAAGAACTAACGCACCAGAAAGGTATCGACGCACTTGGGCACTGATGGCGAGGCCGAATACTTTCCTGCTTTGCTTCACTTTGTTCTGGAAGAAAAGTTGAAGAAGGATGCTCTAGAGAATCAAAATCTCGAAGCTCTGATCTCTGTATTCTCTCCTGTCTCTCTTCCTGTCCGTTGTATGAGAAAAATGAGTCTATT
Organism: Iris pallida; assembly: GCA_029216955.1. Taxonomy (NCBI): domain Eukaryota; kingdom Viridiplantae; phylum Streptophyta; class Magnoliopsida; order Asparagales; family Iridaceae; genus Iris; species Iris pallida. Next base: position 29,461,097 of record JANAVB010005598.1, read on the forward strand.
TATAGACTGGGGCTTTCGTGCGTAAAAGAGCATCAACATCTGTCTTTACGCTAACAACTGCCCTCCACGATCAGAATCATCCTCTGTATATGCTGACACGTGTCCCATCATTTCAGTAAGAATAGGATACATGTACACACGTTCTTTGAAATAGGTGGCATAAAGACCACGTAGGCACACCACGTTCCAAACTGGCCAGAACGAATTGGACGTAAAAAGATGAGCGTAAACTAGCTCTGTCATAGGTTTCCAGCGTAAAGTGGTTATCGAATAACCTTGAGCGTAAAATAGCTCAAATAGACTTCACGCACACATTGTTTCTTATGAGCGTAAGGACTCATGTAAAATCCCGTGCGTAAAAGAAACCATTCAGTGAGCGTAAAGTAGCTCGATCTCTATAAACGACAACAATGGTCTTTGTATGAGACAAATTCCATTGAATTCTGTAGTAAATGCCATCATTGATATCTTCATGTCAAAGTCTGCATTAAATGTTAGATTCGATTGCTTTTGTCCAGCGTGAAAGAGGCTGCTCAGTCCTTGGCGTAAAATCACCGGTGTAGACCCAAGCGTAAAAAGATCAATCTGCTTAGGCGTAAAGAAATTCTCCGCTCTGTTAGGCGTAAAGCGGGCCACTTATGACTGAGATGACTCTCTCTTTGAAGCACTTTTTACGCTCCTACAAGACCCCCTTCAAAGTTTTCAAATGTCTCCAAAATTTGAAACACTTTGAACAGAAGCGTAAAAGTTGAGATTTGCTGAGCGCAAAATTCGGGATACGCAACAGTCGACCGCGTAAGAGCGGGGATATCAACAGTCAGCGTAAACATAGGGATGTCCAACAGTCGGATTTGAATCTCTCTATAAATAGACCTTTTTAGAGAGAGAAAACACTTTTACTCATCCTCTCGAATCTCTTTGCCTTTTCTTTCTTCGAAGCTTTGATCTGATGGCTCCTAAGAAATCATCCGCCGAAGGCAGCAAGGGGAAGAAACCAGCCATTGATTCCTCGTCGACCGACCATGTGAAGACTTCTACTCAGTCATCATCACCACAATGAAACCCTAACCCGGCCATGGCTCCACCCATGATAGGTAAAAAAAAAACCCTAATCTTCAGAAAATAATCCGTCGGGGAAGAGAAGATAAACCAATTTTTCAGCTCTTTACGCCCACGTTGTACGTGTTAGCGTAAAGTTGAAATAATATTGTACGCCCACATTGTACGTGTTAGCGTAAAGTTAAAATAACATTGGACGCCCACGTTGTACGTGTTAGCGTAAAGTTTAGCAAGAATACGCTCACGTTACACGTGTCGCGTAAATCTGTTCTTGTGCCCACAGCCAATATACTAGCGTAAAGCTTAACTACGCTCATGTTCGTACATGCTAGCGTAAAAAGTTGCATTGCGCTCATATCGCTGTATGGTAACGTGAAGTTAATCAATCTTTTCTGAGAGGTTTTGTCGAGCCAATACTGCAAAAAAACTCCGAACTAACTTGATCTCTTTTGTTATTTGACCATGGATCTGCAAGTCCACCCCCTCGCTGAAGTTTTCGGATCATCAGTTGGTATGGTAGGTTCGAACTATTTGGAAGATTTATCTCATGTCGAATTTCTCCAATCGAACCCGAGTATCCGGCAGAGAGGGCACAGTTGATAGCAGCTCAAGGGGATAGATTGTTACTATCCATGATAAATGGGGAGTTGTTGAATTCACTAGACGGACAACACTTCGCAAAACCAGCTTTTCTGTTTGGAGATGCCATTGATTGTAAATTCCAGACACACCCCAAAAAGAGTCTTGGTTTTTTAAATTGGGGAATAGAGCTATGTATCTTCCAGATATGGACAGAGATTATCCTTTATCGGCATTCGTCCATGCCACTCATCCTCGACAGATATTGTGGAATTTGACTCCCAATAGTTGGACGTCCGGGTAGAATTATCTTCAAGAGAGAGCGTGCCAATGATATGGGATACTTTGCTAGTGTTCCAAATGGAGGCGTTACTTCTATCTTAGGCCTTATGCCAGGCTCTAATCCAAGCGAAGATTCGGGCCTAATACAGCCAGTTCAAACTCCGATGTTTGTCAATAAATTTATGAAGGAAGCTGTATTGTATCCTCAAACCAATCCCAGACTGCCAGGATGGTTGACTCCATTCAACCAGAGTTGGATTCAGATAAGCCTTTGGATGATGAAGACTTTGAGGAAGAATTGAAAGATATTGGCTTATACGAAGCAGTAGCTTCCACCAGCTATGGTATTCCTGCGAATGGAAACTTATTTCTGGCCTTGATGGAGCTATATTTAAGTACAACTGGAACTTTTGCTACTCCAAAGGGTGAAATGGGTCTTGCCCTTCATGAGATGCAGTTTATCTCGAAGCTGCCAATGGGGGAGGCCCCATATGAAGAATATGTTCCCTCCAACAGGGAGCTTGCTGAGATCAGAGAAGTTAACCCTCAATTAGTCGAGACATACGAAGAACTGATGTGCCACTACTTGACTTGTACCACGATGCATGAAAGTACGTCCCATTTGGCGTATCAACAAGTGACGACTTATCTTTTCTTCCACAAGGATAGGATCTCCAAGAAAAATAAAGAAAGGTTTCAAGAGAACAAGGCTCCAGTAATCAACATAGATTCGACAATCCCTTCTAACAAGGTTCGGGATATGATGGTTACTTATAAATTTCCGAATAAATATCTGTCCACGAAGACCAAAGAATTTCCTGCAGGAACTGAAGCCTTGAGCTTCCTCAGATATGGTAGTCAGAGAATCTCTCGGAGAGCTTTGCTGGCAGGCTTTCTTTCTTTATGGTTGAAAAGATGGGTTGTACCAGGTATTGGTACTGTTGATAGAATTCATCGCAGTGTGCTATGGCCAGCAGTGCGTCTGGTATTCAAAGTCAGAATCAACCTGCTGTCGGCCATGGTGTGTCGGATAAATACAGGTTTAAGAATCTTGGTGAGGAGTTAATTAACAATGCTCCTCATCGGAAAGTTTTCCCTAGGGTAGAGATGCCCACTTATCTGATGGACTGGTTGTTGCATCACAACTGCAGACTATTACCGCCGGGCCCAGGCGATGATGCGGAGGTCTTTCTCCAAAAATTTAGCAAAGCTACATGGATTGCTACAACTGTAGCGGATACCCGAGCGGTTTTGAATTATTCATACGGTTGGAACTTCTTTTGTACCCGGCCGCATGTTCCGACAGACTGCTTTGGTGTCTATTCGAAGATGAAGTTGACGGCAGAGTTGTATTGCCACAGTTAGTCTTTAGGTGGCTTCAGTGCATCAGACCGTCTCATCTAATGTACAGAAACGAAGACAATTGTGCGTTCGAACCATACTTACCCAGTAGGTTTGCTCGTCAATTTGGATACGACCAACTTCATGTTGGTAATCCTCTAACTAATTTCCGTTACTATGGGAAATTACTTGACGGAGCTAGAGGATGGAGGTATTTTGGTAGTGCTCGGACTGGTGCTAAATTTCGAATTTCGACTGCCACCAGTACTACAGAACTGCGTATACTCCATACATATGTCCACTTCTATGCTTCAATTCGTTCCTTTGCCCATGGTTACAATATGAAGGGTAGTCTGAGGTGGCCGAAAGAAGGAGATATTGAGGAGGGGTCAGTGTACCAGCAGACACCCTGACGACACTGGCATCCCAGATCCGTTTCTAGTAGTTATCCCGACAGGAGTTGGAGAACCAGCTGCGGAACCTATCATTATTGGTAAAGGCCGCAAAAGAAAGCAAGGTGCAGCTGCCACATCTCCAGAAAATACTCAAGAAAAGAGGAAGAGGTCTACCACAAAAGGGCCTTCTAAGACAAACGTTCCCACTCCAAAGAGGATATTGAGGAAGATCCTCTCGTCGGTCCTTCAGTTCATCCTGGAGAGGGGTCTTCAGCCCCTCCACAACAGTTGGGTCAGGATCTGTAACACTTTTGTCTCCTGGACGTCTTAGCACCTCGCTTCATTTATCTTTACCGTCCAAGGCACAAGTTACGGAAGGTACCACCACTGTATCCGCTGCTGATCAAGATCGCATTCCATCGGACGAACCGGCTCTTGACTTTGAGTGATGACTGGGATGGTGATTATGACACATATCTTGAAAAAAATGCACATATTCCAAGTATTATACAAAACCTATACGGAATTATGTATCAAGGTTTCGCATACTAATTTTTTTGTTCATTTTGCAGATGTCATAATTCCACCAAAGTCTGTAATTCCTCTTCCTCAAGAAGAAGAATCTATGAAGAGAATGAGGAATCTGAAGGGGAAGCTTCTTCTTCAGGAAACTCAGATGCTGAGACGGGGGAGTGCAAAAGCCTGAGATGGAGCCTCTAAAAGAACATCCTCCGTCGCTTGAGGCCCAACAAGCACAGTATGAATTGTCTTATCTTGTGAGGATCAGCATCAAGAGAGACAAAAGTCGATCCTACTGTAGGAGATGATGAAACTACTGGAGGTGATCCAGAATTGAACCAAGAATTAGTTGTAAAAAGTTTCACTACAGCTAAAACACTGGGCAATCCCATGGAGCCATCAACTGGAGTAGATGCTGGAGGCATACTTGAACTTTCAACAGAGCTGGGGAGATGATAACATCCTCTACTGTTGTCACCGATCCAGTACCAATTTCTGATAAGACAATGTCAGAATCTGAACTAGCTCCTGTAGTTGTCATCACGTCCATTGATATTACTGCGCCAGAACTCCAGAAATGGCTGGGGTGACAATATTGAAGAAGTTGACACTGAGGTCCTTGGGAACCCGACAACAATAGCAACATTATCGGCTCCATCCTCCTCTGTTATTACACCGATTGGAGATATAATCCCTGAAGCTTCCAGGGATCCATTGGCAATACGGTGGTAGCAACAACGACTTCGTCTCACCCTGCTGTTGTACCCCCGATGTCTGCTTCTGATCTCCAAGAAAAAGACCTGTTGGATATTGTTGCCAAGCCAAGTTCCAGCACAGAAATGAATCTCCTAGTTGAGATTTATACCGACACATTTTACAAAAGTTTGGCAACCTTGATAAAAATGGTCCTAAACGAGGGCCTCAATTATGAGACTTTGAAGACGGCAATGTCTTCGACCATCAATAACGTTGTTCTGTTCAGGGATGCAGAGAGAGCTGCCAAATTGGAGAAAATTATGGAGGACCTCGAACAACCAATCAGAGAATATCTCAGGCTGTCAAGTAGAACTGTAGAAAGTCTTATTGAGGAGGAATATGAAGCCTTAACAGCCGATTTCCTTGCTCGGAAAGCTACATACAATGAATCTCTTCGTGAACATAGTCTGAAGGTTGCCAAAGAGAAAGCATTCTTGGCTGGGATAAAGCCCTCACTTCATAGTCACAGGGTAGCTTATGATGCTCTGAACATAGATATTCAGAACAAAAATCATGAAATCCACGAGTTCGAGGCGGGGTTGGCTCGCCTTAAGGCTGAAAGAGACATGATGATCGAAGCTCAAAATCTGCACCTTACCCAGAGCTCGATTTTAGAAGAGAAAGCTTATGGGGCTGAATCAACTATCAGGACCCTCGATGAAGCTAAAGAGGGTTTAATAACCACCTTTGCTAAGCTTTCTTGCATTTGCACACCTGAGGCTCGACGTGCCGAGGCTACAAAGAAAGTTATGAGTTCTTTGGTAAACGGCTAGAAGAACTACGGCAGTTACTTCTAGATATCTCTACTCCACTTTAAAAGAATTTCTTGTAATCCATTTTGCAATGTTTCTAAGATGAATGAAATATATGTTTTATGATCCTATCGCTTATTTGAAACAATAGGTATGAGATAGGAGATACTTGTCAGAGGTTATAGGAGCATGACAAGTCTTTTAAATGCATTATCTATCTAGAGGTAATATGGACATGATAGATAAGTAAATTTAATATTCATCAATGATCATGAGAACATGATGAAATAGTAAATTCAATTAATCTCTGATGAGACAGAAGATTAGTCTCTTCTCGAGAAATACAACGCCATCGAGGTAATATGGACGTGATAGTATGTAAGAACTCAAAGAAGAGTAGATTAATATCTATGCAGAGGTCAAATGAACATGATAGAAAAAAAAAAGTACTCGTCAGAGGTAATATGAACATGACAGTATATAAGGAGTAGATAATATCTACACAGAAGTCAAAATGATAGGTAGGAAGATTTGATATTCATTCAGGGACTTAAGATCGTGATAAATAACGAATCCCATTTTACGTGCCAACCGGCAAGATATAAGAAAAGAAGTGAGTAGTCAGCTTGACCAAACTTTGGTAGCTGGGGGATAATAGGACAGATGTCATTGAATTTCTTCCGAACCAGATGTGCTAGAAGAGAATTCTTCTTGTATATCGTCATCAAAAATGTGAGACGGATCATTCCCAGCCCATGACGAGTCTTCTGGTAAAACGGATCGCCGCATAATGGTAGTCGTCTACCCTTTCCTTGATTAAGACCTTGCATCTTTAAATCATATCCCATATTTTGGATGATCTTAATAGATTGCTGGCTATATTTGTCGATTCGGATTCTTCCTTTATCTTTATCCTTCAGATCATCTGTCCGAGTAACAGGGATATTTCTGGCCAGGCCAAATACAATTTGGCGCTTGTTTTTCTTATCAGATGGGACCATAAAATAGGATTCTTCATATCGTCTGAAGGTACGTAAGCTTGTGATGAAGCGGCTACAGGAAGCAGATAGGGAGAAGATGTCAAGAACTTTTGAGCATAAGGTCCAACATCAACATGGGGAGGAAAGAATTCTCTTTATGATATATAATTTCTTCCGGCTCTATGTTGTCTTTATATTGATGACTTTGACTATCAGAAGATAAAGTCATTCTCTCAATAAACTTGACAGCCTATACTCGAAAAGGAAATCTTCATTGATATCAAAGAGATGAGAAATTTTACATCATTTACAGTCTGATTGCTACGCTTCGGATTAGTCAATGCTGGACCATCATCCGTCTTCTGCTAGAATTACCAATATTGACGATCAATGGTGATTCTGGATCATTCGTACTAGAAGTACGCCCTTTGACTTTTATCATAAAAGGTTGAACTTGGTTCTTAGCAGAAATTTTTATTGATTCCTCCGATGAAGTTTGAGTTCTTCCTTTAACCTTGATTATCAAAGGTTGATCATTGACAAGTTGAGATTGGATTCGTCCCTTGACGATTACCTTCAAGGGTTGTTCCTCTGGCGGATCTTTATTAATAGACTGATCCTCAGGTGATGATTCTTCAGCTATGTCTGATATCTCTTTCATATGCTCCTGTTTATAAAGCCTTGAATCAGAGAAGTAGGCTTCGACACCCTTGAAAGGATTAATATCACAAATTCAGTTTTCACAACTCCTTGGGAATCCACATATTTGAAGCATTGGTGGAGAGTTGAAGGCACAATATTGTGCTCATGAATCCACGGTCTTCCAAGAGATATTGTAGGATACATCCGAGTTGATAACATAGAAAGTTACTATGGATCGAAGATCACCAATCTGCATCTGTAACCGGATCTTCCCTAGTGGCTTACTCTTGCCAGAGTTAAAACCACAATAGTGGTACTAGTGTACGTCAGTTCACTAGTAGGAATCCTCAGGGGTCTTAGCATACTCTGAAGAATTATGCTAATTGAGACCCGGGATCAATGTAAATCCTGTCAATTTCAGTGGATCCGATATATCCAGTGTAGCACAGAGGTCTATCATGCTTGTTGTGTTTCAATAACATATCCTCTTGTGTGAAGATGATGTTGGGAATTGCTTCCATCACGCTATGACATTGTGGACATGACACTGGCATATTATCGGGAGTCTGAGTTGAGCTAAGCATGAATCTGCTTGAAGTAAAGCTTCACTCAAGGTCTCTCTGCTTTCTCTGGAGAGGCGAAGCAGTTCAAATATAGACAATCTAGCCGGAGTATTGCTAACTGAGCTAGAATATCGAATTTGTAAGGCTTCATTGTCACCCCCTGACTGGAAGCAGACTTCAATGGGATATCAAAGCGCACTGCTTTCTGTTTTCCCTTTTCAACCACAGACGGTTTAGCAGGAACATGAGAAGATTGAACCGGTAGTGTTTCCACTACATCTTCTACTTTTTTGGAGGATCCCTCATAATCTTTATGGTACTCTTTTCCAGATCTTGTACCAGCAAAAGTTTCTTCTTCAGACTCAGGAGAAGAAAGTACCATATTACAGGATTTAGTCTTTTTTCCTTTAACCTTCTTCTTGTGAGGAATTTTAGAACCCAATCCAGTGGTAGAATTCTGATTTTGAATTTGTAAAGGAAGACGGATTCCTTTATCATGGTTCAAACCTTCTGCCTTTTGAAAGTCATAACCCATCTTCTTCATGAGAATAACAGATTGCTGACTATACAAATGAATAGGCAATGGACTTTGAACAGGCATTTCAGCGCAGGACGAGGATGAATCTCTGCAACTACAGGAGAATGAAGTACAGACGTCTATGTAGTTAAGGGAGAAGAAGCTTCGAGATACGAGGAGAAATCCCTATTGGAGCTTTTTCATAAGCAGCAAAGACTTGTTGTGCCCGGTATAAAGGAACACTATTCATGGCTAGCTACTGCTAATGAGTAAGCTTGAGCTTAGTAGGAGGAGCTAAACTTGGAGGGCAGATGTTTAGTCCTTTCAGTCTATCTTCCAGAGGGAGGCCGTCCCATAGATGATCCAAGTCATCAGAATCTGGAATAATATGAGAGATCATGTTGCAAGTTTTGACTTTCTTGCCTTTCTTGGATTTTGAAGTTTTACCTTCATTTTCCAGTTCAGGCACTAAGTCAGGATGTACCCACATGATTTCACCATTCTTCAATGTGAGAGGCAGCAATTCTGCATTTTCTTCCCTGGCAGGCGGGATATTCACAATCTTCATCGTCGCCTTTGGAATTGGTATAATTCCATCTGGGACTTGCTGTGGAGGAAAATCTCCAAACTGAAGAGAAACCATATTGGTTGTCACCGTATGGTCATCATTGGTTAAAGCGATGGCGCCACCATTTATCAGCTCTTGGATCTTCTTTTTCAAGACATAGCAAGCACTGGTAGGATGATTAATGTATCTATGATAGATACAATACTTGGGATTGTCAGTCAGATTCACCTCATTAGGCCTCTTTGGCTCTGGAATCTGTAGTTTACCACTTTTCACCAGATATTGGAATATCCCTGGGATATCGCTTTCGTCAAAGGAGTATTATTCCTTTGGCCTGGAAGATTCTTGATTGCTTGATGTCGTTTTGTTCTTGGAAAGATTGACCATAAGAGTATCTTTTCCTTTCACATTACGATTGCCGGGATTATTGCCAGGATTATTTTTCTTCCCTTTATCTTCTGAAGCAAAAATCATCCCATGTTCGCGAGCCAACCTACCATTGGTCTCGGCAGAAACTGCTGCTATGATGAACGAAGCCCAATCTGTGAATTGGGAACCTGTGAAGACAGCGATGGATGGTCGCAGATTCATCTTGCACGTGTCAATCAACGCTGAATCTGGCATACCAAAAGGCATCTTTAGAGTAGCCTGTCGGAAACGTTCAATGAACGTCCGAGTATCTTCTTTCTCCTTTTGTTTGATTTCTATCAAGGAGGACATGTTCATGTCCATACCTCCTTCATAGAAGCGGGAGAGGAACACTGCTTTGAATTCGTCAAAAAAAAATAGAGTTATCGGGTAAGCTACGATACCAGTCATAAGCTGAACCCGTCAGACATCCGATGAACACTCGAGTGAGAAGAGCATCATTTTTCTGCAAATGTACAGTCATAATATCAAAGTAGTTGATATATTGACTGGGAGATGCTTTTCCATCGAACAAAACCATGGATTGTGGTTTGAACTTCGGTGGAAAGGGTACATCATTCCAATGAGGAGGGTAAGGTTGCTTAATCCCTAGCCTCTGGAGTTGATCTTTGTGCCTTAAAACTTCAAACTGTGCTTTAAGTTCACGCACTGCTTGAATGGCTTCACTGGTTTGAGGAAGCACATTTGATTGAGTAGTCGTTGGATGCACCATGACCCCCACTAGAGGTGGTATATCTTCTGGAATGATGGGATCCGGAGATGCAGAATTTTGATTAGCAGCAGGCTCTTGAATGTTCAAAGGTATTTCAGCCCCTTGACTATCTTGAGTTTGTGCTGCTACTGGTGCCGGTGTCACTACTGTCGGTTGAGCAATTTGCTGATTCAAAATTATTTGATGCATGCTTTGCACCATGTTAAGCATATCCTTCAGTGATTGTTCAACAGCAGTGAGACGTTGTTCTGTATTAGCAGATGACGTCTCTGGTTCATCTCCAACAGCGTAGGATTCAACCTCTCTTGCAGATACAGAAGGGTTTGTATAGAAGTACGAATCCACGCTATCGGTATCAGACTCAAAAGATTGAGTACCCCCGCCTCTGAATCAGAGGTCTGCAATTGTCTTCGTCTTCTTGATCGAGTATTCTGATATACTCCTTCAAAGGAATCAAGAAGCCTGTTGAACTGTTGTTGACTTGGAGTTTGGGACGTGTTCCGTCTTGGACGTCGTCCTCTGTTAGTATGAGATGCCATGTTGACTGACACATATGGCGACTCATGTTCTTGGTCTTCAGCTTGATGTGGAGGTACATTGAAACTCAATCGATCAAAGACTGATCGTCTTGAAGCCGAACAACAACAGTTGATCACAACCTGGTGGTATTCAAAAGATGTTTTTCTTGGGGGAATGTCATCGGAGATTGTCTATTCTTACGCTTTTGCATTAGCAATTCGCGTAAGTCAGAAGGAGTGGATGAAGTATTCTTCTTTATTACATTGGGGGTAGAAAAACGTTTAGTCCCTTGTGTATAAAGAAGATTACTGGCTGCATTCGCAGAACCAAATTGTACATTTCCACGCGTTTGGAATTGTGTGCGTAAATCTTGAGATTTAGCACGCAGGACTCCATTTTCTTGGCGTGTGATTTGTAAATTTGGTACCTTACGTGAAGCAGTATAAGAAGGTTGTTGGTGTAGAACAGAAGTTTTACCAACAATATTTTTACGCTGCACACGTTTAGATACATTCACATTCGACGGGTGAGCATCTTTGTGAATTTCATCTACACTGTCATAGACAGGAGATTTATCTTTACGCATGGAACGTAAAATCTTGTTATCTACCTCGTTACCAACGAGAGATTTTGTTTTACGCGATGAGCGTAATTTATTTGGGCCTACTACGTCACCGACGGAAGACTGATTTTTACACCCAGAAACACAAGCTTTAGAGCCTGCCCCATTACGAATGGGAGACTCATTCTTATGAACTGAGAGTAAAATTTGGTTCTTACCCACTGAGCGTAAAACTTGATTTTTACGCGGTGGGCGTGAAACCTGGTTATCTTCACCATTACAAACGGGAGACAAATCGTCACACTTCGAGTGCAACTTTGAAGTATGGACTGCCTCGTTATGAACGGGAGCCCCTACGACAGGAGTGGAAAGAATTCCTTTGTCATCAGAAGCAGTAGAGAGATCAGAAATCACTTTGGATTTGGAAATCCAAACTTTTCGTGCTTTGCGAGACTTTTGAACATTGGAATGGCGAGAACCACCCCCAGTTCGGAGCATTTCTTCATAGGCAGTCTGGTCGAAGTGTACCACCAGAGTCTTCTTGGTCGAACCGACCGAAACATCATCATATTGAGCAATCACCTCCTCGTCAGAAGAGAAGGTCGTCCCCAGCAGTCGCCATTTTTGTTTCGATTAACAAAATGCCTTGGAGGAATCGGCTTTTGAAAACAAAAACAAGAAGAATAGTACAGGGAGTACTAATTTGATTCTGGAAAAGTATTGCTATGGAAGTCTGATTCGTAAACGATCACTTTGTTCCTTGGACCATATGATGATGATGAAGATCACTGCTTGAAGTAGAACAATTTAGAAGAACTAACGCACCAGAAAGGTATCGACGCACTTGGGCACTGATGGCGAGGCCGAATGCTTTCCTGCTTTGCTTCACTTTGTCTGGAAGAAAAGTTGAAGAAGGATGCTCTAGAGAATCAAAATCTCGAAGCTCTGACCTCTGTATTCTCTCCTGTCTCTCTCCCTGTCCGTTGTATGAGAAAAATGAGTCTATTTATAGACTGGGGCTTTCGTGCGTAAAAGAGCATCAACATCTGTCTTTACGCTAACAACTGCCCTCCACGATCAGAATCATCCTCTGTATATGCTGACACGTGTCCCATCATTTCAGTAAGAATAGGATACATGTACACACGTTCTTTGAAATATGTGGCATGAAGACCACGTAGGCACACCACGTTCCAAACTGGCCAGAACGAATTGGGCGTAAAAAGATGAGCGTAAACTAGCTCTGTCATAGGTTTCCAGCGTAAAGTGGTTATCGAATAACCTTGAGCGTAAAATGGCTCAAATAGACTTCACGCACACATTGTTTCTTATGAGCGTAAGGACTCATGTAAAATCCCGTGCGTAAAAGAAACCATTCAGTGAGCGTAAAGTAGCTCGATCTCTATAAACGACAACAATGGTCTTTGTATGAGACAAATTCCATTAAATTCTGTAGTAAATGCCATCATTGATATCTTCATGTCAAAGTCTGCATTAAATGTGAGATTTGATAGCTTTTGTCCAGCGTGAAAGAGGCTGCTCAGTCCTTGGCGTAAAATCACCGGTGTAGACCCAAGCGTAAAAAGATCAATCTTCTTAGGCGTAAAGAAATTTCCCGCTCTGTTAGGCGTAAAGCGGGCCACTTATGACTGAGATGACTCTCTCTTTGAAGCACTTTTTACGCTCCTACAACGGTTGAAGTGATTAAGGGAATTAGAGAGCGACTTCGAGTTGCGCAGGACCGGCATCGTCATTGGACGGACCAGCATCGTAGGCCGTTAGAGTTCTCTGTTGGGGACCACGTATTCTTGCGGATCTCACCTACTCGTGGGATCATTAGATTTGGCGTTCGCGGGAAATTGAGTCCGCGGTACGTGGGCCCATTTGTTATCCTTGATCGAATAGGCGATGTTGCTTATCGTTTATCCCTCCCACCTTCGTTACGAGAGGTGCATGACGTGTTTCATGTATCTCAATTACGTAGGTATGTATCAGACCCAAGCCATGTCCTCGATCACTCTGAGCTGGTTGTTGGTACCAACCTGTCTTACGAGGAACAGCCTGTGTCCATTTTGGACCGAAGAGAGAAGATACTCAAGAACCGAACAATTAGTCTTGTCCGTGTTGCTTAGGGTCATCACTCCTTGGGAGAGTCAACGTGGGAACGTGAGGATGATATCTGATCACGGTATCCACACCTGTTTGACTCACAAGGTATATCTCTTTCTGTATACCTTGATTGTCCTGATTCTTCATGCTTGTCACCTTATGGGTAGAGCTACTTGATATCATAGATTGATGAATTTACATATACAGTACTTGCTTTTTGATATGGTAAAATGATTGCTTGCTCACTAGAACTGTTTGTATTAATTTAGCTCCGATATTTCTAACCTGCTAAGATTTGAAATTCCGAAGACGAAATTTTTCTAAGGTGGGTAGAGATGTCACTCCCCGTTCTCAGAATGCGAATTTTTATACATGTACAATTCATGTATATTTATTTAGTATTTATCATGTATTATCCTGTATTTAAATTCCTTTAATTTTATGTTAATTATTTTCTGCATTTTAATTCCCTGCAATTTTATTATCTGCATTTTTCTTTCTGCTTTTATTCCCTGCTTTAGTCTTATTGGGTTTCGGCTTGGTGGTTCCCTTAAACCCGGCCCACAAGTCTCCCACCTACCACCCCTTTGCTATTTAAAGCTCCTATCTCCTTCTCTCTCTTCATTACTCATTCTCACCATTACTTCTTCTTCCTCTCATCACTCTCTCCACCAACCACAGCAGGCAAGTGCAATCTTGCTTCTCCTTCATCCATTTTTATGGATCATTACTCTTCCTCTCATGATCCTGAGAGAGTTTAGTGCTTGGTATTTTTGATTTCTGTGGCTTGTTTTCTCTAGATCTAAGTTGTTACATTTCCGGCTGTTCATGGGTTTTGATCTCCCAACTTAGCGTGTCTTCTGGCTGGGAACTTCATTTTTCGGCTTGGGACGAAGGCTGAGTCACGCACACGTTCTTACGTGGCTGCGTGTATTTTTAGTCACGCACACGTCTTTACGTGTTGGCGTGTATTTTGAGTCACGCTTATGTTCTTACATGTTAGCGTGTATTTTTAGCCACGCTAACGTTCTCATGAGCGTGCGTGTATTTTTAGTCACGCTAACGTTCTCAGGAGCGTGCGTGTATTTTTAGTCACGCTAACGTTCTCAGGAGCGTGCGTGTATTTTAGTCACGCTAACGTTCTCATGAGCGTGCGTGTATTTTTAGTCACGCTAACGTTCTCATGAGCGTGCGTGTATTTTTAGTCACGCTAACGTTCTCACGAGCGTGCGTGTATTTTTAGTCACGCTAACGTTCTCATGAGCGTGCGTGTATTTTTAGTCACGCTAACGTTCTCACGAGCGTGCGTGTATTTTTAGCCACGCTAACGTTCTCACGAGCGTGCGTGTATTTTTAGCCACGCTAACGTTCTCATGAGCGTGCGTGTATTTTTAGTCACGCTAACGTTCTCATGAGCGTGCGTGTATTTTTAGTCACGCTAACGTTCTCACGAGCGTGCGTGTATTTTAGTCACGCTAACGTTCTCATGAGCGTGCGTGAGCGTGCGTGTATTTTCAGTCACGTACATCTTTTTCGTGCGTGAATTCTTAGTCACGCACACGTCCTTTCATGTCAGCGTGAATTTTGAGTTACGCACCATCTTTGCATGCGTGCGTGGATTTCTTATCATTTTCCACGCCCATTTTCACGCTCACTCCTACTAGACTTGGCCTGACTTTTGGCCTTAGTATAGACTTGTTGGCGTGACTTTCTAACCTGGGTGTTTTTATTTGTTCTATAACTTATTCATTTAAGGATGGCATGATAATTCTCCTATTATATCCTTACGTCTTTTTGCATGAACTTGATAAATCATGATATGTTAATATCATTAATACAGATTGTTATGTGGGATGTGTCATGTGTCTTGATTGATCCATGGATACCCAGTATGACTAGAAGTTAAACCCTGAGAGTTATAGGCTCGACCCCATGTAATACTAATTGATTTTCATGTCTTGCCACCATTGATAATGATTGTGACATTGACTAATAATTGATCATGCGTTCCTGATTGGAACTAAGAGACTGGCTAGTCGTCTTATTGAATTGAACAAATGAGACACGTTCATGTAATGAACTATTGCAATCGATTAGCCGATCCCGAATATTGGCATACAGGCACATGCAGGTTTCAAATTATTTATTTATTTATTTAGTTAATTATTTATCTGACAAAAACAGCATGTGCACTTTATGGTCAAGGCATGATCACTCCGTGGTTAGATTTGATTGTTGCATTACGCTATGTAAGACCTACAACATAGACGCACGGGTATCGTTGTAGAGTTGCGCATATCGTACCCTGTACAAAAGTACTCATTTGAATGACCATGATCCACGGCATAGAATTTCGCTTAACATAGAGGCTTTAAGTTAAATAAAATAATGATTGCATGGAGAGAATGGATTTCCGAGTTCTTACATGGCAGCCCTCTTGGGACTAGTAGTGCCCGACAGGCCGGCTGGTTCCCACAGATACTGTAAATCTGTCACACGGACAGGGAACAGTATCTGCTTATATTATTGTACATGCTATATTAACGGCGGGCGTCCCGCTGGGACTCGTCTAATTACATGATTGGCGCAATTGATTGACTGGATAGACTAGCCTTGCTCGCACATAGTAAGAACTGAGGAATCCCTATTTGCATAATTCCAGGATAACTTGGGACTCACAATAGCAAGCCGTAGTAGTTGATTGGCCGTTCAAGATGATTTGTTTGTGTACTGTACCTACTATGTTGCCTAACTGAGATGATCAGAATGTCAGGACATGACTGGCCAACTTCTGTCCTTGTTTGGTTGGAAGGTTGGTTCGAAGTGTCGTGATGTTATGTGAATCCTAGTGGAAAGCAGAGATCTGTTATTATATTCTCTTACTTACTGGTTTAATCCTTTATATCGTCCTCCCTTGTGGTACTTGCTATTAGAGGTCTAACCTCTCTGGTTTTGCATGGCCAGATTTAGAGCCGGTCCCCGAGGATCCAGCTTACTTCTACCTCCAAGATGGCCAATACTAGAGGAATGATCGCAGGAGGACTCGAGTGGGTTCCTTACTTCACCGCTCGTTTTGTTATTTACCTTATACTTAGCCGTTTGGCACCGACATGTTAGTCGGATTGTCTTGTACTTACTTTTGCATACTTGTAATTAAGTCAGACTGCAGCTGATAACAATTGTGCACACTTTACTATACCATCTGGCTATATTTTGTAAAGCCAGATCTCAAGAACATTTTGACTGAACGTTTGGGACGCCTTACTGCTTTATCTTACATGTTCTCTATTTCTGTTTCTTGTTTGAATGATTGAGACAATAGAGGTAAAATGACCATAGTAAGACTTTCATGTAGTATGCACCCCCTCGTCTGGTTAGACAGCATTGATCGTATTATACGGTATTCATTTACCCGTAATACGTAGCTGGCTGAGTCATTCCCCCGCTCTCCAGTATTCTGGTTCTGGGACGTGACAGTCAGTACTCAGAAGGAGAGAGAGAATGAGTAATATTCTCTATGAATGGCTCTACTATATCGGGAAGTCGAAAAAGTAGTGTAACCTCCGTTAATCGATTTCTTGGATTTTTTTTAAAAAAATTGTATTTTTCAAATATCTGAATTTTTGAATCTTCAAAAATCGTATAATTCTAATATTGAGAACGTATTTTCGATCTTAATTTGTTATCGATATTTTATTGGATTGTTGGTTTTGTAAAAAAAACTATTTTTGAGGTTGTGTCCTAATTTAAATTCTCGTCCATCTTGAGAAAATAATAAGTTTTAAATATTAATTTATTAGAGAAATTATTTTGTAAAGTTATGATTATAAATAAAAATATTCATTTACTAATTATTTTAGTTTAAAGGTTTTGATAATTGGATGGTTATGTGATTTTTCTGCGTATCGAGCTAAGGCCGTTTCGGTCCTAGTTTAGCCAAGCCTTAGGCTCGGGTCGTGGGCCACGACTTTGTTTTGCTAGTAATTGGTAATCATAGCTAAATTGTGATTAGCTAGAAATTATTAATATAGTAGTAATTAATTAATTAATTATTAGATAGTATTTATTTTAGTACTAATTAACTCAATGGATGGTAATAATGTTAGTAGCTAGCACTAGAGTTAGTGTGTTAGTATTTTCACTAAATTCCTAATTACTATTATAATTACATTCATTTAGGATTTTTTTCACTATCCTATAAATAGGCACACTTTCCCAATAGTTTGCACGAGTCCCAAAATCCTAGACACACATTCCTAGCCGTCACCCCTCCCAGCATATCCTGATCCATCCTGACTCCCTTGTTCAGCCCCCTGGCCGACGCCACCCGATGGCAGCCCCGACCACTCCTTCAACCTCCTCCTCCATCAGCAGCACACATCCTCACCACCAGCCACCTCTGGCCAACCACCTGACCCTCCTGCCACCACGAGAGCCCCCAAACTACCACCTAGCTCCTCTCCACCTGATCCAGTCCCGAAACTTCGACGAGCACTCACCACACAGCCACCTCCGGCCACCTGACCACCACCAACAACATAGCCACCACACACATCACCACCACACCACATCATAGAGTATAGAAAGAGAGGGAGAGAACCTGACCACCCCACGTTCCGCCGCCCCTGGCGCGCGCTGCCGTGTCGTCTACTCCGACGCCGACGAGTTTCGAGTTCCGTGCCGCCACGTCGTGCCGCTCCACCGGCGACCTGTGCTGCGCACATCCCCCTCTGGCGAGCCCCGCCAGCGCTGACCTCCCGGCGCATCCCGCCTCGGCGCCTGTGACCGCTGCCAGCTCCAGATCTGTGAACCCTCCGGGCTTCTCCGACCTCCCACTGTCCGGCGCCGCTCCGCCCGCTCCCTCCGCAGATCTAACCGAGCCACCTCCGCATTCCTCCCCTCTGTGAGCTCCCCCTTCCTCTTGAGCTTCCCCCTTGCTTTCCCTTCCTCTCGAGTGAAATTTAGATTTGGGAAGAGAAGTGGGATCAGACAGACCCCTGTGACCATTATATTAGTTATGAGTTATTAAATAAATAAATACCCTTCTCTCCCCTCTTCATATTATTAAGGGTTTAGAGATTTATGTTGATCAAGCAGTATAATGAAACCATCCCCTTTTGCTGCCCATTATTGTAAGTGGTTTTGATTTTAATTAACAATATATTGGGATTTGGAATGTGATAGCAGCTCCCCTTCCCCCTTATTGTTTTAATTACATTTAATTAAGAATTTTGTTTTAATTAGTATCTTTTGGTTAATCACTTTTAATTAAGATTTCGTTACTTGGGTGGGCTGAGTTTAGGGTTCTTTTGATTTCTGTTTTGGACTAGGGTTTAAAGCCATTGAGTATCTTTGAGTGGGATGAGTTTGTATTTTGAATATTTATTATTATGTTGTTTAAATTGCTAGGTCTTTTCTGACTGAACCATTTGAATAGCAAGTTTGTAAAATGGGCCGGGCGGCCCGGTGCCCGGTCCGAGCCCGCCCGGCCCGCCGCCCTATTAGCCCGGCCCGGCCCGCGACGAAGCCCGGACGGCCCACCCCCCCTGTCCCAGTGGTCCGGGTCGGGCCTCCCCTCCGAGCCCAAGCCCGGCCCGGCCCGGACCGGAAATTTTTTTTTTTTTTTTTAAATGTTAACGTTAGGCCCGGTAGGCCGGCCCGGTAGGCCCGAACCGGCCCGGCCCGGTCTAGCCCGGTCTGAACCGGTTTATTTTATTTTTTTTTTTTTTTTTTTTGAATTGGAGGGGTATTTTACCAAAATACCCCCATAATATAGCTGTTATTAAAACGTTGGAGGGGTATTTTGGTCATTTTCAAGAAAATGACCAAAAAACCACTCCAACAACTCTATTTTGAGGGTAGAGGGGGTCATTTGGCATGGGAAAAATCCTATAAATAGCCCATAAAATTCATTTTTCATACACAATTCACTCATTCAATCTTCATACAAGTTTCTCTAAACTAAATCCGGCTTTCCATCAGTTTGCGAAGAAGCTCCCAACCCCGCTCAAGGCTCAAGCTCCGAAATCCGGCGTCCGATTTAATATTTTTCTTCTCTTTCTCTTAAAAATTCAAAATTGTTTTATATTGTTTGAACAAAATTTGTTTGTATTTTTCTTACTCTCTCTCCCTCTCTTACTTATTAAATATTACTTACTCTTTTTTTATTTTTCGGGAATTTTTTTTCGGTGTTTTTTCTTCTCTCCCTCTCTTCTAAAAATTTACATTAATTTTTTATAATGGCCGGACAAGGTTCTAACCCACCTACCGGTGATGCCGGAAATACTTATGAATATTTTAATACTTATTTTGAGCAAAATCCTATTCCTGATGATACTCCTGAAGAATTAGTAGGATCCCCTCCTGAAATTGCGAGTTCCACTCGGAATGTGCCAAAAAGAAAGAAAAAATCAAAGTATTGGGAATTTTTTGTTATTCTTTATCAAACTAATCCCGATGATTCTCTTGTTTTAGATCCGAAAGGAAATCCAATAGCGTACGCGGCACAGTGCAAGAAATGTGCCAACATATACAAATGGAAGACTGGAGGTGGCACGGGTACAATTTCAAGACACTACGAGACCTGCTACGGGAATGACACAATTTCTGCATCTCAAACTCAAATAAATTTTGCTGGAGGTAGCACGGGATCGTCAATGGGTACGTTTTCTTATTCTGCCGCTCGGCATAAAACTGAGTTTACAAAATATTTGATTTCTGATGAACTTCCTTTCACTGCGGGTGAAAGTGAGAATTTATATGATTATGCCACATCTTCTTTAAATCCTTGTTTTAGTAAAGTGACTAGAGGCGCCGCTAGAAAAGAGGCTATTAGACTTTTTCATGAGAAAAAACGGCTTTAAAAGAAAGTCTTTTGCATGTTAGTCAAATAGCCATTACTTCTGATATTTGGACAAGTAAGCAAAATTACGCTTACATTTGTATCACAGCACATTACATAGATTCACAATGGATGTTGCAAAAACGCATCATCTGTCTAAAGATATTAGAATTTCCACACACAGGCTCCACAATAGCAGGCGCTATTATAGAACACGTGCGTGAATATGATATTCACCAAAAAATATTTTCTGTTTCATTTGATAATGCTAGTAATAATACTTCTGCCATCTCTTCATTAGCGCTAATATTTCAGCCCATTTTAGAAGGTAGATTAATGCATGTTAGGTGTGCTTGTCATATTATTAACTTAGTAGTAAAAGAATGTCTTGATTATTTTAGCTCACATTTAGATACTCTTAGACAATGTTTACACAGTTTAAACACGTCTCCTTCACGGCAACAACATTTCAAGGCCACATGTCTACATTTTAGTATTCGTTTTAGAAGATTTGTAAAGGATGTTCCACATAGATGGAACTCAACTTATTTAATGTTGAAGTCCGCAATTCCCTTTAGAGATCCTATTACATATTATTGTAACACGGATCTCAATTTTGAATTTCAAGTAACTGAGGATGATTGGGAAGTTGCTTCTTCAATTTGTGAATTTTTAGAAACTTTTTACAATGCTACACGTACTCTTTCCGGTGTTTACTATCCAACTTCTTGCTTAGCTTTACAAGAACTTTGTAACATTTCTTTCTTATTTTCTAAATATAGAACTGCCCACCATTTTGCTTACGTTGTACAGAAAATGGAAGCAAAATTCAAAAAATATTGGGGCGATGTACCTTTATTGTATTGCTTGTCTTCAATTTTTGATCCTAGAATCAAATTAGATGGTGTAGATGCATTGTTAGATGACTTTGGAGAGAACATGAATATTGATGTTAGTGGCACAAAAGTAGAAGTTAAGCTAGCTTTGGATAGATTAGTTATTCATTATGAAGACAAAGCACCAACTCCCCGCCCAACTCAAGGGCCTAGTAGTAGTAGTAGCTCTGGTTTGGTGTCTAAGTTGACACACGCCAAAAGTATACTACAACGGAAGAAACAAAAACAATCTTCCCAACCGACCCAAGAGTTGTCTTTATACCTTAGTTCTTATGAGGAAGAAGACGATTCTTCCACTCACTTCACCATTTTAGAATGGTGAAAAAACACGAAAAAAGATATCCTGTACTTTCTATGATAGCACGTGATCTACTAATGGTCCCGGTGTCCACGTAGCATCGGAGTCATGTTTTAGTACAGGTTCAAGAATTTTGAGCAAGAAGAGAAGCCGGTTGCTGCCAGATATCTTGGAAGCATGTGTATGTGTTCAAGACTGGGTCCAAGCCGAGAAAAGAACTCAAAACAAAGTAGATGAAAGTGCCGACATCAACGAGCTAGACTTCGAATCGCTTAGAATGGGTGAATCATTTGGAGCGGAGCAAGAAGAATGAGGCAAAGGTATGAATACTAACTTTGATATTTACACTTTCGAAATTTTTACTTTAAAAATTTACACGTTTTGAAATTTATACTTTAAAAATTTATACTTTCAATGCATACTTTAAAAATTTATACTTTAAAAATTTCTAATTTATACTTTCAATGTATACTTTAACAAACAAAGAAAGTAAGTAAATAATTTTTAAAAGTAAATAATTTATACTTTAAAAAATTATACTTTCAAAAAAAACAAACAAAGAAAGTAAATAATTTAAAAGAAAGTAAGTAAAATATAAGTTTTAAAAAAACTAAATAAATTATAAATTATATTACTTAAAAGAAAGTAAGTAAGTAAAATATTAATTTAAATTAACAACTCAAACAAACTAAATAAATTAAAAAATATAAAAAAAACATTTTTTAACTTCGCCTATGCCGGTCCCAAGCCCGGAAAAAGAAGGAGGGAAAAATGTTTAAAATTTATACAAATACTTAAAAAAACTTTAAATAAACTTTATACACTTAGAATAAACTTTATAAATAATTTTATATACTTTAAAAATTTAACTTAAACAAATAAAATATCAATTTTTTCAATTTTTTCAAATAAAAACTTTATAAACTTTATAAACTTTTATATACTTTTAACATAAACTTTATCAATTTAAAAAAAAAAAATCAAAAACCAAGCCCGGACCGGCCCAACCCAAGCCCGGGCCCGGCCCGCTGGCCCGAACCGGCCCGGCCCAGCCCCTCACCCACCGGTCCTGTGGGCCGGGCTGGGCTGCAATTTTCCTCACCGGCCGGGCCAGGCCCGGCCCGCTTTCTGCTCCGGTCCGGGCTGGGCTTGGCCCGAGCCCGGTTCAGCCCGCCCAATGTGGGCTTCGGGCCGGCCCGGCCCGGCCCGTTTAACAACTTGATTTGAATAGCATTTTAATTGAGTTTTTTAAAATATCTAAATTAATTAAAGGAATGAGCTTCTAAGCCGTATATTACAAACTTATTATTATTTAAAAGGGGCTATGCCCAACATTATTTATTGAGTATTTAATTGGGATTTGAGCCCTAAATGTGCATTTAATTTTATTTCATTACAAAGTGGGCCTTGACCCTATTAAAGGAACTATTAGTCCAACATTTGTTATTAGTTATTTTAGTTAGACTTCCTAAATATTTTGGATATACATTTTTCTAAGTTCCTCAAATCAATTTCCTTTTTAGTCTATTAAATCAAAAATTATGACTATTTTAGTCGTTTCTTATTTCTTGATTCGATTATCGTGCCGAACTCTGACATAGGGCTTCTATATACCAAATTCGACTATTTGGACTATTCTGGACCCGATGGAACCACCTGTGCCGTCGTTTGGGACCATCTTGTGGAGCATAGCGTCGTACCTATCCCGTGTCGACACATTCGTGTCGCGCACGTCGGCTCCAACCAAATTGAGGCAAGTACAACTACAAACTTTATTTACCGCACATGATAATGAAATGAGTATGAACACTAATAGTGTTACTATTTGCAACTGAATCTTATCTCACATGTTTCTATGTACATTCCATATGCTTCACATGATTTTATACTGCTCTTAGTATTTTTCTACATGATTATACCTTGGGGATGGAAAAACTGCTAGTTGAGTACGTGATCAGACTGTAACTTAGTACATGTATCGAGCTCGGTTGCACCTCGTGCAACCTTGTCGTAGGCCTTATCTCGTATACTTGTACGAGCAGTACATTTATACTTGTAGACTTGTACGTATGTACATTTATTCATGTAGACTTGTACATCAGTACATTTTATACCCATTGACCGATCATGTACCTACTAGAGTTTCAAACACCATATATACATATACCACCATGACAAATGTATTTTCCATATGATAGACTATGATAGGACATGTTTCTTTTAGCACATCTTTTTTCATTCCATGCTCAGTATATTTAGTTTGTAGAACCAGTACTTGCTCCCTTCCTGACAAGAAACGTTACAGGCATCCTTTCTGAGGAGGAACTACTATTTTACACGTATCATGGATCCCCTGCAGAGGACCAAGCCGTTGCCCTCGAGGAGGTCCCCGCGGGGAACCTCGTTTAGTTGCCTGGACTTTTTCTCCAGCTATATACCTGGAAATGTAATAATTAAATCTGAACTTTTATTTTCGCTCATAGATGATGTGTTGTGATGAACATTTAAAGTATGATATTAGAACTGTTAGTACCTTAGATCCACTTATTATCTTTACTTAGTACAGCTTACTATGTTTTAACACAAGCGTAGGCTGGACATGGCCTGGCCCGACCCAACAATTTGGGTAACGGGTCGTGACAAGTAGATCCATGGGTGGTGTTGCTATATCGATGTAATCGAAAGAAGCAAACCTTTTACAAGAAGCAAATTGAAACCAGGCTAGCACAAAGCCTTTAATATGCAAACCCGTAACACAGCTGATGTCATTGTGTGAGTGGTAAGAAGTGCAGCTATGGTGCAGAATTCAAGTCGTCGGCGAGATTCTTCTATCGTATTGTTGTTCGACCCATGCGGAAAGATTCAAGTCGGAAGCGACATCTATCCTAATGCCTGATGGCAGTCATTGTGAGGAACGCTCATCCATACATTGTGATATATGTGGGGGATTGTTGGTATTTTTACTAAGCTTTGGGAACCTTTAGTCCCACATTGGAGAACTATCATAGTGTATATCACAATATAAATCTATGCTTGTGTTGGAGTATGCACATAGGTTGAGGTGGCCCATGTGTATTGATTTTCCTAGAGGGTTAAGTGTAAGTCACTAGGAACAATCGATTATTTTAGCACTCTCCTTGGGAATCTATAGGAGCTAAGCCCCGTACGGGCTTAGCGACTCAGACTCGGACTAAGGGCGTAAAGTGGCATTTTGATGGCGCACTTTGCACTTAGCAAGTCAGCATCATTACATGGTGCTCGTGCGCTCCTTTATGCACGAATTGCATGCACGGTTGCTTGCTCGATGTGCATGCTGTTGGCGCTATACGGCAAGGCATCTATGAGTCAAGGCGTCTAAGCGTCCATAGCGCCATATACGACCACGCGCTATGCGTCTTGGCGTCTATGAGTCAGGCGTCTATGCGTCATGGTGCCCATGCGTCATGGTTCCATGCGTCATGGAGCCTATGCAGCTTGGAGTCTATGTGTATCGGTGGCTACGCGTCAAGTGCTATGAGTCCAGAAGCTATGCGTCTCAGAGCTATGAGTCCTGGAGCTATACGTCCAAGGGCTATGCACCTAGTTGGGGTAGCTGCTTTCGGCGGTGTCAGGCCTGTCCACTGTCATTGCTTTCGGTGTGGACGGCATTGTCAGCGTGCGTCGTGCTGCAGTGTCTGCACATAGTACTCTGTGCAACAAATTTTGTGGGATTTGGTCGGCTAGCGCCTATGCGCCTATGAGCAAGGCTATGGACGCATAGGTGCTGGACTGCTCTATAAATAGAGCAGACTCCTCTCATTTGAAAGAAAAAATACACTCCACTACAAAGGAACTATGGGGCAGCAGAGGCTATGCGTCTACCTCAGAAGGCCTATGCGCCTCAGTGAGCTTCAGCTCGGAATGAGTTCCAAGTGTTTCTGAGAGTGACCCAGAGCGTTCCAGAAGTTCTTATATGAACTTGCTGGTTCCTGGAAGCAGATCGCCTATGGGACGAATCTTGCTTTGAGCAACGGTGACATGTTCATTATAGCGTCTGCGAACGTAAAGAGAAGAACGGTTTTGGTTATTTCTCCTTCGTCCTTCTTTGATGTGAACGTTCTATCTCAATTGCAACTGCGTTTGCAAGGAAGAACGGATTTTATTATTTGTTTGCCTTAACTTGGTTTCGCTGGATTCAAGAAGTTCGGGGAGCAAGTCTCATGCATGAATCCCTGGACTTCTTCTTCAGGATTAAACAAAGTGCAGACTAAAAAGTCTTGCCTGAAACTCTGTTGTTCCTAGCCTAAGTTCTCATATTGGTACGCTTGGGGACTAACAAAAAGTGCATGCCTGAAGGAGAAGGGCACAACGAGTAAGAAATGCACATCTGGACTGTGTGGTGAAAACTCACGTTGTCTCTGCACCTGCCCGGGGGCCTGGCACTCTAGCTAATCGATCAGGGTTAACTGCACTGAACTCTGCACTGCACCGCGGTGGTGTTCAAGTAAGTACTCTATCTTATGATATTGATAATTAACTCTGACTGCCTTCTTGGTGGAGATTCAGTTTAATTTCGATAGATTGGGTATTGCATGCTTAATTTTATTTATATGGATTTGTTCTGATTGTGGCAATGTAAGCTGCATGTACATTACGTGCATTCATTCCAGTAACTTTGTAGCTAGCATGACTGACTACATCCTACGTTCGTACGTGATTTTCATAAGATCAGCCAACATTTCCAAATCTTCACATAAAGAGCAAACTAGTCTAGTCTAGGAGCAACAACTTCCTTCCATTAAAGTAGGTGTGTTGTGCAGATCTGAGCAAACCAACAACGTATCCAACATAACTAGTTTGCTGCATGGAATGCTCCAGATTCTACTTTCAACACCAACAAGAAATTGTACTCAAAATCATATAACAAGTCCAACTTGAAATCCACCAACATAAATACGTAAAATATGTCTTCGAGAACAAGCCCGCTAAAATAAATAACTGAAATGGAATATACTGACCCCTGGAATCTCATCCAAGATTAACTCTGATATGCAATTATGTCCACATCACTCTCATATGGTCCATAATTAGTATGATAATTGTCCTATTCTAAAGCGGTCATAATTGAGCAAAATACAATACGACTATCAAATTTACACAATACAGTTTAAAACTATCAGGACAATAATTTAAGAAAAAGTGAGACTGTAACTAGCATGATAAAAATATATCAGAGTATTGACTAGATGATGCTAACAATATGGAATAGTAAGGAACGCTATCATCAAGTAACTATAATAAATGAATCATAAATAAAGAATCATCAAGTATATTGTGTATCTAGAATAGAACCTTCGGTGTATATATATATATAAGACTATGGATAAATACGGAACGTCCATACGTGTAACGTATGTTGGCTATCATTCAGTTCTGGACGAGTAGGTAAGGTTTGGATTGACCACATACCTACTAGTGTATTATTTCATATCTCTCTCTCTCTCTCTCTCTCTCTCTCTCTCTCTCTCTCTCATAATATATAATCACGATAACAAGAAATGAGACTGAATATGAATCAGGTAATAATCTCTCCTGTGTACGAGTCATAGTGTCACAATTAGGTATCTTTAACAAGAAGTATGATGCATCACAATATCTATAAAGTAAAGATAAACAATAAGCATAATTTACTTGCCTAGTCTATAGTTGGTGTATAGTCGACATGCCGGACACGAAAGGACACGATTCTCGAAACTTAGCCTATATTCTCAAACTCTAATAACACATCCAAAAGTCCAGAATAAGTCATTTGCGAAAATTTACCACACAATCAAAATCAAGCCCATACGTGGGCCCCGTACCACAAATAGCCAAGTTAGAAATTAGCATAAAATATGGAATTGAATGTATGGAGAGGTTCGAAATGAGAAGACGGTCTCTTCTAATCTTAC
Source organism: Iris pallida (assembly GCA_029216955.1). Classification (NCBI taxonomy): domain Eukaryota; kingdom Viridiplantae; phylum Streptophyta; class Magnoliopsida; order Asparagales; family Iridaceae; genus Iris; species Iris pallida. The sequence continues at coordinate 29,488,346 of JANAVB010005598.1, forward strand.
AAAAGTTCAATCCAAGTCCCCGATTACCGAAATAATGTTGCAAATCCTATGGATAGGTTTCCCTACAAATTTGACAAACGCGAGCAACGTATCAATTTAGCCAATATCGAGAAAATTAACGGACGAAATGGAGCGAAGAAATTGGACGAAATTAGGGATCATCATTTAGCCCGAAGTCCATGGGCGCCCGAAAAGTCCGTCCGGCCCGATGGGCCAAAGCCCGATAGAGCTCGATCATTAGGGTAGCCCAATCCGGTCCATATTAGTATAGAGCCGGGCTTGGACTATGCATCCGTCCGCCCGAGGCCCGACCGATACAAGTTTGGACTATGAGTCCATCCGAGCCCGACCCAAGGCTTGTTTCTTACCTCATATTGCCTTCAGCTCCCTGAACTCTTCTTTTTCATTAGCTTCTCAATTACCAAATCTTATTCTTGTATATTTTCGGTTTAGAAGGCTGCCGAAGCAGCTCATGCTAACCTGTCTTTGTTCATATTGATCTCAAATATTGAATTTCTGTTCGGTACCTGCAATCTGACATCTAACCTGCAATTACCTTCTCTTTCTTTGTTTATACTTTATACAGAACTACTTCAATTTGGCCTTTAGAGAATTAATTGTCTTTGAGTTTCTTCAACTTAGTGAGTTTGGTTTCTTTGTCATGTTTATTTGCATGTGTAGTTCAGGAAAACATAAGGTGATACCTACAGGAATTGTCCGTTTCACTGCTTTCTATGTTTATATTTGACTGTATAAATGGGATCTTCATGGAGGCTAAATTATTAATTTTTATAGAGCTAATCCGGCCCAATCTGACTTGGCCTGAAAAATCTGAATCTTGTGAGCGGACTTGGACTTCATAAATAATAATTAAGCCCGGCCCGGACTTTCTTTAGGGCCAAAAAAATCCTGTAATGCTCCGCTCCGCACGGCGCATTACGCTGAGACATTGACTCAAAGAGTCGCGTTGACCGAATGAAATGTATCGATGCGAATCGATACGAGAGTTACGTCGTCCCGAGCAATGCATCGAACTAAGTCGATGCGAAGAGTTGTATTGTCCCAAAGAAATGCATCGAATTGAATTGATACGAAGCGCCGCATTGTCCCGAAGGACAAGTACGTTGAGTCGGCTCGAAGATTCTAGGAAATCGAATCGACCAAGGCGCAAGTCCGAATCGATGCAAGTATTGATTTTAGTTGGTTTCATGTGCAGGCTATCCATTTACGCTGAAATATTAGAGGTTCACATTTTGTCTCATTCGCAACGGATCCGCAAAACCCAAATCACTGCCTCACACCGGGCCGGGACTTGGGCACGGTAGGCCGAAATCGATTGAGTAGTTCAATAAAACAAGAAGTGTCTGAATGGCTAAGTCAGAAGATTTGGTCGTACAACAAAGATATGAAATCGAGCCACATCGGCTCGGCAAACAACAAGGCGTATTGATTTAAGGTGGGAGGATTGACTCTTCTTTTTACTCCTTCATTACCTAAGTAAGAATGTATCATTTTATGCTAAGTTAATATATCGACGCCACGGACGTGGTCCGATCGAAAGATAAATTATAGTGTGTGTCGAACAGTAGTTAGAACAATTGAAATGAAACGTGTATCAAATGCACGAGTCGCTATGGGACATTGGATATCGCAAAGACGAGCGCCTCGGTGCGCAAGCCGCAAGAACATGGGATAATTGTATTCGACGAGTGCCTTCACGAGTTAGAAAGGCTAGCACATTGAAAGACAATATAGGCGAGTGCCCTAGTGCACGAGCCATGTACATTGAACACTAAGGCATAGAACATGGAAATACGGCTTCGATGCGTGCAACAAGTGCAGAACGCAAAGAAAAGATGATAAATGTGTCAAAACGTGCGTACGTGCACGAGATCATAAAAGATGGCTTCGTTACGAAAGAGTACAGTTGTGGCATGAATGTGACAAAACTGTTCGATATGACATGATGCCTCGAAAGGTGTTCGGGACCTTCGGGTCGTTCGGTTGACGAAGATTGAGTTGAGGCATGATGCCATTGAACATTGAAACGATGTATGAAATGTAAGAACATAGAAAGTTAATGGAAGAAATACGATATGATAAAGTCTGAGTCACGGACTCAAGACTATGTTTGGTTGTTTGAATAATAGTGCGTTGCATGGTCGAATGGACTTGAGATAATTGTGATAATCTTCCATGCACGGAACGTTCCCTCCGAACGGGTGCGACGAGGCACCGGGACCGTTCGACCTAGGAGGAATATAATCTTTGATAGGCGCACATCCGTAAGACAATTAGCGACCGCTTAGCGAGATGTGAAAAGCCGCAAATGATGGTATGCAACGGAAGATCTCCGTAATTGGGACAGCAACCACTACGAGAGACGTCGGGCTACCCAATTCGAGAAAGAAAAGAAAGAAAGAAAGAAAAGAAAGAAAGAAAGAAAAAGAAAAAACGCCTTTAGTCCATTATGGCGCGGATACGCCAACGACCTTCATATAGTTAGGGAACGATGGGTTGAAAGTACAGGCACGTATGTGTCTTACACACATAGATCATGCATAGAGAGCACTTATAACATGACAGGAAAGGAATGGGGCGTATTCACCTTGCGTCAGTGCAAGGGCGAGTGCGTCGACTTGGTAAGAAGTCGCGCTACGAAACAAACACGAGATTGCTTGCCTGCTTGCCTATTCAATTTGAATAACATGCTTGCCATTATAACATGCTTTACTGCTTTCGAATATGCCATGAAATCGACCCTAAGGAGAATATAGCAAGATCATAAGCTAACTTGCATGATTGAACATAAATACTAAAATGTCGGTTTAGAAAGTTGGTCTTTTCGTCAGTACATGCGAGGACGAACGTACTGATCCCCCACCAGCTTTCATGCAGGGTGCAGGGAATGGATTGCTCGCGGCGAAGCTTCGCTTGATCGCGCAGAGGCATGGAATATCGTAGCGTTTGAAGCGTGCGATCGCATTGACGCTCGGACTTGCAGCATGATTGATGCAGCCGAGATATAGAAGACATGATGTATGGAACGGTAAAATCCTTTGTGGGCAAGAGAGAACTTGAGTGTTGTAGCCAACCTGGAAAATTTAGTTGGGCTATTGAAAGCCTTTGTAATCTCAGTTCATTATCAATAATGAGAATTATTTCGTATACTTTGTTTCCTTCCGTTTGCTGATATCAAACTAAAGATAACCATTTTGAGAACTTATCATCTTGTCTTGCACGAGCGCAACTCCAGGCACGTGTGGCATCACGCCCTCTGCGAGGACGATGATTCGGGTGATTCCGGGTCAGGGCGTGACAGATTGGTATCAGAGCTCTAGGCTCAATTTTCTCAGGACGTTTGCTTTGTTTCAATTCCAAAGAGTTGCCCACCACCAATCGAATCACTCTTGACTCTACTCGATGCCGCACTGGATGTTTCATACAATAAGTCTAATACAAAGTCGGGTAACGTTGTCGCAAGTACTTTGAATTTACGTGAAACGTTTCGTTGCATTGAATACAACGAGCCGTGAAATGTTAGTTGTTGTAAGTGCAATAAATTGTGAAATGCGATTTGAGATGTTGTTGCAATGTAACGTATTGAATGAGAAATGAAACGATGCATGAAGTACAATGGGTTGTGAATATTGGTTGCACCAATGCGGGAACTTAAATAATGCATTGCAGGAAGTGCAACGAGTTGATTGTGAATGTGCGTTGCAATGAAAGTGATAAGTAAATATCGAATGTGTTGAACGGATTTGAGCATTGACTTTGAATGTTGGGAATAAATTGTTGCACGAGGTGCAATAGATGTCGAAAATAAATCGTTGTACGAGGTGCAATGAATGTCGGAAATAAGTCGTTGCACGATGTGCAACGCATGTCAGAAGTAAATTGTTGCACGTGGTGCAATGCATATTAAAGTAAATCGCTGCACGGAGTGCAAGGATATTGGAAATAAATTATTGTACGAGATGCAACGGAAGGAACTGAAATCATAAATCGATAGAACAAATCGTTCGGTTGCACACCGAACTTGTGTGTTGCCAAATGAAAACATTGGCCGAGTTGTGTCGTATTTTGATTTAATCAAAGTTACGGTTGTGATCAAGCACGATCTCTGCAGAAATCGTAAGTCGGAAGAGATTGTTGGTTCATACTGAGTATAATGCGAGGGAAATGACTTAATTTCTGAGTGGTATATGTCATACCACGTATGCGATGAATGACTCGATTCTGAGTGGTATATGATATACCACTAGTGCGATGAATTGCATCGACGTGTTGTGAAAATTGCGGAAGGTTTGTCCGCAACGGACGGGAGAGTACCGAGACTCGATTGGAAATTTGTATGACGGTATGTTGATACAAGTGTTCTTCGATAATCAGTTGTAACGATAGGACGGGTACTCGTATCAATAAATGATACGTCGGACGAAAATTATAAGTCGGTCAGACGACCGAGACTAACAAAACGATTATGCCTTGAAGCAATAATCGGATCGACGGGAAAGGAAAAGTTGAACTTACAAACGAGTCGCACGACTTGCGATCTCGATAGAAATGTTGGGCGATACAAATTATAATCGAATCGCACGACTTGCGATCTCGACAAGAATGTTAGAATATGCAAATGGTAATTGAATCGCACGACTTGCGATCTCGATAAAAATGTTAGCCGATGCAAAGTGTAATCGAATCGCACGACTTGCGATTTCGATGAAAATATTAGTTGATACGGATAGCCGCGCCTAAGAAAGATAGTTGGTTATGTCGAGACGAGACTTACTGTGAGCACGACGAAGTCATATGAAACTTAGAGGGAATGATTGCATGACTCGAGGGCACGACGTCTGAAAATCGGTAACTTGGTTACACGATCGAAGTATAACGGAATGCAACGAATCGAGAAACGATTCGAGACGTACAAAAATGTTTGTGGAGAACTTGGACGTATGCAATGCAAGTTGTCGACGTTGAAACAGAATCAAGTTGACCCTTACGCTATCGAAATTGATACGACGTATCGAGATTGATACGTAAGGAAACGTAAGCACGATGTGAGAATACAAAATGGAGTGTGCCTCGCGCTATCAAAATTTTGTAAATAACAATACGAGAAGAACGAACTGGTCGATCATGAACTTTGTGATTGATCAAGAAGAGACTATAAGTCATCGACGATTGTTCGATGCGTATAGCATCTCGTGTGTCGACCGCAAATAAGATAGACTCGAACTCAATGCGAGTAGATGCTTCGTGAATTGAAGAATCATCGACGGTAGTGCATGACTTTACTCGTAGGCTAGTTGCGCATCAGTTGCGCCGATAAAATTGGTTTTGTTCGAAATTGGGTAGCCGCATAGAAATCATCGGAACATGATTTGGCTCCGAAATAAGATATAGCATGGTTCATAGTAAACTGTCCTTCGTTAATGATCTATAATTATCGAGCGTAGCTTCGGGGGCAGCTGACCCTAAAAGACTTGACCGCCAAATCAAATTGAATGTTGCAGATCGTAAGATGACCTATGCGTTGTCACATATAAAATTGTATCGATAACAAATATTATGTGGTGCATGTTGACGATAAGTCTAGGCGATCGAGAATTGTTGGAACAGCTTTCGATTGAGAATGATATAGTTAGATTTTGAGTATTCGTCGGATGAATGCTTGAATGGTTATGTTGGTCGACGATCGAACTAGAAATTCACCAACGAACTTGGTGATTCGGATATGCGATTGCGAGAATCGTGCTATTCACGAGAGAGAACGATAAGGGAATGACTTACGAGTTATGTCGTTATATTTGGATTCGCCTTAGAATTGAGCTTGCGTGAATCGAACTTATATTCGATGTTGCGAGACGAACGAGTTTAGAATTTAGCTAGAAACTTCCTACTCGGTAGGAATCGAATATAAGATGCGTCGTAAAGACCTTCGTGTTAAGGCGAATCGTTGCCTTGAGCATTGTCGACTCGAATTAAACTTGGTGTTGGATAGATTGTGGCCTTTGTGCAATGTCAATTTAAAAGTTACGTCGGGAGAATTTAAGCACGGTGTCTAGGTAAGTCACCTAGCGGATGTTGTCCTGAATGTTGATGCTTTTGCAAGTCAACAAAAGAGAATTATGTCGAGATAAGTTACGAAGTGAAACTTCAGAAATAGTTGGGTAGCGACGTCGAGCGCAAGGCATTGCGGAGACTCGTGATCGGATGCGCGACGGCTTGATGCGACGCATAGAATTGATAGTCCCGATGAAACTTACGAAGTGAGAAATACGATTTTTGAATCATATTGAGTGCCTTGACTTTTGTTGGATGATCGCGTGTGTATAAATATGCATATGCAATGGAATTGCGAGAACAAGCACTAGAGCCCAAATCCGATCGAAAGTACGAGATGGCAAGCATAGGATTGAAATTACCTGTTAGCTTTGTTCCAATTTGCTGCCACTGGACTTGGTCGAAATACATATTTCTTTGGGATGCCTTGAATATAGGTACGGATCCAAATCGAGTTGTATACAAATTCAAATCGAGTTGCAGGAAAGACTTTGGAATGTTAATGAAAAGATTGCAAGATAGTGTGAAACTGAACAATATTGGTGGAACGAGATCGTGAAACGATCTATAAAACACTTAGTCGGAGTGTTGGTTTTGGTTCGAGGACGAACCTTGTTTCGAGTGGTATATTCTGTAATGCCCCGCTCCGCACGGCGCATTACGCTGAGACATTGACTCAAAGAGTCGTGTTGACCGAATGAAATGTATCGATGTGAATCGATATGAGAGTTATGTCGTCCCGAGCAATGCATCGAACTAAGTCGATGCGAAGAGTTGCATTGTCCCAAAGAAATACAACGAATTGAATCAATGCGAAGCGCCGCGTTGCCCCGAAGGATAAGTACGTTGAGTCGGCTCGAAGATTCTAAGAAATCGAATCGACCAAGGCGCAAGTCCGAATCGATACAAGTATTGATTTTAGTTGGTTTCATGTACAGGCTATCCATTTACGCTGAAATATTAGAGGTCCACATTTTGCCTCATTCGCAACGGGTCCACAAAACCCAAATCACCGCCTCGCACCGGGCCGGGACTCGGGCACGGTAGGCCGAAATCGATTGAGTAGTTCAATAAAACAAGAAGATTCCTAATGGCTAAGTCAAAAGATTTGGCCGTGCAACAAAGATATGAAATCGAGCCATATCGGCTCGGAAAACAACAAGGCGTATCGGTTTAAGGTGGGAGGATTGACTCTTCTTTTTACTCCTTCATTGCCTAAGTAAGAATGTATCATTTTATGCTAAGTTAATACATCGACGCCACGGACGTGGTCCGATCGGAAGATAAATTATAGTGTGTGTCGAACACTAGTTATTACAATTGAAATAAAACGTGCATCAAATGCATGAGTCGCTATGAGACATTGGATATCGCAAAGGCGAGCGCCTCGGTGCGCAAGCCGCAAGAACATGGGATAACTGTATTCGACGAGTGCCTTCGTACACGAGCCATTCCTTGCCCTCATGCACGAGTTAGAAAGGCTAGCACATTGAAAGACAATATAGGCGAGTGCCCTAGTGCACGAGCCATGTACATTGAACACTAAGGCATAGAACATGGAAATACGGCTTCGATGTGTGCAGCAAGTGCAGGACGCAAAGAAAAGATGATAAATGTGTCAAAACGTGCGTACGTGCACGAGATCATAAAAGATGGCTTCGTTACGAAAGAGTACAGTTGTGGCATGAATGTGACAAAACTGTCCGATATGACATGATGCCTCGAAAGGTGTTCGGGACCTTCGGGTCGTTCGGTTGACGAACATTGAGTTGAGACATGATGCCATTGAACATTGAAACGAAGTATGAAATGTAAGAACATAGAAGGTTGATGGAAGAAATACGAGATGATAAAGTCTGAGTCTCGGACTCAAGACTATGTTTGGTTGTTTGAATAATAGTGTGTTGCATGGTCGAATGGACTTAAGATAATTGTGATAATCTTCCGTGCACGGAACGTTTCCTCCGAACGGGTGCGTCGAGGCACCGGAACCGTTCGGCCTAGGAGGAATATAATCTTTGATAGGCGCACATCCGTAAGACGATTAGTGACTGCTTAGCGAGATGTGAAAAGCCGTAAATTATGGTATGCAACGGAAGATCTCCGTAATTGGGACAGCAACCCACTACGAGAGGCGCCGGGCTACCCAAATCGAGAAAGAAAAGAAAGAAAGAAAAGAAAGAGAGAAAAGAAAAAGAGAAACGCCTTTAGTCTATTATGGCGCGGATACGCCAACGACCTTCATATAGTTAAGGAAGGATGGGTTGAAAGTGCAGACACGTATGTGTCCTGCACACATAGATCCTGCATAGAGAGCACTTATAACATGACATGGAAGGAATGGGGCGTATTCACCTTGCGTCAGTGTAAGGACGAGTGCGCCGACTTGGTAAGAAGTCGCGCCACGAAACAAACACGAGATTGCTTGACTGCTTGCCTATTCAATTTGAATAACATGCTTGCCATGATAACATGCTTTACCGCTTTCGAATATGCCATAAAATCGACCCTAGAAGAATATAGCAAGATCATAAGCTAAGTTGCATGATTGAACATAAATACTAAAATGTCGGTTTAGAAAGTTGGTCTTTTCGTCAGTACATGTGAGGACGAACGTACTGATCCCCCACCAGCTTTCATGCAGGGTGTAGGGTGCAGGGAATGGATTGCTCGCGGCGAAGTTTCGCTTGATCGCGCAGAGGCATGGAACGTCGTAGCGTTTGAAGCGTGCGATCACATTGACGCTCGAACTTGCAGCAGAATTGATGCGGCCGAGATATATAAGACATGATGTATGAAACGATGAAATCATGTGGTCAAGAGAGAACTTGAGTGTTGTAGTCAATCTGGCAAATTTAGTTGGGCTATTGAAAGCCTTTGTAATCTCAGTTCATTATAAATAAAGAGAATTGTTTCGTATACTCTGTTTCCTTCCGTTTGCTGATATCAAACTAAAGATAACCATTTTGAGAACTTATCATCTTACCTTGCACGAGCGCAACTCCAGGCACGTGCGGCATCACGTCCCCTGCGAGGACGATGATTCGGGTGATTCCGGGTCGGGGCGTGACAAATCCGACCCACGTCCGGCCTGAACCCGAGCCCGTACTTTATGAACTTGAACGGCCCGGTTCGGCCCAATGCCGATCCCTAGACGAAATGATGGGACTGTTGGGAAGGGTGTGCACCCGGGTGCTGACTTCGACTCTGATTGAGGTTGATATGTACTTCATCACAAATCAATCAAAGGTTTCTTCGGGAATATTATCTAGAAACAAAAGAAAAAGGTCTCCTCATATCATTTTTTCACATCATTCCATATGCGTGCTAGGAAAAGATTGTGAGACCCTATTTAGTAATCTAGCATGTAAATCTTCAGAAAATATTATTTGTGGCACATTATGTGAATTTTTCCAACTTGATATCACAGTCCATACTGCGCAGAAACATCCCAATACTCCATTATTTGCTCGATATAACGAAACAGAAAAATCGATGCATGAGTCATCTTCATCAATGCATCTCAGTATAATTTGCATTTTGTGCTTTTTTTTTCCCCTAAAAGAATTGAAATTCTGGGATCAAGGAGAAGCTCAAAATTGCCAGAACTCTAACTGTAGCATTTCTTGGTCTGGTACTATTTGTCCCAAGCTAGATACAATACACATTATCAAGTACATTTATACCAGAACTCACCTGTAGCATTTCTTGGTCTGATTGATACCTATTTTCCCAACCGAGATAACTAATAGAACATTATCAAGTATTCTACATTTATACGGTTAGGTATAATTGTTGCAGGAGCTCGGGCAATAATTTCCTGATTGCTAATGTTCAATTCACCATTTGTTGGTCATAAAATTTATCAAGGCTACAAATATCTCCACAATATTTAGAAGTCTGCGCATCAACAGCAGGTTGATGAATGATTCAAGCTTCGACTTTGAACAGTAGCTTCAACTTTGAACAACACTACTCCTGTCATTGAAGTTACAAACTTAGTACATGTCTTTTACAGGGACGGTCGTTAAACTGTACGAGCACTCGAAGATGTTCTGAGACAATTGAATCTCATAGGAACAAAGTTAATGAAGGTTTGGATAGTGTGTCAAGAAGCTGAAATTTTAAGGACATTGAAAGCTAAACTGTATCAAGAACTCAGAAATAAAATGAAGAAAGTACACAATTATCAGCAGAGATCACTACTCCACTTCAGCCAAATAGTCGTCGATTTCAGCAGGAGTAAGTACTCTGCAACAGGGAAAATGAAGATAGGATTATTTTATCATGGTTGCTGTATTGTTAATTCCAACTTTCTACTAAATAGGCTGAATTCAAAATGAAATAACAAATGTCTGGGGAGAACTATATTGCTGCATTGTTTATTGCTGGCGAAACAAATCCTTTTAAATCATCCAGTATCAGAAAAAAGGTTTATGGTGTTTGGTATTAATAGAGTTAAAAGATATTATTACATCTCTTACTAGGACATGACAGCAAAAACTATGCAGAGATTCTTTACTAAAATGTTGGTGAAGAAATGCCTCGTTGGTAAATTCGGTATTCTGTTGAACAGTAAATTTTCATCCTAAATCAACTACTAGGGAGTGTTAAAATTACAGAATATCAGGATTATACAGCTCAACTTGCTTCCAGAAAGAGAGCCAAAAGAGAGGATACCTTCATATAACAGGCAATATGCAGAATATAATATGTATAACAAAGTAAATGACGGTCTACAGATGCCATGAATACATGTATATGCCTAAGTACAATATGTAATGAAAATAGGACCGAGAAGGGAATGTTTACAAAAACGACATAGAGGGTCCACTTTCCTTGAACAAATGACTAATACTACCCAAAGCCATATACTTAAATACCTAAAACACCCTCCTTTCCCAGAACCTAAGATCAAATAATTAGGATCAAATATGTATAAGGTTGGAAAAAAACTTCTAGTTAAGGAAATCTCTTTAGCCCACACATGTCACCACAGTATGTTATAGTGTGTTTAAGAGAGAACAAAACAAGAGAACTCAAATAAACTTCAAAATTATAGTGAATCCTTGACAATTGTTCTAAGAGAACCCTTTTGACTTTACGCAGACACCCGCACAGGATGCCAATGAAAAACTACCACTCAAATGATGAAGCTGTTGAGCACTGTTTTCATGATTGATTGACAGATAACTCTTTGGACATCCTAGTAATACATACAACTGCAGTGGACAAGCCTATCTGGATTATTTTGTTTCTTGCCTAATATCCTAGTGCACTTGTAGACTAACTGTTGTGTCATTCAATTAGAGATGAAATATGTTGTAGATAAGTAAAATGCTAGAGTATATTCGCTCAATGGACAAGAAACAAGACAACATACCTGAACTTGCGATCAGCACCAATAATTCCGATCTCAATGTTCTTGCCTGAAATTTGCCCTTCAAACCTACAGGTTGAAAAGACAACATCAGATTCATATACAAGGTAAATGAGAATCTCTTGAATATAAATGTCCTAGAAAGCTAAAAATACCCTTCTTTTAGAGTTAAAATGGCAGTGTGGACGGCATCATCAAGCTCCATATCATCCGTATACCTACAATATGAAAAAAAAAAAAATCAAGAAATGCATACAAGTGCATTACAGAAAGCCAGAAAATATTCCCAGAAATAATAAACTCCAAAATAAAAGGTATAATAAGAAGTAGAGGCAAGACTATCCAGCACCACAGTCAAAGATTTGTTAATTGAATTGTAGATTACACGAAGCATGATGAAGGTATTGGCCGAGCTTCATGAGTTCAGTGAAACAATCGGCAATCATCAACTGACTCTGCCACGTGACTTAATATAGCAAATGGGTACATCCTGATAAGAAGGTTGGTGTGCCAATCTAGGGTTGACATTTATCGAGGAACTTTGTTGTTCCCATCCAATGTGCACATGACTATGTCCTGCTGGGAGATAAACAATGTTAACCATGTACCACTACTATTTGAGAATCACATCTTAGATACTGTGACGCCAAACGTGGTGGGTTACTGATTAGCATCACCAAAATGGTGAGCCTGAAGATCCAGATCTTAAAAGAAAAGATGAAGTCCAAAAGTTTTGAAGGATATCAATCAAACAGTAATTGAAGAGACGATAACATCACCAAAGTATCTCTGCATACTCCCCTGGTCACTATATCTTTAAGAAACTTTTAATTCATCTTTTAAAATCCGGTTGACCACTTTTGATGTCTCACACTACCTATGTAGTATTATTTAACACCATATCTTTCTTTTTTGAAGAGCAAGGACTCAGAAGACGTGAATCATTTTATGAATAAAATGTCCATAACTTCAAAAGGAAAATTAGTTTACATGAGTGTGGTCTCAATCCATTTGCATCCTAGGTGCTTCTCTAGGAGTACAGTAAGAGTAAGTTCGATGCCCACCTTTCTGGGCCCAATACATGACATAATTGCACAACTATAGGATCAAATCTGGGTTTACTGTAGGATATTTATAGGGAGAAAAACCAAACATTAACGCAAGAAAAAAAAATCAAACAAGTGGCAGCACACGGTACTTGGCAGAACCTGATCATCAATAGTAGATTTCATTTTGCAAACCATTTAGAAAATTGATCTCGAAAAGAGTTCCATTACATCACTTGGCAACAAGTTTGGGTTAATTGAAGGAATCTGTTAGGCAGTCCAAGGTTTCCATAGATCGAGCTAACAAAGTTAGTCAAGACTTCCAAGGCATTTTTTTAGAGAGATTATTCCCTTCCTCTAGGAATTAATCACACCAAAATTATATTTTAGTAACCGAGAAGAGTACTTTGCTTGATACAATCCATATATAACTAAAGTATCCAAATTATTTAGCAAAGTTGTGATATAGTGCCAGGTAAGAGTTGGTAAGAGTACTTTACGAAGTTTTATAAAGATACAATCGAATGGTTCAATTTTTGTTTCATTGCCTAATCAATTTGGAACTGCCACTTCATACACAAAAGAGTCTTAGTGAAAATTTGAGCATCATATGGTTTTATTTATCAAAGTGATTTTGCAAATAAATCATTAGCAATTAAATATATTAAATGTCAAATTGCCAGCATTACTATGACACCATAACAATGTAATTGAATTAAAAATAATATTGGTCAAGAGAATTGATCGTAGGATTGTCATATTAGGCAATGCTAGTCAAATTTGTCAAATAAGAAACTTGACTAAGATTATGATTACTAAGATTTTATGAAAGTTGTCTCCTCAAGTCTAGTATATAAGAACTCCTAAAAAGAGGGTTGATCATACAATTCACAAGTCTTCTAGCAAAAGAAAGATGACCTACCTAAAATCATTAGAGATCACCGGTTCTCTTCTTCTACTTGATGAAGATAGTAGAAAGTAGGGGTGAGCATATCACGATTTGAAACCATAACCGACTCGAACTGAATAAACAATTCGGATCGGTTTTAAAAAATTTCTGGTCATATTTCAGTTTTAAATATCTCAAAATTCAGTTTTCCGGCTCGTTTTCTGCGGGTTCGAGATTCGATTACCGACCCGAACCAAAAACCGATTAGATATATGAAATTACCTATAAGCCCTCACCTCGATATATATCAAAATGTTCTTCTTAAGCCATAATCTTAAACTTCTCTTTCCTTCTCTTCTGCGGTGCGACAACTCTGATGAGTGACCTGAAGTCGAGTACCTGCATCGACGGCACCAACGAGGTCAACCCGGCCTCAACTTCGTCAAGGGCTGCGATGGCTCCCTCCTCCATTGGAAGATGATCGAGGGGGGCTCTAAGAGGTTCGTCGTGATTGTCGACGAGTCCAAGGGTGTCCTCGGGCTCGGTGGCAGTGGCCTCGCCGTACTAGTCGAGATCGTCCCCTTCGGATGGAATATACTCTTGGGAAACTTGAGAGTTTATTCAAGGGGTTAGATAAGTTCGCGTGAGGCTGAGGATGGATAAAGAATATTAGATTTCTTTCATATATTATATTATGATTTCCTGCAAGAAGTGGATTATTGTAATCTAAAGTGTGTTACTAATTTGGTGAATCTTGTCTAGTGACTGAGTTGAGTACATTTAGGATCATGCACGCACAATTTTCTTAATTGGGTAGGTGAGAAATATAAAAACTAGAGTAGAACATTTATTAACATCATACACCAAGCATTTACCAGCTATGTATCTATGGCAACAACAATACTCTAGTTCATCTAACTGGTAAGTCATTGTTTGTCGAATGCAACGGACACTGAAAATTTCTAATTTACCTTTAATGAAGCAAGAATATTATAATTTGACTAAGTTTTTCTATAGTTTTGGTCCATGAATTTTTGGTTAAACTGAATTACTGAAAACGAACCAAATTTGTTCGGTTTGGTCTGGTTCGGTTTTAAAAAATTGGTTCATTCATCTAAAAAAAGGTTCGATTTTAGTTCGGTACGAGATAAGTTCGGTTTTGTCGAACCGAACGACCAAATGCTCACCCATAGTAGAAAGGAGAAATGTGCTCAATTCAATAAAATCTCGTGTAGAAAAATCAGAGCCAATTTTAGTCTCATATTTGGCTGAGCAAAGGTATTTTCAAACTTTTATTGTTAAAAATGGTTAAAATTTCTAGATTAAATTATGCAAGTAGATACCCTTATTCCATGAAATTTTCGGTGTTTAATATAAAATTACTAACAAGGGAAGTTATAAATACCTCAGTGCAACAGAATGAGCCGAAGAGCAACTAACAGAAGTTACTTCTAATTTTTCTGCACGAGCCTTTACTACATCAAGCACGTTATTCCTTTATAGTATCTTCCTGAAGTTGAAGAGAACCAATGACCTCTAATGATCTTGGATAAGTCCCCACTCTCTTGCTAGAAATCATTAATTGTATGATCAACCCCTCTAGGGATCCTTATACTAGGGTTAAGGTGGTGACTTCCATAAAGTCTATCTAATCCTAGTCAAATATCTTATTTGACTACATTGTCTAATATGACAATCCTACGATCAAACTTTTTTTTTACCAAGAATACTTTTAATTCAATTAAATAATTATGATATCATAATAATTCTAGTCATATAGCTTATGATACATTTAATTCCTAAAGATTTACTTGTAAAATCACTCTTACAAATAAAACCCTAGGATGCTCAAATTTGCACTAAATCTCTTTTGTGTATGATGTTGGCCCATTGATAATGGTCAAACCTGATTTTAATAATTGATCTTTGTCTCGATATAAGGGCTACTTGGACGACTGCTGAGAACTGCTACTGCTACCGTCCAAGACATGAAACTGTTTTGCCGTATGAGTCTGTATTTCCATTATCAATATAATTTTCACAATTTATTGAGTCTAGGAATACAATGTACACCGAGTCGTACTGGCAAATAGGCTACCCCAAAATGATTTCAAAATATCCCTTTGTTTTGAAAATAAGCCCATTTACAAAAGCTCATAACTGCTCAACTTTTCAAAAAGTCCAAAACCCGATTTGCAAAATCCTAACCAAATTAACTCTGGACCAACAGAATTCGCCCCGAGTTCGGTTAGTGGAACGTTTGATTTTTTGAACCCAGTCTCTCCGCTTTTATGGATGCAACGGCTATTTGCCGAGATTCTCTCAAAGAATTCTGCCCGAATTCTTCCTTTAAAAACCTATAAATAGAGAAGAATTTCTACCATTTCAACACACCAATTCATTCTCTCTTCTCTTCTTACTACGTTCTTCCAAAGTGTTCTAAGCTTTCATTTTCTAATTCCAAGCCAGTTACAATCCTCTAGTCGATTTGCCAGTGCGGTACGATCTAGAAGTTCAGAATAATTGTAATCAGAGGCTTGATTGAAGAAAGACATTTCACAATTGAAGTTGGTCGAGTACTTCGGATCAAAACTCGCGTTGTAGAAGTTGCAAGAACTTCGCATGAAAACTTGCGACGTTTTTCCATAGTGGATTTCAACTAGAAGCTGGAGTTCTTCCGACTGGACTACTCCTCACAAGAGGGAAACCAGTATACATCATTGTATTTGCGTTTTCTCTATGCTCTTTACTTTTACATTTACATATCTATGATATATTTCTGTGATCTTGTTGCTAACGATTTTTAAATAGCTAATTTTCCACTGCCTACTCTATTCCTCCCCCCCTCTAGAGTATAGCGCTTTACATCTCGTTTCTACAATTGGTATCAGAGCGGGTTATACAGGTAAAACGATGGTAACACTGTTATTATATTATTATCAATATTGCTGTTACATAAGATCACTATATCACTATAGCAACTGTGAAATTCACAAATGAAGGCCAAGCCACAAACAGACCCCCACTGTTTGATGGTACAAATTAAACATTGGAAAACACGCATGAGTTTCTTCTTGAAATCTCTAGATTTTGACTTATGGTCTATTGTAATTGATGGCTATAAAAAGCCCCCTCGTATTCTTGTTGATGGAGAATTCGTTGAGAAACCCCATGACAAGTATATTGAAGCCAAAAAGAAATAGGTCAGTCTTGACGCACATGCTATTAACGCTTTGTTTTGTGCTTTAGACATGACTGAATTTAACAGGGTGTCTACATGCACAGCATCCAATAAAGTGTGGAAACTTCTCGAAGTTACTCACGAAGGCACGACACAAGTCAAGGAGTCAAAGATCAGTAAACTTAATCAAGAGTATGAGGCGTTCAAATGAAGCCAAACGAATCTGTCGCTCAGATATTTACAAGATTTCTGAATATTGTAAATCCTTTGTCTTCCCTAGGCAAGGAATACAATAACTATGAGAAGATTCGCAAAGTACTACGAGCTCTCACGAAGAACTGGATTCCAAAGGCTACTGCAATTATTGAAGGAAACGACCTCACTACTATGTCTCTTGAAACGCTTATGGGTAAGCTACTCACTCACGAGCTGGAACTTCACGACTTTGAAGAAGTTTCACCAAAGGAGATGTCAATCGCACTCAAAGCTCAACACAGAAGATCTATCGCAGAAGATTCCGACGACAATGATTCTGACTCTGAAGATCAAGCTCTCCTAGTAAAGAAGTTCAAGAAGTTCATGAGATTCAACCGAAGAACAAAAGAGCACAACAGCAACAATAGCAACAATGAAGAAGATCCAATCTGTTACGGTTGCAAGAAGAAAGGACACATCAAAAGGAATGTCTAATAGCATCATCAACCAAGAAGGAAAATAAACATGAAAAAGGGTACCTGAAGAGATCTACCTCCAGGAGATATGCTAACACAAGCATATGGCATGAAAGTGAAGCCAGCGACTCAGAAGATGAACAATCAGACAACGCTGCAAATGTATGCTTAATGACATATGTTCAGGTAAACACTAACCCCCTGTTTAATACATATGATAATTTTACCTTTGAACAGTTAGAAAAAGCCTTTAGTGACCTCTTAGGTGACTACAGAAAATTGCGTAACAAATACCAAAACTCTAAGAAGGTACTTAAATAGTACAAAGGTGAAATATGAAGACTTACCGACCTACTAGCTGAGGTTAGAAGTAATGATATTTCTAGTGAGACAGGTGAGCTTTCTTCTGTCAAGTTACAATTACACGAGACTACAAGGCTATCCGAAGAGAAAGACAACACCATTACCAAACTAGAATAAGACTTACTCAAAGAGAAGAAGAGTCTTCAGCAAGCACTAGTCAGAAATGATGCACTCACAGCTGACTACAATACACTTTATGACACTTCCAAAAAGTTGAAAATTAGGTTAGGCAAACAGTCTGAGGTTGCTGCTTCCTATCCTAATACATGTCACTTACCAAAACACCGGAACACTGTCAAATCCACTGTCAGACCAAACCCAACCAAACTTTTGCCCAAGAAGACTAATAGGCATGCATTTTATTACCAATATCCAACTAGAAAACCAAGACCTACCAATCATGCACAACACACTGCATCTAACACTTAACATGCTAGATGCTAGATGTCACTACTGTAGCACCATTGGTCATATTTCTCCTGCATGTAGAGTAAGAAAGCTAGTTGATTTGAAGATATGTGCATGGATACCAAAGACTAACATTTCAGAACCCTACAAGAAATGGTACCAAAAGTTTCATCTGCAAATTCTTTTGTAGGTGGAACACCCCTCGCATGCTAAAAGCAAGTGGATCCTCGACAGCGGTTGCTCACGGCACATGACCGGTGACGCTTCATTATTCGCAACGCTGTCGAAGAAGAAAGAAGGATACGTCTCCTTCGGTAATAATCTTAAAGGGTATATAGTAGGTATCAGCAACATTGTTAAGGCTCCAATTCCTGTGATTAAAGATGTCTGTCTAGTAACCGAGTTAAAACATAACATACTCAGCATAAACCATTTAGCTGATCATGGTTATGGTATTAACTTTGCCAAAGACAAATGTACTATAGTTGATAGCTCAACTAGTAGTGTCTTTGAAGGTATTAGGGAAGACAATATATATGTTTTCTATTTGTTGGAAGATGCTAACAAAGCAGGTAGATGCTTAATCGCCAAGAATAATGAGAGTCAACTATATCATATGAGACTCGGTCATGCAAATATGGACACAATTTCAAGACTATCCAGAAAAAATTGGTACGAGGCTTACCGGACATCACCTTCAAAAAGGATATGGTATGTAGTGAATATGAAAAGAACAAATCTACCTGATCCACATTTAAGTCCAAGAATGTTGTAAGTACCACTAGACCTCTACAATTACTGCATATTGATTTATTTGGACCTAGTAAAATTGCTAGCCTAGGTGGTAAGTTATATGCTTTCGTAATAGTAGATGATTTCTCTAGATACACGTGGGTATATTTTCTCGCACGCAAAAACGATGCATTATCTGAATTTGTCTCCTTTTGCAAGAAAGTTCAAAATAAGAAATGATTCATGATCACTCGTATTCGAAGCGATCATGGCGGCGAATTTAAGAATGCAGAGTTTGAGCAATTTTGTGACACACGGTTATCTGCATGAGTTCTCCTGCCCTAGGACTCCACAATAAAATGGAGTTGTGGAACGTAAGAACATGACTCTATCTGAAATGACTAGAGTAATGTTAAACTAGTTTAGTCTACCTAAATATTTTGGACTAAAACTGTCAACACAGCTTGTTATGTTCTCAATAAGGTTCTAATTCGACCTAAATCGAAGAAGACTCCCTATAAGTTATGGTTTGATAGAACACCCTCAGTTTCTTACTTCAAAATCTTTGGATGCAAATGTTTCTAATACCAAAGATAATTTGAAAAAGTTTGATGAAAAGGCCAATCAAGGTATATTTTAGGTTATGCGGCCAAAAGCAAAGGATACCGAGTCTTCAACAAAAGGACCATGATCATCGAAGTGTCAATGAATGTCACTTTTGACGAACTAAATCAACAGACGATCGATGATGATGATAAAGACATCAGTACACCGAGCACAGCACCTGCAGAACCACCAAGCACAGCACATGCAGAACCACCAAGCACAGCACGTACAGAACCAGAAGCCGGAACCAGCTACCTTGAGAGTCTGCCAAAAAGAATGAAGTTTATAGCTGACCATCCCAACGACTTGGTAATAGGTGAGATTACCAGGGTGTAAGTACTCGTTCCTCTAACAGAGATATAGTTTCCTGTGTTGCATTTATTTCACAGCTAGAACCCAAAACTATTGAAGAAGCATGTAGCGATAATTTTTGGTTAGATGCTATGCAAGAGGAATTAAACCAATTTGAACGGAATCAAGTTTGGGAACTTGTTCCCAAGCCCATTGATTATCTGGTCATTGGCACCCGCTGGATATTCCGAAATAAACTCAATAAAAATGGTTTAGTCACTCGTAACAAGGCCCGACTCTTAGCTCAAAGATACAACCAAGAGGAAGGTATCGACTACGATGAGACCTATGCCCCAGTTGCAAGATTAGAATCCATTCGCATGTTATGTGCATTTGCATGTTTTCATAATTTCAAACTTTTTCAAATGAACGCAAAAAGTGCATTTCTTAACGGTTTTATAAAAGAAGAAGTTTATGTAGCTCAACCTCCAGGATTTGTTGATTTCAAAAACCCTGATTATGTTTTCAAGTTGAAGAAAGCCGTATACGGTCTGAAACAAGCTCATCATGCTTGGTACAATCGTTTAAGCTCTTTTCTACTTGATAACGATTTTTCAAAAGGCAAGGTTGATACTACACTATTTATAAAATCTTTAAAAGGAAATCTTTTTTTAATTCAGATTTATGTTGACGATATTATTTTTGGATCTACTGATGAGTCTCTTTGTCAAAAAGATTCAAAGTGTATGTAGAATAAATTTGAGATGAGCATGATGGTAGAACTCAAATTCTTCCTTGGACTGCAAATCAAACAAACTAACAATGGGACATTCATTAATCAAGCCAAGTACACAAAAGATGTACAAAAGAAGTTCGATCTGGAAACCGTCAAACCTCTTGGCACTCCAATGGCAACTTCAACCAAGCTTGATATTGATGAGCAAGGCAAACCGGTCGACATACGTAAGTATCGAGGTATGATTGGTAGTATACTTCATTTAACTGCTAGTCATTCTGATATAATGTTTAGTGTTTGCTTGTGTGCACATTTTAAAACTAACCCCAAGGAATCACACATGTGCGCAGTTAAGCGTATCTTTCGATACCTTAAAGGTACTTCTTCTGTCGGCTTATGGTATCCCAAAACCATGTCCTTTAACCTAACCGGTTACTCGGATGCTGATTTTGCTGGATGCAAATTAGATAGAAAAAATACTAGCGGCACGTATCATTTCCTAGGTAAGGCTCTAATATCATGGTTTAGCAAGAAGCAAAATTTTGTCGCATTATCAACTACTGAGGATGAGTATATCACCGCGGGACGTTGTTGTGCACAAATTTTGTGAATGAAGCAAACCTTAGAAGACTTTGGTTTACATTATACACGCATACCTATTTTCTATGACAATACTAGTACTATTAATTTGACTAAGAATCATGTATGTCATTTTCGTACTAATCATATTGAGATTCGACATCATTTTCTTAGAGACTATCAAACAAATGGAGATATAAACCTTGAATATGTAGACAGAGAACCAATTGGCTGACATCTTTACAAAACCATTAGCGGAAGATCGTTTCAATTATTTACGTCGAGAATTAGAAATTTTATATGTCAATAATATTAATTAATTTTGTTTTATTAATTACTTTTCTATATGCAAAAACTGTTTTCGAGACAAGCCTACAAAGGGTATGTATGTCACCATGACTAAGGTCGAAACGAAACGGTACTTAAGCGTTCCCATATGAACCTCCGTTAGCTGGGACAGTACCCCTACAGCTAATCTGAGACAGTCGCTGCGTAACGAAAAGTAATTCATAAAATAATATTAATTGAAATTTAAAATAACTAAACTTTGAATTAAATAATTGAAAAGGATTGACGAATACAAAGTGGCATTTCATTTTATTTTTGTACAAAAATACCTCAACAGAACCCCAGGCGAACTCACACCGAATTCGGCCCGAGTTCTGTTGGTGTCGGGTGTTTTTAAGTCAGATTTGAATATGGCCCCTTCTATTCACCACGATCCTCCTTCCAAACAGAGCAGCAGCCGCGGACGAGCTCCAAAACCCTAGATTTTTCAACTTTGATTTCTCTCAATGAGTTTTCCAGCTAAATTTTGGATTCGTGCGTGAAATCTCGTTCTCTTACACATACTCAATTCTTAGAAGGTATAATTTCCTCATTCTCTTGATTTTAAAATATCCCTTTGTTATCTTAGTTTATGCTTCCTTCATAGAACTGACTGTAAAATATATGTTATTCTTTATATATTTTTGTATTTCTTCAACGTTCGTTTCTTAAGCATGAATTGCGGAGGAGCTTCTTTCTTTGCAATTATTTTGCTAAGTGACAACGGGAGAGAAAATGGATCTAACATCTTTTGCAGAATATAAGAATTTTTTTAAAAAAGGAGACGGTACCTACCATACAAGTTCAGAACAATTACCTTACAAATTTTATTTTTTTTCAAATCAAGATCGAGATGTTATATCGGTCAAGGTTTGTCAATTATCAAAATGGGAGAGATTGTTGGCCCATTGGTCATGGTTAAACCTGATTTTAATAATTGATCTAACATTGTCTCGATATAATGGCTACTTGGACGACTGCTGAGAACTGCTATAGCTACCGTTCAAGACATGAAGTCGTTTTGCCGTACGAGTCTTTATTTCCATTATCAATGTAATTTTTACAATTTATTGAGTCTAGGAATACAATGTACACCGAGTCGTACTGGTAAATAGGCTACCCCAAAATGATTTTAAAATATCCCTTTGTTTTGAAAATAAGTCCATTTACAAAAAGCTCCTAACTGCTCGACTTTTCAAAAAGCCCAAAATCCGATTTGCAAAACCTAACCAAATCAACTCTGGACCAACAGAATTGGCCCGAATTCGCCCCGAGTTCGGTTAGTGGAACGTTGGATTTTTGAACCCAGTCTTCCCACAATTACGGATGCAACGGCTATTTGTCGAGATTCTCTCAAAGAATTCTGTCCGAATTCTTCCTTTGGAAAAGCTATAAATAGAAAAGAATTTCTACCATTTCAACACACCAATTCATTCTCTCTTCTCTTCTTACTACGTTCTTCCAAAGTGTTCTAAGCTTTCATTTTCAAATCCCAAGCCAGTTACAATCCTCTAGTCGATTTGTCGGTGCGGTACGGTCTACAAGTTCAAAGTGATTGTAATCAGAGGCTTGATTGAAGAAAGACTTCACAATTAAAGTTGGTCGAGTACTTCGGATCAAAGCTCGCGTTCTAGAAGTTGCAAGAACTTCGTATGAAAACTTGCGACGTTTTTCCATAGTAGATTTCAACTAGAAGCTGGAGTTCTTTCGACTGGACTAGTCCTCACAAGAGGAAAACCAGTATACATCCTTATGTTTGTTTTTGCTCTCTGCTCTCTACTTTTACATTTACATATCTACGATATATTTCTGTGATCTTGTTGCTAACGATTTTTAAATAGCTAATTTTTCGCTGCCTATTATATTCAACCCCCCCCCCCCCCCCCCCCCCCCCCTTAGAGTGTAGCATTTTACATCTCGTTCCTACATGACTCGTCACGTCCAAATTGATTAGGTAAAGAATTAAAAATTAAACCATTCAATTTCACCTTTATCAAAACTTCGTTAGTACTCTTAACTCATTTCAGGTCGTTCGTAAGTTATGAGTGACACCTAATAGTATATTATATTAGAAGATTCAAAAGTGCCCTAAACAATTTGGATATGCAATATCCAAGAAACTAAATATACAAGTACCAATGTAACTTATTCCTCATTTTGTAACTAAATTCCCACTCGATTTCCATATTCAGTCGTCAAACTCATGGAACGCTCTCATTTATTTCAGTAATGGAAATAGAGAACATATTGTCTTATTTCCCTTCATCCTGGCCAAGGACATTATAGACTTAAATGAATCATGATGAATACATGACTGGTCTCTCTTTTTACTCAAAGAGTTGGTACTCACTTATCATATATAAACTGACATACCCAACAACCATCTTTGACGCAATCACTCAAGGAATCATATGATAATAGTGTCAATACATATAAGATAATCATGGTGCCTCATGTTTAAGGAGGTTATATCAGTGTAACTCAATATTTTTATTGACGATTACAACGACAAAGCATTTATCTCAAACTTTTGGCTTCGGCTATTTGAATCCTCTTACATTCAGCTCTGTTAAGGGTCCTCTCCACTGTAATGCTAACATAATCCATATCATTTTTAATACTTCAAACAATGTTCGTCTAGGCCTACCTCTAGTCCTAGCAACTCCATTAAATATTATATTATCGCTCATAACAGCAGCATCTATCATTTTATCTTGCATGTCCAAATACCACCAAAGTCAATTGTTTCTCATCATACTTTCCTCGATTGGCACCACCTCTAACTTCCTACGAATACGTCCATTCGTTATCCCATCCTTTAATACCTCAAAGGTATCTTGGGATCACAAAGTACTATAGATGCAGTCCTCCATTTCAACCAGCAAAGTCCTCCATTTCAACAATCATGCTTTAATTCTATACATCTTTCTCAATCTCTCCATCATGATGAATGATTGAGATTGGCCGTTATAACTCTATAATACATATCCTTATAGTCTCAATATAACTATTAGAACCTTTTTTTTCTTCTTCAAACCCACCACATTATCTCCCTAGGAGCTCGATATAAGCCTTCTCCAAAACCAAACTAATTCTCCAAGTCAATAAAAACCATATATAAATTTATCTCTCTAAATTTTTCCATTAATGTTCTTAGTAAGTAACTGCTTCCATAGTAGATCTCTCATGCATAAAACCAAACTAATTCTCTAAATTCTAGTCTTTTTTTTTTATCTTTGCTCAATCACTCTCTCCCACATTTTCATGGTATGACTCGTAAGGTTAGATTTTTATTGACGATTATTAGATGTAAAGATCTATGAGGAATCCAATGAGTTGTTCAATAAACGTATTCTTTAATGATCACCTGCACATTTGGTGCATACACATGTATTATCATATCAAATGCGATACTATTCTAATCGGAATGCCCAAAGCCCAATCAGGCATTCCTCTGACTAGCAAGTTTTTCAGTGAATTAACTTACATACTGAAGAAATAAATCGTACAGTACAATCAAACATTACACATAATTCACTTGAGTCAATCACATGGACAATATCATAAGGAACATAATCAAAACTGAGAGTACGATAAAAGATAATTTTAATTTGTTTGAAGATCATCCAAATCCAATAGCACATTCATAACATTGCAATTAACATACACACTCATTCATGGAAACAATTGACTTTAGAATACAATGTTAACAATCTTCCACTTGCACTAAAGTCAATTATTCATATATCACATGCTCATTATCTCAAGATGTTCTCAAACAATTGCTCCGATAATGCTTTGGTTAATAGATACAACATGTTGTCCAATTATGATAACCCTATATAAATGCTCACATCTCCTCTAGCGATGAAATATTGGATGAGATGAAACCATCAATGTATGTGTTTTGATTTCTGATTAAACCTTGGTTGCATGGCTTAATATATAGTCTCAATGTTGCTACAATACAAAATTACTAGATCAACTACAGTAGGAACTACTGCAAGTCTGGTTACGAACTTCTGAAACCAAATAGACTCCTTAGCACTCTACCATTTAAGGTGAAAACATACCCGGAATTCTATCACCTATCATCAACATCAGATTGGATATCTTGATGTGTATATCCTCCTTCAACTCAATTCTTATTTCCGCCATATACAAGAAATAAATCCTTAATTCTTCACAAGTACTTAAGGATATTCATGACTGCAATCCAGTGTTCCCACCTAGATTCAACAGATATATGTTTGTAACCCTTACAGCATATGCTATATTAGGCCATGAACATAACCTCGCATACATGACACTTCTTATTGCCAAAGCAAAGAAACTTTATCCATATTGCTTCTTTCGTCAGGTGTCTATCAAAAGATCAACTTGGAAAGATGAATTTCATATCTAAAAGGTAAAGTTCCCCTTTTGGATTTCTCCATATTGAACCTCTTGAGTAACTTGTTGATGTACACTATTTGGGATAAGCCTAACGTCATATCCGCTCAATCTCTATATAGCTTTATTCCTAGAATATAAGATGTTTCCCCCAAATATTTAATGGCTGAATTTTTTGAGAGCCATATTTTGACTGACTGTAGCATTCTTATATCATTTCCAATGAGTGTCGTCAACATAAAGGACTAATATTGTTATATTGTTTCTACAAAGTTACCAACCTTCTTGTACTCACAAGGTATATATTTTGGTGAAATCTATCTTTAGATTATCTCATCAAACGGATGATCCAACTTCAAGAAGCTTACTCCAAGCCATAAATGGACAAGTTACAAGCTGTATGATTCTCACCCTTCAATATAAAATCATCGGGTTGCTCCATATACATATCATCCTTAATCCTACCATTTAGGGAAGTGAGTCTTGACATCCATGTCATATCTCATAATCATGATAGCAGTTATTGCAAGTATGAGCTCACTGAATTTAATCATGGTTACCAGAGAAAAGGTTTCATCAAAGTTAATATCATGTTTTACTTGTAACCTTTTACTACTAGCCTTGCTTTAAAGGTCTCTACCTTCCAACCAGCACCATAATTTCGCTTGTAGACCCATTTATACTATATAGATACTGTACTTTTAGTTGGGTCCACCAAAGTCCATATTTTGTTTGTGTACATGGAATCCATTTCGGATCTCATGGTTGCATGTCATTTTTTCCCGATCAATAGCGCATATTGCCTCCTTGTAGTTTCTTGGATCATTGTCTTCTTAAATAAAGAAGCTCTTATGACTAACATAATGATCGAATAGAAACAGTGTGTCAGGTTGTTTGCGCTCCTTTGTCAACGTACGAGAAGATTGTGCATTGGTAGTAGGTTCTACAACAGAATCAGTTGTATGTTCCAAACTTTGTTTAACACATTCAATAGTTTTGACTCTGGGAAGGATCAAGGATCTTGTTGAGAGTCTTCAAGAAGGACTTTCCTTCCGCTGCATTTTTCTATAATGAACTTGTTTCCCCTAGAAAGAAAGCATGCCTAGAAACGAACACATTTTGTCCACTAGGCATACAACAGTAATATCCAAGACACTCTTTTCGATATACTATAAACTTACATCTGTTATATCTTGTATCTAACTTTTTCATCAACTGTCTCTTGACATATGCTGGACATCCCCAAATCTCAATATACTTGAGACTTGGTACATTGTGATACCATATCTCATATGGAGATGTCAGGACAATTGGACAGTCCTTGATGGAACTCTATTAAGAACACAAATTGTAGCAAGCAAAGCATAACCCAAAAATAAGAGAAAGATCTATATGGCTCATCTTGGAGCAAACCATATCTCATTAGCCTCTCTGATACTCCCACTTAGTAGTGATATACAAGGAGTACATTGGAAATAGAAACTCGCTGCTATGTAATCACCACCTCGAAAGAATTGTCCTACTCCGATACTTTTGCCGGTTTGTTTCTTTACTTCATTTTCAAATTGAAGTTTTCAAATGATTCAAACTTGTACTTCATCAGATACATGAAACTATCCTAGAATGGTCATTGATGGAAGTTTATGAAGTAGTTGAAACCAACTTTAGCCATTTTATTCAACAGACCGCAAACATCTGTATGAATAATCCTAAAATATCGGTGTGTGTGTATATATATATATATATATATATATATATATATATATATATATATATATATATATAGTCAAAAAATAGTATTCATAAAGAACATGCATCTATACATTTACGACATAGAATGCATGCATGCATTTACAACTTAGCATGCATGCATGCATGCATTTGATATATATATATATATATATATATATATATATATATATATATATATATATATGTTGCGGGTTCGAGCCCATTGGGAACGGCAAGGCACCCCGGCGCAGTGGCGCGGGTTCGAGCCTCCATGCTCCATTAAGAAGTGGACACACACAAATATATATATATATATATATATATATATATATATATATTATATATATATATATTTTATATATATATATATATATATATATATATATATATATATATATATATATATATGTTGTATACACACACACACACTCTTCAAAGTTGCCGCATGTCTGGAAAAGTGTTGGACCTTTGTGGTGTGTCAGTGACTCAGGGCAACTTAGATGAACACTCAATCACCTTCCCTTCCATTGGACAGCACGTGTCCTTCATACTGCTTCTGTACCACTGATGTGAAATTCTTTCATCTACCTTTTCTGGTCTGTTATTCTCCTTAAACCTATACAGTTATCTTCGAGCCACAGAACATCACATCAACAACTTCAATTGCATAACATATGGGCACCAATAAGTCAAGTGTACACAGTATTTATCCATACAGTCTTCATGGAGTTCTACTGAATCAAGTACATATAGCCTATAGGTTCAGTTTCAATATAACCAGAAATACTAACACAGTTATGTCCTATAAATGAAGTTATTATTAGGGCAGCCGTAGCTTTCTTGAGGGATAATCAATCATACCAAAGATGAAGGTAAAAGGACTAATGAACCACATACAGATGAAATATATGGATAGGATTAGTACAAACTATCATTCTTGAAAACAAAGGACGCCTTGCAGTATTAAATGTACATCTTTTGTCTACAACAACAGCAAAAGCCTTTATCCCAAATTTTTCGTGACGGCTCTTTTTGTCTAGCATATGAAAAATAACATGTATAGGTGGTTAAGAAAACTCTTCAATGAACTAACATAAGAATAGTGAGATAAAACAGGCATCCATCAAGCACAAACTTACACAATGCCCAACACAAAGTTAAAACGTGTAAAAACTAAGAAAAGAAGAAGTCTTTAATGAACTAACATAAGAATAGTGAGATAAAACAAACATCCATCAAGCACAAACTTACACAATGCCCACAGGCCACAACAACAGTTATAACTTGTAAAAACTACGAAACAGACATACATCAAGTTAGAAACTTAGACAAAGATAAGTCGTAACAGCATATTAGAAGTAATTCTACCGACATGTCCTTTTCATATTTTGCTAGTATGAATCATAGTTTGCAATATCGGCCAATACCGATTCGATACCGATAAGGTTTGGCATGTCACGATCCGATACCAACCAATACCCGATATTGACCGATACCAACATTGGGGGTCTCTTTTCCGGTCAATTCGGCAAAGAAAATTGAACGAAAAAGACCACTCATCAAGGGTGTAAAAGCATAGTAAGGTTGAAAAGTATGTAAAAGAAGAAAACTTATTTATCGCATGTAAACCAATTGGCAAAGGTGACTACTATTTCATTCAATTTCAAAACTGCTAAGAAACAACACTGAAAATAAGTAAAGTTATGCCTAAATATATAAAATATACTTTCTAAAATGTTTTATTTGCTTTCTGATACCAAAAAATATTACACTCTGATCCAAAATCGTCGATACTACCGATACCGCCGATCCCGATACTCATAGGAATGGTCCGATACTGATTCCGATACCGCGAATCTTGGTATGAACCCCCTTTGTTTTCGCCCAATGCTTATTTGTACATATCCAACATTTCTGACATATCTAAATTCCAGAAAAGGGCATCATTCTGGAACCATCCAGGCACCAAAAAAGTCCATTCATAGATAATGAGTAAAACCACAAAGAAAGAAGAAGAAAATTAATAGAACATATCTGCCATGTATTCAAAACCAAATGTTCCTCCATCCCATCCCCCAAAAAAGACACGCACAACTATCCTTTGGAAAGAATAGTAGTAGATAGATATAAAAAATTGATATCAAACGAAATATGAATTACTATCAGCTAACTCAAAGAAGTTTAGTAAACAAGATCCCTAACAAGACAAACCTGATACAAGAATCTTCAGTCATAAATAAGTACAGTTTTTTTTATGCATAAGAGTAAGAATCCGTGAAAAAGAATGCGTAAAAATAACATGTAAAGTACCATGCTAATGATTTAAATGTAAGTGTTGCAGTCGGACTACATGGTAAACTTTCATTACCTCTTCTCAAGAAATGTCTTCGCATTAGAGACATTTTTCCCCATTGCTGAAGCTTTCCATGAGAAGTATGAGCCAGAAGGGTCAACCTATAAAAAACATGTCATTCAAAATAACATCAAACTTCGGAGGGGTCAATCAAATAAAACCAGAGCATCTTGCTTAGAAAGAGAAACAAAACTGCAAATTTAATGAGTTATTCTTAATATGTGTGTTTGGATACCTACACACCATCATATCTTGTGACGACAGCAGATTCTTTAAGGGTATTACATGATTTTGTGAATCGAGGTTTCTTGAAGGATATGAAAATCTTAAAATTCTGCTAAATCATTGGGTTAAAAAATATTCTTTGATTAGAGGTGTTAAAGTTTATGCTTTTGCCCTGCTATCTACAATAACATTTTTTTTGTACTTCACTGATCTACAATCAAATGAATGAAAAACGGGATCTCATACTGGTCTTCTGAACTTTTAAATTAAGAACAGATAACGTAATCTGAATCGCAAAATGAAAATATCCAAAACAGCCTTTATATATTTTTCCTTAAAATTTAAAAATATATCAGCAGTCATAATTATGAAATAGAAGGACCTAGATACATGAACAATGAACATGTAAATTTTATGTTGGACGTTTTTCAAAATTCATCATCATCATGCAATCCTTCTCCCAAGGGGTTGCTATGGAGCATGAGAGCACCATAAAAGTGTTACGAAGTTTTATGACAGGTTGTCAACCTGATGCCAACAATGTGTTTTGGTGCTACATGGCCAGTTGACAAGTAGGCACGCCTATCTTTTATCATTCCGTTTAATCTCATGCCAACCAAGGAGCACCATCCAACTTTCCCTAGACTAGAGAAGAGTCTAGACTCTAGACAAGAGGTACGATGATATGGCTTTGCTATAAGAAATTGCAATTATGGAGCATTAAGCCAAAGAGCAAAATTTGCTTCTTAGTTGCATGAGCGTTAACTGGATAAGCCAAAAGGAAGGCCTGCCTACCTAACCACCAAGTGAGCGTATAGGTGTTATGGCATAGCCCTCTCGTACTCATAGCAACCTTGACTAGGAATTTGGAACTAAGATACATAGTTGTCATTTCATTGACAACAGTTATAAAAAACTTTCTCAATTGTATTATGTAGCTTTCTTATGTTCCATAATGACCCCATTCTGACAGGATAAAGCTAGGATGATGACGATGATGATGTTTTTCAAAATTCAAAAAAAAAAAAAAAGGGATTTTTTGACTTTCATCCCACTTATTAATATGCATTTGTACTTACATTCCACTTTTTAATTTTTTTAGACTTACATCCCACTTTTTGTCACTAAAAGTATTTATTTTGTCACGAAAAGTATTCGTTTTGTCACAAAAAATATTTTTCGTGACAAAAATTGGATGTAAGTCAAATAAAATTAAAAAGTGGGATGTAAGTACAAATTCATATTAATAAGTGGGATGAAAGTCAAAAAATCTCAAAAAAAAAAGAACAGCAAACAATACAAGTTGACTTAAACTTGCACTTTCTTGCATAACCCCTGACGGGAAAGAACAGTCAGATGTTGGTATACCTGAAATAACTGGGGACCATTATCATCATATCCTGCAACCAGCAAAGAAACTCCAAAAGGCCTTACACCACTGAAAGAGGTAACAGGTAACAATTATAATCAGAACAAAGAAGAAGAAACCAAGATTCAAATAAAAAAGTGACAAAAATAAAGGCATTAAATCCAATTGCATAAACTATTATTCAGGCTGAAAGAAACTTCTGCCACTGATTCAGGACAGGAGACTAGTGATAAAACAATGAGAGATTTCATGACCAGATATATGATCTACCGTTTAAGGAATGGAGAGACCCTTTACATAAACATTCCCATGCCTCGCAAAAACATCTAGTGGTAAACACCATTTAATTTTAGGTGAAGCCTACTCCACCTATAACATGGCCATCCCATCTACTCAAACTGCACCCGATTAGGATCATCTGGTAAATTTACCTTGACCCGTGCACCTGGAATCCAATTGAGAGGTTTTCACAGCAGATGGACGTAAATAACTTCTCTAATTAAAAAAATAACTAAAGGTTTTGATCGGAAGTAAAAGGTACAAGGGAAACCTATGTCCATCAGTTTTAAATCAGTGGTAACATATCAAATGGGTATCCATCCTATGATGAAGTGAAAGGTTACTAAGTGGCTATGCATATCATATGAACACGCGAACAAATTTATTGCATTTAATGACAGATGGTCCTACTTAAGACAACAGATACGATACACTTTAGCTGGCAAACTATATTGAGAGATTCTGGTATATACCTATATGATTCAAGTTGACCCGTGCACCTGGAATCCAATTGAGAGGTTTTCACAGCAGATGGACATAAACAACTTCTCTAATTTAAAAAATAACTAAAGGTTTTGATCAGAAGTAAAAGATACAGGGAAACCTACGTCCATCAGTTTTAAATCAGTGGTAACATACCAAATGGGTGTCCATCCTATGATGAAGTGGAAGGTTACTAAGTGGCTATGCATATCATATGAACATGAGAACAAAATTTATTGCATTTAGTGACAGATGGTCCTAGTTAAGATAACAGATATGATACACTTTAGCTGGCAAATTATATTGACGATTCTGGTATATACCTATATGATTCAAGTTGAGGATAGTGATTAATTGTCATAAGACACTAAGGGTAAGAAGCGCTGCTCCCCAGTCTCCCCACAACTTGTCTGCTCAAAAATGTTTTCAATTCAGTGGAATACTGTCCTAAGTGAGATTGTTTGCTGCAATATTAGGAATAGATTTAATAATCCAATTACTGCCTGCAACTAGGCTTTTCCTTTGCTAGAAATACATTTATGTAATTCCAAGGGAAGAAAAGTTCAAATTGCTAACTTATGTCACCTCAATCTAAATCTTGCATAAAAGGGTAAATTTTTATAAACTTCTCAAAAACAAGTAATAACCGATTAGCATATGTCGCACGAGTGCTCTTGTAACTGGTGCACTTTTCCAACAAGTTGTGTAATAAGACTGTTAAGCATTTCTCGGAAACAAAATATAACCAATTAGCTTACCCTGATTGAGTGAATTCCTGCATAACAGCTGCAGTTTCTCTTACAAGTTGTGTTACAGGGATAGATTCCTGCATTGATGAAACTGTAACACTAAATTCTAGAGGACAAAACATATCAAACATTTTATGTAACCAATATAATGAAGAATATACTACAGAGGAAGACTTCAAAGCCTAAAAAGAGCGTTATAAGAAATGATTTATAAGCACCAGGCACGAGCATTTTCTCTATCAATTACAGAGAGGACTTCATATTCATGAAAAGATGCAAATAACATTTTGCAAAAAGATTAGCTGCCAAAAACCATGAGATGCAGAAAACACAAATTGCCATTGTACACTATCGTCTGGTATTTTCTATCTGAAGCACCACTCTGGTTGCCTGGAGAAGATGCAACACTCTGGTTACTACATCTCCCTATATTGTGTCCAGATCTAGTTCTCTACATGATGTTACTCGATTTTTGCATATGTTGCATCTTTCCTCAATACACCGCTCGTGCGGCTCTCCATCTCACGCTCTACTCGGCCTAGACTTTTAGTGTCATGATCCTCTAACGAGACAAACTTCTCCTCCAGGTCCGGTTATCAATCAACCGCTACATGAATATCTCGGTTTGTTCCCCCTTCAATATATAAGTGCATATCACTTTGGGGGGGTGTTCTTAAAGAGTTAACCACTTAGGCCAGTGCTTGTTGACACACACACGAGACGACTAGCTTGTAGAACTAGCAGTTGCTTTCGAAGTTGCAGTAGACATAAAGACACTTCCGGTGGTACTATTGTCCTTTCTATTCCCATTCAATTGAACTTAAGCGCTGGTTCGCCCAGATCGCCGCTTTTGTTGATCCGTATTGGGAACACACCGCATTCGGGTCATGGTATCCTGATGCGGTTCGAAGGGGGCACAGTAACATTAAATTTAAGCATACATGGCATAAGAGTGAGTGCCTTCATGCAAGTAAAAGAAAGAAGGAAGCATACATGGCACAGGAGTCAGGACATTTATGGAAGTGGCATAACCTAATTTTTCAAGGTTTTGGTTTCATGAAAAGATAAAGTGGAAGTTTATGAAAGCAGAACAATATGGAGAAAAATAGGAGAGACAAATAACTACGTAACAAAGAAAAAGAACTAAAGATTTCAACACTTTCTCAAGTACTAAGCTTTCAAATTGTCAATTACAAAAGCCTTCCTATATATAATACTTCACTGCCTTTACGTAGACATAAACTCTTGCTACTAGTAAAGAAGACCATCAAATAAATAAAAGTATCGCAGGACACCATTCATGTGCACAGTAACAGTCACATGGGCAACTTCATATGAATATCTTTCATCCTTCTCTAATAACCATAACCTAAAAATATCCTACTATTAGTTCATAACTAAAATCTAACGTATCTACAAAATACCCGCATCAATATTTCTTATGAATCTCCACTTCCTAATTGATCTAAACTCTAATAATGTTAATGAATACTTAACCTTTCTGAGATAAATAAAACACTAAAAGCAAAGAAGGCTGCTAATGAAGAACAAAATGACGGCAAAAGATCAATTCTAGATAATCACTTCTAATGAATTATTCTCGCCTCAAAGTCACTACTTTTTTTCTCTTAGGTATCAGACATGACAAAGATACTCCAAGATACACTACCATACACCAATTGGTGCTGTGTTTGTGACCATAGGACACATGACACGATACTGACACTCGGAATGGACTATGATCTATCAAAATTGGTGGTGTTCTGTACGTGTCATTCACGTCCTTGACATACCCAGCTACTGCTTTTTGCTGCAGTTGCTATTACTGCATGCTGCTGTTGCTGCAAATATTACATGATGATGTCTATTGCATGACTCCTCTACTTCTGCTGCCACCTACATGTAGTGTTCTTATGACGTGCATAATTTCTTATGTCCAACAAATATACCTGGTTTTAGGCATAAATGTTGAAAATACCTTCGAACTTTATATATAGATTTAGTAGCTGTATCTCATTGTTTGAAGGGGTGTGAATACATATACTTCAAAATTCAAATTGAGGGGGGGAACTATCCAACTGTCTAAACACCTCAGAGTTTCACCCTGGGCACCTAGGGGTCATATAGAGGTCCCTATCACCTAGGACCAACCACCTTACTGGTAATGATTCAACCATGCACCTCACAAGCAGCCCATACAGTTTTAACAGATTGATCAGATTACTTTAACAGGTAAAAGAAAATAAAGCAGATTCAATCTCAAGTAGAAGGATCAGTTCATGCAATAACTAAAACAAGGACAATTTGTGTATGTTAATAAAGACATGTATAAATTTATGCACATGAAACACCATATGACAGTAAGATGCTCTTGAAGAAAAAGAAATTTGAGGGATAAAATAATAATATAAACGTGCATGGTTACAAAAGTGTAACACTAAAATCAAAAGATGCGAGATGTGAACGAACTTTGTACAGCCTGTAATACTGTTGTGCTTGTTTTCTGCTTTTCCTCACTAAAACACGAGAATCTGGCCCCATACCGCTGCAAAAGTTAGAAAAGAACCAACTGGATATTATCGAAGTTGGAAAAAGGTGACATACAAATGACCTAAGATGGCATACACAAATAGGTAACCTATAGGGGACTACAAGGCCCACTGCAGTAACATAATACACATAATGAAAGATGAAAAGCTAAGGAAAGAAGTTTACATAATCGAACAATTCACAAACAGAAAATTTTTAAAGATAACAAAAGATACTAAAATAATGGATAAGATACTAAGTTTGCAAAATTTTGGAAAAGATAACAGGTCGCCAAGTTGGTTGGCGACATGAGTGGGCACACTCATGGTGGCTGCGTTATCACTCATATCGCCAACTGCGTTGGAGATATAGCTGCGTTATTTTTTTTATTTGTTTCCCAGCCATGACACAGTTTTTGGTGACGAATTTTTCTTTTTTTTTTTAAGCATTCATATCGCCAACTGTGTTGGCGATATGACCACATCTGCCGCTATGTCGCCAAGCCAAATGACGATTTGGCTGCAAATGATTTGTTAGTGACGAAAAAAATTCTTAGCATGCATCCATATCGCCAACAGTGTTGGCGACTTGAGCATACATCTTACACATTCATAAACTTGCTTCAGTCACCTAGCTACCAAAATCAAATGGCTTCAAGACTCAGATCAAGTCGTCAAACCTCTTCTTGCAACGGCATGTGGATCCGAACCGGTTTCGTTTAAACATTACTCAATCATCATAATGTTGTGCTCTGCAATTTTGGGAATAAATGAATGAAACATAAAACTGAAAATCCTAAAAAATTCTGCTGCTTTAATATTTACTTGGCTTAAGCTGAAATTGAAGAAGATAAAGTGACACCAAACTGTAAAGTTATATAACTTAAATTAAATTAAAGAGCGCACTCAATGAATCCAAAGGAGTTTCAATTTAAAAAAAAAAATCGCCACTAAAAGCTCTGTCATGGCTGGGAAAAATCAAAAAAAAAAAATTCCAGCCATATCACCAACACAATTGGCGACATGAGCAACCTGTTATTTCCAAAATTTTGCAAACTTAATATTTTTTTCCATTATTTTAGCATCTTTTGTTATCTTTTTAAAAAAATTCTCACAAATCTAGTTATAATGCTGGAGAACGGCATTTTCGATATTACAGAAAAGGAATTGAATATCGCCATGAATCTGCCATTAGCCATGTCAATCAAAGTTCAAATTAAATTAATAGGAAGTATAGTACTATATAAGCAGCTCCTTAAAAGGAAGTATTTATTAATATATAATTAGGACAATATAGCGCAGAAAAAGTAAACAGTGCCAGATTAAATTAAAACTCTATCTTTACTATGATTGCAAAAGGTTTTAGTGACTAGAAAAGCTTGTACTGTCCAAAGCAAAGGATAGTGAGCTGTAGGAAGAGAACCTGTACACAACACCAATATTTGTTGTCATAAGCTGAATTTTTTGCACCTGCAGTTAAAAAGACTTCGTTAGTTTTTTATTTTTTTTCACACTACAAAAGATTGTAGTACACATTACCAGTAGTACACACTACTGATCATCAAACCAAGATGCCAATAGCAAGCACAGAATATTCTTAACCATGCAGTGCCAGTCAAATACAAAAAAAATAAAATATATCAAATGTTACCAGAATGAAATGGATACCAAAATCCCTAAAGGAGGGGCTTCCTAGGATGTAGTTTGATACTGTTGAATTGAAAACCCAACTTTTTGCAGGTCCCATAATCCCAGTTAAACAATTTAAAGTTGTAAAACCTAACACAGTATCAAGCCTGTGAGACTTTTACTGATCAAGGTAACTGGAGATGGATGCAATTACCTATAGCAAATTGTACGACCTTACATCAATGTCAAGACTCTTTCCTAGTCTAAGGGAACTTGGATGGTGCTCCTTCGAAACACTGCATGCCCAAAGTATTAGGTTTATGTACTCGCCAGTTAGCTTTCTCTGTTTAATAGTAAGGCCCTCTCTCTTGTTCATAGTTAACTTGACCAAGAAAAAACAACAAATCTTTTATCCCCAATATTATTTGAATCCTTTCAATTCCATTTAGCTCTCTTAAGGGTCCTCTCCTATGTAATATTAACAACAACGTATCCTTAGCTTTGATAGGAACACTATTCTAAAATTTCAAGTGGCCAATTAACCAAAAATTCCAAGTGACCAGTTAACAGAAAATTTCAAGCGGTCTGATAGTCGCAATTAAGCAGTAACCAACCGGGACTAAGCACGTAAAAAACCCACTTAATATAAACTTGCTAGGAATTTGGCACCATGACAGAGGGTTGCATCAACACAGCCACATGACTCACAAAAACTTTGTCAAATGTTTTATGGAACTCCGGTGTGCTCTATAGCAACCCCATTCCAGTGGGAGAGGTTTTCATCAAGGTTGCCCAGCATGTGAAATGTTATGGCTATGAATAACGGAAATGGAAACGTGTTATGCCACTTGGTAACGAATGGGGAAGGGTAGGTGTAGACTTCTTCGGAAAGCTCAGGTAGGACGAAGTGTACAACTATGAGTAATTTTCCTTGATTTACAATAGACGTAAGTCTCTTGATTGATACAAGCAGGCCTGGATCACAATAAACCAAGTCTTCCATAATTTTCCGAAATTAGTTTAACGCACGCTTGCATCCTCCGTCTTACAGCAGCTAGCGAACATTTTCTTTGCAAGTGAAGGCAATAAAGTAGGATAAGCCTCTTGATTGATGCAAGCAGCCCAGGAACCACGATCAATGCTATGGTGGGGAGGCAACTTCAAAACTTTTTTTTTCCACAAAAGTTCTAGGACGGAGGGGATAGCTGAGTAGGAGAAGTGGATATTAGTAGTCCGAATAAGAGATCCCAAGCCGAATCTGTGCCCTCTCAATAGTCTTGGCAAATATCATTTATGCCATTAGTCTTGGTAAATATCCTTTCTGCCATCCTTCCCTTCAGTCAGTAAACAAAGTCTTCCAGAATTTTTCAAAATAATACTTTAACTAAAGCTTGCATCCTATGTCTTACTGCGGCTAGTGGTGAACATATTCTTTGGGGTGGGGGGCATGGCCCCCAGGCCATGCTTTTGGTCCGTTCCTGGCTGCAAGTCATGTGAGCTACATAGTTTTCCTACATTAATAGTGTTGAATCTTGTCTTCTTTTATCAAAACAATAAGTGTGCGACTAGGAGTACATTTTATTGGCTAGGATTTGGAATCTTGAAACACTACACACTTAGTGGGCCAATTTGGTTTCCGTTTGAAAATTTGAAAAGCTTCATTTCAAATGGGCAAATGGTGTCTCCCCGAGCATTTGGCGTTTGCGCCTTTGCAGCCATGTTTGTATGGCCGAAATGACAAACGGTGGGATTTGCCATTTGGCCAAGTTGCCGCCGAAATGGTAAATGGTGTTCATTTTAAACATGAACCAAACTAGCTCAGTGGTCTGGAACGTGAGACATCTGTGTTTCAGAAGAAAGTTTCGGAAAGCAAATCATTGGAGTTGGCGGTCGAGCCACTTATGGTAACTCTGACTTGTATCACTTGGATGATGGTGATGAGATTAGTTGAACCAAAAAGAAGTCATCTTTGCAGGTAAAATGCAAAACAATGCAAACTTCATAAAGACGTCATCTTTATGTGAATAACAAGAATAAAGCAATGTCTTTATCCCAAATTGTTGGGGTTGATTACTTGATTATTTGAATATTTGTCTCCGGTTCAGCTCTGGGAGGGGTTCTTTGTAGCATAGCATTAACAAAAATCATACCCTTTTTGTAGCCACGAAACCTATGTATGCTCTAGCAAATCCCTTGACCAATATTTTACTACTGCCAACCGGTGCTTCTATTAGTCTACATTGCACATGTTCGTACCACCTCAGACGGTTTTCTCGCATTTTATCCTCCAACTTCTCACGAATACAGTCATTTCTTATCCTATCAAATGGGGAAAAAAATCACCACAAATAGTCGAACATACACCAACATATTTGATGTTGCAGCTAGTCTATCTTAAGAAATAAGAATAGAAAAACTTCTAAAATTAACTAGAAAAGAAGTTCCACTTATTCTTTGTCACAAACCCTAAAAAAAAAATGTAACCATGTTCGTTTCGTACCCACAACATATACAACAACAACAAAGCTCGTCAACTTATTGAATCACTTTCTTCCATTAAAACTTCAATCCGTGTTCGTTACGCCTACCTCTTGTCCTAGCAGCTCCTCCTTACCTAAGTGTCTAGTCATCTACGTTCACGTGTCCAAACCATCTAAAGACAATTTTATCTAATTTTGTCCCCAATTCCCATCACCTCCTGTTGGGTTTTTGGTTTTTTCCTTTTGAAAGCTTTAGTCCCACATCGGAAAAAACAAATGGTTTGTATCTCTATATATTAGCTTTGCTATTATTGGAGATGCACATGTGGTGTGGAGGTGCACATGGGTTTGCCATGTGGGGTTATTTTTCTAATGGAAAAAAAGGCTAAAATCAACAATTAAAGCATTCATGCTTTTTGCTCTTGGGAAATTTATTTCCATAGGAGCTAAGCCCCGTAGGGGCTTAGCGACTCGGGCTCGGACTCGGGCTCGGACTCGGGCTCAAGGGCTCATGAGGCGTAATGTGGCATTTTGTTGGCGCACTTTGCACTTAGCACGTCAGCATCGTCGCTAGTCGCATAGTGCGCTTAAGTTGCGCTCGTTGCGCGAGCCACTTGCGCGACCACGTTACGCGAGCCCAGTTACGCTGACCCAGTTACGCAGTCCAGTACGCAGCCCAGTGCGCGCAGCGTGCGCAGCGTACGCAGTGTGCGTAGAGTGCGTAGGGTGCGTAAAGGGGCTGTGAGCGTAAAGTGCAAATTACGCTGGTTACGAGAGTGGCACAACTTGCAGCAGAACGTGTCTTCACATGTTCTGAGCGGTTGCTCCATATTCGGGGTGGTTACTACCACGTCCCTAACATTGTGCTAACCGGACAGTTGTTGCTGGGACTTATATAAGGCCTCCTCCTTCTCTCTCACAGGTTAGAACTAAGACACAAGTAGTAGACAGAAAGTTTACAAGTGCTTAGAGGCTGTGAGAGAGAAGAAAGGTATTGTACCAGCGTTGCGTTTTGCACAGGAGTTCGAGTTTATCCGAGAAGTCAGAAGAGCAGAGTGTTCCAAGTTCTCCGACGAACTTGCTGGTTCCTGGAAGCTATTCGTGTGGGGCGAATAAAGCTTTGAGCAACGGTGATCATTCACCCCAGCAGGAGTTTTTCCACCTTTCGCCTGTCACCTTCTTTGTTGATTTTATCAGTATTCTATCAGCGCACCTTCGGTGAAGTGTTTGCATTGATATTATCTGAATTCTATTAGCGCACCTTCTGTGAAGGATAGCACTAATTGAATTTCTCTTACGTACCTTCTGTGAAGCGTTACGTTCTGTACACCTTCTGTGAAGTGTAGCACTAGTGAAATTTCTCTTACGTACCTTCTGTGAAGTGTTACGTTATGTGCACCTTCTGTAAAGTGTAGCACGAATTGAAATTTCTCTTACGTACCTTTTGTGAAGTGTTACGTAATAACGATTGTTTGTACAATTGTTACGAAATTTCAGTTTTCCATCGAAAAATTATGCCCCGGCAATAACAATCTCAAAGCTTTATTGCTACGATGGAAAATGTTAATGTTTCACTCTTCAATTCTGACTTTTGCAAGTTAGAAAAGTTTGATGGAGAACATTACCAAGTCTGGAAGAGGAAGGTATATCTAACCCTTCAACTCAAAGACGTAGATTACGTACTTTTGGAGGAAGAACCTACTGTTCCAGATGTTCGGTCTGCTGCCGCAATTACCGCGGCTACTAAACTTCAAGCAAAATGGAGAAGGAAAAATAGTATTTGCAGGCTGCTAATCCTGAATGCTATGGAAGATTCCCTTGCAGAATCCTATTCTAAGAAGAATATCGCTAGAGACATATGGGAGTCTCTAGAAAAACTCTACGAAGAAGACAAGAACCGAAGTAAAATTTTTGTGGTTGAAAAATATCACAAGTGGTTCTTTGAGGACGAAAAGTCTATGCTGCTGCAGGTGAAGGAGTTCCTGAAAATGCGACAGAAGTTGGAAGACGAGACAATGTCCCTCCCCGACAAGTTTGTTGTTGGAGGGATTGTCTCAAAGCTCCCCGCTGGGTGGAGCAAGTTCTATGCAAACATGCATAAGAAGAAGCTGGAGATCACCCTTGAAGATCTCCTGCAGGAAATTTATGTTGAGGACCAGATGCGGGCTCAACTGAAGGTGGACGCACTGTCCAAGCAATTGGCTAACGCCAATATGGTTCATACCAAGGAACCAAGGGAAAAGCAGGCGGCTTCCCACATCAAGAAGAAGGACCCTGACAATTTAAAAGTCAAGGGAACTTCTATCAAGAAAAAGAAGCCAAAGTCACAAATGTCTTGCTTCAAGTGTGGCAAGAAGGGCCACTTTAAGAATGAGTGCAAAGCAAAAACCAAGCAATCGGAGCAAGGAGAACCTAATAAGGTATCTATGATCACTGATGTTGTTGCTATGATTGCGCAGGTTGATGCGGTAGGAACTGATGCTGACTGGTGGGTAGACACTGGAGCCACCTGCCATGTTTGCTCCAAAAAGGAGTGGTTCACCACCTATACCCCTACTTCTGATGTGGTTATGGTGGCGAACCAGGCACAAGCTGAAGTGCTAGGGATCGGGACGGTGGTGTTGAAGCTGACTTCGAAAAAGTCTCTGACGCTTCAAGGCGTGAAGCACGTACCTGCTATCGCCAAGAACCTGATCTCAGGAGGCCTACTCTGCAACGCAGACCTCAGGATGGACATCAATGCTGGCCAGATGGTGATGTCTATCAAGGGAACATATTTCGGGAAAGCTTTTTATACCGAAGGAATGTTCAAGATTCAGCTTGTAAATCAGTTCAATGTTGTTAATACAATCACTCATTCTGCTTATACTTATGAGTTGTGGCATAATAGGCTAGGACATGTTCATTCTAAACGAACTAACAGAATGTCTAGTCTAGGGCTTATCTCCAAGTGTGGGGGTAAGGTAGAGAAATGTGAAGTTTGTGCTCAAACTAAGATCACAAGGAAACCCTTTCCTCGGGTTAATCGAAGTACAGATCTTCTGGAGTTAGTACACTCAGATATCTGTGACTTCAAACAGTTCTCTACAAAGGCCGGGATGAAGTATTTTATAACCTTCATCGATGACTTCTCAAAGTATGCGTTCGTCTATTTACTGAAGGCTAAAGACGAAGCATTTGAGAAGTTCAAGGAGTTCAGAGCCGAAGCTGAGCGACAAACTGGACAACAACTCAAAAGAATAAGAAGTGATCGAGGTGGGGAGTACAGGTCTCATGAATTCGCATCGTTCTGCAAAGAACATGGAATTGTCAATGAGACTACGGCACCGTACTCTCCTCAATCAAACGGAGTAGCAGAGAGGAAGAACAGAACATTAACAGAAATGATTAACTCAATGTTGTTGACTGCTGGCATTCCTAAGTGCTACTGGGGTGAAGCTGCATTGACGGCCACTTTTATTCTAAATAGAGTGCCTCATGCAACTTCAGACGTTACTCCTCATGAACTCTGGTTCAAGGTCAGACCTAACTTGAATGTCATTCGAGTGTAGGGATGTCTGGCATATGTCAAGCTTCCAGATCTGAAGATTCAGAAGCTTGGGACAAGGACTACAAAGACGATCTTCTTGGGGTATGCCGAGAAGAGTGATGCTCGGAGATTTCTTGATATTGAGTCAAATCATATCATTGAATCTCGCGACGCAGAATATTTTGAAGACAAATTTGCTAGGCACAAGAATATTGTTCTTGCGGATGTACCGGAAAACAATGAGGGTGCGCAGCAAACTGAAGTCTTCAATGAAGATGTGGTCCAAGAAGATGTTGAAACAACATTTGAACCAGAACAAGCTGAGCCGTCAGCTAAGCGTGTGAGGAGGCCGAAGGACTTCGGAAGTGACTTTGTCACCTATCATGTGGAAGCAGATCCGCTTACCTATGATGAGGCGATGAAGACCAGAGACGCAGTTTTCTGGAAGGAAGCGATTGACAATGAAATTGATTCCATCACCTCAAATAACACTTGGGTGTTAATTGATCTTCCTGAAGGAGCGAAACCCATCGGATGCAAATGGATCTTCAAGAAGAAGATGAAAGCAGATGGAACTATTGACAAGTTCAAGGCTAGGTTGGTAGCCAAGGGGTTTTCTCAGAAGCAGGGGATTGACTATTTTGACACGTATGCTCCAGTTGCCCGGATGACCGCCATCAGA
Organism: Iris pallida; assembly: GCA_029216955.1. Taxonomy (NCBI): domain Eukaryota; kingdom Viridiplantae; phylum Streptophyta; class Magnoliopsida; order Asparagales; family Iridaceae; genus Iris; species Iris pallida. The sequence continues at coordinate 29,532,056 of JANAVB010005598.1, forward strand.
ATGTTGATTGCTCTCGCAGCAATACATAAGATGGTGATACATCAGATGGATGTGAATATGGCTTTCCTAAATGGCGAGCTGACCGAAGAGATTTACATGCAACAGCCAGAGGGATTTGTCATCAGGGGTCTTGAAGACAAAGTCTGCAAGTTGGTAAAATCCTTGTACGGTCTTAAACAGGCTCCCAAGATGTGGCATGAGAAATTTGACAAAGTTATAAGGTCAAATGGCTACATGGTCAGCGATACGGACAAGTGTGTTTACACGAAGTTCACTGATGGAAGAGGTGTGATCGTTTGTCTGTACGTGGACGACATGCTTATCCTAGGTACGGATATTAGCTGTGTCACGGAGACAAAGAAATTCATCTCAAGCAAGTTCAGTATGAAGGACTTGGGAGAAGCTGATGTGATCTTAGGGATCAAGATCATCCGGACAGACACTGGACTAGCGCTGTCACAGTCTCATTATATTGAGAAAATGATCACTCGTTATGGGTATCGGGATCTTCCAGGGATCGATACGCCGTACAGGTGTGATCTGAAGCTGAAGCCTAATTCAGGGGAAAGCGTCAGGCAGCTGGAGTATGCACGCGTAATCGGAAGTTTGATGTATGCTACTACTGCCACAAGACCTGACATAGCTTTCGCCGTGGGAATGCTGAGTCGTTTTACGAGCAATCCTGGTGTTGAACACTGGAAGGTTGTGAAACGGGTTATGAGATATCTCAAGAAGACTCAGACATATGTACTGTACTACAGCGAAGATCCGCCGGTAGTAGAAGGCTTCAGTGATGCCAGCTGGTGCTCAGATTTGGAGAGCGAGAGGTCCACAGGTGGATATATTTTCACAATGGGTGGAGCTGCTATATCGTGGAAGTCGAAGAAGCAGACTATGCTCTCGCGGTCATCCATGGAATCTGAGTTCTTTGCACTTGATACCGCAGCCGAGGAAGCAGAATGGCTTCGGAAGCTCATGTATGATCTTCCAATGGTTGGGACGCAAATACCGGCAATACCGATATACTGCGACAACCAGACGACTGCGGCGGTGGCATCAAATGACCTTTTCAACGGAAAGAAAATGACTGTGCGGTTAAAGCACAGGGCAGTACACGATCTTATTAAGAGGTGTAATTGCAGTAATTGATGTTCGGAGTCAGGAGAACCTGGCGGATCCGTTCACCAAGGGCCTCAAGCGCCAGCTGGTCGATGACACAGCTTGTAAAATGGGCTTGAAAGCATTCTGATATTGTATTATTGTATTCCTACCATAAAGTTTTATGCTATTAGTTCAAAGATTTATCTACTAGGCATCTAGCTTTTGGTTCAAGGGAGGACCACTAATCGGAAGAATATCAGGAACGGTAGGTACATGTTCTATTGGGCATGGAGAGGTTACGGACCTACAACCACTGTTGTCTACTGTTGTTTTCTGCGGAAAACGGTTCCTGTGGGAAGGATGGCTTAATTGCCTTAATGAGTTCTCAGGCAGAGTAAATGCCTGGTGTGCTTTACAGGAAGCACGGTAGAGCAGCACTACAAGGAGTGAAACTCCATGCTACAGTGGGGTGACTCTACAATGAGGTTCCTATATGTGAGGTGCTGCCCAGGAATAGGATAAAGCCTCGGCTTAGCAGGCCAAGTCACAGCGGCGTAGCACCGCAAATAGGCAGTTAGCCTAATGCTGTATGTTAAAAATAAAGAGGGGTGTAGTCAGCACTACAAAGAGGAGGAGTTCCTCATGTTACAGTGGCACGACACCACCATGAGGTACCCGGTTAGGGATAAAGCCTCGGCCTTGCAAGCCATGTCGTTGCGGCGTAACGCCGCAAGGGAGCCTAAGGCTTCATGCTGGGTAGTTTGGCACTACAAAGAGGCAGTTGCCTCATGCTACAGTAGTATGACACTACGATGAGGTTCCCGGTACGGGGTAAGGCCTCGGCTTTAAGCCATGTCATAGCGGCGTAGCACCGCAAGGGAAGCGCAAAGCGCTTCATGCCATGTCTCTTTATAATGAACTCACCTATAGTGTATGGACAGAGATATCAGGCCGTCTCTTGAGGGTAAACTTGTAGACGCCCAAAATTATACACTGAAACCAGGCTGGCACAGGGCCTTTAATGTGTAGCCAGAAGCACATGTAACTACATTATGTGAGTGGAAAGAATTTCAGCTATGATGCAGAATTCAAGACTCAGTCCATTCTTGTATTATAGTTTGATTTTTGACCCATGCGAGAAGATTCAAGTCGTCAGCGACATCTCTCCTAATGCATGATGGACAGTTACTGTGGGGAACACTTATATCCATATATAGAGATATGTGGGGGATGGTTGGGTTTTTGGTTTTTTCCTTTTGAAAGCTTTAGTCCCACATCGAAAAAAACAAATGGTTTGTATCTCTATATATTAGCTTTGCTATTATTGGAGATGCACATGTGGTGTGGAGGTGCACATGGGTTTGCCATGTGGGGTTATTTTTCTAATAGAAAAAAGGCTAAAATCAACAATTAAAGCATTCATGCTTTTTGCTCTTGGAAAATTTATTTCCATAGGAGCTAAGCCCCGTAGGGGCTTAGCGACTCGGACTCGGACTCGGACTCGGACTCGGACTCGGACTCGGGCTCGGGCTCGGACTCGGGCTCAAGGGCTCATGAGGCGTAATGTGGCGTTTTGTTGGCGCACTTTGCACTTAGCACGTCAGCATCGTCGCTAGGCGCATAGTGCGCTTAAGTTGCGCTCGTTGCGCGAGCCACTTGCGCGACCACGTTACGCGGTCCGTTACGCGAGCCCAGTTACGCGAGCCCAGTTACGCTGGCCCAGTTACGCAGCACAATACGCAGCCCAGTGCGCGCAGTGTGCGCAGCGTGCGCAGCATACGCAGTGTGCGTAGAGTGCGTAGGGTGCGTAAAGGGACTGTGAGCGTAAAGTGCAAATTACGCTGGTTACGAGAGTGGCACAACTTGCAGCAGAACGTGTCTTCACATGTTCTGAGCGGTTGCTCCATGTTCGGGGTGGTTACTACCACGTCCCTAACATTGTGCTAACCGGACAGTTGTTGTTGGGGCTTATATAAGGCCTCCTCCTTCTCTCTCACAGGTTAGAACTAAGACACAAGTAGTAGACAGAAAGTTTACAAGTGCTTAGAGGCTGTGAGAGAGAAGAGAGGTATTGTACCAGCGTTGCGTTTTGCAAAGGAGTTCGAGTTCATTCGAGGAGTCAGAAGAGCAGAGTGTTCCAAGTTCTCCGACGAACTTGCTGGTTCCTGAAAGCTATTCGTGTGGGGCGAATAAAGCTTTGAGCAATGGTGATCATTCACCCCAGCAGGAGTTTTTCCACCTTTCGCCTGTCACCTTCTTTGTTGATTTTATCAGTATTCTATCAGCGCACCTTCGGTGAAGTGTTTGCATTGATATTATCTGAATTCTATTAGCGCACCTTCTGTGAAGGATAGCACTAATTGAATTTCTCTTACGTACCTTCTGTGAAGCGTTACGTTCTGTGCACCTTCTGTGAAGTGTAGCACTAGTGGAATTTCTCTTACGTACCTTCTGTGAAGTGTTACGTTCTGTGCACCTTCTGTGAAGTGTAGCACGAATTAAAATTTCTCTTACGTACCTTTTGTGAAGTGTTACGTAATAACGTTTGTTTGTACAATTGTTACGAAATTTCAGTTTTCCATCGAAAAATTATGCCCCGGCAATAACACCTCCAACTTCCCACAAATACACCCACTTCTTATCCAATATTTTCTAATGTATTGCCACCGGTCCATCTTGGCATTCTTGTTTCAGCTACGCTAATTTCTGGACATATCAATCCATTAAGCACTAAAAGCAGCCAAATTCGAACGGATCACGATACTATCATACTCACAGAAGCCTCGTCGACCAATATGGAAGGCAACTTCTTCTCCGTGGCAATCACCACACCATTCGCAGCTGCAACCGAAGAAGGAGAAATGTAACCCATCAACAATGCATAATATTTAGAAGGGGGGTTTTGCGAAGTCCGGTCACCTTTGATCCCGAGAGAGGTCTGGCCGGAACCGACGGCGGTGAGCGCGTGCTCGATCTGGACCAGCTTTCCCGACGGGCTGAAGTTGCAAAAATAAGAGAGAGTGGGGGTGAGAAGTGCAAAAGGAGAGATTTTGGAGGGGGTTAGCTGTACAAAATACCTGAAGGTGGTGAGAGAGAAAGAGTACTGAGAATCCCCCATTGTTGATTCAGAAAAGAGCTGCTGCTACTTCTTCTTCTTCCAACGCAGTAAAACCCTAGAAATTTATGAGGGGTCTTTTGCATTTAAGAACCTTGTTGTTTCTACCTTACTTTTTAGGCCCAGCCTAGGGGTATTATGAGAGCAGATCTGCTATTTTTCAGCTTTGGTGTACCAAAACGGTCCTCCTATATAAAAAAAATGTGGGTCTTGTTGGTGTATACAAAATAATACCCAAAATTGGTAGGTCCCACATTTTCACCGATTTATGATTCATGGTGTGAGATGGGCCGGGCAACCCGGTTTTCGGTCCGGCCCGGTCAAACCCGATCTGGGCCGGCCTGAGCCCGATCAACGATCCGGATTAGTTCGGTCCGAGCACTCTGCGGGTCTGGATTGGGTTCGTCTTTTCGTATCGGAAGTGTAACATCCCAGTCCCAAAATACGTAGGATTAGGAGATCGTATACATGTCAGCTACGTATCGAGAGGACTCCAACCCAGCTCGAATACGTATAAGCTGTCTAAAATAAGGTACATGTTTATAACAACTATCTAAATCTCAATCCACTGAAGATAAACATTTGTATAAACCAAGTATACTAATGCTGGTCATACATTAGCAAACTGGTTCCTACAAGTAACAAGAAAAGACTATGCAATAAAGTGGACCAGACTATTGCAATTATCTTGAACAAGCTTCTGAAGAAGAATTAAGCTTGCAAAACTAGGCTATACAACAGCAGGGTCAAAGTAAAATCAAATATAAAATTGGACGAATATGAAAAGGTATTAGCTAAACATATACTTGAAATCTTGGAGAAACAGTCATCAATCATCCATCTATAAACGCGCTCAGCAAACCTGAAGAGATCACCAGGTCCTCAGAGGGATGTAGCAACATACAGAAAAATATGCCAAAATATAACAGTATAAAATATGCAAGAAAATAAGAAACAGTAGTGAAAGAATAAACTACGACACATGAAATATAGACATAAGGAACCTAAGACACTAGCATGTCATGCTAGAAGTGTGGTACTAAACGTGACTACAAGTAAATCGGGATAACCGCAGCCCGATGGGAGCTCACAGTCTTATAGTCAGTAGGCCGATGGGGACACCCTAACTATAGTAAGGCTCATTCGCACTCGATGGGAGCTCACGAATGAGGTGGTCAGGTATAGTCATTGTCTAATAACAGGTCAGGGTCAAGTCAAACAACCACGATCAGGTCAAGTCAATCAAGTACATGTAATCAGATCAAGTCAAGGCCAAATCCAAGTCCAAGTGATGAAATCAAGTCAACACACTTGACACGAAAGTCTAAACTAGCACAGTAAAATATAGATCCAGTAGATAATATGAAAAGAAAACATGTAGCATATAAGAAAACATGTGAAGAGGACATCATGAGCATGTACAAGAATCATGTGATAAAACAAGAAATAAATAAACATGAACTAGAATGACTGGAGATAAACATGCATAATATACTGTACAAGTTGGCAAGGTATACTTGCTTGTGGTGATTATTCCAACTCCGCACTGAGGGTAGGAATCCAGAAAAAGTTTTCAAACCTAACAATCAAGTAAGATTCATTTATTATCATGCTTATTATCTAATATTCAATTTAATTCTTATGGTTTAAATCATTTAGGGATTTGTTTAATCTTAGTATTTACTAAATTTATTTAGTTTATAATCTTAATATAAATTCTAGCTACAAGTTACTTCGTAACTGTATATACTATAAGTATGTAAGTTAATTGTTTAGGTTGTTAATATATTTACTCATTAACCACTTTTTCTTCTTAAATAAGTAAGAGAAAGGATTTATAGAGGAAAATTACTTATATATACATTTATTGTTAGAACATTAGTAATGGAGGGGTCTTTATGTAATACTGCTAAGAGGAGGGGGTGTATATGAAGTTTTAACTATAATAAAAGGTGGCTGAAGCTTCCTTTTATTCTAATTGTATTATAGTCCTATTATTTTATTTTAGTTCATATATATAAGAGAATCTTTTTCCTACTCCTCCTAATGTTCTTTTTGCTAAGCGATTCTTATTTCTACATCTTTATATTTCAAGGAACACGTGCATATGTTCTTTCTCCTATAGTATTATTTTCTCATACTCTAAGGTTCTTTCTATTACTATTTCTTCCATCAAAATAATAAGGGATTACCTATGCTTCCAAAGCTTTACTAGTATACTCGAGCGGGAAGAGCTTCTCGTGCGTGCTTTTCCTCCGGTTGGAAGTCCTTCGAATCCGGTGACGAGGAGACGGCCTCGTCATCGCATTAAAGAAGCGACTACCGCAGCTATTAGTGTTTTTTTAGTGCACAGGGCAACGGCTGATTAGGAACTCGACATAGACTGTGTATGCGCGGCTTAGGCTTGGTCTGGCAAGTCGAGTTCGGCGAAAAGGGTGGCTTCGTCGTGTGCCGTACGGGAAAGAAGAGGCGCGGGGAACTGTTGTGTGCACCTGCCCAGGGGTCGACCGGCAGCACATTAGATGATTGCTTCGTCAGAGTCGGGCCAACGCGGGATCGGGGATGACCAGCGTTGGGTCGATGCTGACATGGGGCATGGGGTTGCCGTGCGACCATAGGTGACGAAGAAGGTGGTGATGGTGGTGTTGGCCAGTCGTGGTGGTGGCTATGGTGGGGGAAGGTTGTGTAATTAAGGTATTTGAAGAGGAAGGAGAGCTGTATGAGGGATACTTGGAAAAGAGAACCGAGAGGCGTATATGTATATATATCTTCTCTAGAGATGAAGATGGAAGCTGTGTTTTAAAGGATTTGATATATATATATATATATATATATATATATATATATATATATATATATATATATATATATATATATATATATATATATATATATATATATATATATATAAGGTAGGGTCGGTTACAATATTCCGTGCCACACAAACCTACATGAGAGAGAAGTTTTCTTCCCACGTATTTATTGGGATGTTTTAATATATAGAATAGTATATAATACTTTGAATATATTTGGTGTAATCTAGAGAAGAGTTATACTCGGTTATAATAGGATAAGCCTTTAATTTAGTTATAAATGGAATAGCATCAATTAATGTCAACATAATTATGTACAAATATTTATAATTAATAATTTTATATATATATATATATATATATATATATATATATATATATATATATATATATATATATATATAATCGTATATGGACGTATTCATAACTATATTTATTTATTTATTTATTTTATATAACCAAAATAATAAACACTCACTCATGGGCTTGGTTGGGTTCTGGCTCACTAAGCTGAAGAGAATGATAATAAATGAAAAATTGTACTAATGGGCTTCATGGCCCACAGAATATGTTTAGCCAGTAAATGCAATTAATCACATATTTAGTATCAAGAATATATGGAACTAATATATCTATATAAAATTATGTATATATTGTAAAGCAAAGAAATAGAGATAGGAAAATGGAGTAAATTATTTCTTCATTCACTTGTCCCAATCATCTTGAGAAGTGTCCTTTATATAGGCTTACAATGAAGGTTTAACATCATCATGATAATTAAAGGAGAAATGCTAAAAGACATAAGTTATGGATAACCAAAAGACATAGGTTATGTACACCAAATAATAATATGAATTATCCATATTTACAACACTTTGCCTTGGATATTCACCATTAATTAGTTGGTGGTGTATGCGCATTTGTTGTCTCGTTAAAACCTTACTAAGAAAAATCCAGTAGAAAAAATCTTAGTCAAAGAAAAAGAGTACAACGCACAAAACTCAAAAATATTCTTCATGAGTCATACTCCCCCTCGATATAATGGATTTGCTTGACTTTATTTGACCACTTTCGTCCTTTGGAGCTTATGTTCATAAAATAATTTTGGTGGAAGTTACTTATTCGATCTCCTTTGATGAATCTCTCTCAGAATTGTGTAATGCAAGTGTTTGCCATTAAAATTCTTTTATTGCAAATTTTAATACAAACAGAACAGTGTTACAATATAGGACTTAGATGTAGTCCTAGGAGTACACTTTTGTTTATCTGGGTTCCTTGTGCCGATGGAGTGAGTGGTAATACGTTGACTCCGTTGACGATCTGACGACGGTTATCGGTTCTCTGAATGTCTGGATTGCTCTGGATACTGGAGCTTGCTGAGAGAAGAAAGACGTTGAGTGTCTGTATCTGCCTCTCTGGTGGTATGTTCGTTCGTTGTGTGTTCTGTCCGTGTGTAGGTATGGAAGAAGGAAATGATCCCTTTATTTATATAGTCTGCGGGCTGGCTGCTCATGCGCGCATATGTAGGATGCGCCTGATCGTGAGGACGCCACGTGGTGATTGCTGATGGAGGCGTATGAACGATGTGCCCTGATCGAGGGGTTGAATTCTTCATGCTGCTGTTGTGGACCGGTACGTAGCAGAGGAGAAGATCTTTCTGTTGCTGAGATCTTGGGCGAGTCGAGTCAAAGGACACGTGTCATCGACCCATGGCTTGGAGATCCCTAATTTGGTAGGGAATGATCTGGTAGGATGCGCCTAGGATTGGGCGCAGGAGGAGACTTTGGCTCGTAACCTTTAGGAGTCACGAACCATTCGGGACGCATGGCTTTTGAGGCGCATGCGAGGCTTCAGTAATGACTTAACTCCTGTCTTTCGAGATCAGAGAGAAGTCTGGGGCGCATGGCTTTTGAGGCGTATGCAGAGCTTTAATGGTCACTTTTCTTCTGTCTTTAGGGATCAGTAAAAAGTCTGAGGCGCATGGCTTTTGAGGCACATGCAGATTTGGGCGCATGGCTGCAGAGGCGTATGCGAGTGGTTGAGTGGCCACGTGGTAGTAGCCGTCGGAGGAAAGTAATGATGATGCTGACGTTGGCGACGCTTCATCTTTTGAAAAAGCTGTCAACTGTTCAGACTTCGGGAGGCGTGCTGCCAACTCTGTCAGTTCAGCATTTAATGTTTGTGACATTCGATGGACAGCTGAGTGGGCGCGTCAGTTGGCATCCCACTAGGCGTATGGGGACGCATGGGGGGCGCATCCCTGTGATGTGCTTGGTACTGAAGGGCGCGTCTGTGTGATGCGCTTGATGTTGAAGGGCGCGTCTATGTGATGCGCGGTCTGGCCGGCGCATCTGCTTCATGACACGTCTTTAATGGTACGACTGTTACGATCTTCGAGTGCTTTAAATAGCTGTTTTGACTTAGCTGAATTCGAAGCGTCCGGTTCATCCATTTAATACAAATTTATTGCACGAAATTCGGAGAGCCATCCACTTGGCGCATGGGTTTGATTTGTTCGGCCTCTAAATAGTGGCATGGAGAGAGTTTGCTTCTCGTTCTCTCACGTTCTTCCAACATAAACTTGTTTACTCGGATGCATTCTGTTGACGAGATGCTCCCGAGGGTGAAGATGCGACGCCATGTCTTCATTGATGCACTTGAAGGTGACTGTTACATCCAAAAGTCGGAGTCGAGGGCTTCCGAGGCAGGCTGAAGGTGCCTGTTGCATCCAAAGATAGGGATGCTCGAGCCTCGTCTTCGTTGTGTAGGAAGAGCCGCAGATCGGAATGGCGGTGCTGCGGCTTTGGGGGCTCTTTCTTCCTTCAAAGTGGGCGTTGCCCACTCTGGTTGTGTTGAAAGCTGCTCCTTTAGCCGCAGTTTCGATTACGGTCTTCCTTGGCCTTTGGAGGCTCTTTCGAAGCCTCCTCTGGCCACAGGTTGGCTTGCGGTGCTCTTTTCTTCCTCGGCTAGAGGGTTGATTGCCACCCTCGTTCTGCTCAATAAATGCTTCATTAGTCGAAGCATTTCGACGGCGGTGAGCCTGGCTGGAAGAGCGGCACATAACTGGGCTGCTGAAGGGATGCACATAACTGGGATGCACATAACTGAGCTGCTGAAAAGAATGCGCATAACTGAGCTGCTGAAAAGGATGCGCCCTGCTGAGGGCGCGTGGTGATTGCTGCGCCTATTTGAGGGCGCATGATGGCTGCTGGCTGTAGACTTAGGATCTTTTCTTTGTAAAAATTCTACTTTGTACAATCTTTTCTTAGACATGTAATAGACTTTTATATGTAATAAAAAAGTCTTCTTTCAATGCCTATTTTTGCTGATTGTGAAGTACTTTGTCCAAGCTCTGGCGCATGTAGTCTGGCACATGGGCTTTCTGGTTCTAAAATTCTATGCTTCTACAAGATCCCCTTCAAAGTTTTCAAAACTTTTGGATAAGTTTTGGAATACTTTGAATAAGAAGCATGGTTGTAGAGGTGCATGACTGTCGGGTCGCATAGATACTCCGCGCATCAGTGATGGGACGCATGCTCCGCCCAGTTAATTAACCAAGAAAGATTAATGATGATCTTTTTTGGTTTTATTTGCAGTTATCTCTTCACAGAACCCGAGGCGACGGCTGAGGTCATACTTCATCGGTTCACGCGTGCACCCAAGCCCTATAAATAGGCGAGAGATGGAGAGAGAGAGAGTTCTTTTCTTTGCTTTTGCTTTTAGAGTTCTTCCTCAAAACCCTAACTTTCTTCTCTCAAGCAATGGCTCCCAAGACTCCTCGCAGCGGTGCTGGCAAGGGAAAGGAGCTGACGGAGTTTGTCGAAGAGGATGCTCCTGTCACCATTGTGACTCCAGCCGACGTTCGACCCACGGTGACGGGTGGGTGTCGTCTCCTCCACTATTTTCGTTGTTCAGACGAACTTTGGATCATGTGGCTGAGTTGGTGTGCCCTAACTCTCTGCTGCCAATGCGTATGGAATTCTGTCCTGATGATGCACCGAGGTTTTATCCCGCCGACGTGCATAGGTTTAGGCCTTTATCATGCACCGAGGTTTAACTGCTGACGCGCATGGGTTTATGCCCTGATGATGCGCCGAAGCCTCTGCTGACGCGCATGGGTTCACACCCTGATAATGCGCCGAAGCCTCTGGTTCACACCCTGATGATGCGCCGAAGCCTTTTTGCTGAAGCGCATGAGTTCATGCCCTGATGATGCGCCGAAGCTTTTACTGAGGCACATGGGTTTACACCCTGATGATGCGCCAGGTTGCTTTGACACACTTTGTCTTTTTGCCTGACTTTTTATTTTTGTTGTGCGAGTGTCGATGACAATTCCTTTGCTGAATGAGGTCCTTCTGGATGCTTTCCTTTGTCAAATGGGAGTTGATTTTGACAAGGCGGTTATCAACCCTGCGAAGGATGCTATCTTACAGAATCAATCTCCTGAGAGAGTGTTGCAGATCCAGAACCAGTTACCGATTTTCTACCAGAGTATGATGGAGAGTAAAAAACTGAAATCTGCTGAATCCGAGGATGTGACCTTCTTAAAACCTACCTTTTTGTTCGGTGACCGCCTGATCTCCACCGAGGCGAAGATATTGAAGGTCAAAGAAGACTGGTTCTTCTCTGCAAAAGGCATGGTGCTGTATATGCGATAACTTGACTGCCAGTTGCCGCTGACGGCCTTCTATCGTTTAGCTTCCAAGAGAAGGATGCCCTAGGAGCTTAACCCCATCTCAGGGGGGAGCGGTGGCAGGCATCCTAAAGATCGAATCTACCTCAGATCAAAGGGATACTTTGACCGCCGTGCGGGCTGGGTCTTCTTTCACCTGGCGGACTCTACGCCCTGGGAGCATTTATAGTGATATTCCCGCCGATATATTTGCCTTTGACGCTTCGACTTTCACAATCGTATGCTTTTGATGGAGCGATCGTACCCGAAAGGTGAATTTCGGATAGAGGGTTGGTGTTATTATGTTGCCAAATGGGACAAGCTGACACTCTAGATGTTGTCACGGTTTCAAACCGAACTTCAAGAGATGGGGCCGACTGTGGCGATCCGTGCTACTCAGGCAGGTGTTGACATCAACCGGCATATGTTCTTCGTGCTTCTGGAAATGTTTGATACCCATATCGGGACCTTCTTTACTCCGGTGGGGGAGTTAGGCCTTGCACTTCATGAAATGCACGAGGTATCAAAGCTCCCTTGGGGATCAGAACCCTATGAGGAGTACTTCTCGACGAACGAGGAGTTCCAAGTCCTGGGGGACAAAGCTGAAGAAATGATGGCCGTCTTCAAGGAAGTGGCGAGTCATCATTACTATATGCAGAAGAGGGATAAGAGCGGATCGCAGCCTCATGTGACCGCCTGGAGGAATTACGTCTTCAATCAAACAAGGAGGATCCCTCTCTATTTACCACTCCGCCAGCGCTTTCCCGTAGCGAAGTGCTTTCCAAAATGAGCAGGTTAGGTGAGAAGAATCCCTGGAAGAACGAGGACCAGCAATCGGATGAATGCTTCTACAGCTGTTTCTGGCACTTGACTCATCGGATGTCGTCGAAAGCAGTATTAGCTGCATATCTGATGGTTTGTCTTCGAGATTACGTTTTCTCGGGCGGGTCAGGCTCCGTAGAGAGGGTAACCCGGAACTTAATCCTGCCAGCAGTGAAGTTGGTTTTCGGCTGGCGTTTGGCTCTTCTCCCTGCGATGGTGTGTAACCTGATACGAGGTTTACGGGAGTTTGCGGGAAACATGGTTCCTGATCGCGGTAGGAATGACAACTTTCCACGTGCCGAACTTTTATTTCACTATCTAATGGGGTGGTTGATTTTACACCATCCAAATGTAATGAGTCCGGGTTCGGAAGAAGACCATAGGGCCGGAGATGCATTCCTTCGTCGTTTCCACCAGAGGAGCTGGTTACATTCTGGCGTCCCCGTTTGCAGGAAGGTTTTATCTCGCCTTCAGGGGTGGGAGATCACCAAAGTAGGACCTATTTTCTCGGGTTTTGAGGCCGATGAGGATTTGACGGATTCGGGTGAAGACGCCACCACTCTGCCTCCATAGGGATTCTGTTGGTTGCAAAGTATTCGGCCATCCCATCTGGTGTACCGGAACAGGAATCAGTGCTATCTGGAACCGTACTTATCGAGCCGCTTTGCACGGCATTTTGGTTATGCGCAGCTGATGTTGGATAATCCCAGTATCACCCTGGGGTATGCAGGAAGTTTGTTGGATGGTGCAGGAGCTTGGCAATACTACAATGTTGGATGTACCGGAGCTCGGTTTACGCTGCCCGTCCAGAATCCGCGGCCGCCCATTCTTTACTCGGCCGCCAAGTTTTACTGTGTTATGGCTGCCGCGCCTCCTGGGTATGATAGGGAGACAAGTCTTATGTAGGCACCCCGTTAGCGGTGACTGGGCATGTATCGGCTAGGGCTCGATCGCACCGTCCACCAGAGGTGGGTCATCAAGGTGCCCCTGCCGCATCTCCAGGGTTCAGGTCGAACCTCCGGTTGATCAACCGAAACGACGTACGGGTACAGAGGTTGGCTCTTCTACGTCAAAGAGGCAGAAGAAGACATCGTCACCGACTGTGTCGTCGGACTCGGCATCTGCAGAGGTAAGGATGTCCCACATAATCTGGTTTAGATTCAACATTTCATGTAACTAATGCTTCCTTTTTGTAGGAGCCGCTAAAAAGGAGGCCCCGTACTCCAAAATCTGGTGGGAGCAGGTCAAAGGAGATGGCGGGCTCGTCTGAAGTGCACATCCCGTCGATTATGATGTCTTCCATGGTGGAGAATCCAGAGGATGTTGTTGTCGTGGAGATTCCAGCATCCCCAGATTATGTCAGAAGGAAAGCTGAGGATGCAGCAGCTTCCGAGATGATAAAGGTCACAGCGGGGGCCTTGGATGCCAAGGGTCCAGCAGACACAAGGCTTCCTGGTGATGAAGTGGGATGGAGTTCGTCATCTTCAGATGATGTCGCTCCAGGGTTGCAAAAGCCTGTTGCGGGGGCAACAGATGTGATTGGAACAGAGGAGAGGGTTGATTCCCCTCCTTGTTATGATAAGGGGAGGTCGGCTACATCATTGCTGAGTCCTACCCCAGACTCAGCAGCGGAAGCTGAGGTGGCTACCGATCAGGAGGTAGCGACAGATCCTGTCCCTGTAGAAGGATTTGATGAGGAGACTCGTCTGGCGGTCCTGGCTTCAGGGGCGAGTCAGGAGACAAGTGTTGATCTTCCCGTTCTGCCAGGGAAGGTATTGGCTGCTGATAGCACGTCGGGGGCTGATGAGGTGGCCACTGACGTCGGGGGTTCTTCCGAGTTTGGGAAGGATAAGGGTTTGATGGAACCCTCTGTTGCCCCTTCCACTTAGGGTACTATCTCGACGCCTGTCTCGGCTTCTTCTATTTCTGTGGCTCCTCGGGCTAGTAGTTAAGCCCCTGTTGATGAAGAGCCTGTCGATACCGAGGGTCCAGCCTCGCAGATTGAAGCAGACGGGCCTTCTTGCAGTCTGCTAACTATAGCAGCTCCTCCGACTCCTGCCATGACGCCGCAGGTGCTGGCGGATGCAGATGAATACATGAAATTCATCGTCGAGGCAGTGTATAAAATGCTGCAGAGGGGGGTATCGGCAGTGATGGACGCCAACGGGAGCTTTGTGATGGCAAGAACTCTGGCATTGCCTCATATCAACCTGATCCGTCTTCACCAGGGCCACGATCATATGGCCGTCATTCTGGAAGCCTTGGTGGCTGAGTTCAGCGGCTTTCCGAATTACAGCGCATCCAGCGACATAACCTCTTTGTCCTGATAGATGCGGAGAAGGAGAAGCTGATCGCCGAGATTGAGTCTTCTTACCAGACCACTGTGAGTGTCTGGGAACGTGAAGTGGCTGAGACTGAAGCTGTAGTGGAGCGGTTGTCTCAGTCTACACGGGAGACGGTGGAGGTGCGAGCTGTGCTGGACACTAGTATCGCGGAGATTGATGCCCAGATCTGCCACCTTGAGGACCAACGGGCCTGACTTCTATTAGACGCCGAACGTGTCCAGGCTGAACACGTAGCATTCAAGAAGGAGGAGGTAGCTTTCATCCACCGGGCTCTTACTTTGGCTCAGCAGCGGCAGCAGCTGGATGAGAAGCATGAAAATGATACTTCTCCTGAGGCTATTGAAGTGATACGTCAAGAAGTTGAACGTCGAGTCCTGGCGACTGTGGAGACTCGAGCGGCGGACTTGAGGCGCCGGATTGAAGAGCTTTCAGCCAACCCTGGGGATGTTTAGGGATTGTAGTCTCTTCTTTTTTGTATTTTTGCAACTCTTGCTGGGGTTGTAAACTTTTACTCTCTATTTAAAAATAAAGAATATAAAGTTTTTTTATGGTGTGTTCATTTTTGCTATCATGAACTTGATAATTTGTGTGGACCTATTATCTTTTGTGCACCTTGGTTTTTAGGTACAGATAATAAGTTTGAAAGAACCCTCATGTTTGCTCAGAGGTGATGTAGACATGGCAAATATGGGATTCAAGTGGTGGAATCTCCCTACTCAGAGGTGTTATGGACGTGGTAGGAATGATCCTGGGGGATACACGGAACTACTCAGAGGTAATATGGACGTGGAAGTTCTGCGATCAATGTACGACAACGCAAGGGTTGTCTGTACGGGATGTTTACTCAAAGGTAATGTGGACGTGGTAAACATGGTGGGTAGCATAGTCTTATGGGATGTAAGATTCTGCTTTGTAGGATGTAGGGGGACAACTCAGAGGTGATGTGGACGTGGTTGTCCTTCTACTGGAGGATGCTACAGAACAGCTGGGTTCCAGAAGCGTATGATTTTGTGAAAGGGAATTGTCTGTGAGTCCTGATGATTGGGTCCACAGATCCCCGGATGGAAGCACATGTCTGAAAGATGTCAAGAGTAGTACTTCTTTAGGAACTTGCTGTTGATGGACATCATGAATAAGTCCCCATTGGATTTGGCGAGGCGGTAAGCACCGTTTGAGTATACCGTCTCTATGATGAAAGGTCCTTCCCACTTGGGCTCGAACTTTTCTGGTGTTTTGTGAGTCAACACCATCGGTCTCCTGACTGCCAGAACCAGGTCGCCAACTTGAAAAGTCCTCTGCTTGACCTTTTGTTGAAAGCCTGTGATATACGGGCTTGGTATAGTTTGATGCGTTGTTGAGCTAGAAGACGCTTTTCGTCAAGTGCCTCCAGTTCCCGCAGACGACGACGTTGATTGTCCTCTTCTGTGAGTTGGTTTGTGATTGCTACGCGGAGTGAGGGTATCTGGATCTCGAGAGGCAGTACCGCTTCGCTCCCGTAGACCAAGGAGAATAGTGTGTTGCCTGTCGGGGTCCGTACCATTGTGCGGTAGGCCCAAAGGCATTCGTCGAGCTTTTCGTTCCAGTCGCATTTGTTAGATGACATGATCTTTTTGAGTAGCCTGACGATAGTTTTGTTGAACGCCTCGGCTAATCCGTTTGCTGCCGGATTGTAGGCGGTTGATGCCACATTTTGAATGCGATTCTTGTCACAGAATCTGCTGAAAATATGGCTAATGAACTGAGGACCATTGTCGTGGATGATCCTCCGGGGTACTCCGAAACGGTAGATGACGTGGTGCTTGATGAAGCTGATCACCCTGGAGCTTTTTACTTCTGCCAGCGGAACTGCTTCTGCCCATTTGGAGAAGTAGTCAGTGATTGCTAGGATGAAGCGGTGTCCTCTCGATGAAGGAGGGGTGATCAGTCCCACAATGTCCATGCCCCAAGCTTTGAAGGACCAGGAGGCGACTGTAGGATGTAGTGGTTCTGACGATGTATGAATGAAGTCTGCGTGAAGCTGGCATGCATGGCACTTCTTAGCATATTCGACAGCGTCAGCGGCCATGGTTGGCCAGTAGTAGCCCATGCGTCACAATCGGTCCTGCAACTTAGGACCAGGTTGATGGGCCCCGCAGGTTCCATCGTGAGCTTCTCGAAGGGCTTCGGCTGCTTCTTCGTTGGACAAACATCGAAGGAGAAGTCCATCGTAGGAGCGTCGGTACAGCATTTTAGTAGCCGTATCGTAGTAGAATCGAAGAGAGCGTCTCCTGACTGAGACGGTTTCTTTCGGGTCCTCTGGGAGAATTTTGTAGACAGCGAAGTCAATGAATAGGAATCTCCAGTCTCGGACATTAACACCAGCACTCGTTGACATGGCATGGGCCACTTGTGAGCACAGGTTATTTTTAGGGCAGACCAGGTCTCGATCCACTACCGTGACGTAGTGTTGAGTTCCGAGGGGTGCCGCTAATGAGGCTGCGAGGCCGGTCAGAGCATCAGTCTCTAGATTTTGTAGACGAGGTACATGTTCGATGAAGAACTCGGTGAAGGTTGAAATGATGTTCAATGTAACTTTATGGTAAGGGATCAGATCTTCATGGTGAACTTCGTATTGCCCTCTGATCTGGTTTACGACGAGTTTTGAGTCGCCGTAGGCTTCAAGATGATTTACCCCCAGCTGTTGCGCCAGCTGGAGTCCCCATGATGAGTGCGTTGTACTCGGCAATATTGTTGGAGCACGGCTTCGAAAGGGAGTAAGCACGCTGGATGACCAGCTGATCGGAGGAGACTAATACCACCCCCACTCCAGCAATGATTTGGCCTTTGGGGCCTGTTCTTGAAGCGCCATCGAAAAACATCCGCCAGACGGAGCCTTCTTCGGTGACGTTTGATTCTTGGACCTCATCCGGGATGTCTTCATAGAGTCTTGAGGACTCTGGGATGGGGTGTGCAGCTAAAAAGTCGGCCAGAGCTTGACCCTTAACAGCTTTTTACGGAACGAACACCATGTTGTATGGTGTTAGCAAGATCGCCCATGTGGCTAGCCGGGAGTTCAATGATCCTGGCTTCGTCATGAGGACCCTAAGCGGATTGACTTGGGAAACGACATGAATTGTCTGCCCCGAGACATAATGTCGAGTCTTTTGGATGGCAAATACCAAAGCTAAGCACTCCTTTTCAACGGGGTTGTACCAGTGTTCGGCCCCGATCAGAGTTCGACTGAGGTAGTAGATTGCTTGCTCATAGCCTGTGTCGCTGTTCTGAGCTAGCAGGACGCTGAGGGAATGATCCATGGCACGAACGTAGAGGAGGAATGGTTTGCCGGCGACTGGTGCCACCAGGACTGGCGGGCTCGTCAAGTAAGCTTTGATCTCATTGAAAGCTTTTTGGCATTCCTCTGTCCAGACGTAAGAGACTCCCTTCTTCATGAGCTGAGTGAAGGGTCGACATTTACCGAAAAGGTTTGCTATGAACCTCCGGATGTATGCCAGACGTCCCTGTAGGCCTCGAAGTTCTCGAAGGTTCTTCGGAGGGTCCATATCGAGGATGGCTTTGGTCTTCTCGAGATCGACATGAATGCCTTTCGCCGTGATGATGAAGCCCAAAAACTTTTCCTAGAAAACCCCTAAAAAGGATTTAGCGGGGTTCATCTTGAGCTGGTGCGCCCGTATAAGATCGAAGACTGTCTTCAGGTCTTGCAGGTGATCTTCTTTGAGACGGCTCTTGACTGCGATGTCGTCAACATAGTATTCGACTGTTTTGCGAAGATGTTGACGGAAAATGGTGCTCATAGCTCGTTGGTATGTCGCACCAGTGTTCTTCAAGCCAAAGGGCATCACTGTGTAGCAGAAAATATCCTTTGGAGTCCTGAATGACGTATGTTTTGCGTCATCGGGAAACATCTTGATCTGGTTGTAGCCCGAATACCCGTCCATGAAAGACATGCACTCGAAGCCACATGTGTTGTCGATCATCACGTCGGTGATTGGAAGCGGGAACTCATCCTTCGTACAGGCAGAGTTGAGGTCCTTGAAGTCGATACAAACTCATATCTTCCCATTCTTCTTGGTGACGGGGACGACGTTGGCTACCCAATCTGGGTGATGTTCTTCACGGATGAAGCCGCTGGTCAAGAGCTTGTCCACCTCCTGATCGATGGCGTTCATGATGTCCGGACGGAAGCGTCGCTGTTGTTGTTTGATAGGCTTGGCATCAGGTAAGATGTTCAGCCTATGCATCGCGATCTGGGGGTCAAGCCCCGGCATATCTTCGTAACTCCAGGCGAAGACGTCGATATACTCTTTAGCCAGCTGGATTAAAGATTCTCGGTCTTCTCCTTTTAGGTTTTTGCTGATGAAGATGGGTTTGGAAGAAGATCCATCCCCAAGGTCGATCTGCTCGACTTCGTCTTCGGTGGAAGGTTCACGTAATTCAAAACAAGACTCCCATTGTTGTCCTAGGTGTTGAGCCCAGGGTTCTTCTTCGAAGAATTCTGGCGCTTGGTCATCGCCTTCTTCTTCTCGAGATTGTGCAGACGTCATGTTGGCTGACAGCACCCTCTTGAAGACTGAGCCGATACTGGTATCGGAGTCCCACGTTGATGCTTCAGACGAGTAAGAATGTTCTACTTCTTCCGCGTCTGAACTCTCTGGCGTTGACGGCGGCGTGACATAGCCTACCCCCCGTCGAGTTCGATTGTAATAGTCATGCGGCTTTCCTTTAGGTGTTGGAAGCCGGAGAGGGAGACGTCGACCTTTGCCGTAGTTCCGGCCTTTGTTGCTTTTTAGGTCATAACCCATCTTTTGGATGAGGTACTTTGCCTTGTCCGTGTACCGATAGAGTTGCATTCTGCCGGCATCTGGTTCTGGCTCGAGTGGCGGAAGGTCTTGATGACGCTCAGCCTTGCCGAAGATGATGGATTCTTCGTCTCGACTCCGTGGTGGGACTATGTAACAGACCCCTTGGGACGGAACTACTCGATTTACTTGATGGACGGTCGTTATTTGTGTTTGCAACGACCGAGCGTTATCTAATGTATACATGGCATTCCAATATGGAAGACTTGAATAATTAAAAGACACTCTGTTATTGATGAAATATGAGATTTTATCCCGCGGGATTACATTGTCCAGAGAAGGGGCATCTACATCAGCCGAGATATATTCCCCCAACTCTTTATCTATAAGCACTGGAGTAAGATAGGGAAAGTCCACCACAGCGTTGGCTTTGGAGTCCGAGAGGACTACGTGGGCCTTCTCTGGCGGCTGGGATGGCGGCGGCTTGCCCTTAAGACGCACCTTCAGAGGTGCCTCCGCTGTGCCTCCGGTGATTGACGCCTTCCCCTGTAGTTTTGCCATGAGGGGGGTCGATGTTTGAGGCGGCTTTCCCTTGAGCCGTATCTTCAGGGGAGCTTCAGAAGCAGCTGGTGCTTTCCCGGGTAACTTAATGCTCATGGGAGGCAACTTCTGAGGCGGTTTTCCTTTGAGTCGGATCTTCAAAGGAGCGTCGGAGGTGACCTCAGGCTCCATGTCCGGTGTCACCCCCAGTTTTCGAATTAGGGGTATTTTTGTTATTTTTCAAGTTTTATAATTTTTAGGAATTTTATTTGATTTTATGTGATTTTTTGGGATTTATTTGGGTTGGTTTGGATTTTATCCAATTCGGACTCAAATTGGAGACCCGGGTAGCCTGGACCCTAGTGGGACCCACATACTAGCTGGACTTGGCCCGCATGCCATCATAATTAGGCTAGAAACCATAAACCCTATTTCCATGGCTTAATTAGTCGTTTTAGAGGCTTAATTGGCCAATTAGAAACAAACCGAACCAAACCGAAATAAACCGAACCCAACCTAAGTCTAATGGGTTTGGAGGGGCTATTGGATCCTACCCAAAACCCACTAACCCCCCCCCCCCCCCCCCCCCCACACACACACACACACACTTGGCCGGCCATGTAAACCCCCCTTTTCTTCTCCATTAAGTAACTCTCTCTCTCTCTCTCTCTTCCAAAATCCATTCTTCTCTCAAGCTCTTCTTCCTCCAAGAAATCCCTTCTAGGTATGAATTTTAATCCCTCATTAATTCCTCTATTCCCTATATCTCCTTCATAATAAGTGGAGAGGAGATTATTCTCCATCTTTTGACCATAGCTTTCCTTAGGTTTCCTAAAATCTAGTTTAAGGAAATTTGGGGGTTTTCTAATTAGAGTAGTATATATATATATATATATATATATATATATATATATATATATATATATATATATATATATATATATGTATTTGTGTGTGTAGAGGAATGAGAAGTGGTGGTGGTGTATATGAGAGTGGCATGAGTGTCATGAGAGTGGTGTAGAGAGTGGTGGTGGTGTTGTGTGAGAGAGTGGTAGTGTGTGTGTGTGTGTGTGTTTGTGAGGGTGTATGTATGTATTTATATGTATATCTATATGTGTGTGTGTCTATGTATATATAAGTATATCTATATATATATATATATATATATATATATATATATATATATATATATATATATATATATATATATATGTATGTTGATAGATAGTAGGATTAGAAGAGAATAGGAGAAGAAGATTAAGGAAAGGATAGAAGAAATAAGAAGAAGTAGAAGAAAAGAAGTTAGAAGAAGTAAGGAATTAGAAAGAGTTAGAGGAGAAGGAAATTAGAAGAAGTTAGAAAAATTAGTAGAGGAATAGGAAGGAGGAGTTAGAAGAAGAATTAGAGGAGAAATATGAAGAAGAGGTTAGAAGAAGAAGTTAGAGGAAGAGTTAAGGAGGAGAATTAGAATAAGGGCTAAAGGGGAGTTTTTAGGAGAAGTCGAGTTAGAGAGCGAAACGGAGCTCGGAATATCGGAATGAGATGAAACTTGGCGTGGAGTTAGACTACGTGAATTAGATTTTACGGGTAGGCTCCCGAGTGGAAATCAGGGTTGTAGGGCGCCGGTATCGCGCCGTACCATTGCGTATCTTGAAATATTCAAGATATCGGTAATGGGCCGTAAGATGGACTAAACGTCCACTTTACTTAGGTATTTTGGTAGGTAACATATGTATAGGTTAGTATCTTACTAACCTAAGGAGATAGGGTCAAAATACCAAGCGTAGGTAGGCTAACTTGATAATTGCCTAAGTTAGAATTTTACCCTTTTTAAGGGTAAAATAGAATATTGGCCTACGGCCAAGATTTGGGTTTCGAAGTCCAAGATGGACTTGGATATGGGTTGTAGAGGTTGGTAATGAATAGAAATAGCCGTCTAGACCTAGTCTTGACCCCGGTTGACCACGGTTGACTTTTTAGACTAAAAGTCAACTATGGGTCAACAGTTTACCCAATTTAGTCCCAAATTCCTTTAGACTTGGGCAGTTGACCAAAAGTCAACTATTAGTCACCATTGACCTAGGATTGACTTAGGGTTGACCAGAGTTGACCGGAGTTGACCAGAGTTGACCAGTTGACCAAAAGTCAACTATAAGTCAACCGTTGACTCAAATCGACCTAGATTAATTCCGTTTGACTTGCATTGACCCAGTATGACCTAGCTAGACCTAAAATGACTTAGATTGACCTCGTACAGTCTAGTTTGACGTGTCTTGACCTAGAATGACTTAATAGGATTTAAATTGTCTTGACTTTATTTCCTAAGCATAGTATTGATACGTCTTGTTCTCTATAGGTCCTCGAGACGCTGTATTTGCTCTAGTAGACATATCATACCATATTACAGGCGAGTACATTCTCTGACACTTTTCTAATTTACGATGATTGTTATAATTTATGTAATTAGTGTAGATATGCTTGTTCTCGACACACTGGTCACACGGATTGGTATTCATGGATCCCGACATGAGATGTTATTCCTCGTTATCTTGGTATATCTTGTACAAGCCCCCTTATAGTTCTTGTGCAGTATATGGACACCGATTCTCAAGGAGACTTGCTCCCTTCTCGTAGAATCCCGTGTCGTAACGTGTCTTGCTTGGATCCACTCTACCAGTCGGGGACGGGGAGTACTAGTGTAGATGTGTGGTCATACCCGCCTTGTATATATTGTGAACCTTGTGAATGCCAATCCTACACCACACGTATGATTGGCTAGATCATAACCTTGTGCAGACCCAATCCGGCCACATGTTGTAGCTAGTATTCACACACCTAGATATATGATTCTTGATTCTTGTACATGTCATGATCAGTTTACTTGCCTTGTTCTAGCTCTAGTTTTACAGCTTACCTTGCAATGATACTCCCATGTACATTCCATAATTTTCTTGTATATACTCTCTATTTACAGTCTTATAGCTTTTGTCATATCTTGTGAACTGTTGTTAGTAGATTGTACTCGTTCCATCCTAACAGGATATGTTGAAAATATTACAGATGCTGACGAGGGGGATTACTGTACCTACTACGGTCCGGATGACGTAGTGGGCCTAGACCTGGAGACTTTGGTCCAGCAGGGCTTAGCTCCGCCTGGCGAGACCTTACCTATTGCTTAGTTAGAGTAGGTCTTTTATACTGGACCTTGTCTCCAGCTACTTATGAGACTGTTATTATTATGGATTGTATTAGAGACTTGGACTTGTATATTATTTGGTGTTTGGACTTGACAGGTTATTATTTTATCGTCTTGTTGTCTTTATCTTTCAGTCTTTACTTTATCATCTTAGAGTTGTGATTGAGCACTCATATATATTCATTGCTTGTCCTCCGTTCGGAGTTGACCATATTCTCGACAGGTTTTGATATATATATATATAAACTGTTTAGAGTAGAAAACCTATAGCGTTCCAAGCCGTTTTTACGGTGAGGGCTGGGAGTTGTCACGTGCACGTGCCCTTATAGCGGGTGCGGGTCGTGACATCCGGCTCTGCTGCCGTTTCTGCTTTGTCGTCAGCATCATTGGCTTCCTCCTCGTCAAGTGATTTGTATAAGTCAGCATCGGTAAAGTAGGCTTTAATCCCTTTGAAAGGGTCTATGTCCGCGAACTCCGTACGGATGACGTTGTTGGTGGACACGTACTTCATACATTGGTGGAGCGTGGACGACACCACCATGTACTCATGCAGCCATAGGCGACCCAACAGAAGGTTGTAGTTGACTTCAGCGTCCACGACATAACAAGTGACCTCGGTTCTGAGGTTACCGATGTGGCACTTTAGTCGTATTTTGCCCAGTGGTTCGCTTTTGCTAGCGTTGAAGCCACTGATTGTTGTGTTGGAGGGCGCCAGTCGGTACATTGGGATCCCAAGTATTGAGAGCAGAGTCTTCGGGATGATGCTGAGGGAAGACCCCGGATCGATCTGAATCCGCTTCACCTTGACTGAACCGATATACCCTGTATAGTACAGCGGCCTGTTGTGTCGGTTGTGTTTGAGCAGCATGTCTTGTTGGGTGAGGGTTATATTGGGGATAACCTCATCCGCACAATGATAGTGCGTATATACAGTCGGGAGATCTTCAGGCTGCTTGACCTGACTGAGAAATGATTCAGCATCCTTCAGAGCTTCACAGAGAGCTTCTCGGGAGTCTTTGAAAAGACGAAGGAGCTCGAACAGAGATAGGCGGGCAGGAGTACTGGCCAATTGTGCCAGTATGTCGAAGTTGTAGGGCTTGGCTAGCCCCGAAGCATTCTTCTTTCGTAGAGGCCTGTCGAAGCGGGCCTCTATCTGCTTCTTCTTATTGGCTACTGGGGGTTTAGACAGGCCCTCGTCCTGGACAGCAGGGATGGTGCCAGGAGGTACCACCTCGACGGCAACTTCGTCGGGTTGGACGTTCTGTTGTGAACGCGTCTGCACAGAAAGTGCCTCTTCCGCTGAAGAAGAGACCGTGCGGCAAGACTTGATCTTCCTGCCCTTGGATTTGGAGGTAGGGCGTACCTCCGGTTGAGTCACCTCGGAGACGAGATTAGGGTGAACCCATAGGATCTCTCCCCGAGATGTGGTGAGTGGGATGAGTCCACTCACGTTGTCACGGGAATGTGGTAAGTTAACCACCTCCATTGTCGCCTTAGGGATGGGGACGACGCCATCCTGTGTTGTAGTTGGCGGCAAGGTGCCAAACTGGAGTGACACCACGTTGGCTGACACCGTCTTCTCTTCGTAGTCGACGGAGATTACATCCGCATTGATCATGTACTGGATGTAATTCTTGAGGACATAGCAGTCCTTGGTTGGGTATCCGACAAACCGATGGTAGTGACAGTACCTCGGGTTGTCCACTTTCCCAACCTCATCGGGATGCTTCGGGTCCGGAAGCTTGATCTTGTCATCCTGCTTTAGTATCTCAAAGAGTTGCAGGGTGTCTTCGTCATTGAACGAATAAACCTCCTTCGGCCTTGGTGCAAGTGGGGGTTTCTGAGCAGGTGCTGACGCACCTTTGGAGGCATTGACAGTCAATGCCTGTTTCTCCTTTGTCTCTCGCCCGGGGTTGTTGGCTACAGACCGTTTCCCTTTGTCCTCAAAGGCAGGGAAACTGACTCCCAGAAGACGAGCATTGGCCGCCTTCTTCTCTGCGGCTTCTGCTTCAATGATCAAGGAGCTCCAGTCGGGAGGAGGAGTAGAGTTAAGCCAGAGTTTGACTGCAGGCAGCATGTTCATGCTGCAGAAGGAGAGAAGCGCATGTTCTGGCATGCCCGGGGGCAGTCTGAAGCAGGCCTGTCGGAAGCGTTCGATGAACACTCGAACTGTTTCCTTCTCCTTCTGGCGTATCTCTATAAGGGACGCCATTGTCATGTCCTTTCCGCCGTCGTAGAAACGGTCGAGAAAAAGACACGTCAGGTCGCCGAAGGAAGATATTGAATTGTCGGAGAGGCTGCAGTACCAGTCGTACGCTACTCCTTTCAGTGCTCCAACAAATATGCTGGTAAGTAGTGCGTCCTCCTTCGGAAGATGTCCCGTCTGAGACTGGAAATATGTCAGATAGCGACGCGGAGAGTCCTTCCCGTCGTATGGCTTCAGTGTTTGTGGTTTATACTTATGAGGATAAACCACCTTATTCCATTCGAGGGGATAAGGTTGGGGGATGCCCATCTTTTGGTGCTCCTCTTGTCTTGTCTTGGACTCAAAGCGCTCGCGCAAGTCCCTGATCATCTCGACCACGTCTTCTGTGGAGCTGGGAGTCGGGGAAGGTGGTACCACCGGGAGTTGAGCATTTGAGGGCTCCGACGTCCGAGGTGCTTCGCGGCGATCTATGTCCGAGGATACCCGTTGAAGGGGTACACTCGATTCTCCATTGGCCCCTGGGACGGGACCGGCAGAAGGTGTCCTGGCTAAAGCTGACCGTATCTCAAACACTGCTTGAGTCAGTGTTTGCATGGAGACAGAGAGGGTTTTGAGTCCTCCCTCCAGGGTATCCATGCGTTGGACGAGGTCTGTTGGCGGCGCATCAGACTCGATATCAGCCCCAGTCATGTTTACTGTCATAACGCGGCCGGGAGTGGATGGATTGGTTGAGGCTTCACTCTCGGCCTCACTCTCTTGTGGGGGAGTTGCCTCTCCTGGAGCCTCGTCTTGGCTACCCCCGGCTATGTTCGGGAGAACATTCACCACGGACGCATCTGTAAGGGCTTGATTACCCTCAGCTCCGTCTTGAAGGGCCTTTGCGTCTCCAGAACTCGGGTCCGCAGATGCTAGACTACCCCCAGCTATGTTCTGGAGGATATCCTCATCTTCTGGGAGGCTGACAGGATCCGCCCCAGATGTGCTTTGGACACCCTCGTCTTCGGACTCGACAAGGGTCTGACTACCTCCAGCTTCTTCCAAGATCTTCTTCCTCCCCCGAGTGCCTTCGAACACTCCGGAGGATGCGACAGCTGTCTTGGTTTTCCTCGGCTGGCTTTTGGACGAGAAAGAGGAACTGCTATTCGCCTTTCGGACTGACGAGGAGTTGGAGATCACGTTGCATGAAGCAACCCTTGGCTCTTCTTCTGTTGACACCTTCTTCCCGAGGCGACGACGGAGGGGTGTCGATGATTGCAGCCGCTGGAACACCGACTGCCTTGGTAGGACTGACGCTTTGCAACAGCAGTTGATGGTGACCACAGCACAAGTATGCCCCGTGAGAGGCACATCGTGCTTGTTAGTCGACTCTCCTGATCGGCGCTTGTGAGTGATCACGTTACGCAGATCGTTGGAGGAGAGTGCCACCTTTACACCCCCTTTAGGCGCATGGCAAGGCCAAGCGCCGGGGTGGTCAAGTGAGTGTTGCGCCCCCTGATCTAATACAAAACAGGCATCCCGATCAGTAGTAGGGGAACCACAGCATTTGAAGTGACTTGAACGGACCTCAAACGCATAACCAGAAGAGGTACGGGAGTTCAAGACCACTGGATTTGCCTTACTCGACTTGGTTGTGCATGCAATAGATGTGCCTAAGTGAGACAAGGACTTTGAAGGTCGACTCGTTTCTAGCACCGCAGCACTCGAGTCGACCTTGTACAGCTTACCATCAGCAGTGCGCATGATTGTGAGCGCATGCTTCTGACTTGCTGCTGGCATAGCACGTTTGGGACGCATGGCCCGTGCTGCCTTGGATTTATTCGTACCAGTCCGCTGGGGCGCATAGTACTCAGAATCCAAATTCTCCTCGCCATTACAACGAGTGAGTCTGTCAAAGATAGAGACCTTCTGTGGCGCATCAGAGGTGATGTGCGGGGCATTGGCTGCGCCCCTGCTCCGTCAACGCATCTTTCTCGCCTGAGAGGGAGATGACTGGGGAATGTGGTTAGCCGCACGTTTCCCTGAGAGATGCGCAGCACCAGCGAGCGCATCTTGGTTTCTGAGGACGTCAGCAGGAAGGGAAGGCTGGATTGGCACATCCCCTTCGGTGGTGGTGCCCGAGACGTCGACCTTGCGCACCCAGACCCGGCGGGTCTTCTTCGGCTACGGCAGCCGCTTCGAAGGACTCGTACTGCCTTCAGAGATGAACTCCTCATACGCCTGTTGATTGAGGCGTATGACCAGCGTCTTGTGGGAGGAGATCACCTTCACGTCGTCGGATTACGACGCAGCTTTCTCGGTGGAGGAGAAAGAGGTCCCCAGCAGAGTCGCCAGCTTGTTTGCCATTAAAATTCTTTTATTGCAAATTTCAATACAAACAGAACAGTGTTACAATGTAGGACTTAGATGTAGTCCTAGGAGTACACTTTTGTTTATCTGGGTTCCTTGTGCCGATGGAGTGAGTGGTAATACGTTGACTCCGTTGACGATCTGACGACGGTTATCGGTTCTCTGAAGGTCTGGATTGCTCTGGGTGCAGGAGCTTGCTGAGAGGAGGAAGACATTGAGTGTCTGTATCTGTCTCTCTGGTGGTATGTTCATTCGTTGTGTGTTCTGTCCGTGTGTAGGTATGGAAGAAGGAAATGATCCCTCTATTTATATAGTCTACGGGCTGGCTGCTCATGCGTGCATATGTAGGATGCGCCTGGTCGTGGGGACGCCACGTGGTAATTGCTGATGGAGGCATATGAACGATGCGCCCTGATCGAGGGGTTGAATTCTTCATGCTGCTGTTGTGGACCGGCACGTAGCAGAGGAGAAGATCTTTCTGTTGCTGAGATCTTGGGCGAGTCGAGTCAAAGGACACGTGTCATCGACCCATGGCTTAGAGATCCCTGATTTGGTAGAGAATGATCTGGTAGGATGCGCCTAGGATTGGACGCAGGAGGAGACTTTGGCTCGTAACCTTTAGGAGTCACGAACCATTCGGGGCGCTTGGCTTTTGAGGCGCATGCGAGGCTTCAGTAATGACTTAAATCCTGTCTTTCGGGATCAGAGAGAAGTCTGGGGCGCATGGCTTTTGAGGCGCATGCAGAGCTTTAATAGTGACTTTCCTTCTGTTTTTAGGGATTAGTGAAAAGTCTGAGGCGTATGGCTTTTGAGGCGCATGCAGATTTGGGTGCATGGCTGCAGAGGCGCATGCGAGTGGTTGAGTGGCCACGTGGTAGTAGCCGTCGAAGAAAAGTAATGATGATGCTGATGTTGGCGATGCTTCGTCTTCTGAAAAAGCTGTCAACTGTTCAGACTTCGGGAGGCGTGCTGCCAACTCTGTCAGTTCAGCATTTAATGTTTGTGACATTAGATGGACAGCTGAGTGGGTGCGTCGGTTGGCGTCCCACTAGGCGTATGGGGACGCATGGAGGGCGCATCCCTGTGATGTGCTTGGTACTGAAGGGCGCGTCTGTGTGATGCGCTTGATGTTGAAGGGCGCGTCTATGTGATGCGCGGTCTGGCCGGCGCATCTGCTTCATGACACGTCTTTAATGGTGTGACTGTTACGATCTTCGAGTGCTTTAAATAGCTGTTTTGACTTAGCTGAATTCGAAGCGTCCGGTTCATCCATTAATGCAAATTCATTGCACGGAATTCGGAGAGCCATCCACTTGGCGCATGGGTTTGATTTGTCCGGCCTATAAATAGTGGCATGGAGAGAGTTTGCTTCTCGTTCTCTCACGTTCTTCCAACATGAACTTGTTTACTCGGATGCATTCTGTTGACGAGATGCTCCCGGGGGTGAAGATGCGACGCTATGTCTTTATTGATGCACTTGAAGGTGACTGTTACATCCAAAAGTCGGAGTCGAGGGCTTCCGAGGCAGGCGGAAGGTGCCTGTTGCATCCAAAGATAGGGATGCTCGAGCCTCGTCTTCGTTGTGCAGGAAGAGCCACAGATCGGAATGGCGGTGCTGCAGCTTTGGGGGCTCTTTCTTTCTTCAAAGTGGGCGTTGCCCACTCTGGTTGTGTTGAAAGCTGCTCCTTTAGCCGCAATTTTGATTACGGTCTTCCTTGGCATTTGGAGGCTCTTTCGAAGCCTCCCCTGGCCACAGGTTGGCTTGCGGTGCTCTTCTTTTCCTCGGCTAGAGGGTTGATTGCCACCCTCGTTCTGCTCAATAAATGCTTCATTAGTCGAAGCATTTCGACGGCGGTGAGCCTGGTTGGAAGAGCGACACATAACTGGGTTGCTGAAGGGATGCACATAACTGGGAAGCACATAACTGAGCTGCTGAAAGGGATGCGCATAACTGAGCTGCTGAAAAGGATACGTCCTGCTGAGGGCGTGTGGTGATTGCTGCGCCTATTTGAGGGCGCATGATGGCTGCTGGCTGTAGACTTAGGATCTTTTCTTTGTAGAAATTCTCCTTTGTTCAATCTTTTCTTAGACATGTAATAGACTTTTATATTTAATAAAAAAGTCTTCTTTCAATGCCTATTTTCGCTGATTGTGAAGTACTTTGTCCAAGCTCTGGCTCATGTAGTCTGGCGCATGGGCTTTCTGGTTCTAAAATTCCATGCTTCTACAGCAAGCCGTATTGTCTTTGAATATTATTGTAGGCTTATCTGTAACTGTGAGTAGTTGACAATTTGTCACGACCCGCACCCGCTTTTCGGATACGAAACATGTCCAAACCCAGCCTACGCCGCAGTGTCGACGGTAGAACGCTGTCTAGTACATAAACAAGTCACAGAGGCAATCTAGATCTCATCCACAGAATATGATACAATCTACTAATACTAATGAAACTGAATAATGATTGATAATATAAAAATAGAGTATCCAGTTTATCAAGAGTTTCCAGTTACGTCCGGTGGACACAAATCTACTACCAGTAAACGGAATAAAAGAATACATAAAATGGAAATAACTGAGTCAAAACTGCTAGTCATCAAAGTACCCTCGTCTGTAGTGGTACCCTGGTCCAATGCTAGCTCAAACCTGCTCGCGTGTATCTGGCTCAATACTCGGCTAAACCTGAAGAGATCATCAGGTCCTCAGAGGACTAGCAAGATACATAATATACAAGCCTTTCTAACAGTTTAACATGCATGAAAGAAATCCAGGGTATAAGCAGGAAAAACTAAACAATCGCGAGACATGAATGTAGGAACAACTATGTATAAATGAACTGCTGGAAACAAGTAAAACAAGAAAATCAAGGTAATACCAACCCTCGCCCCGAATGTGGACTCGCAGGTTAGTTTCGAGACAAGTCACCCTCGCCCCGTGTGTGGACTCGCAGGTGCAATGGATAACCCTCGCCCCATTTGTGGACTCGCAGGTTCAATGGACAACCCTCGCCCCGTTTGTGGACTCGCAGGTTGGAAACAAACAAAGTAAGAAAAATAGCAGTTCAATCTATAACGTGATCGTCCTACGATACAACTCAACCAGTACGAGTGGAAAGCAGGTCCAATAAAGCTACAAGGCTAACTGTGAGCAATGGTAAGGCACATGTCAGCAGTCAACTGAATAACGAAAGCATAGAAGCATGTAAATAAAGCTGTAACGAAAGGCAAGGTATACTTGCCTGTGGTCCTGCACTGCTGGCACGGGTCAAAAGCTGAGTCAAATCCCAATAAACCTGATTTAGCATTAATTAAGTTAATAGATATAAATGGAATTTAAAAGAGATATCCTTATCTATTCTTATTAGGCTTTCCAGTCAAAATGTACCCTTGATATTCTATTTCTTAATTATATATATACATGGGGTTATGCTCATAATGATTAGGCTTGATTTGAATCTAAATCATCCATACTTCTAGCCCTTTTCTATTCTCCAATATCAACATGGTCCTCTTACCTATATCCCCAACTGGTTACTTGTCTATCCATACCTAATTGCTCATGTCCCTATGTTTTAGGGATACATTAGATATCTTTAGTTGACATGTTGGCCATGTCTTCTACATAGTACAACCTGCACTACCCTCTAAAACTGTGACCACTGTGTGTCCTTACTCAAGGTAGGACCTGAGTATTCCCTACATAGCCTACACTTCCTACCTCATTTCTTCTTCAGTACTCGAATTCCCTCTTCTTCTAATACACCACTGTTATCAACACCCCAAGCAACCATCTGCTTTACTTATACAGTGACACCCCTTTACATCAACTGATATCAAGTAATTCTTCTCATATTAGCTGCCCCTGTCATGAAAATAAACCATCAAAGTCAAAGTTTAATTGTATGGAAGACAATACGTAACTGAACTCAATTACCAATATGCCAAGTGCATGGGCACCGAATTATTCCCAGAGATCACAATGTAGGTAGAGGATAATATCCCAGTCTCTTTGGATACAAAAGAAAGCATTGCCCATCAACTCAAACAATTGACAAGAACCTAGGTAGTTGCAGTTCTCATATGCAAAAATGCACAAAGCTATAAGAGGAACCTCAATTGTATCAGTATTCTTCTAATCTATTAAAATCCTGGCTGTTACTGGATTACACCCAAGGCACAAGACACACATAGGCTAACTGTCATGGCTCCCCTGCCTATTTGTGCAGAGCATAGACATGGGGTGAGGCCTATGCTAGCCAGGGTTCTCTGTTACCTAGGGTCCTTGGTCTGATGTACCAGTATGTGAAGGGACAGCATGTGCACTGCTACATGCCATACAACTAATACATTGCCCTCTGGTACATCATAGGTACCTAAACACCCTGCTTTTCCTGTTGTTTACCTACTGCCATTGACACAGGCCTCTACCTATATACTTTATGCCTATACACCAGTGGCCACCTGTGTACTACTCATACTGGTACTTGACTTCATGCACCGTTGTACTGACCTGGTATCAATATGCTCTGGTGCCAACTGATACACTATGTCCATACACACGGCCAACTATCTGGCCTCTTTACTCTATTATAGTCTTGCACTCGATTCACCCCAGGCTTAAGCTAACCTGCATCAATTGATGCTGGGGCAGGGCCTATGTTATCAGGCTCCAAGACTAAATCCCTCCATTTAGTCCTAATGTGAACTAAGACTTGGAGTGATCACACAAAGCAATGTACAGACAAGGGAATTTGGGTCTCTACCATGATACTAGGATAATGTACGCAGATTTGTTACCTGCATCCATCGTATCCCCTTATAATCCCACATGGCTGATACTTAACTAAGGCCTAAACTAGGAATCAAAAGGACCAATATGTGAAGATACAAGGAAATAACACAATTGGATTGCAATAACATGACTGAATCCCAGAATTGAACTGAATCACTGAAGAAATCTTGTCATGTACCTGACACAACTAGCACACTAGGTCTTCCCTGTTGTACCCATCCTATCAACTTATACCAGTTAAGCCACATCACACCACAGTAGGTAGATACGTCATGATTTGCTTAATCCCTTGATGGTTGATACTTGATCTTAGTATCCACCATTCCTTGTGATCTATAATCCATGATACTCACATCGATGTAGGTATATATTTCTATAACTTATTCCTGTTATGGATGACATGTATAATCATTTAGATGTATCCTCCCTGTTCTCTGGTACTGAAAACAAAGACCACATTAGTTGGCTATACTGAAAGGACACCTTGGGAATCATCATCCTGACCTCCCTCTGTTGTAGAAACAAAAGTAAAAATGCTAAGTAGTGAACAAGAAGGGGTAGATTGGCAAATCAGCAAACAACAAAACCCAACACTCCCCAATTCTTGGACTGCAGAAAACGTCCTGCACCTGCATATGCAGGGAGGATCAATTTCTAACCCACACAGGCTTCCTGATACCTATGCTATATTGCATATACTGACTTTTCCTTTACTTGGTTCTGCTCAATGCTCTAACATATTAATATGTAGGCATAACCCAAACTGGACTGAACAAAATAGAGTGTGAACAATGCAAAGATGGGGCTAAACACATACCAGTTTACTCGAGCCCCTCTCTTTATCTCATAACTGATACACAAGTGGGTATCAAGACTAATACATGTTTATTTGTCGAACAGGGACTGAACACTAAGAATGAACTGAACATTTCAGTGCAATGTGAAGACTAAACATGTTAAGGAAGTAGGGTTGAACAATAGGGTAACCAATGGTCTGAACATATATAATTAAGGACTGAGCAAAAGTGTAAAAACTGAACATATGGGAATGTAGGGCATATTCCTTAATATCAAGGGTCTGAAACATTTGGATACAATATGGACTGATCTGAATTTAGAAGACTGCGCTCAATGGTAAATGGACTGATATCAAGTAATATGTACAGAACATGTATATCCTAGGGACAGAACTCAAAATCTAGTGGTTCAATGTTTACAAGGACAGGACATAATCCTTAATGAGCTATAATTAAAAAGGACATTGGGCAAAAATATTAATGACCAAACAAGGTGAGCTTATACAAGGCTATGCCAGCTACTCTTATACTCAGCTTCCCTCTTATCTCTACTCCCTGATACTAAGAAGGATGACTGCTACTGCATTCAAATCTCTGATACTAAGAAGGCTGATAAAATGGAGATATGTTGACTGGATCACATTACACAATATGCAGGACAACTCCATATAGGCTGATATTCTAAAGTCATGGGCAATATCCCACCTATAGGTGCACTATCCCATCTGATACCCAATTGTACCCATCAATTGACTATACCCACAATACCAGGATCCAAGTAAAATCCCATGTTCCTACGATACACTACATACAGGTGTCTTCTATTCAAACTTGGGTTCTCTCTGGGCTCTGACACCTATAGGTAGTCCTAACCTGCCTATGTGCAGAGCTCGGTATAACAGGGCAAGTCACGGGGGTGATTTGGGACACCCAGTATTGGTCTGCTCTCCCCCCATTGCTACTAATCCCTTTCACAAATTTCTACAAATACTTTGCCTTCATTTGGTGTACTCGTGAGTTACTAGACTTATTGAATCGAATTAGGGTGGAGGAAAAGTTACCTGTTGATGGTTCGATTGCTTCGATCCTGCAGGAAGTTGCCTCGACTCGAGAGGGGAGAACTGGAAAGAACTCGGCCAGGACTTCTAGGGTTTAAGGGAGAGACTAGGGCATCGGTTAGCTTGCATATATATAGGCTAGGTTAAATCTTGTCAGGATAAAGAGAAGGGAAATTGATTCTTATCTAAACTCCCCTCGGCTTCGGCCATTGGAATATTTGAAACCAGAGTTTAAAACTCTGTGTATTCGAATATGATTTGAATTGCAAAATTACACTTAGACCCTTAGTAGTTATATAATGGCAAGAAGCCCCCTTCCGTTCCCTTTTATTTAAAAGAATTAATTAATGTGTATGAATTACATACACACATTGGTTATAAAAAATGAATCTATGCATTAACTAGTAATTCATCAATGCTTAATAAAAAAAAGAATTGGAGATTTCGGGTCAAGGGCTCACAAATCTACCCACCTTAAAATAATTTCGTCATCGAAATTCAATAGAGCTATGATCTATTAGAAGGAATAGTCAACGCTACTGTGATTCAAAAAACTCACAAACCAACATCCACTACAAGTCTACTAATAATATTACTACTGCAATCTACTATGATGTTTCGTCAGCTCCTCCTTGTGCGGCTGGTAGTGGTGGGGCAGTCACGTTTCTCTTTGGACAAAATCGAGATATGTGCTGGTTGGAACCACAAGTCTAACACAACCCTAACCATTTGCGGCACTCTTCTTGGATGTGGCCCCTCTTCGTGCAATACTGGCAGGTGGGAACGCCTTGGACTTGATATGGGGCTGCTTGTGGCTGCTGCTGATATTGGTGTGCTGTGGTCTTCTCTGGAATATTGGATCGCTTTGCCGCTCTCGGTTGGTTGCTGCTTCCTCCTTGTGTGTCTTTGTCTCTCTTTCGCTTACGCTTCAATTCTGTTTCTACTGCCTGTGCGACCTTCAAGATCTTCTCGTAAGTTGTGGCCTGGCTGGTGGCGATGGCAATGCGAATTTCATATGAAAGTCCCTTCCTGAACTTCTTGGCTTTGGCTGCAGGGGTCAAGGCGTCTGCAAAGCGACTGAGGCGGAAGAACTCTGCGGTGTACTCGTCGACGGAGAGGTTGCCCTGTTCCAGGCTCTCGAACTCGTTCTCCAACTCTTCGCGGGGTGCTTCACGATAGAACTTCGTCTTGAACAGCTCCTTGAACTCCTCCCAAGTCACATCTGGCGCGGTGAACCGAGGCTCGTCTCTATACCACGTACGGGCGATGTCGTAGAGCTGCATGTCGGCATTCTCGACCTTCAGGTCTTCTGGAACTCGAGCCCTCCGAAGGTTGTGGTCTACGTTCTCTAACCACTCATCCGCGTAGAGAATCCCTTCCGTTCCTTTGAATTCTCTAGGCCTAAGGTCCGTAAAATTCTTGGAAGTTCCAGGACGCGGTCGTAGAGCGTCTCTAGTCTGGATAGCCTCTCTCAGAGTATCATGGAAGACGTCAGCCTGTCGCGTCTGAGAAGTCATGAGCTGCTGGAATATCCCGAGGAGGGCAACGTTGTCCAGCGGAGGTGGCGGAGGCAGAATATGTGCCAGGTACATGGCAGGCGCTGGATACGTCGTTGGTGCAGGGTGCAAGGTAGGTGATGTATGTGGAACATATGCTGGCTGGAAGGGTGCCGGCTGATGGAAGGGTGCTGGTGGAGGAAAGTCGTCTCTGCAGAATCTCGAGTATTGCGTCTGAGCCGGTCGCCCTGATGAGTAAGCTGGCCTTCCTGCGTTGGCGGAGTCATGTACGAGAAGAATCCTCCTGTAGCCGGTGGGGTATTCAGGAAAGCGTTGTTCCTGTCTTGAGAATCCATTTACTGCAATAAAAGGAAACATTAGATGGCACGAGATATCAAGCAGGATGTAAGTCAAAGATTCAAATAGAAATCAAGGACAGAGATCAATACTGTTTTCAAGACACGCGGATGAGATCCTAAGTTTCTAATCTTATGTGCAAGCTCACAACGACACAGTAATGTAACCGAAGTGATTAACGTAGACCTGCATGGGCCACCAAAAAAACTTGTCATGACCCGCACCCGCTTTTCGGATACGAGACGTGTCCAAATCCAGCCTATGCCGCAGTGTCGGCGGTAGAACGCTGTCTAGTACATAAACAAGTCACAGAGGCAATCTAGATCTCATCCACATAATATGATATAATCCACTAATACCAATGAAACTGAATAATGATTGATAATATAAAAATAGAGTATCCAGTTTATCAAGAGTTTCCAGTTACGTCCGGTGGACACAAATCCACTACCAGTAGACGGAATAAAAGAATACATAAAATAGAAATAACTGAGTCAAAATTGCTAGTCATCAAAGTACCCTCGTCTGTAGTGGTACCATGGTCCAATGCTAGCTCAAACATGCTCGCGTGCATCTGGCTCAATACTCGGCTAAACCTGAAGAGATCATCAGGTCCTCAGAGGACTAGCAAGATACATAATATACAAGCCTTTCTAACAGTTTAACATGCATGAGAGAAATCCAGGGTATAAGCAGGAAAAACTATACAATCGCGAGACATGAATGTAGGAACAGCTATGTATAAATGAACTGCTGGAAACAAGTAAAACAAAAAAATCAAGGTAATACCAACCCTCGCCCCGAATATGGACTCGCAGGTTAGTTTCGAGATAAGTCACCCTCACCCTGTGTGTGGACTCGCAGGTGCAATGGATAACCCTCGCCCCATTTGTGGACTCGCAGGTTCAATGGACAACCCTCGCCCCGTTTGTGGACTCGCAGGTTGGAAACAAACAAAGTAAGAAAAATAGCAGTTCAATCTATAACGTGATCGTCCTACGATACAACTTAACCAGTACGAGTGGAAAGCAGGTCCAATAAAGCTACAAGGCTAACTGTGAGCAATGGTAAGGCACATGTCAGCAGTCAACTGAATAACGAAAGCAGAGAAGCATGTAAATAAAGCTATAACGAAAGGCAAGGTATACTTGCCTGTGGTCCTGCGCTGCTGGCACGGGTCAAAAGCTGAGTCAAATCCCAATAAACCTGATTTAGCATTAATTAAGTTAATAGATATAAATGGAATTTAAAAGAGATAGCCTTATCTATTCTTATTAGGCTTCCCAGTCAAAATGTACCCTTGATATTCTATTTCTTAATTATATATATATACATGGGGTTATGCTCATAATGATTAGGCTTGATTCGAATCTAAATCATCCATACTTCTAGCCCTTTTCTATTCTCCAATATCAATATGGTCCTCTTACCTATATCCCCAACTGGTTACTTGTCTATCCATACCTAATTGCTCATGTCCCTATGTTTTAGGGATACATTAGATATCTTTAGTTGACATGTTGGCCATGTCTTCTATATAGTACAACCTGCACTGCCCTCTAAAACTGTGACCACTGTGTGTCCTTACTCAAGGTAGGACCTGAGTATTCCCTGCATAGCCTACACTTCCTACCTCATTTCTTCTTCAGTACTCGAATTCCCTCTTCTTCTAATACACCACTGTTATCAACACCCCAAGCAACCATCTGCTTTACTTATACAGTGACACCCCTTTACATCAACTGATATCAAGTAATTCTTCTCATATTAGCTGCCCCTGTCATGAAAATAAACCATCAAAGTCAAAGTTTAATTGTATGGAAGACAATACGTAACTGAACTCAATTACCAATATGCCAAGTGCATGGGTACCGAATTATTCCCAGAGATCACAATGTAGGTAGAGGATAATATCCCAGTCCCTTTGGATGCAAAAGAAAGCATTGCCCATCAACTCAAACAATTGACAAGAACCTAGGTAGTTGCAGTTCTCATATGCAAAAATGCACAAAGCTATAAAAGGAACCTCAATTGTATCAGTATTCTTCTAATCTATTAAAATCCTGGCTGTTACTGGATTACACCCAAGGCACTAGACATACATAGGCTAACTGTCATGGCTCCCCTGCCTATTTGTGCAGAGCATAGACATGGGATGAGGCCTATGCTAGCCAGGGTTCTCTGTTACCTAGGGTCCTTGGTCTGATGTACCAGTATGTGAAGGGACAACATGTGCACTGCTACATGCCATACAACTAATATATTACCCTCTGGTATATCATAGGTACCTAAACACCCTGCTTTTCCTGTTGTTTACCTACTGCCATTGACACAGGCCTCTACCTATATACTTTATGCCTATACACCAGTGGCCACCTGTGTATTACTCATACTGGTACTTGACTTCGTGCACCATTGTACTGACCTGGTATCAATATGCTCTGGTGCCAACTGATACACTATATCCATACACATGGCCAACTATCTGGCCTATTTACTCTATTATAGTCTTGCACTCGATTCACCCCAGGCTTAAGCTAACCTGCATTAATTGATGCTGGGGCAGGGCCTATGTTGTCAGGCTCCAAGACTAAATCCCTCCATTTAGTCCTAATGTGAACTAAGACTTGGAGTGATCACACAAAGCAATGTACAGGCAAGGGAATTTGGGTCTCTACCATGATACTAGGATAATGTACGCAGATTTGTTACCTGCATCCATCGTATCCCTTTATAATCCCACATGGCTGATACTTAACTAAGGCCTAAACTAGGATTCAAAAGGACCAA
Source organism: Iris pallida (assembly GCA_029216955.1). Taxonomy (NCBI): domain Eukaryota; kingdom Viridiplantae; phylum Streptophyta; class Magnoliopsida; order Asparagales; family Iridaceae; genus Iris; species Iris pallida. The sequence continues at coordinate 29,571,294 of JANAVB010005598.1, forward strand.
TATGTGAAGATACAAGGAAATAACACAATTGGATTGCAATAACATGACTGAATCCCAAAATTGAACTGAATCACTGAAGAAATCTTGTCCTGTACCTGACACAACTAGCACACTAGGTCTTCCCTGTTGTACCCATCCTATCAACTTATACCAGTTAAGCCACATCACACCACAGTAGGTAGATACTTCATGATTTGCTTAATCCCTTGATGGTTGATACTTGATCTTAGTATCCACCATTCCTTGTGATCTATAATCCATGATACTCACATCGATGTAGGTATATATTTCTATAACTTATTCCTGTTATGGATGACATGTATAATCATTTAGATGTATCCTCCTTGTTCTCTGGTACTAAAAACGAAGACCACATAGTCGGCTATACTGAAAGGACACCTTAGGAATCATCACCCTGACCTCCCTCTGTTGTAGAAACAAAAGTAAAAATGCTAAGTAGTGAACAAGAAGGGGTAGATTGGCAAATCAGCAAACAACAAAACCCAACACTCCCCAATTCTTGGACTGCAGAAAATGTCCTGTACCTGCATATGCAGGGAGGATCAATTTCCAACCCACACAGGCTTCCTGATACCTATGCTATATTGCATATACTGACTTTTCCTTTACTTGGTTCTGCTCAATGCTCTAACTAACATATTAATATGTAGGCATAACCCAAACTGGACTGAACAAAATAGAGTGTGAACAATGCAAAGATGGGGCTAAACACATACCAGTTTACTTGAGCCCCTCTCTTTATCTCATAACTGATACACAAGTGGGTATCAAGACTAATACATGTTCATTTGTCGAACAGGGACTGAACACTAAGAATGAACTGAACATTTCAGTGCAATGTGAAGACTAAACATGTTAAGGAAGTAGGGTTGAACAATAGGGTAACCAATGGTCTGAACATATATAATTAAGGACTGAGCAAAAGTGTAAAAATTGAACATATGGGAATGTAGGGCATATTCCTTAATATCAAGGGTTTGAAACATTTGGATACAATATGGACTGATCTGAATTCAGAAGACTGCGCTCAATGGTAAATGGACTGATATCAAGTAATATGTACAGAACATGTATATCCTAGGGACAGAACTCAAAATCTAGTGGTTCAATGTTTACAAGGACAGGACATAATCCTTAATAAGCTATAATTAAAAAGGACATTGGGCAGAAATGTTAATGACCAAACAAGGTGAGCTTATACAAGGCTATGCCAGCTACTCTTATACTCAGCCTCCCTCTTATCTCTACTCCCTGATACTAAGAAGGATGACTGCTACTGCATTCAAATCTCTGATACTTAGAAGGCTGATAAAATGGAGATATGTTGACTGGATCACATTACACAATATGCAGGACAACTCCATAAAGGCTGATATTCTAAAGTCATGGGCAATATCCCACCTATAGGTGCACTATCCCATCTGATACCCAATTGTACCCATCAATTGACTATACCCATAATACCAGGATCCAAGTAAAATCCCATGTGCCTACGATACACTACATACAGGTGTCTTCTATTCAAACTTGGGTTCTCTCTGGGCTCTGACACCTATAGGTAGTCCTAACCTGCCTATGTGCAGAGCTCGGTATAACAGGGCAAGTCACGGGGGTGATTTGGGACACCCAGTATTGGTATGCTCTCCCCCCATTGCTACTAATCCCTTTCAAAAATTTCTACAAATACTTTGCCTTCATTTGGTGTACTCGTGAGTTACTAGACTTATTGAATCGAATTAGGGTGGAGGAAAAGTTACCTGTTGATGGTTCGATTGCTTCGATCCTGCAGGAAGTTGCCTCGACTCGAGAGGGGAGAACTGGGAAGAACTCGGCCAGGACTTCTAGGGTTTAAGGGAGAGACTAGGGCATCGGTTAGCTTGCATATATATATATAGGCTAGGTTGAATCTTGTCAGGATAAAGAGAAGGGAAATTGATTCTTATCTAAACTCCCCCCGGCTTCGGCCATTGGAGTATTTGAAACCAGAGTTTAAAACTCTGTGTATTCGAATATGATTTGAATTGCAAAATTGCACTTAGGCCCTTAGTAGTTATATAATTGCAAGAAGCCCCCTTCTGTTCCCTTTTATTTAAAAGAATTAATTAATGTGTATGAATTACATACACACATTGGTTATAAAAATGAATCTATGCATTAACTAGTAATTCATCAATGCTTAATAAAAAAGAATTGGGGATTTCGGGTCAAGGGCTCACACAATTTACTCGTATATGATGAATGATTGATCGCAAGCACATACTTTCTCTTGTTGCTTCTTGTAATACAATTAATTCTGCATGGTTAGAGAAAGTTGCTACTGAAACTTGCTTTGTTGATAGTCAAGATATAGCTTTATGGTTATTAGTAAACACATAACCCGTTTGGAGCAACCCTTATGAATGTCAGAAATATGTTTTAGTCTGCACAACCAACTAGACAAGAATTGTTAGTAGAATCATATAAATAAAATAATCTCATGCCAGTTGTTCCACAAAAATATCTCAATACATGTTTAACTATATTCAATATGTGAGTGGAGGTGCAGAACTATATCTAGATAATAAATTAAAAGAAAATACAATATCTGGTGTTGTACATTGGCTAGATATAGTAGTGCTCCAATAACACTTAAATACGACATTTCTGGACCAAGCACACTTTTTTTATCTTCTCTTTGGTTGTAATGGACATTTATCCAAATCCAACCTGCGTACAACCATCGGTCTACTTAGTGGATGTACTTTATCCATTATGAATCAGTTCAAAATTCTTTCAATATACCGAAATGATGCACTAATATCCTACTGGAATTTTGTTCTATTTGCAAATCGAGACCAAGCTTTGTCTTTTCCCAAGTCTTCATTTCAAACTCATTCTTTAAATAGTTTACAGTTTTCTCCAATTCTATAGGAGACCTGATCAGGTTTTATATCATCCATATATACTGCTACGATTGAGAATTCATTTTCGAATTTCTTAATGAAGACATATTGGTAAATTTGGCTATTTTGTATCATTATTTCGTCAAATATATGATAAGACGATTATACCACATTCTTGTGGATTATTTCAACCCATATAATGCTCATCTAAGATTAATTAAACACGTTCCTTTTGACTTAGTCTCTGGCATTGTAAATCCTTCTGGAATTTTTATATAGATGTCAATATCTAAGTCTTCATACAAATATGCAGTTACAATATCCATAAATCTTATATTAAGATTTTTAGAAACTGCGAGACTAATTAGATATCTAAAGGTAATGACATCCGTAACTGGAGAGTATGTCTCAACATAGTCAATTCTAGGTCGTTGAGAGAAACCTTGTGCTACAAGTCGGGATTTATATCTTTCAACTTTATTCCTCTCACTTCGTTTTCTTATGAAACACTTATTTAAAACCAACATGGTTTATGCCTATTGGTGTTTCCACTATAGGTCCAAACACACCACATTTTTCTAAAGATTTAATTCTGCTTGAATAACATCTTTCCAGATTGGTCAATCTTTTATTTGTCGACATTCATTTATACTACGTGGTTCATTTTCACAATCATCATTGTCCTTTGATATTTCAATAGCTATTGCATAACTAAATATGTCATCGATGACAAGTATTTTTCTATTCCATAATTCACCTGAACATGCATAGAATATCGAGATCTCTTCATTTTCAGGTACCTGTGCCTCTCTAGAGGCATCCAGAGGCATTTCAGTAAATTTGGAAACATGCACATATTTATTATTTGTTTTCGGAGCTCCAGCCACTATTGGACTTTTATCAGGACAAGATGTTTCATTAGCTCTCCTCTTTTTAGGAGCATTATCCTTGGAACCTATAGTCCTACCACACTTTTGAGTGTAGTACTGGATACATTTGCCATCTTGTTTGAATTTGTCCAATTGGAACAATGATTATGGCTGGCACATATGATATAGTTCCTTTACGGCATCATTAAATGCATCAGGTAATTGATTTACAATTTCTGGCAAATGTATCATTCTTCTTATCTCATAATCACATTGTGGAGTTCTTGGAACTTAATAAGATCGATAGAGTAGGCGTATACCATGTTAATTCACGCCGTTAATTAGCAATAGTTTGTTCTATATGAACAATTTTTTGCTTATACCTCCCCCTAACGGCGGGAAGACTCTATTATCAAATTGGCAATCATCAAATCTTGTAGTAAAGACATCACCAGTCATTGATTTTAAATACCTTATTATGGAAGAAAACTCAAAACTAATGTATATTTTCAAACATCATTGGGGACCCATCTTAATTATTTGGAAGATGGAACTGGGACATATACTGTATATCCAAACTTTCTCAAATATGAAATGTTTGGTTGTTTACCACTAACAAGTTGTATATATAAAATAATATGGTAGGCAATGGGTCTAAATTTAACTAAAGATACAATATGTAAAATATCATATCTCAAGCCACAATTTTCAAACTAGATTGCACTAGTAGAGGTCTAGCTATAAGTTGAAGATGTTTAATAAATGACTCAGCTAACCCATTTTGTGTGTGCACTGGAGAACATGATGCTCTATCTCAGTCACTAATGATGTACAATAATTATCAAAAGCTTATAAGATGAATTATGCAACATTATCAAGACTAATTAATATAGTCGTGTGATTAGGAAACTGAGATCTAAGTTTAATAATTTGGGCTAAAAGACGAGAAAATACAGGATTTCTAGTAGACAATAGATAAACATATGACCACTAAATAGATGCATCTATGAGTACCATAAAATATCTTAAAAAGAACCACTAGCAGAGTGAATATGACCACAAATGTCTCCGTATGTTCTTTACAAGAAAGTAGGAGACTCATTCTTAACTTTTAGAAAAGATGGTCTAGTTATAATCTTCCCTTGTAAACAAGGAACATATAGTTAATTCTTCGATAAGCCAATATCGTAATTTTCTAATAAATATCCACAAAGATTATCAATGATTCAATTGAACATAATTTGTCCCGAATGACCCAAAAGGTCATGCCAAATGTTATATAAGACATGATCATTGGCTTTATATTTTGCCATATTCATATTAGATTCAATTATGCCAATGGTAGTGAAATACAAATCCACCGAAAAACAAGATAATTCTTCTAATGTGAGCCTTTTGCTCCCAACATTAGATGTGCTACATAATGACTCTTTGTTGTTATCATTTCGAGTTTCAATATGGTACCCATTTTGTGTATATCCTTGAAACTTAACAATTTTCTTTACGGAACTACTTGAATATAACACATTCTGTAAATAAGTTTGAGTACCATTAGGTAACATGATGTGTGCTATTCCAAAACCCTCAATTATATGGCTGGCCCAGGTATTGTTGGCACTTTATGCATGTCAAATATTAACTTTGCCAAAAACTTTGATTTTTCAAATTCACGTGTGTTGTAGTACTATCTACCAAAACACATATCTAAGTCATTTTTCTTGGATATATGTGTTGTAGAACTATCTACCAAACACATATCTAAGTCAGTTTCTTAGATTCTTTCAATCTCTCAATCTCTTTTTGAGTAGCTCGACATTGCTAAATCAATGTCTATCTTTGTCATATTTACGACAAGCATGCATTACTACTCCATGAAGCAAAATAAAAATATTATGAACTTATATATTCTAGCTAGCATAAGTATAATAAAAAAAAATTAAGCATTTCAAATGATAATATCATATTATAGAAATGTAACTCCAAATTTATAATATATATTTTTATCAATAAAACAAAACTCTTATGGCCTAGACATTCCATGATGGAAACCAAAAGCATGACTTCAAATATAAATAGTTTATAAATACTTGAAATAAACATATATTGACCGAGTGCTCATTCAATAAAAATAAAAATAAAAATTGCATTACCATCTTCTCAAACTATTCATTTGTAACTCGATTCCCTTTGTTAGAGGGTGTTGTTCACTTGTTCCATTTATTCTTTTGTGAACCATTATTTTCACCTTTGTAAGGCTGATAATCATGACCATATCTCTCATATTTTTTTCATTCCCTCTTCCACATCCTCCACCACAACCTCTGCTAATTCCAAAATTATTGGCATTTGTTCCAAGAATTTCCATTGACCTAATTGGTCTAAAGTTGTGGTTTTTCATGAGAACGTTGCTATTTGCCTCTGCTATAAGGAGAGAGTTACCGGTTCAAAGTATTTTATGAAATCTCTTTCACGATATTATTACTGCAAAGCACATTACTTGCATGAAAAATGGAGAGAATTTTCTCAATCATTTGAGTCTATGTTACTTTTTCTCCACACAATCTAAGGTAAAAAACAATATTAAACAGAGCACAATTATATTATTTAACATTTTTACAGCCATGGTATCTTAGATTCAACCATTCACTTTGAGCAGTCAGAAGGATTACCATCCATTGGTGGTCAAATCTATCATTTAGATATTTCCACAAATTCAATGGACCATCCTCACATAGATATTCTGTCTTTAAATTATCATGGATATGATGTCGTAGAAAAATCAAATCAAAGCCTTGATCTTGGCTTCAGAACTTTATTTTTCTTCTTAATAATATCATCAAGCTTGTTGGACAGCAATTGCAACTTTGCATCCATTGCCATGATAAATAATTATCTCTGCTCACATCAAGGGCTTTGAATTCAAGCTTTGCAAGATTCGACATCTACATGACAGAAATAATTATATTAGATGTAAATTAATAATAAAATTGATAAGCGCTTTCACGATTACAAAACTTCACATATGCCACAATGTGATGAAACTTTATCAAAGAATATACTTATGTGTATCACATATACAACAATGTGGTAAATGCTATCAAAGAATATTATCTCATGTGTATTACAACAATGTGATAAAACGCTATCAAAAAATATTATATCTTATGTTTATCACATATACAACAATGTTATCATTATATAATAATATATTTTGGGTATTTTTTTATATATAATTCGATTCACATATACAACAATGTGAAGTAGTACCATGTATTATTCAAATAAATTAAATAATAGAAATAATAAATTCACATAACTTAATTTAATTTAATGAAATTAACTAATTCCAAATAAGTGAAGAAAATTCAAAATAATTTATATTAATTTCATACTTGGGTAAAATTCATAAGAAAGAAATATAGAAATGAGATTTATACATATTCTTAAATAGATTAACATAAACTTTCTATTTTGAATGAAATTCTGAACATGATCAATACATATTTAGATTTAAAACTAAAAGAAAAAAATAGATCTACAAAACTTACGTTCTAATCGATCTATAAACACAAAAATGAAACGTGTATTTAATTTTACTAAAATATGCATGTATCTAAGTATATAAGATTATACTTACCTCTTCAATACCTTTCTTTTTTCTTTTCTTAAGAGAACTATTCCACCTTTTTTCTATTTCCTAGAGTATCGTGTTGATAACGTATTGTAAAGCAAAGAAATAGAGATAGGAAAATGGAGAAAATTGTTTCTTTATTCACTTATCACAATCATCTTGAGAAGTGTCCTTTATATAGGCTTACAATGAAGGTTTAACATCATCATGATAATTAAAGGAGAAATGCTAAAAGACATAAGTTATGGATAACCAAAAGACATAGGTTATGTACACCAAATAATAATATGAATTATCCATATTTACAACAGTATAGACTATAGGCCCTATATAAATATATCACCCAAAAATTTAGTGCTCATCAACATGTATTCCACATACATATGGCCCAAAGAATATATGTACCATATATAGGCCGAGGCCTTATGAAATTTTTAATCTATATATAAAATATTAGTTTAAACAATCAGATAATAATCATCTAAAATAAAATAAATAAAAAATATTTTTTAAAAATCAGGGTGCTTATAATCTACCCACCTTAAAGAAATTTCATCCTTGAAATTAAAATAAGGCTCACTAACGAAGAACCGCGCTAGCGTAGCTTGAAATTGTTCAAGGGATACGCTAGGTCATTACGGTGTCTCCTAATAACTCAAGTGATATCAATCCTAAATAATTTGGTTTTGCAACATCTCTATCGTAAAACTATATATGTTTATCTCTAGTCGCTCTTCTTGGTACTGGCGGTCTTTCTAGTAGATATGTTCTATCCTACTCATATATCATTAGATAGTCACCCTTCTATGAAATATGCTACCAATATATCTTCTATCCTATGACAAAATATAATCAAACTACCATAATTGTTCGAGCTACTGAGGAAACACCATGTTCAGCCAACTCATAAATACAACAGGTGCATTTTTCAGTTAAAAGGCATCGCCAAAATTTATAATGGCTGTAGCGGTCCTGAATGATGTCCTTGGAATATCTTCTCTTCGTGATGTCCTTGGAATATCTTCTCTCTGTGCCTTCTCCTGATGGTATCCCGATCTCAAGTCAACCTTAGAAATAAAAACTTTTGCTCATGTTAGTTGGTCGAACAGGTCGATGGTGGACTATACTTCTGGCTATTTGAATGATCTTGGACTTCAAATGATCAATCCGTCTAAAGATGACGTATATCAACTTATGTCAATATAGTCTATCTATTAAGTTTTTCGAAGGATGAGACTAGCTAAACTTCTTAGTCTAACTTATGCTACCATAAAGGTGTTCTATCTTGATTCCAACCGGCTTACCTCACTTATGTAAACTGAGTTTCCTCCAATCGTCACTTCTTGAAACATGATTTTACATACTAAAAATGAGGTCAGGGCAGGTCCTGGGGTAAGCCTGACAAGACTTCGGGCTTGGGCAACCCCCCTCCATAGGACAACCCCCTAGTCCATTTGGTTTTATTAGGACCTGTCCGACCCAAATCCAAATTAAACCTATATCTTTCAATATAGGTAAAGGGCAACCAAAATTAGCTCCGGATAAGGCAACCCAACCCGCCGGGCCGGCCCTGAATGAGGTCTGCTAGGTCCTAGCCATTCTTGACCGCTCCTATGATTCTTTCATCTTTATTCCCTATGTGCATCTTATTCCAACACAATTGTTGTAACTACAAGTCTTTTGGAATTCCTATCTGAACCGTATTGTGGAAAAGTGTTCAACATCTCCACGATTTTCTAGTCTACTCAAACTAAGATTCCTAATTTTTCTCTTAAGTCCTTAGTTAGGTCTATCTACAGAATCCAAGACTACCAAAAATCAATTCCTAATCACCATGTCATTCTTTTATCAAATCTCCTTATCGGTATGATTAACAACTCATCATTTTTAGTCTATAAGAAGCTATTTAATAATCACAAATACGCCTAATCCTTCTATGCTTGTATACTAGGTACTGGGGTATGTTAATGCTAGACAATGCTTATATGTGATACCTTGGCAAATACTTACCTATTGACTAATCTTCTAGTCATGATTGTTGATAGGTCCTTTCAAAGTTATTTACCTCATACCTAGAGGTATGTCTAGTATAACGCAGTCATATCCATTCCACATTTTATCCCAAGGTCGCACTATGGTACAACCAAATATCACTTATTCCTTCGATAGAAATCTTCCTAGTAAGGTCTTCCGGTCACTATCCAGTGGTAACTTCATTTCTTGACCTATGCCTACTATCATGATTTCTATATTGTTCAAGTAAAACTTCCTCCGCCTCATGCAACCATAGAATTTCTATAGGATTTCTATTTATGTTAAGTACAGTGCTTATAGATTTATCCTATTCATAACAAAACTTTCGAATTCTTTCAAATGTAGTCTTTTATGTGGGTGATCACATTCTAATTTGGAAACCATTGTAGAAGCATGACAATTTCAGCAATAAAGCCTTATGCGCCCAAGCCAATGAGGACATATGCGCCCAATTCATCCTGTGAAGCTCTATGCACCCAAGTCATCCTGTGAAGCTCTATGCGCCCAAGTCACCCTGTGAAGCTCTATGCGCCCAAGACAAGCTCCCCCAGAAAGAGGGCGTATATCCCTGTTTCAGGCTATACGCCCAAGCCATAATAGCCCATGACTTGTTTAAAGCCACGATCAAAACATGCACCGAAGCGTACGGCCACATCAGTCTCCACGAGCAGTCGTGCACCGAAGTATGCGGCCACGTCAGCACCACGATCAACCCACGACCACGCAGCTTGCATGCGCCTACATTCTATGCGCCCAAAGCAAGACCATACGCCCACATGAAAACTAGTGTGTTTTCTCATGTGGGCGTATAACATCATTCCAGCTCAAGAAGGACTATAAAAAGGGGGTTCATCCCTCTTCAAAAGACAGAACGAAGAGCATTTTCAAGAGCCAAATTGCTGCACTTCTTGCCAGTGAGCCGAGAGTTAGCAATTGTCTTAGGTTTTCTCCTACTTTTGTAATCGGAGTGTCAACGGAGTAAAGGAGCAACTGCTGCTCGATCTCCATCGTCCCATTCTCCAGAATTCTTTTTTGTACTCGGGGATCCTCAGCGCAGAATCTCTCAGGCGTACTCGATTTGTGGTACCTCGTGCCAATAAAGAAAAGACAACGTTTTTTTTTTCTTTTTGTGTGTGTCCACAAAAATGGTGACTCTGTTGGGGACTACCTTTTCCTTTGACGAGAAGGTGGTGATACAATTCGATACCAACAAAGTGGGGAGCACTCAGAAGATGCTGATCGTAAAGTTTGATCAGCAGGCGTTCGAAGAGATGCTCTCGAGGGATGGCTCTACTCCCTCAAAATCAGCGAAGCTAAACAAGTCTTGCAAGACTTGACTTCCGAAGGCTCGCCGTGTATATCCTGCCAGTGTCATAGCAGATATACAACGGGAGGACTCTGTCACATGGGCGTATGGCTCTGCCACAGAAGCTCCCCAAGTGAAGAAGGCTCACACCGTTCTGGGCTCTACTAGCCCAGCGACTTCTCTCTTGTGCAACCAACAATAGAGTGTTCGACGCTCGAGACTTGGCAAAGGAAAGCACTACGATGCCAAGAATCGACATATTCGACACTCTGGGAAAATCCAGCGAGGCACACAAACGAAAGAGATAAAGTTGGGAGAAAACAGCACTGCTCCACCAAGCATGCGCCCAAAGCTATATGCCCAAGGGGGTGTGTGGTCGCATAACTCTAATCAGGAGGCTTCTGTCTTCAAAAAATTGGGCATCCAGGGTCATGCGCCTAAGGCTATGCGCCCAGGCTCAACTGATCCATACTATACGTCCACATCAAGGAAGCTCAGACATGCTACCAAGAATCATGTGCCCAAAGCCAATCTCTAAGGCCTATGCGCCCACAGCAAAAAGACAGGCCCCAACGCGTATAGCACGGGGCTGTCTTCAAGGACATCACAGAACTTAGGTGTGGAGGTTGCCCCTGCACGTGAACTAAGTTTGGATGCGCCAACTCTCCTTACAAACTCGCATACAAAGCTCGACGATGCATACAACATGGGTTGTAAGGCAAAACTTCATTCCGCTGACTTATGCGACATGATAAATCATAAGCGTAAAGCGAGAGAGGATATAACAATTCATGGTGCACATCCGTGCACCAGTATTGTCATCAATTGTTGCTCCAAAGCAACAAGAGTGCCTCAGAGACAGTCCATGTTTCGACGGCCGTATTTCTCTGACGATGAAAAGACGCAGTGTGTTTCATCCAACATGGCTTCATGGGGTCCCCCTTATGGAAGCCCTAATCAAAGACGGTGGACCACGCACCCAACTTTCTCTCTCAGTTCCGCGAGAAGAAGGAGAAGAAGTCTACCAACAGATGGCCATCAGGCTGTCACATCTAAAGGAGTCTATATGGGTACTCGGTCAAAGGTGAGATTCCGTATAGATGGCGAAGACTCCCAAGTTGGGGGTAGTATTCCCTCAGAGTTTGAAGTGGATGACCTTCACACTGGGGGTAGCCTTCCAGCGGACGACGATCCCTCCGAGTCTGATGGCGACTATCTATCTCCTCTACCTAAAGATGAGGGACTTGTCAACTCAGATACAGACAGTATTAGCACCAGTTGTACTATTTTCTCTGTTCATCATTGTATGTTATCTACATACATAGTATACGGAGAAAGACCTGAAGAAGCTAGTGATCAGACCAGCAAAACGGCTAGAGGGTCTTAAAACATCATTCGCCAATATCACTGATATGCTTACCAGTATCATGGCGGTCCAAGATGCTAGGGCTGTTCCTCCACCTCAATAAAACGTTTTGGCTCATGCTAGTCCGGCTCATAGCAACAACCCTTCTTCACTACAAAAGGAGTATCATTTCGTTGTGCCTCCCCCAAATCTTGCAAATGCTGGGGTGGTCCTTCGCCAACGACGCCTGACAACTGTTCAGCAGCCATTTTCTAATACCTGCTTAATCAACATGATGCAATTGATTCCCTGGTTGTTCGTCTCGGCACCATCTCACATAAAGACGAGCTTCAAAAGATGGGGATATCTCAACCTTATCCTCCTGAATGGGAGAATGCTACTTGTCCTCCTAACTACAAGCCGTTGACGCTAAATTTATTTGACAGGTTGACTTCTCATCGTCAACACATGACATACTTTAACACACAGACTCTATACTTACCCAAGGACGATCCGTTCTTGTCAAAGCTGTTTATTAGCACCTTGTCGGGATAGCTTTTGAATGGTTCTGCAGTCGGCCTGACGGTTGTATCAATTCGTTTAAAGACTTGGAGAGGTTGTTCCTCAACAGGTTTTACGAGAGTGGCATGCATGTTAGTATGTCCACCCTCATCGAGACCAAGCAAAGGAGGACTGAGTCTGTCATTGCCTTCATCGAATGCTTTAGGCGGCTAGCACTGAAGATGCCCTTCGGCATACCAGACTCAGAACTTATGGATACTTGTCAATATAACTTCCTTCCTACAGTAAAGTTCTGTCTGGGTATACATAAGTATGATACATGGTCCGCTTTTATTGGGGCCGCCGATGCTGCTGAAAACGACATTCCTAATTTGGAATTACTGGGGTTGAAAACACCCAAATCTGAAGACAAAGGCAAGCATCCTCAAACTATCCCTGTCCGTGGGGGTAAAGGGAAAGAAGTCCTGAAGGTCGACACTTCCAAAGGAGCTTCCAATTCTCAGGGCGCCTCCGACAAGCCTAAGGAGACCTTCTCTTTTGACGAAGACGATGTCATTACCATTTTTCACACATTGACGAAGGATAATAAACTGACATTGCCTCTACCACGACATCCTACAGAGGCGAACCAACTCAACGATCCCAAGTACTCTCTTTATCATCAGTACGTGCATCATTCCACCAAGGACTGCATCATCCTGAAGAAGAAGATTCAACAGCTTATCGACAGCCAAGTGATCAACCTCGAAGCTGAAGACAATGTTGTATCTTCTAACATGATCTCTCTTCAGTTTGGTGACTTTCCTCCCACAGAAGTCCCAAACGGCGTTGTCCCTATCCCCAAGGCGATAATAGAAGTCGTCAACTTACCGCCAGCTCGCAACTCAACCTCGGTGCCACTCACGACTGAACATGGTAAGATAATGTGGGTCCATCCGGACCTTGTGCAAGAGATGACACAGGGGGTGGTATCTCCCAAAGCAAAAAGGGACAAGAAATACAAGTCATGCCATATGGTGTCTTCTCCCATCTACGAGGTTCTATTTGGTGAGACGCGATCGGGGAAGGCTTATCTTCGGACGTACGATCCCGCACAAGAAGAAACAGTACCTTCTCAAGCTCCTGCTGGCCCCACAAGCTCAGAAGTCGGCCCGTCTAAGCCTTCAACTACCGATAAAGCCAAGTAGAAGGAGACACGGTTTGACAAGTCTCTGAAGATGCCAGCTCCCAAGGCATGGATCGACCCTACAACTTTGACATACTGGCACAGCTGGCCAATACACCTGCCAGGTTGTCTCTGTTCGATTTATTACGACTCTCCAAAGAAACGCGAAAGGCCTTAAGTGAGGCATTACTACATGCCGACTCTTATCTCGCTGAAGTCAAAGCCCCCACTGAAAACCCTGTCTCCTGTCCCCACTGCTACAATACTATGGAAGTGGTGCCCAACATCACCTTTTCACAGGAGGACATGCTACTCAAAAATAATCGTCATGATAGACCCCTGTACTATACAGGGTATATCGGGGCGATCAAGGTGGACCGCATGCACATCGATCCAGGATCCTCCCTCAGCATCATTCCTAGAAGTTTGCTTCAAATTCTAGGAATCCCTCTGCACAAGCTATCTGCAACCAATACAACTATCATGGCTTTTAATGCTGGTCGAAGCCACCCGCTGGGCAAGATCCGTCTCAAGTGCCAGATCGGTGATCTCCGAACGGAGGTTTCCTGTAATGCCCCGCTCCGAACGGTATATTACGATGAGTCGTTGACTCAAAGAGTTGCGTTGACCCGATGAAGTATCGATACGAATCGATACAAAAGTTACGTTGGCCAAAGGTAAGCTTTGAGTCGGTTGGAATCTATGAATCAAATTGGTGCAAATGATAAGTCCCGTTGAGCAAGTGCTGATTTTAGTTGATCTGGTGTGCAGGCTATGCTTTTACGCTGGACGATAAGAGGTCGGCATTTTGCCTTATGAAGTGTCCACGAAACCAAATCGTGGCCTTGCAACGAATTGTGGCATGGGTACGATAGGCCAAATCAACCGAGTAGTTCAAAGGAATGGCTAAGTCCGGGAGTTAGATATGCGACCAAGTTATGGAAGCGAGCCGCTTCAATCGGCAAAACGACAAGGCATATCGGCTTAAGGTGGACGGGTTCTTGACTCTCTCTTCCTATTCCTTCATGTCTAATAAAAAGATATTATTGTATGCGTAAGATGTTATCGAGTTAGCGAGCGTGGCTCGGCGACGAAAGGTCTAAGTATATGTTGAACATTAAGTAGAACATTGAACAATCGAATAATTGAAGCGACGTGCATCAAGTGTACGAGTCACGGTAGGACGGTGATGGTAGAACATTGAAAGACAATATCGAGATGTGCATCACGTGCACACCTCCGAGAATATTAAACACTAGGCGTAGAACATTGATTACGGCGCTGAGCGTGCCTTCGTACACGGAAGCTATAAAATGACTGAGTAACTACGGAATTAGGCTATGAGAATAACTTACGAATGGTACGTGCTGAATATGAGTACGAGACGACTAAGCCGTTGGACGTCGTGCATCAATATGGATGTGTTGGGGCATAACGCCGACGGAGCTCCCCATATGGATGGTGGATTATGTTTATAAGATGCGAATATGCTTATGGTGCGAGACTATGTTTATGGAACGGAGGATTGGTTGGTACGATAAGGCTTGTATGCTATGGTACTGTCACGCCCCAGAACCAGAATACTGGAGAGCGGGGGCAGACATAGCCAGCTACGTATAATGAAATAGGATCCACTCCACTATACGGTCACGGCTGTCTAGATATATGAGGGTTTATCTACAAGCCATCAGTCTCCTATGGTCAATAACAAGCTTAGTGTCTCAATCAACAGTAAGTAAGTAAATGTTACAAGATGTAAGATCACCAAATATACAATAGTAAGGCATCCCAAACATTACATATTCAGCTGATCATGAAGCTAGTCGTTACAAAATGTGAGGACTAGCAAGAGTTTCAGTCATACATGATCAACCCTAGGTTGCCAATCATGTTACAGCCCGTAGGCAGACAGTAAGTAAAATGTACACGAGCTAACACTTGTTCGACGGCTAAAATGCCTCAAAAGAATAATTTTACAATAGAGTGGGAGAGCCAAAATAAACCCACTCGTTGCCAGGATTCCTTCTAGTGGTCACCATCTGACTGGAAGGTCGGTAGATTCTCGGGAGTTGCTCCGGTATCTGGCCATACAAAACCAGCTGGGTCAGACCCCAGAAAGAGCAAGTGCCACAAAGGAGGCTTCACTTAGGAACTAAAACCAGCAAATAGCACAAATAAATAGTAAGGGTAATTAAAAGATACTAATAATAACTGAGATAACAATAATATATTGAGCACGAAAAAACCATTCAAGTAGCCAGACCGCAACCCTTAAACCAAACAAGGACCGGGGTTACAATCCTTCGCCTGAATAGAAACCTGCCTCAATTGCTTATTGATAAGGTAAAATGTATCAAGCATGACAGGTGATATACGATGAGATAACCATAGGACTATTCAGATAACCAGGTTACAACCCGTAAACCAAACAAGGACCGGGGTTGTAACCCTTCGTCTGAACAGAACTTGGTTTCTCCCACCATTTATCGGTAAGATAAAATATAAGAAATCAGGTCAAGTAACAATCTTGTACATGATCAAGACAAGACTAGACTGATTGAACTCCATCCAACAATCACGGCCAAGCAATGAGTACGGCTTGATACTTTAACTAACTAGGGTTATCACAGGCCTAATTACTAGCAAGATGCAAAGAGATTCCCAAGTCCAGTTACCCGCCTGCTGCTACCTGAGTGATCCCAGCAAAAAAAAAGATAGCATGATATAGCAGACATACTGTAGTAAGATACATGTGTCCTAAGGTACCACACTCGACGGCGGGCTGGAAGTGCGCTCATCTCAACGGATAGCAACAAATCCTATGTATATATATATATATAAGGCCGGGATCAAAGGGGCAACATGTAACTGGGAAAGTCTCTTCATGAACTACTGTATTATTCTAGTTATTAGCCTTAGCCATTTACAGTAGGTACCCCTGACCGTGGTACTCAGGGGTCCCCATCCTAGACATGATACAAGACAAGACGGGTTCATTTGTACAAGCACAATCGTCCACGGTGTCCAGGTTATTCAATCTTGTCAAGTCGTGTTAGCCGTCGCAACAGCATTCTAAAAATATATCATGTCAGGTTTATCATGTCAAGAGTGCGCCACGGCGGGCCACTATCAAGAATTATCATGTCAAGTTATCATGTCAAATTGTCAGGTCAAGTTATCTTGTCAGGAGTGCACCACGGCGGGTCACTATCAGGTCATGTCATTTATCAAGGAGGGGAGAAACTTACACAATTAAATAATAATATATTAATAATATATATATTTTTGAAGCCAAGAAGAAACTCTACAACTTTCATGTTGGGAGTGGAAAGAAATTCTGACCACAATTCAAGCAAATAAAATATTTAAACAATCAAAGTGGACCCCATGCGGCCCAAAAGTGGAAGAACATACATGCGGCCAAAGAGAGTGGGAGGCGACCCATGCGGCCAGCCAAAGCTTATGCGGCCAGAAAATAACTGAAGGGGGCCATGCGGCCATCAAGAAATATTCATGCAACCAAAAAAGACAAGGAGAGAGGTACTCGCAATAAATACAAGCTTCCACTCAAGTAAAGAAAAGGACACGTGGCCACTCAAGTACTGGGGCCATGGGGCCTAAAATTACATGGATGCAAACCTAGTGGGACCCCCCTACAATTAATGCTTCATACTAATGAGGCCAGCACACCATGGTGTATGCGGCAAAATATGGCATGTGGCCACTCAAACAATGCATGCGGCCAAGTGAGCAGGTGATTAACCGTATACATTAAATATAGGCTAAAGCATATAATATATATATATATATATATATATATATATATATATATATATATATATATATATATATATATAATATATATTAGCAAGCCATATGCGGCTCAATGGCCAATTTGAGCCGCATATACCAATGTATCTATTGTAAGCTAATGATATAATATATAATATTTATGCAAGCTATCATGCGGCCAAGTAGTTGGGCCATGCGGCCATTACTATAATACATAAGCATGTATGCTTGCTGTTGCATACCTTGATGCTAATGGTGGCTAGCAAATTAATTACTAGATGCATGTGAATAATTACTAATGCATGCTTCCATTTAATGCAAGCTTCCATGCAAGAAGCTAAATGCAAAGTTTACGTATGCTGATGCATGCATGCTCCCATGCAAGCTTTAATGCAAGCTTATGCATGCTAAAGAAAAGCCATGCGGCTAAAAATGGCCAATGGCCATATGCGGCTCAACTATAAGTGGGAAATTTAATTAATACATTAAATAAAAGCTTATGCTGCTAATGCATGCAAGCTTAAAGCATGCATTAAATCTAAAAGCTCATGCGGCTACAACTGCTAAGGCCATATGCGGCTGGGAAAATACAAGACAATTAATTAAATGGCCATGCAATTAATGCATGCTAGATAACGTTGAAAAAAAAATGGCCATGTGGCCAAGGAAATAAATTAATGCTCATGCGGCTGGATTTGTCCATGCGACAGGGAAGAACACTTGTCGCATGAAATAGTCATGCAGTCAAGTACTGTTCTTCTCCTCCACTTTCCGAGGAGAAGAACACCATGAAGCCATGCTTCCAAGCTCCATAATTCCATCATCCAGAGTCCAAATCAGAACTTCCATAGGTCAAAATGGGGTAGAACAAAATTCTCTACAACATGGAACCATCAACTAGTAAAAATATACAAGTTTGATAGATCAAAACTTATGGAAATCGAAATACCACAAAACTAGATCTACAAGAAATTAACCACAGAAATGAAAAATGCTAAGTACTAAAGTGGGTTAGAAACACATGAGAAAGATAATAGAATAATAAAAATAGACTTCCTCCATGAAGCAAGATGCACTTGCCTAAGCTCTCCACTCTCTCTGGTTGGTGGAGAAGTAAAGATGGAGAAAAAATGAGTAATAATAGAAGATAGAGAATGGGATTGATATTTATGGTGGGAGTGATGGTAGGTGGGAGTAGTTCTCCACATGATAAACCAAAACAAGCAAGGTCAAATAAACCGAACCGAACCAAGCCAATCAGTGAAATGCCAAAATAAATCAAGCAGAAAAATATGCAATATGGGTCAAAATACGTACACGTATTCTAAATACTTAATACGAGATATAGGCATTACAAGTACGTATTACATGGTCAATGGAATCGGATGGCCCGTGCACGGGTGCGGCTTCCCTCGGACGGTTACGCCGGAGCACCGGGACCGTTCGGCCTATGAGTGAATGATGTGTGGTATTTATGGTGCACATCATTCGGACGGATTACGACCGTCCAGTACTGTGATAAGCTATGATATCCGTAAGTTTGGGATCCTTCGGATATTGGGCTAGCAACCTGTATCGAAGCGATCGTAGGCTTACACATAAGAGATGCCAAGTCCATTACGGTGCGAAACATCGTGACCTTCATATAGATAGGGCCGGTGGGCTGAGATGAGAGTTGGGTACAGGCGCAGGGCCTGCGACCCTCATGCATTGTCTAAGCTTATGATTGGAATGTTGCGTGAATTATATGGTTTCATACGTAAGTTCTAACCAGTGCAGGCTAAGAAGAATGGGACGAAGATGAGCACGATCACTATGTTTATATTCATATTATGTCTAACTGTATCTGCCGCAGGGATACGGTATGGAACACATTTATGATAAGGTACTATGTTTAAGTATTGCCATGAAACTGATCATAAGGCTAAATAGAAAGATCACCAATTAAGATGTATGTCTCACTAAATGATTTAGTATTTGGTTTGGGTGCGAGCGGGTCTTGATCAGTGCGAAGCGAGGACGAAAGCACTAATCTCCCACTAGTTTATGTGCAGGTTTAGGTATGTTCGGCTCGGGGCGGAGCTTAGCTTGGACGTGCCGAGGCATGGAGTCCTTGGCGTTCAAGAGAAGCTACCGCATAGGCGTTCGGACTTACGACATGGAGATGTTCGGCCGAAGACTACTTGGTGGCTATAAAGAGGCATAATGTATGGAACAATAAAATCCTTTGTGAGCTAGAGAGATCATGAGCGTTGTAGCCAATTGGCATATTATGTTGGGCTATTCAGAGCCTTGTAACCTTCAGTTTATTATGAATAAAAGAGATTCTTAATGTATTCTTTGTTTTCTTTCGCTGCTTATGTTACGAATTTGAGATAATCACTATGTGAATTGTTATCTTGCCTTGCACGAGCGCAACTCCAGGCTCGTGTGGCATCACGCTCCAGCGAGGACGATGATTCGGGTAAAATCTAGCGAGGACGAGCGATTTTCCGGATCGGGGCGTGACATTTTCTGCTATGTGATCGATGCCAATATATCCTATAACGACTTATTGGGACGTCCATGGATACACGAGAACATGATCGTTCCTTCCATACTTCACCAGTGCTTCAAGTACGTCAACAGCGATGGTGTCGTGAAGACGAAGTTTGCCGATGTCGATCCTTTCAAAGGCATCAAAGCCTACTATAGAGATTCGGTACTTTACCAATCTCAGCCCCCCAAGGATGACGACAACGAAGCTGACAATGAAGCTGAAGCAAGTTCATCCTCCAATGATGGTCCCCTGATTATCCGAGTCAAAGGACGTACTACTCCAAAAAGTACCCCGAAGGCTCTCACAATCTGGGCAAAAAAAAAGAACCCTGACAAGGTCAAACCATTGACCATCACTCTCCGTAAGACACATCGGGAGGAACCTGCTGAAGTCCGTCCTCCCAATCCTGAAGAATTATCCTACGTGGTAAACTTGGCCAAGACTGTGGCTCCTCTTCCATATGATGATCCTATCAATGAGTATATCATACTCATAATAATGTACCTTCAGCGGATGATGTTATCCCTGAAGAAGAACTTGCATATTTTCTTAGTAAAGATTTACTTTGCATTACTCCGATGTCTATCAATATGTAAACCACTACATAGATACGATATACGCTCTAGAGCACGGCATAGGTGTCACCCTCAGATTTTGTTATACGTATTTTGCTATACGTATACGTATCTCAGACCCGTATTTCGACTTGTCCTGACTGGCTAGCCTTGGGTTTTGCATTTGGCATAGGTTAGTTAGCATTTCCTGGTTGGTGTGGTTTATCTTGGCCTTGGCATGCATCGGGTTTGGTTGGGTTCGGCTTAGTTGGGTTCGGTTTGCGTTAGCATGCAAACCCCTACCTACCACCATCCCCCATTTATTAACCCAACCACCCTTCTCTCTCCTTATTCATTTCTCATTACTACTCCTTCTTCCTGATAACTCTCTGTCCACCTACCAAGAGCTTAGGCAAGTGCAACTTGCTTCATGGAGGAACTCAATTCTTGTTGTTCCATTGTCTTCCTCACAAGATTCTAAGACATTTTAGTACTTAGCATTTTTAATTTCCATGGTTCATTTCATGTAGATCTAAGTTATTGCATGTTCGAGTCTTCATAGTTTTGATCTACTAAACTTGGTTGTTCCCGGAGTTTGAAAGTTCCATGTAGTAGGAATTTCGATTTTACGCAAGTTTGGCATTTGAATAGCTGGATTTCATCAAGTCTTGGCCGAGATGGGGTTCCTTGAGCTTATTGAGTCCCCATGGCAGCATGTCTCGGCCTTGGAGAGGAGACGAGCCCTTTACGCACACGTTTTCACGTGCCAGCGTAGCATTTTCCTCTTTTACGCACACGTTTTCACGTGCCTGCGTAGTGTTCTCCTTTTTACGCCCATGCATTTGCGTTCCAGCGTAGTCTCTTCTACGCCGAGTTCATTCGAGCTCTACGCAGGGGCTACTCCCGCTCGCGTAGAGTCTCGCGTGCGTAGAGTCTCGCTCGGGTGCTCGCGTGCGTAGAGTCTCGCTCGAGTACTCGCGTAGAGTGCCTACTCGCGTAGAGTGTTTGCTCGCGTAGAGGGGTCCTTCCTTGGTCTTGCTCGCGTAAAGCTATTTTTATGCTCAGGGCCTCTTAGCCTAGCGTAGTTTCATTCGCGTAGAGGCTTGAGCCCCTATGCGCAACCGTTTGCTCTATTGTTCTTGCACCTCTTGTCACGGACTTGATAACCTTGAATTAATTGATATAACTGGATCGATAATTGTGCTTGGCATGGTATGACTAGTAACCTGACACAACATGTCATGGTATAACAAGTAATTGACATACCATGACATGATATGACAAGCAAGCATGATGGAAACTATTGAATGCTATTGCGACAGGTAGAATGATGTGACAAGAAGCATGACATGATAAGAATGAATGACCTGGACACCGTGGATGATTATGTTTGTACAAATGAACCAATACTGTCTTGCATCATGTATAGGGCAAGGATCCCTGAGTACCACGGTCAGGGGTACTTACTTAAACTGACTAAGGCTCATAACTAAAATAATCCAGTAGTCATGAAAAGATTTCCCAGCTACAGACAATCCCGTTATCTGGGCGTCCCATCATGAGATCTGTAGCCTGCCGTCGAGTAGGGCACATTTTCAGCACACTGTCATATGTTGCACCCTTCAAGCTACTTAAGGGTATATGCATTTCCTGGACGATGTACCCACATGAACTCAACCCCTAATTGCGTCCGGATAACCTGGATGGTCTGCAGGGCTTGTGGCCGTTGGAACGATCTCATTGCATCTTGCTAGTAACTAGGCTTGTGATAACCCTAGTTAGTTAAAGTATTAAGCCGTATGTATTGCTTGGTCGTGAATGTTGATTGGAGTCTAGCCAGTCTAAGCCTTGTCTTGTTCCAGTACATAGCTATCTTGAAACATGATTGTTCATGCTTACCCTTTTTTTACTGACCTGAATAATTTCTCATCTTCTTGCCAGTTATTGCCCTATTTAGATTTCATGTCTTATTTACCTTTCTCATTTTATGTTCTGATATGCTGGTTTTAGTTCTTAAGTGAAGCCTCCTTTGTGGCACTTGCTCTTTCTGGAATCTGATCCAGCTGGTTTTGTATGGCCAGATACCGGAGCAGCTCCAGAGGATCTCTCTACCTTCCAACCAGATGGTGACCACCAGGCGTAACCCTGGCAGCGAGTGGGTTTTATTTTTTTGCTCTACCACTCTATTGTAAAAATATTATTTTGAGGCGTTTAGCCGACGAGCACGTGTTAGCTCGATTGTACTTTACTTACTGTCTGCCTACGGGCTGTAGCACGGTTAACAAATCCTAGGGTTGATCATATATGACTGAAACTCTTGCTAGTCTTCACATTTTGTATGACTAGCTTCATGATCATCCAAATATGTAATGTATGGGACGCCTTACTATTGTATATTTGGTGCTCTGACATCTTGTAACTGCTATTACTTGCTTGAGATTGAGACAATAAACTTGTTCATGACCATAAGAGACTGATAGCTTGTAGTTAAACCCTCATATATCTAGACAGCCGTGACCGTATAGCAAGGTGGGTCGTACTTCGATATACATAGCTGGCTGTGTCTGCCCCCGCTCTCCAGTATTCTTGTTTGTGGGGCGTGACAATAGGACCACACCTCTGCATGCCGGTCACGACGCCTCACCTAGGGGAAAAAGTTTACCCAGAAGATATCCACTACTTCATCATTCCAGCCAGAAAGAAGGGCGAAGAGCTAATCATCTCCGGTCGAATAATTGGCGAAAGAAAGTTCGTTCCGGACTCTACTTCTCCCAAGCACAGCACGGAAGCTGATTATGACTCTGGAAAAATGCAACTTTTCCGATATAGTTGGCAGACCAAGAATATCATCCAGAATATGGGATATGACATCAAAAGCGACCAGGGGTTAAATTATGGCCGGGGACGACGGTTGCCAATACAACACTTTGCTCCTCCCGGCAAAACTGAAAACTACTATCAAAGAAATGGTGTTGGTTTGGGTTATGTCACTCCTCCAACAACTCCCAAATGATCAGATGATGAAGCAGATCGTTGTTCTCATTCTTTTGATTCATGCCTCTGGGACTCAGACTCCAGAATTGGCGACATGTTCAAAGCAACTCTGTCCGTCAACATGGTTTCAGTTGACCAAATCACGAACGATGTCCAATCGATCGAGCTTGAACAATAGGCTCAAAAGATGGATACTAGGTGGGAGCTGCGCTTCGAACAACGTGAACCACCTACCGAAGACGAAGTCATTCAAATCAATTTAGGAGATGAGTCATCTTTTAAACCAATCTTCATCAGTAAAAGTCTATCTGGCAATGAACGCCAATCTCTTATACAACTTATAAGAGAATACATCGACGTCTTTACATGGAGCTATGAAGACATGCCAGGCCTGAACCCTAAAGTCACCATGCACCGCCTGAATATTTCATCTAAAGCTAAGCTAGTGAAGCAGCAACAACGACGATTCCGACCAGATGTCATGGTGGCCATCGAGAATGAAGTCAAGAAGCTCATTGCCAGTGGATTCATTCGCGAAGAACAACACCCTGACTGGGTTGCCAACATCGTTTCAGTCATGAAAAAGAACGGTAAAGTTCGAGTCTGTATCGATTATCGTAATTTGAACCCTGTATGCCCGAAAGACGAGTTCCCTCTACCGATCACCGACGTGATGATCGACAATACCTGCGACTTTGAGCGGATGTCCTTCATGGATGGGTTCTCAGGCTATAACCAGATCAAGATGTTCCCCGATGATGAGAAGCATACATCTTTTCAAACACCGTTGGGGGTATACTGCTATACGGTGATGCCCTTTGGATTGAAAAATGCAGGGGCAACATACCAGCGAGCCATGAACACAATTTTTTGTGATCATTTGTGCAAAATAATAGAATGCTACGTAGACGATATCGCAGTTAAAAGTCGTCTCAAGGGCAACCACCTCCAAGACTTGAGAATGGTGTTCGAAATAATGCGTGCATACCAACTCAAGATGAATCCAACCAAGTCTTTTCTGGGAGTCTCCAGTGGCAAGTTCCTTGGTTTCGTCATCACTTCAAAGGGTATACATCTTGATCCAGAGAAAGTGAAGGCTATCCTCGATATGCATCCTCCAAGAAATCTCAAAGAGCTACGCGGACTACAAGGAAGGCTAGCCTACATCAGACGATTCATTTCGAACCTTTCTGGAAGGTGTCAACTATTCACTCAGCTCATGAAGAAAGACGTATCTTTCGTCTGGACTGAACAATGTCAACGCGCATTCGACGACATCAAGAAGTATCTTACAAGCCCCCCAGTATTGGTAGCTCCAATAATGGGAAGCCTTTCCTACTATATGTCCGCGCTATAGACCATTCTCTTGGCGCTCTATTAGCTCAGAAGAATGAAGGCGGCCATGAACAGGCAATCTACTACCTTAGCCGCACAATGGTGGGTGCCAAGCACAGATACACACCTGTAGAGAAGGAATGCCTTGTACTGGTATTTGCCATCCAAAAGACACGCCACTATGCGTCTGGGCAGACTATCCACATCATATCTAAAGTCAAACCTCTCAGAATACTCATGACTAAACCGGGTTCTCTCAATTCCCGTTTAGCTACATGGGCAATGCTGTTGACTCCATACGATATGCTCTTCGTTCCTCAGAAGGCAGTAAAAGGCCAAGCGTTAGCTGATTTCCTAGCAGCTCATCCGGTGCCAGAATCTTCCAAACTCTACGATGAAATCCCCGATGAAGTAGTGGAGTCTAACACCGCAACTGAAGAAATTCCCATTTGGCGAATGTTCTTTGACGGTGCATCAAGAACAGGACCTAAAGGAAATATTGTGGCCGGAGCAGGTGTCGTGCTCGTGTCACCCGACCATCTGGTTATACATCGTGTATATTCTCTCGTGGAACCCTGCACCAACAACGTTGCCGAATATAATGCCCTATTGATCGGCCTGCAACTGGCAAAACAACTAGAAGTTGACTATATAGAAGCTTACGGCGATTCCAAGCTAATAGTTAGTCAGGTCCGAGGGGATTATAAAGTTTGTCATGAAGATCTCATCCTCTATTACAGAGCAACAATCGAGTTGTCATCTACTTTTGCTGGATTCTTCATCGAGCATGTGCCTCGACTACAGAATATAGAAGCAGATGCTCTAGCTGGTCTCGCTGCTTCCTTGACCGTCCCTACCAATACTCAGCAGTCGATCACAGTGTCTGGTCGAGAACTATTTTGTGTGAAAAATTCCTTGCATATTCATCACAGTTACACAACGAAAACAAACGTCGATGTTAAAGACATACGATTTTCTTTCATAGACTACGCCGTCTGTGGAATCCTCCACTAGGACGAAGGAAGCAGTGTCTATCCAAAGGCGATTCCTCAGATTTTACTACGACACGGCTACTAAGATGCTGTACTGACGCTCTTACGACGGGCTACTGTTACGATGTTTATCAGACACAGAAGCCAAACATGCACTCTGGGAGGCTCACGACGAAGTTTTTGGTGCACATCAACCAGGCCCCAAATTATAAGATCGCCTCAAATAAATGGGTTATTATTGGCCCACGATGATAGCAGATGCTATTGAATATACAAAAAAATATAGAGCCTGTCAGTTCCACGCCGATTTTATTCATCAACCTTCGGAGTTTCTACACCCGACGGCAGCATCTTGGCCTTTTGAAGCCTGGGGCTTGGACGTCATAGGACCAATCAGCCCACCATCTTCTAGAGGACATCGGTTCATCCTAGCCATAATCGATTACTTTCTCCAAATGGGCGGAAGCTATACCGCTCACCGAAGTGAAGGTGTCACGACCCGATCCCAATTTCTTGGGTCGACTCGGATCATGCCCAGCCTGCACCGTTGTTGAGACGGCGGCAGTAAGCTGTAATCCATATGCAGGTACAATCAACAACAATTGATACTAATAATTGCCACAACATTTATTTAAAAGATAAAATAAAACTTGTTCATTACAAAGCTTGTCCACAATTTTAACATAACATTAAAAAGATAAACTAAAACTCCTACTAAGCGGAAGTGTCATCATCATCATCAGGAACCTCCTCTGGGAGCACAGCAGGGTACAGCTCCGGGTCATAGTAAGTATTAATCAGAAGCTCGGATTCATCAATAGAACCTATTGGGGGTGGGTATCCAGTCAGGAAAGGAGCAAGTACAATTATGAAAATAACAATTTGCATAATGATTAGAAACTTGCAATATTAAATAATTTCGAAACAACAATTTTCAATTATGAAGTAAACAATGTGATTGAGTATGCAGTATCTATGATCGGTTTAGGATGATTCAATTGTATCCTATTGATACGGTCCGGCCTAACCCCGTGTAAAAAGGGGTAAGCTCGCACATTCATTAACTATTGGGCTTTGATCATAGATAACTACGCTACTCCCCATTATCCCGATGCAATGATTCAATATGTAACTCTAGGAGAGAGTACGTGTAACAATTGTGTATTTAACATGCAAAATTCTAATATTAATTAAACTGTAATTAACCACAACCGTACTTGCCTTGGATTATGACTGGAAAAAGGATTGTTGATGGAGACTAGTACCGTCCTTGAAATCCTACAATTGAGAATCCTGACTCAGCATCAGAAAATTGAACCATTCTAAGTGTGCTAGTTACAATCTCTAGAATTGGTCCTAGTCCAGTTTTATGTTGTTACTAAATTACACGCTTATCGAGATAGTTTCTATAAATCAATTTGCGAAGGAACTAAATCATGTTAACATTTATTTGAGAAAATTCGTTTCTTTCCGACTGTTTCGCAAAACTTGTATTTTTTTGTAGTATATATATAAAATTTAGGTTTTTCTTTTAATGAGAAAGTTGTGAATTTGTTGAATTACAAACTTGTACTTTTCCTAGTTATTTATTGTGAGAAAATTATTTTAATTTCTATAATAAAATAAATATTTATTTATTGTTTTACGTGTTTTACGTCAACCAATAAACCAGAAAACAAATAAATAAAAATACTAAGCTATTACAAACTTTACACACCAACAAGAATGAATGGACTTATGCCTTTACAGACCATTTACATAAATTTAAATAAGAGAAAACATTTGGTTAGTCTTTATAAATTATCCTACAACTAATAAATTAAATTAAATTGATTTCGAGTCTCAGACTCTGGTCCAAACTTCATTTTCAACTGCTCTGCCTCAACGTCCGGTCGAACCGGTGCGTTTGCATTGCGTTGGGGCCCAGTGACCGTTAAGGTCGTCGCCAAAAAATATTTAATCCGAAAAATCATTTTAAAAATCATTTAATAAATTTCCCAAAAATTTCGGCAGCACTCCCTCTATTTTCGGTCAACCCAAAAACTGGGAGTGCTTCCGTTAACCTGCAAATTAATTCCAAACCCGATATTTATATAACCATCCATATAGAATATTTTCCCGAAAATTCCAGAATTCCGAATTCAAGTCGGAAATCCGATTTCACAACAGAACCCAAATGAATCCAATAAACCATTCTGAAATATTCACCCAAACTAAGAAGACATCCAAGAATCAACCAGAAACCATTCTCAAACCACAGAACTAGAATTGAACTCAACAAAACCGAATTCTTGGGTATAAATTAAGAATTAAAAT
The DNA here is from genome assembly GCA_029216955.1 of Iris pallida. Lineage (NCBI taxonomy): Eukaryota > Viridiplantae > Streptophyta > Magnoliopsida > Asparagales > Iridaceae > Iris > Iris pallida. Next base: position 29,599,591 of record JANAVB010005598.1, read on the forward strand.
TGTAATCTCCAGAACACTTTCGAGATATTATCGGAAATCCGAGACATTTTTCCAAAGCACAGAACTCTTCCGAAAAGTTTCTCGGAAACCCCAAGAATTCTCAGAACATTGTTCTGTCAGGAATATCCAGCAAAAACAGTTCCGATAATTTTCGGAAAAATAGCAACGTAACTTTTACGTTGCCGAAATCCGAAATCCCGAAGGATTCGGGGACCAGAAATTCATCATCGACAAATATAGAATATTGGGTCAGAGTGTACCGAAACCGAAATTGAAGCTCGGAACGGGAACGGGTCAGCACTGAAAACGGACGGGGCAGTCACCGGCGGTCAGCGGGTCGCCGGAGGGTCGGGCGCCGGCCAGGGAGCGGCGACAGGGCGCGGGCGACGGTGACGCGGGGACGCGCGGGTCGGCGGGAGGCCCGGGATCGGGTGTCGGGCCACGGAAAGCGGCGCCGGGGAGGTGCGCCGAGTAGGGGGCGGCCCGGAAACTCCGAAAAAGGGGTGGATCGGCTCAAGTTCGCCGGAAAAGTAGATCTAGGAATTTCTCAGAAACTGGGGAAATGGTGGTGTAGGGAAGAATGGTTGAGATGAAGGGTTTATATAGGAAAATAAAGTTGGAAGTTACCAACTTTAGGGAGGGGAGGAGTCCCCCAGCCTTTATGGCCGACCGGCGTGGAGGGAGGCAGTGAGTCGAGCGTTGGGGAGAGGAAGAAGAAGAGTTCTTCCGTTAAGAAAAATCAACAGAGAACCCAACTCTCCAACATAAAGGAAAGTTATTCCTTTAGCTAAGACACAAACCATTATGAATGAATGGTTCAGCAAACATAGGTTTCAACTAATGTATTATTAGTTGTGATCTAAAGGTTAACTATGGCTCTAAAATAAATGAGCCAATAAAATTATTAATTTTAAGACTTTGGGCCAAACATAAATTTATTTTTTTTTAAAAATATAATGTATATTTTATAATTCAATAATTTTGTTTAAAAATTTATTTTTGAGTACAAATCAGGTTCGGGTCTGGTTAACACTCAAAAATCCAAGTTTAGATTTTTCAGAAATTAATTTACACTAAATTGATTGTTTAACTATTAATTAATAACTTTTAAAAAATAATTCTACACTTTTATTAATTATCAATATTAACAAATTATCTAACATTATTCTAAAAATTTAATTTAGCAATAAAAAAAAATTAGAGAAAAATGCAATTTAAAATTATGGGTTTCACAACCTTCCCTCCTTAAGAAAATTTCGTCCTCGAAATTTAAAGAGTTAGGTTAGGAAATACCTCAGGTCTCAAACAAGTACGGGTATTTCTCCCGCATCTCATCCTCTCGCTCCCAGGTAGATTCGCCTGGGGAATCATGCCTCCACATCACTCGAACTATGGGAGTTACCGAGGTTCTGGTCTTCTTCTCGCCTCTATCCAAAATTGCTACAGGCTTCTCTGGTACAGTGAGGCTCGGTCCGATCTCCAACTCGGAATGGTCCAAGACGTGGTTCTCATCAGGTACATACTCTCTGAGCTGTGAAACATGGAAGACGTTATGCACGCCTTCTAGATTAGCTGGTAGAGCTAACCTATACGCCACTTCTCCAATCCGGCTCAGAACTTCGAACGGGCCAATGTATCTGGGACTCAGCTTCCCAGCTCTACCAAATCTGATTATCCCTCTGGTAGGAGAAATCTTCACGAAAACCTTATCTCCTTCTTCAAATTCCATTGGTCGACGACCGCTGTCTGCCCAGTACTTTTGTCTGTCTTGAGCAATCCTGAGCTTGTCTCTGATTATCTTCACCTTCTCTGCTGCGTCAGTCACCATCTCTGGACCCAGCAGTACTCTTTCACCAACGTCATCCCATGCCAGTGGTGTACGGCAACGACGTCCATAAAGAGCTTCGAATGGGGTCATACCAATACTGGCTTGGTAGCTGTTGTTGTAAGAAAACTCTACCAAGTGCAGATGGTCTTCCCACGATCCTCCAAACTCCAAGACACAAGCTCGCAGCATATCTTCAAGTGTCTGAATAGTCCTCTCAGATTGCCTATCAGTCTGAGGATGATAAGCCGTGCTGAACTTCAACTGAGTCCCCAAGCTGTCATGCAAGCTCTTCCAAAAATGTGAGGTAAAACGAGTGTCTCGGTCAGAAACAATACTTACCGGTACGCCATGAATTCGGTAGATGTGTCGCATGTACAATGCTGCCAACTTCTCAGTGGATAAACCAACTTTGAAGGGGATAAAGTGAGCTGACTTGGTTAGTCGGTCCACAATTACCCAGATGGCATCCTTTCCTCCTTGGGAACGAGGCAGTCCTGACACGAAATCCATCGTGATGTGCTCCCACTTCCATTCTGGAATGTCCAGCGGTTGTAGAAGTCCTGCAGATCTCTGTCTACTAGCCTTCACTTGTTGACAAATCAAGCATCTAGCAACATACCTGGTGACATCTTTCTTCATTCCACTCCACCAGACAATAGTGCGCATATCCCGATACATCTTATTGGCTCCAGGATGTATGGAATATTGAGACTGATGCGCTTCCTTCATCAACTCGTTCCTCAGTTCGCCAGACGGTACGCAAAGCCTCGTACCATTCTTCAGGGCTCCATTGCTGGCGATTGAGAAACCCTCCAGTGTTCCTGCTAACACTTGATCTCTCAGCTTGCAAAGTGCCTCGTCTTGAAACTGCGTCTCCTTGACCTTGTCCATCAGGTACGAGCTCACTTGCAACTTCATCAATACAGAATCAGCATCCAATTCCTTCCGTCTAGGCAGTACAATCTCCAGTTCAAGCTTCTCGATGTCCTCCAACAGGTCCCTCTCCTTGGTTAAGAACATCGCCACTGGGTATCGACTAAGTGCATCAGCGACCACATTAGCCTTACCCGGGTGGTATTGCAAGTCGATGTCAAAATCCTTCATTAACTCCAGCCATCTCCTTTGCCTCATGTTTAACTCTTTCTGAGTGAAAACATACTTCAGACTTTTATGATCTGTGTATATTTCCACTCTCTCTCCATAGAGATAATGTTTCCAAAGCTTCAACGCAAAGATCACTGCAGCAAGCTCCAGATCATGAGTGGGATAGTTCTTTTCATGAGTCCGTAATTGCCTAGATGCATAAGCAATCACTTTCTCATGTTATTGAAGAACACAACCCAGTCCTTTGCCTGAGGCGTCACTATAGATTGTGAAACCACCAGATCCTGCGGGTAGCGCAAGGATTGGTGCAGTGGTGAGCCTCCTCTTCAACTCCTCGAACGCTGCTTGACAGTCCTCCGTCCAGATGAACTCCTCATTCTTCCGAGTTAACTTGGTCATTGGTTCAGCAATTCTAGCAAAATCCTTTACGAACTTCCGATAGTAGCCCGCCAAGCCCAAGAAACTTCTGATGTCAGCAACTGAGCTTGGGGTAGGCCACTTCTCCACAGCAGCTATCTTCTTAGGATCCACAGAAATTCCTTCTCCTGTGACAACATGGCCAAGAAAATCCACTTTGTCTAGAAAGAATTCACACTTGGATAGCTTACCGTACAGCTTCTCTTTCCTCAAAGTTTCCAGAACTTTCCTGAGGTGCTCTTCGTGCTCCTCCTTCGTCTTTGAATAGATCAGTATGTCATCAATGAAGACGACGACAAATTGGTCTAAGTATTCATGAAAAACCTTGTTCATAAGGTTCATGAACACCGCAGGAGCATTCGTCAAACCAAACGGCATGACCAAGAATTCAAACTGCCCATACTTGGTGTTGAATGCCGTTTTGGGAATGTCTTCCTTCCTGACCTTGATCTGATGATAGCCAGACCTGAGATCAATCTTGGAAAACACCTTGGCTCCACTCAACTGGTCAAATAAGTCATCGATCCGGGGCAGAGGGTACTTGTTCTTGATTGTGACATTGTTCAGCGTCCGGTAGTCGATGCACATCCTCACCGTTCCATCCTTCTTGGGCACAAACAAAACAGGTGCTCCCCAGGGTGAAGCCCCGTCTCGAATGAATCCCAGAGACTTCAGTTCGTTGATCTGCTCCTTCATCTCTTTGGCCTCCTTCGGGTTGACTCTATAACATCCCTTAGAAATCGGGGAAGAGCCAGGGACTAGATCAATAGTGAATTCTATGTCCCGATCTGGGGGTAGCCCAGGAAGACTATCAGGGAAAACATCCATGAATTCCGCTATGATAGGATGGGGTGGTCCAGGTTCTTCAGTAATAGAGTAGACAATACTCTCCATAACCTCCGGAGCTCTAGAGACTTCAAACTCTGGCCCTCCAGGTAGGCTGAAGATTACACATCCTCTGTGACAATCTATCAGCGCATGCTGCTTGCTCAACCAGTCCATTCCAAGGACTATGTCATAGTTGGGCAAGGGCATTACCAGTAAAGGTGCTACAAACTTATGGCCAGATATTGAAATGGGGCAATTACAGGTTTCTGTTATAGGTAGGGGTCCACCTCCAGTCATAACCCTACAAATCCTCTTGCTAAGGCCCGTAACTATGTGGTGTGCAGAGTAAACTTTGTTGCTATGAAACTGTGTGTTGCACCAGAGTCGAATAAAACTAATGCAGGATAAGAATGTACATAGATGTAACCTGATATGACATCAGCATTAGGTTCCTGCTCCTGCTCTGGTTCCTCTGCAGTTAGGGCAAAAGCTCGCCCAGTCCTCTGTTGATGCTGCCCAAATTGTTGCTGCTGAGTGGGCAGAGGTCCCCTCTGTTGATTTCCTCCAGCTCTGTTGGTCGCTGAGGGGCAGTCCTTCACTTGGTGGGTGGTAGACCCACAGATCAGACATTGTCCAAGCCTCTTCCGACAGATGTTCACCTGATGACCTGGCCTTTTGCAATAGCTACAGATAGGGATCTGCTTCTGGGGTGCTACATCATTATTCCTTGCTTGCTGATGATGCTGAGGCCTATTGTTGTTGTTGTTGGGCTTCTTCTGATTTCCCTGGAAGTTGCTAGTTCCAGGATAATCTCTCTTTGAACGGGCAGGTTGGCTCTTTTCTATATCTTGTGCTCTCTCCAGAATCTTCTCATAAGTCTTAGCTCCGCCAGAGATCACATAAGTGCGAATCTCCTCTCGAAGTCCATACTTGAATCGTTCAGCACGATCAGCAGGATCAGCCACCATGTTCTTGGCAAATCGGTTGAGCTGACCGAATTCTGCCGCATACTCTCCCACAGTCATATTGCCCTGCTTCAAGTTCTGGAATTGTCGCTCCATCTCCCGCATCTCAGAAGTTGGGAAGAATTTCCTCTGAAACAACTTCTTGAAGGTGTCCCAGTCAACATGTCTATCCTGGAGTCGGGGTTCATTCCGATACCAGGTGCTAGCTATATTCTGTAGTTGAAGTCCCACTGCTTCGGCCTTGAGGTCTTCTGGAAGTCGAGCGACGCTCAGAAGATGCTCCATATTGTCAAGCCATTCATCAGCATAGTCTATCCTGGAGTAAGCTGCTTCTCCACCTTGGCAATATGATTTCCATTAATTAAATGGCCTTATTATTACATAAATTAATCTTTTAAATTTATGTTTACCTTGGCAGGCCTTGGTTCCTGTTGAGCTGCTTCTCCTCTTTCCAATGCAGCCATTACCACATTGTGGGCATTCTCCATGCCTTCTTTCATAATGGCCGTCTGCTCGCGATGAGCTTCAGCTTGAGTTCTCTGAGCTTCTAGCACTCCTCTAAGCAGACTGATGAGGTCAGTGGGGTCCACAGGTAACGGTGGGGCAGCTGGAGTAGGCGTAACTACTGGGGGTTGCATCTCCGTCCGAGAAGATGATGGATCCATTGTTGTATTGTGGGGACGGTCAGCCAGCTGTCGAGGTGTAGGATCCGGACTTGATTGGGGAGGTGGGGTGTGGTCAGGTGTTGACATCCTATCGCCAGCAGGGTTGGTATTTTCAGTGGTCATTCTCTGGAAGTTTTAGGATAGAAACATAAGCAAGGTAGCCTATCTATAGTCAAACAAAAATATTTAATAATAATATGTATGTATATATCGGTCCTATGTTGTGGCAATTTGATGTTCTAGTGTTCTAACTGTTTCCTAGGTTTTCCTAAGTCGTTGTTAGAGACCTGCATGGGCCACCACTAAAAAACATGTCACGACCCGATCCCAATTTCTTGGGTCGACTCGGATCATGCCCAGCCTGCACCGTTGTTGAGACGGCGGCAGTAAGCTGTAATCCATATGCAGGTACAATCAACAACAATTGATACTAATAATTGCCACAACATTTATTTAAAAGATAAAATAAAACTTGTTCATTACAAAGCTTGTCCACAATTTTAACATAACATTAAAAAGATAAACTAAAACTCCTACTAAGCGGAAGTGTCATCATCATCATCAGGAACCTCCTCTGGGAGCATAGCAGGGTACAGCTCCGGGTCATAGTAAGTATTAATCAGAAGCTCGGATTCATCAATAGAACCTATTGGGGGTGGGGTATCCAGTCAGGAAAGGAGCAAGTACAATTATGAAAATAACAATTTGCATAATGATTAGAAACTTGCAATATTAAATAATTTCGAAACAACAATTTTCAATTATGAAGTAAACAATGTGATTGAGTATGCAGTATCTATGATCGGTTTAGGATGATTCAATTGTATCCTATTGATACGGTCTGGCCTAACCCCGTGTAAAAATGGGTAAGCTCGCACATTCATTAACTATTGGGCTTTGATCATAGATAACTACGCTACTCCCCATTATCCCGATGCAATGATTCAATATGTAACTCTAGGAGAGAGTACGTGTAACAATTGTGTATTTAACATGCAAAATTCTAATATTAATTAAACTGTAATTAACCACAACCGTACTTGCCTTGGATTATGACTGGAAAAAGGATTGTTGATGGAGACTAGTACCGTCCTTGAAATCCTACAATTGAGAATCCTGACTCAGCATCAGAAAATTGAACCATTCTAAGTGTGCTAGTTACAATCTCTAGAATTGGTCCTAGTCCAGTTTTATGTTGTTACTAAATTACACGCTTATCGAGATAGTTTCTATAAATCAATTTGCGAAGGAACTAAATCATGTTAACATTTATTTGAGAAAATTCGTTTCTTTCCGACTGTTTCGCAAAACTTGTATTTTTTTGTCGTATATATATAAAATTTAGGTTTTTCTTTTAATGAGAAAGTTGTGAATTTGTTGAATTACAAACTTGTACTTTTCCTAGTTATTTATTGTGAGAAAATTATTTTAATTTCTATAATAAAATAAATATTTATTTATTGTTTTACGTGTTTTACGTCAACCAATAAACCAGAAAACAAATAAATAAAAATACTAAGCTATTACAAACTTTACACACCAACAAGAATGAATGGACTTATGCCTTTACAGACCATTTACATAAATTTAAATAAGAGAAAACATTTGGTTAGTCTTTATAAATTATCCTACAACTAATAAATTAAATTAAATTGATTTCGAGTCTCAGACTCTGGTCCAAACTTCATTTTCAACTGCTCTGCCTCAACGTCCGGTCGAACCGGTGCGTTTGCATTGCGTTGGGGCCCAGTGACCGTTAAGGTCGTCGCCAAAAAATATTTAATCCGAAAAATCATTTTAAAAATCATTTAATAAATTTTCCAAAAATTTCGGCAGCACTCCCTCTATTTTCGGTCAACCCAAAAACTGGGAGTGCTTCCGTTAACCTGCAAATTAATTCCAAACCCGATATTTATATAACCATCCATATAGAATATTTTCCCGAAAATTCCAGAATTCCGAATTCAAGTCGGAAATCCGATTTCACAACAGAACCCAAATGAATCCAATAAACCATTCTGAAATATTCACCCAAACTAAGAAGACATCCAAGAATCAACCAGAAACCATTCTAAAACCACAGAACTAGAATTGAACTCAACAAAACCGAATTCTTGGGTATAAATTAAGAATTAAAATTGTAATCTCCAGAACACTTCCGAGATATTATCGGAAATCCGAGAAATTTTTCCAAAGCACAGAACTCTTCCGGAAAGTTTCTCGGAAACCCCAAGAATTCTCAGAACATTGTTCTGTCAGGAATATCCAGCAAAAACAGTTCCGACAATTTTCGGAAAAATAGCAACGTAACTTTTACGTTGCCGAAATCCGAAATCCCGAAGGATTCGGGGACCAGAAATTCATCATCGACAAATATAGAATATTGGGTCAGAGTGTACCGAAACCGAAATTGAAGCTCGGAACGGGAACGGGTCAGCACTGAAAACGGACGGGGCAGTCACCGGCGGTCAGCGGGTCGCCGGAGGGTCGGGCGCCGGCCAGGGAGCGGCGACAGGATGCGGGCGACGGTGACGCGGGGACGCGCGGGTCGGCGGGAGGCCCGGGATCGGGTGTCGGGCCACGGAAAGCGGCGCCGGGGAGGTGCGCCGAGTAGGGGGCGGCCCGGGAACTCCGAAAAAGGGGTGGATCGGCTCAAGTTCGCCGGAAAAGTAGATCTAGGAATTTCTCAGAAACTGGGGAAATGGTGGTGTAGGGAAGAATGGTTGAGATGAAGGGTTTATATAGGAAAATAAAGTTGGAAGTTACCAACTTTAGGGAGGGGAGGAGTCCCCCAGCCTTTTTGGCCGGCCGGCGTGGAGGGAGGCAGTGAGTCGAGCGTTGGGGAGAGGAAGAAGAAGAGTTCTTCCGTTAAGAAAAATCAACAGAGAACCCAACTCTCCAACATAAAGGAAAGTTATTCCTTTAGCTAAGACACAAACCATTATGAATGAATGGTTCAGCAAACATAGGTTTCAACTAATGTATTATTAGTTGTGATCTAAAGGTTAACTATGGCTCTAAAATAAATGAGCCAATAAAATTATTAATTTTAAGACTTTGGGCCAAACATAAATTCATTTTTTTTTAAATATAATGTATATTTTATAATTCAATAATTTTGTTTAAAAATTTATTTTTGAGTACAAATCAGGTTCGGGTCTGGTTAACACTCAAAAATCCAAGTTTAGATTTTTCAGAAATTAATTTACACTAAATTGATTGTTTAACTATTAATTAATAACTTTTAAAAAATAATTCTACACTTTTATTAATTATCAATATTAACAAATTATCTAATATTATTCTAAAAATTTAATTTAGCAATAAAAAAAATTAGAGAAAAATGCAATTTAAAATTATGGGTTTCACAGAAGGCATCGAACGCGATCAGTTTCATCAAACATTACGTTATTTACCGCTTTGGCCTACATCACAGGATCATCCATGATAATGGTCCACAATTCGCAAGCCATGCATTCTATCGGTTCTGTGATAGGAATCGAATCCAGAATGTAGCCTCTACTGCCTACAATCCAGCGGCTAACGAGCTAGCAGAAGCCTTCAATAAAACAATCATTAAACTTCTCAAGAAATTCGTGTCTTCAAACAAGCGCGATTGGAATGAGAAGCTCGGCGAATGTCTATGGGCTTATCGTACAACAGTTCGGACTCCAACAGGCAGTACGCCATTCTCTCTGGTTTATGGGAGCGAATCAGTTCTTCCCCTAGAAATCCAGATTCCTTCTCTTCGAGTAGCCTTAGCCAACGAGTTGACTACCGAAGAAAGCTACCGTCTGCGTCTACAGAAGCTCGAAGCACTAGACGAATAATGCTTATTAGCTCAGCAGCATATTGAGCTATACCAAGCACGTCTTTCCAGAGCCTTCAATAAAAAGGTAAAGGAAAGAATCTTCCAAGTCGGTGATCTAGTCTTAGCGGTGAGAAGACCAATGGTCATGACGCATAAAACAAAAGGGAAATTTCAGCCTAAATGGGAAGGTCCTTTCATTATAGAATCAGTGTATTCTAACGGTGCGTACCGACTAACCAAGCCTGATGGTGACTTGCTCATGATGCCTATCAACGACAAGTTCTTGAAGAAATACTATGTGTAACATTTTTTACATAATGTTCATATATGTTCAGTCATGTAAATGTACAGTGCGATGTTTATGTGATTCGAAAAAATTATCTAACTATTATCCGTATTTCAAGAGTCTTGAATACGCCTTGGATAATAGGTCCTCTAAAATATTTCCCCAGTGGAATCATTCTCGTTTTTGACTCTGTCCAAACTCGGTTTGACGAAAACAAGTCACGTCCCTATTACCTCTGAATTATTTTTCGATAATTATTTTCCCAGTGGAATGATTAAGAAATATTTTGCCATGTCCATATAACCTCTGAGCAAAGCATTCATCAAGGATAATCACGTCTATATTACCTCTGAATTATCCACTCCCACCTAATGTTATATATCTTTCCATGTTCATATTACCTCTGGTCAGAAATAGAACATCCCCTGCTATTACGTCCATATTACCACTATTAGCAGCTTTGTTCAACTTATTATCTAAAAAAACTTGAATATGAAACGGATAATAGGTCCATATCAAATTCTCCAGCGGAATACCCACCAGAAATATCATTACTACGTCCACATTACCTCTGATACCGATAGTCTCTTGACTTAACACCTTTACCCAACCCGGGATAAAAGATACGGTATTAAGACCACAAAATCTATCACGTCCATATTACCTCTATTGGGTTTTGTTTCAAATCTATTACCCGTACCGCCAGTGCACAGAAGGGTAATAGGTCCATGAAAATATCATTCAAATCTATTTACTCGCATTCCCAGATGCACAAAAAGGAAATAGGTCCACAAAAAAGTCCCCCAGTTGGATGTCCTTTATCAAACACAAATATTGTATTAGGCCCTCTAGTACAAGTACTACAGATACCACAAATAAAAAATAGAGTGAATGTATTCTGTTTATTCAAAATCAGTTACATTCATAGGAGTACATCTCTAGTAAAGGATTACACTGATTTTGTTTCATATTCCCGGAAACAGCAATTACATGACAATTCATGGATCCCTACAGTCGAGGATCATAGTTGTGTCGAGGCATATACCATTCTCTCAGCCATTTCGTATACGAAAGGTCTATTTGATTAAGGTCTTCAGCGGGGGCAGGAGGGTCAGAACTCCCAATGCTACTACCCTCAGACTTGGGCTCCTCCTTTACAGCAGTCTCAATCTTGGAAGTAATTCCCTTCCTGATAGGCGTCGGCTCTTTTTTTACCTCAATTTTTGGTATCACCTCCTCCTTAACGAACGGTGACTCTTGTTTGATGAAAGGAGGCAGCAACTCCTCATTCACAACGGTCTCAGCCTTCGGCATGGATGCTGCAAGAATCAAAGACAGAAGAGAAAATTAGACTCAGAAACTGCAGGAAAAACTAAGTGCTGAAGGACTCTTATGCGCCTAAAGGGCTATGCGCCCAAAGGACTATGCGCCCAAAGGGATATGCACCCAAACAAACATGTGGGCGCATAACGTACAACATAACATGAGCGTATAACATGCAAACAGCATATGGGCGCATAAGAATGCTCACAGAAGTATGTTGCCTTAGGCGCATGCACCCAGGAAGAAGAAAAGTCTGAGCGTCGCAAATTAACGCTCGAGACTTTGTTTTTGAGGCATGACCTCACCCAGAATCGGGTCCTGGACTGGTGAGGACGTTGTCGCAGGAGAAGAGCCACTTGGTGCAGCCCCCTTACCCTTCGCAGATCTCTTGGCGACCTTGGGAAACTTGGTTCGTAAAGAAAGGAGAAAAAGAGTCTTTTGAAAGTTCTAAGAGAAATGAGAATAATAACTTTCTCTCTCTTTCAAAGACTATTTATAGGCATAGGCCATATTCCTATGTGCCCACTATTCCTATGCGCTTATGCGCCCATTGCGTATTATGCGTCCACCATGGCCTATGCGCCCACGTGAAGACTCAGCCTCTTGCATACTATACGATTGCCATTTGCTGACATGGACAACGTATGAAGGATGGACCTCTTCAAATTCTATTCCGATGAATCTGTCAGTTCAGATTTTCGAAGAAGATCTCAACAGCCATTTCTCTGACAGGCTGGCCAAACTCTATGCGTCTAAAGAGAGAGCCGTGCTATGCTCCTACTGCATCATGAGAAGATGGTCCATGCTTCTTTTAAAGTATTTCGAACTCGTTCAAGTATCGAAAACTTTGAAGGGGTCTTGTAGAAGCATGAAAATTTTAGCAATAAAGCCTTATGCGCCCAAGCCAATGAGGACATATGCGCCCAAGTCTTCCTGTGAATCTCTATGCGCCCAAGTCATCCTGTGAAGCTCTATGCGCCCAAGTCACCCTGTGAAGCTCTATGTGCCCAAGACAAGCTCCCCCAGAAAGAGGGCGCATAGCCCTGTTTCAGGCTATGCGTCCAAGCCAGAATAGCGCCTGACTTGGTCAAAGCCATGATCAAAACATGCACCGAAGCGTACGGCCACGTCAGTCTCCACGAACAGTCGTGCACCGAAGCATGCGACCACGTCAGCACCACGATCAACCCACGACCACGCAGCTTGCATGCGCCTACATCCTATGCGCCCAAAGCAAGACCATGCGCCCACATAAAAACTAGTATATTTTCTCATGTGGGCGCATAACATCATTCTATCTCAAGAACGACTATAAAAAGGGGGTTCATCCCTCTTCAAAAGACATAACGGAGAGCATTTTCAAGAGCCAAATTGCTGCACTTCTTGCCAGTGAGCCGAGAGTTAGCAATTTTCTTAGATTTTTTTCCCACTTTTGTAATCGGAATGTCAACGGAGTAACGGAGCAACTGTCGCTCGATCTCCATCGTCCCATTCCCCAGAATTCTTTTTTGTACTCGGGGATCCTCAGCATAGGATCTCTCAGGCGTACTCGATTTGTGGTGCCTTGCGCCAATAAAAAAAGACAGTATTTCTTCTTCTTTTTGTGTGTGTCCACAACCGTATCAACCTCTAAAATTCTACTACTCGTTCTTTCGAATCACTCCCATCATTTCGATTGATAACCCTATCATACCTTCCTTACTAAACTAAATTAAACCTTGTTAGACTTCTATCCCATCTCTATCTAACGTGACTAAATAATAGAATGATTGCAGTCCATTGCTTAGAGTCTCTCATTAGGATTAGATAGGCTATATGAATTCTATATTGTTAATCCGACACACTTGGTCTATCTAATAGAGACTTCAAAATAACCCTTATTATCTTAAACAATTAATCCCTATTAAGATGCTCTAATAACTACTTTCTATCCTATGATAAACAAAAACAATCCAAAACATGAGCATTCGTCCTTCTGAAATAGGGAAGGATGTGAATTCAAGGTAAGGAGTTCAAGAATGATGATCGAATACAATATTCGAGTTTCAAGGGCGATAGATGAAATCAAAATAATTTTCAAAGCAATTGTGGATTGAGACCCTAATATAGTATCCTATTGCAGGCTCATTCAATACAGTAACGTAACCGAGACGATATGCTCTGACCTGCATGGGCCACCAAAAAAAAAATATAACGCCCCAGTCCTAAAATACGTAGGACTAGGAGATCGTATACATGCCAGCTACGTATCGAGAGGACTCCAGCCCAGATCGAATACATATAAGCTGTCTAAAATAAGGTACATGTTTATAACAACTATCTAAATTTCAATCCACTGAAGATCAACACTTGTAGAAACCAAGTATACTAATGCTAATCATACACTAGCAAATCGGTTCCTACAAGTAACAGAAAAATACAATATGCAATAAAGTGGACCAGACTCTGTTGCAATTATCTTGAACAAGCTTCTGAAGAAGAATTAAGCTTGCAAAACTAGGTTATACAACAGCAAGGTCAAAGTAAAATCAAATATAAAATTGGACGAATATAAAAATGTATTAACTAAACATATACCTAAAATCCTGGATAAACAATCATCAATCATCCATCTATAAATGAGCTCAGCAAACCTGGAGAGATCACCAGGTCCTTAGAGGGATGTAGCAACATACAAAAAATATGCCAAAATGTAACAGTATAAAATATGCAAGAAAATAAGAAACAATCGTGAAAGAATAATCTATGACATAGGAAATATAGACATAAGGAACATAAGATATTAGCATGCCATGCTAGAAGTGTGGTACTAGACGTGACTACAAGTAAATCAGGATAATCACAGCCCGATGGAATCTCACAGTCCTATAGTCAGTAGGCCAATGGGGACACCATAACTATAGTAATGTTCATTCGCACTCGATGGGAGCTCACGAATGAGGTGGTCATGTATATTCATTGTCTAATAATGGTCAGGGTCAAGTCAAACAATCACGATCAGGTCAATCAAGTACAGGTAATCGGATCAAGTCAAGTCCAAGTCCAAGTCCAAGTCCAAGTCCAAGTGATAAAATCAAGTCAACACACTAGACACGAAAGTCTAAACTAGCATAGTGAAATATAGATCCAGTAGATAATATGAAAAGAAAACATGTAGCATATAAGAAAACATGTGAAGAGAACATCATGAGCATGTACAAAAATCATGTGATAAAACAAGAAATAAATAAACATGAACTAGAATGACTGGAGATAAACATGCATAATATACTGTCCAAGTTGGCAAGGTATACTTGCCTGTGGTGATTATCCCAACTCTGCACTGAGGGTAGGAATCCAGAAAAGTTTCCAAACCTAACAATCAAGCAAGATTCATTTATTATCATGCTTATTATATAATATTCAATTTAATTCCTATGGTTTAAATCATTTAGGGATTTGTTTAATCTTAGTATTTACTAAATTTATTTAGTTTATAATCTTAATATAAATTCTAGCTACAAGTTACTTCGTAACTGTATATACTATAAGCATGTAAGTTAATTGTTTAGGTTGTTACAATGTATTTACTCATTAACCAATTCTTCTTCTTAAAGAAGTAATAGAAAGGGTTTATAAAGGAAAAATACTTATATATACATTTATTGTTAGAACATTAGTAATGGAGGGGTCTTTTATGTAATACTGGTAAGAGGAGGGGGTATATATGAAGTTTTAACTATAATGAAAAGTGGCTGAAGCTTCCTTTTATTCCAGTTGTATTCTAATTCTATTATTTTATTTTGGTTTATATATATAAGAGAATCTTTTTCCTACTCCTCCTAATGTTCTTATTGTTAAGCTATTATTCTTTCTACATATTTATATTTCAAGGAACACATGCATATGTTCTTTCTCCTATAGTATTATTTCCTCATACTCTAAGGTTCTTTCTATTACTATTTCTTCCATGAAAATAATAAGGGATTACCTATGCTTTTAAAGCTTTGCTAGTATACTCGAGCGGAAAGAGCTTCTCGTGCGTGCTTTTCCTCCGGTTGGAAGTCCTTCGAGTCTGGTGACGGCCTCGGCATCACATTGAAGAAGCGACTACCGCAGCTTTTGGTATTTTTGTTAGTGCACAGGGCAGCGACTAACTAGGAACTCGACATAGACTGTGTATGCGCAGCTTAGGCTTGGTCTGGCATGTCGAGTTCAGCGGAAAGGGTGGCTTCGTCGCGTGCTGCACGGGAAAGAAGAGGCGCGGGGAACTGTTGTGTGCACCTGCCCAAGGGTCGACCGACAGCACATCAGATGATTGCTTCGTCAGAGTCGGGCCAACGCGGGATCGGGGATGACCGACGCTGGGTTGATGCTGACATGGGGCTTGGGGTTGCCGTGCGGCCATAGGTGACGAAGAAGGTGGTGATGGTGGTGTTGGCCAGTCGTGATGGCGGCTATGGTGGAGGAAGGCTGTGTAGTTAAGGTATTTGAAAAGGAAGGAGAGCTGCATGAGGAATATTTGGAAAAGAGAACCGAGAGACATATATGTATATCTTCTCTAGAGATGAAGATGGAAGCTGTGTTTTAAAGGATTTGATATATATATAAATTTAAGGTAGGGTCGGTTACAACATTCCATGCCACACAAACCTACAGGAGAGAGAAATTTTCTTCCCATATATTTATTGGAATGTTTTAATATATAGAATAGTATGTAATTCTTTGAATATATTTGGTGTAATCTAGAGAAGAGTTATACTCGGTTATAATAGGATGAGCCTTTAATTTAGTTATAAATGGAATAGCATCAATTAATGTCAACATAATTATGTACAAGCATTTATAATTAATAATTAATAATTAATAATTAATAATTATATATATATATATATATATATATATATATATATATATATATATATATATATATATATATATATATATATATATATATATATATATTATTTTTTTTATATATATATATAACCAAAATAATAAATACTCACTCATGGGCTTGGTTGGGTACTGGCTCACTAAGCTGAAGAGAATGATAATAAATGAAAAATTGTACTAATGGGCTTCATGGCCCACAAAATATGTTTAGCTACTAAATGCAATTAATCACGTATTTGACATCAAGAATATATGGAACCAATATATCTATATAAATTTATGTATAGACTATAGGCCCTATATAAATATATCACCCAAAAATTTAGTGCTTATCAACATGTATTCCACATACATATTGCCCAAAGAATATATGTACCGTATATAGGCTGAGGCCCTACAAAATTTTAAATTCATATATAAAATATTGGTTTAAATAATCAGATAATATTATAATAAAATAATTTATATAAAAAATTATTTTAATAAAGAAAAATCATCTATTGTTTTTTTTCCAAAAATCAGGGTGCTTACAGGTAGCCCGGCCTGGTTTGACCGCAGGTCCGGGCCGGTTAATCCCCGTAAACCCGATCGGGCCAATCCGGAGCGGCCCGGTCCAGGCCCGTTCTGGATCGGTTTTTTTGTGAGCGTTTGAAGCTCATAAAGACCGAAATGCCCTCATTTGAGGGCTACTTTTTGACTGTTTTAAGGTTATTTTGATCATTTTGCTGAAAATGACCAAAAATATCCTTATAGCAACTATATTTTGAGTGTATTAGGATAATTTTGCACCAAAAAAATCATATAAATAGGCCATAAATTTTCAAAATTATTTACACCAAAAATTCTTTCCTCTTACAATATTTACAACCAACCTAGTGTGAAAAGGCTATTTAATATCATGGATAATGATTAACTACCACATTAACCACAAGATCAGCAATTGCAACCCGTACCGCAACCTCAAGACGCACCGCAACAAGAACTGGAATCAAATTCGAACATTTTGACATCATTTAAGTGGAGTTTATAATGAGCACTAAAGTGGCAATACAAAAAGATACTTTACTAAAGTTCTTGTTGAATATTTGCATTGTAGGAAACGAATCAAATGAGACTATAGTTATGGTACAGGGACGCTACGCAGACATCTGAAAATTTGTATAGATATCTAGTAATCATGTATGAGTTATTAGTTACAACTTATGTACTAGTAATATTAGTATGAGTCATTAATAAAATATTGTATGAATCATTAATTGCGTGTTATTAACTTTCAAATTATGCAAATAAATTTGGACTTTAAATTTTGCGTGTTACAATTTTGCAATTTCGTAACATTTATATATATATTTCTTTTTTTTTCTTTTTTTTTTATTTGAAAAACTGGCTCGGCTCGGCCTAGGCCCAGTTCAGCTCGGCCCGCCCAAGACCGGCCAGGGTTGGGTTTGAATTTTTTTTTCAATCCGGGCCGGCCTGGCCCGGTTCTCCATTCGGTTGGAGCCCGGCTCGACCCAAGCCCGGTCAACACTGGGCCCGAGTCGACCCAGTCCGACCCACCTCACACCATGGTTTGTGGTTGACTGATGATATCTTGAACGTTGTTCAGATATTGCACAATCAAGGCATTGTCATTGTACGTTAAGTTGACGAATAAAGAATGTCTTGTTTTGTTGCGAGTTGTCTTTCCTTCGTACAACGAATGCGGCTTATCCACAATTCCTTCACAGAACTCTCCATTGAAATATGGCGGAACATCCAACCATTGGCGGATGAATTCAATGGTCTTTTGATTTGTCTTTTCCAGTCATTCACAGACATTTTCTTTGGCTTGGCATTGTTGCCCTCCAACGGTTCCTACAAATCCATACAATAAAGCAGATTTCTCCAACATTGACTTCCAAATCGTCTAATTTCTCCCATGTGAGAATAGTCATACACGAGTTTATCTTCTTCGTAGCCATAACTCGTACATTTGTCCTTTCGAATGAGAGCTCTGGTAGCTCTTGTTGGGATTCACATACACGCGCAACAAAAATCAAGCGTAGATAACCTTGAATTCCTACAAACATGCCTACCCAATCCCGATTGGGACTCGAACATGAATGATCATGACCAGAACTCAACTAATCCGAACCAGATTAACCTGAGCCTAACATGGATTTTACTTGACTAGGACGTCATTGATCAAGATCCAACTACTTTGGACACGACGAAAAAATAATTTCATTCTCATGGGATAATAATACCTATATGTTCTAATATAAATACATGTTGGGAAAGAAACGCGGAAACCTTTCCCCAAACCGGAGAGTACCTGCGAGAGGACCGAGCAATACAACGCACGAACCCAAAAACAAACACACAAAACAATCCACGCAGACACAAAGAATTTTTGACGTGGAAAACCCTTGCGGGAAAAAAACCACGGGACGATCGGAGTCCAACCCTGAGAAGCCTCCACTAATGGAATAGAAGAATTACACCCTCTACAAACTCCTCCCGATCCAAATCGGATCCCCACAACACTCAGAGATAAGAACAATGATTACAAGGCTACGAAGAGCGAGAACGACGAGTAGAAATTACCCGAACACGATCTCCTTCGAATAGCGACCTTCAATCCTCCGTCTTCTTCTCCGAAGTTGTAATGACACTCTTGCCTCCTTCCTTTCTCAAAGTTGTGTTGCCTTGCGATATGTTGCACAATGAATTAGGGTTGGGAAATCCCAATATAACTCCCTAATCCCGCAGCAAACCTGGACCGTTAGATTAGATCCAATGATGAAAACTCATCCTGAAATCCGCATCAGCCCCCGACGACACAGAGTTCGGCCAGAACTCTGTGTCGAGCATCCAGAACCTCACGCCACAATGCTGGAGTGGCCAGACCGAGTTCGGCCCGAACTCGCCATGGGACCGAGATCGGCCCGAACTCGGATCCCCTGTTCCAGAACCTCCCATGGAGCAGCAGCAGCAGCAACTCCGACTTCCCGAGCTTCTCCGACATCGGACGGCGCTCGTCGCACTCTGGGGTCTTCTCCACATAGGTTGGGAACCCCACCCACTCCAACAAATCTCCTCCTTCACAACTATGGGGAGGATGTCGTCATCCCGACGATCTGCCTGCAGTACTCAAACTTCCCCCTTGGTAGAATCTTCGTGAACATATCAGCTCCATTGTCATCTGTATGAACCTTCTCAAGCTCCGCGTCCTTCTTCTCAACCACATCCCGTATCCAATGATACCGATTCTCGATGTGCTTGGACCGGCTATGAAATGTCTGATTCTTCACAAGGTGGATAGCACTCTGACTGTCGTAAAGCAAAGTATACTGCTCTTGCTTCAGTCCCATTTCCTGCAACAGCTTCTTCATCCACAACAGCTCCTTGCAAGCCTCCGTCGCCGCAATGTACTCTGCCTTTGTCATCGATAAGGCAACACACTTCTGCAACCGTGACTGCCACGACACCGCTCCTCCCGCAAACATCATCACGTAGCCCGAAGTCGATCGCCTCGTGTCTACATCTCCAGCCATATCAGCGTCGGTATACCCAACCAGCTTCGGCTCATCACCACCAAAGGAAAGTCTCCAACCGGCAGTGCCCTGAAGGTATCGTAGAATCCACTTGACCGCACTCCAATGTACCCTTCCAGGATTTGAAAGATATCTGCTAACCGTACCAATTGCATGAGCAATATCTGGCCTCGTACATACCATAGCATACATAAGGCTTCCCACAGCTGAGGCATATGAAACCCGCTCCATATCTTCCTTTTCGTCCTCGGTAGATGGACACTGTTCCTCAGTGAGCTTAAAGTGAGCCGCGAGGGGGGAACTCACTTTCTTCGACCCGTCCATCTCGAAACGCTGAAGTACCCGGTGCATGTACTTTTTTTGGGATAAGTGTAGCAGCTTGGACTCTCTCTCTCGGCTGATCTCCATCCCAAGAATAGTCTTCGCTGCGCCCAAATCCTTCATAGAGAAGGTCGCGCCCAGTTGGCGCTTCAGCTCCGCTATCCTAGTGGCATTCCGACCCACTAATAGCATATCATCTACATAGAGCAATAAAATGATAAAATCATTCTCGGCAAAATACCTCACAAATGCACAATGGTCCGACGTCGTCCGTGCATAACCATGCTCCCCCATAAACGACTCGAACTTCCTGTACCACTGCCTCGGAGCCTGCTTCAGACCATACAAGCTCTTCCTCAACCGGCAGACCAAATATGACTTGCCCTTCTCACAGAATCCCTCCGGCTGCTCCATGTACAACTCCTCCTCAAGATCACCGTAGAGGAACGCCGTCTTCACGTCCATCTGCTCGACCTCCAAGTCGAGACTGGCTGCTAATGCTAGCACCACCCGAATAGACGAATGCTTGACGACAGGCGAAAAGATCTCATCATAATCCACGCCTTTCCGCTGACCGTAGCCTTTGACTACCAGCCTCGCTTTGTATCGAGGGCGAGTAGCATCATCCGTCTGCTTCACTCTAAACATCCATCGATTCTTCAAAGCCTTCTTGCCCTTTGGCAACCGCACCAGATCATAAGTGGAATTGGTGTGCAAGGAACTCATCTCCTCCTGCATAGCCTCCATCCACTCCTGTCTATGTTCGTCTTCCATAGCCTCTGCAAAACTTTCGGGCTCTCCCCCGTCAGTCAATAGCACATACTCATCTGGTGAGTATCTCGTAGATGGTCGACGATCCCTGTCACTCCTCCTCAAAGGAACCACTGGTGCTGGCTGTATACCAACAGCCTCCGCCCCTTCAGGAACTACCTCTTCGGCATGCTCATCCTCCTGAGGGACACCCTGACCACCATCAGCAGGCTGATGATCAAGGTTGGAAGCAACTCCATGTACTGGCTCCTCCATAACTGGATCCTCTGCGATGTCCTCTGGAAACTGCTCGAAGCGAAATGACTCTAACTCAGGCAATTCCTCAGCCTCAGAAGGCGTCTCGGAATCCTGAGTGTTGGTCATGGTCTGATCCTCGACGAACACCACGTCCCTGCTTCTGTAGAGCTTTTCTTCCACTGGATCGTAGAGTCTATAACCAAACTCATCCCGACCATAGCCGACAAAGATGCATCGCCTCGTCTTTGGCTCAAGTTTGGTCCTCTCGTCCTTCGGTACATGCACGAAGGCTTTACAACCAAAAGCCCGCAGGTGATTGTATGACGGCTCTTTGCCGTACCATACTTTGTCAGGCACATCACCCTGCAAAGGAGCACTAGGAGACAAATTAATAACAAAAGCAGCTGTGAGAAGAGCCTCATCCCAATAACTGCCCGGCAAGTTTGCTTCTGACAGCAAACACCGCACCCTCTCCATTAGTGTCCTGTTCATGCGCTCCGCTACACCATTGAGCTGAGGTGTCTTTGGCGGAGTCTTCTGGTGTCGTATCTCCTGCTCTCTGCAATACGCATCAAAGGGACCGATGTATTCGCCGCCATTGTCGGACCGAACACACAATAACTTCTTGCCCGTCTCCCTTTTAACAGAGGCCTGAAACTCCTTGAAAGTAGGCAGCACCTGATCCTTGGTCTTTAAGGCATAGACCCAAACCTTCCTGGAATAGTCATCAATGAAAGTTACAAAGTAAGAAGCACCACCAAGAGATTTTACCTTCATAGGACCGCAGACATCCGAGTGAATCAACTCGAGCAACGCCGGCTTCCTCGAACTTGGGTGACTTTGGAAAGACACCCTATTTTGCTTTCCAGCTAAACAGTGCGTGCATTTCTCCAACTTTGTAGACCTGAGCCCCGGAATCACCTTTCTGTTCACCAAGTAGCTCATCCCCTTCTCGCTGATATGGCCGAGCCGCCTGTGCCACAACTCGGTAGACGCATCACTGACTGCGTTCACCTCCTGTGCCCCCTCTGCGCTCCCCTCCATATAGTAGAGACCGGACTTCTTGCTTCCTCTGGCAATCACCATCGAACCCCTGGAAAGCTTCCACTGACTGTTCCCGAAGAGACTGAAGAATCCCTCGTCATCCAACCTTCCAACCGACACCAGGTTGAAACGGATATCAGGGACATGACGAACATCCTTGAGAACAAGAACCGCACCCGTCTTCGTTCTCAAATGCACATCTCCAACGGCAACCGCCTTCGACACATCTCCGTTGCCCATCTTCAACACTCCACAGTCGCCTGTAGTGTAAGTGGCAAACAGTGCCCTGTTGTGAGATACATGTGCTGAAGCCCCTGAGTCCACCAGCCAAGAATTGTCGTCGCAGGCGAGGTTAGTAATGACCTCATCACCTACGACGATCACATCGCCTCCATACACCGAGGCCGCCGCTGTAGTGTTCTCTTCTTGCTTCCCCTTGTCGCCCTTCTTCTCTCTCTTCCAAGCGAAACAATTCCGCTTGATATGGCCCTTCTTACCGCAATGGTAACACTCTGAGTCCTCGTACCGACCTTTGGACTTCCCCCTGCTCTTGTCTCTGCCACCACCTGGACCCCTGCTTTTGCCCCTTCCGCGGCTCTCTGAAACCAATGCCTCTGAGTGGTGGGATGTGGATGAAGTGCCCTGAGAACGTCTCCGCATCTCTTCATTCAACACCCCGCTCTTGGCAAACTCCAGACTGACCACGCCCTCTGGAGCAGAAGCGATCATAGATACTCGCACGGTCTCCCACGAGTCTGGCAAAGTACACAGCAGCCACAGTCCCTGAACTTCGTCGTCGAACTTGACTCCCATAGAAGATAGCTGGTCAACCACGCCCTGGAACTCACTCAAGTGATCCGAAATAGACGCCCCATCCTTGTATCGCAGACCCATCATCGTCCGGATCAGGAACAACTTGTTTACCCCGGTCTTCTTCGCATACAAGGATTCCAGCTTATCCCACAACGTCTTCGCGTGCTCAATATTGGCAACGTGGTTGTACACGTTCTCGTCCACAAACTGCCATATGTACCCACACACCTGTATGTGCTCGAATGTCCAGTCCTCCTCGAATTTATCACTGGGCTTCTCGGATGCAAACACGGGTAGATGCAGCTTCTTGACAAATAGTAAATCCTTCATCTTGCTCCGCCAATAATGATAGTTTGTGCCGTTCAGGTTCACCATGCGCACCGGCTTCGCGTCCATCTCTCCTCTCTGGTTTCTGTCAACTCCTGACACCCTTCTGAATTCCAAAACCTGGCTCTGATACCACTTTGTTGGGAAAGAAACGCGGAAACCTTTTCCCAAACCGGAGAGTACCTGCGAGAGGACCGAGCAATACAACGCACGAACCCAAAAATAAACACACAAAACAATCCACGCAGACACAGAGAATTTTTGACGTGGAAAACCCTTGCGGGAAAAAAACCACGGGACGATCGGAGTCCAACCCTGAGAAGCCTCCACTAATGGAATAGAAGAATTACACCCTCTACAAACTCCTCCCGATCCAAATCGGATCCCCACAACACTCAGAGATAAGAACAATGATTACAAGGCTACGAAGAGCGAGAACGACGAGTAGAAATTACCCGAACACGATCTCCTTCGAATAGCGACCTTCAATCCTCCGTCTTCTTCTCCGAAGTTGTAATGGCACTCTTGCCTCCTTCCTTTCTCAAAGTTGTGTTGTCTTGCGATATGTTGCACAATGAATTAGGGTTGAAAAATCCCAATATAACTCCCTAATCCCGCAGCAAACCTGGACCGTTAGATTAGATCCAATGATGAAAACTCATCCTGAAATCCGCTTCAGCCCCCGACGACACAAAGTTCGGCCAGAACTCTGTGTCGAGCATCCAGAACCTCACGCCACAATGCTGGAGTGGCCAAACCGAGTTCGGCCCGAACTCGCCATGGGACCGAGTTCGGCCCGAACTCGGATCCCCTGTTCCAGAACCTCCCATGGAGCAGCAGCAGCAGCAACTCCGACTTCCCGAGCTTCTCCGACATCGGACGGCGCTTGTCGCACTCTGGGGTCTTCTCCACATAGGTTGGGAACCCCACCCACTCCAACAATACACACCTTAATATAGTAGCGAGTCCATTTTCGTTCACCCACCAAAACTAGGTGGGATGTTCACCCCACTAAAAAATAACATGTGGTATTTTCATTCCACGTAAACCATTTTATAAGTGGTTTTGTTCATCCACTAAAGTGATTTTGTGACACGTGTCATTTTTTTAATGGGAGGTGAATATTTCACCTAATTTTGGTGGACGAACAAAATTGGACTATATAGTAGTTGCTTTCTTATCGTGGAAAGTCTTCCTAAAGTCCAGGTGGTTGATGTGTTATTGTTTGGCTCTTGGAAATTCAATTTAGACTCTGGTGGTTGATATCTTGTTTGGCTATTGGAAACTGAATTTAGAAGCTGTCTCAGCAAAAGTTGAAGTAGGGACTCAAGAAGAGAGAACATAACAAGCTTATCCCAAGCATAATTTTGAAGACTATAATTAAGTCTGGTTTGGGGATTGCTTATTGAAGATTATTTTCTTTTTCTATTTCTTATTGAAAAACAGTCCAAGGTGTTTGGTAATAACCAATTAAAAAGTTTTCTTTTGAAAACTTTGGTTCGCTTTTTCGGCTGACTTTTTTTTTGGCTGATTTTGAAAGGAATGAAAGAGGTGATTCCAAACATTATTTTAGTCTATCAAATCCAATTACATAAATATTCTTATTATTTAGAAATTCCCGTCATCTATCATGTACTAAGTTTTGTCATTTTCAATAATTTCATAACAGAATTTTTACTTTTATACCAAATATCTTACTGCTTTTGATAGCAATTTTCATCATATATTTACCAAACAACTTTCGGCGGCAAGTTATTGCTCTGGAGCTTTTGATAACAATTTTTGATAAACTACAACAATGCCAAAGTAGTCCATAAAGTGAAAGGGAGATTAACTATGCACCTGTACATAATGTTCACACCTTGCACAGCAAAATAAAACATAACACAATAACAAGCTCAGTCCTGCCAAGTTAACCCACAAAAGCACAGGTTATATCCCAATATAACATATCAATAGAATAGTAACTCAACACTATATTTCCATCAGGGCACATATACACAATGCAGGGGAGGAGCAAACATCTCCTATGTTACAATTCTTTTCTCAACATTTCCTGTTCTTAGTAGTAATAACAACAGAACTTCAAAGAAAAGAAGCAACAACGTGTTACTATAAAGCCAGATTTACCCCCTTCTAATTCTTTCAGGTCTAATATATGACATCTTTCCTATTTTCATCTCATCGTGTCTTGTTCTGTACCATTTACGCTTACGCCTGGCCTTAACCGAGGGTCGATTGGTTTCCTGACGACGACGGGCGGCTAATTAGCGTTCTCCCATATGCAACAGGCAGAGCCAGTAGCTTCTTGGCTTTGCCAACATAAGCCCTCTTTGTGAAGTTGTTGTAATCATTTGCTTCAATCTCGTCCAAGATCTGGCGATACAGTAACAATGAAGCCAATACCTACAAAGAAGTCATGAAAAAATGAGTTCCCCAGTTAGAGAATTAAGTTCTCGGTCAACAAGTTCAATAAACTATTAAATTATGTTAAGGATAAAGTTATCTTGTATGTGTTGGTGTTTTTGCCTTTAGACCAGGAAAGATAGTCCCACCTCGGCTACACCAAATGGTGAGTATCTCAATATAATGCTTTGCTTGTATTGAGGTATGCACATGAGGTGTGGGGTGGGGCACAAGTGTGTGCCATGTGGAAGTATTTTTCTAGAAGAAAAAATGATTAATTCCAACAAGGAACCAAGTTGATTTTTGTTGTTCGGACTCGGATTCGGACACAGACTCCAGAATGCCTCGTGCATGTACGAGCGTGTGTTCGAAAGGTAGGCGTGGACTGGCACTCGACTATGCTGATTGTGGGATGATCTAAAATATCAAACTCTTTTTTGAGTAATGGAATTGAAGTGAAACGGTTGTCTAAAAGTTCATTACCGAACATTATGTACTCTTTTGTATTTATACTTTTAAGTTTAATGAAATATGGTTGGGATCTCCTTGATCATCATCATCATCACCACCATAATCCGAGCCTTCTCCCACCAAAGTGATGTCGGCTATGGAGCATAAGAAAGCTCCATATAAGACTTGACAATGTTATGTCCGATTGTTGTACTAATGTCAGCCCTCTATATTAGTATCAAATTCATAACCAAGGTAGATATGAATCATATGATCAAGAAAGGAACATGCTATAAAAACCTACACGGGCAGTTGACAGTTGACATGTAGGTAGACCTACATTTTCGATTGCACTTTAAGCTCATACAACCAAGGAGCACCTCAAATTTTTTATCGACTATAAAAAGTCTAGACAAAGATAAGATGATACAATTTACTACAACTAATTGCAATCATCATTAATCTACAATTTGGGATCTATGAGTTGTTCGGTAGGCTGGGATTGGGTCGACCTAGAAATAGGTTCGGGCTGGGCTGGACTAGCCCAGTCAAAATATCTGGATCGGGCCGGACTTTGACCAAAATGACCAAACCCAACCCCGACCCACGACCCATGCTAGGTCTAGGCCGGGTTCGGGTAGGCCCACCGGTCATTCTATTTTGGTAAATAATTTAAAATTGATTTTTTTTATATATGTAGTGTTAATATATAGTATGTAACATATAGTACAATGTGGTATATATATATATATATATATATATATATATATATATATATATATATATATATATATAGTGTATGTTGGTGTTTTATTCTATGTGTTGTGTGTGTTCACAACATTCTATTGTTAAAAGATAGTCCCACATCGGAAAATCACACCAATATGTATCTCTATATATTACTTATGAAGGAATAGAGAGATGCACATGGGTTGAGGCCCAATGGAGGGTGCCATGTGGGAGGATTTTACATAGAGGTGAGAATAAGAAACCAACTTTTGGCCAAAATGAAAATAGATTGGAGCTAGGGGCTTAGCGACTCGGACTCGGACTCGGACTCGGACTCGGACTTGGGCTTGGGCTTGGGCTAATGGGCTTTTGAGGCTTAATGTGGCTTTTTGATGGCACTTTGGAATTTCCAGAGAGAGAGAGAAGTGCTGCTGCTATTCCAAGGAGTCGTCGACATTTTTGGCCAGCGTTCTAAAGTTTTCTTCGAACTTGCTGGTTCCTGGAGGCTTGTCCGTAAGGCGGATATAGCTTTGAGCGCCGGTGATCTTTCACCCCAGCAGGCTTTCTTCTTCCTCTGTTGCCTTCGAGAATACCGTCGCTTCTCTTTAGAAGTTATACGGTTCTGTTGCCTTCGAGAATACCGTCGCTTCTCTTTAGAAGTTATACGGTTCTGTTGCCTTCGAGAAATATTACGAAATCTCTTTAGATTCTCGTAATACAACATCACCTTCTTTAGGGTGTTGTTGCTGGAAACATTGTCTTTACAATAGTTTCTGAAAACGTGTTTTTCCATCGATTGTTCGCCAAGGGACTAACAATCTCAAAGCTATATCGAAAAGATGGATAACTCACGTGCATCGCTCGTCAATACCGACTTTAACAAGTTGGAGAAATTCGACGGCGAACATTTCCAAATCTGGAAACGGAAAGTAACCTTAAACATTCAACTCGTGGAAGTTGATCACGTGCTGAATGAGGAAGAACCGATCGTTCCAACAACCGGAACCGCAGAAGTTATTGCAGCTGCTAAGTCCAAGCAGGCAAAATGGATTAGAGAAAACAGTATCTGTAAACTGTTGATTCTCAATAGCATGGAAGACTCTCTGGCAGAGTCCTATTCCAAGAAGAATTCTGCCAAAGAGATTTGGGACTCCTTGGGGAAATTGTACGAAGATGACGAGAATCGGTCCAAGATCTTCTTGGTTGAAAGATACCACAAGTGGACCTTCGAAGATGAGAAGGCTATGCTGCCCCAAGTAAAGGAGTTTCTGAAGCTGCGCCAAAAGTTGGATGACGAGAAGATGCCTCTTGTCGACAAGTTTGTCGTTGGAGGAATCGTCTCTAAACTTCCTGCGGGTTGGAGCAACTTCTATGCAAGGATGCACCGCAAGAAGCTGGACATATGTATGGAAGATCTCCTGCAAGAGATCCATGTTGAGGACGAGATGCGCTCTCAACAGAAGATGGATTCTCTGTCCAAACAACTGGCGAAAGCAAATCTGGTCCAAACCAGAGAGTACAAGGGGAAGCAGGCGGCTTCTCCTCACAAGAAGAAGAAGGACTTCACTAATCTGAAAGTGAAGAGTCCTTCATTCAAGAATCAGAAGTCCAAGTCCCATGTGACTTGTTACAAATGTGGCAAGAAGGGCCACTACAAAAGTGACTGCAAGGAACCAGGAAAAGGTGAGCCTAGTAAGGTTTCTTTGGTTATTAATCTGGTTGCAATGATAGCGCAGGTTGCAAATGTGGGGGTTGACTCGGACTGGTGGATAGACACTGGTGCGACATGTCATGTCTGCTCAGACAAGGAATGGTTCGACTCCTATGAGCCAACTTCCGAAAAAGTCATAATGGCAAACCAGGCACAAGCTGAAGTACTGGGGATCGGGACGGTGGAGCTGAAACTCACATCGGGGAACACTCTGACGCTTCAAGGAGTGAAGCATGTTCCTGCAATTGCTAAGAACCTGATCTCTGGGAGCCTGCTTTGTAACGCAGGCTTGAGGATGGACATCAATGCTGGCCAGATGGTGATGTCCAAGAAGGGTACATTCTTCGGAAAAGCTTTCCAGACTGAAGGAATGTACAAAATTCAGCTTGTTGTAACCCAGAAAAATGATATTAATGCTATTTCTACTTTGAACTATTCTTTTGAGTTGTGGCATAATAGGCTAGGACATGTTCATTGTAAAAGAATTAACAAGATGTCTAGCCTAGGACTTATCTCCAAGTGTGGGGGTAAGGTAGAGAAATGTGAAGTGTGTGCTCAGACGAAGATCACAAGGAAACCCTTTCACAGGGTCCATCGAAGCACAGATCTTCTGGAGTTGGTTCACTCAGATATCTGTGATTTCAAGCAATTCTCTACAAAAGCCGGGATGAAGTATTTTATTACTTTCATCGATGATTTTTCAAAGTATACTTTTGTCTACCTGCTCAAGTCTAAAGACGAAGCATTCGAGAAGTTCAAGAAGTTCAGGGCCGAGGCTGAACGGCAAACTGGACAACAACTCAAAAGGCTAAGGAGTGATCGAGGCGGGGAGTATCGGTCTCATGATTTCTCATCATTCTGTAAAGAACATGGAATCATAAATGAGACGACGGCTCCGTACTCTCCTCAATCCAACGGAGTAGCAGAAAGGAAGAACAGAACGTTGACAGAGATGATGAACTCTATGCTGTTGACTGCGGGTCTTCCAAAGAGCTTCTGGGGAGAAGCTGCATTAACGGCTACTTTCATTCTCAATAGAGTACCGTATGCAACTTCAGACATAACACCTCATGAACTCTGGTTCAAAGTCAGACCTAACTTGAATGTCATTCGAGTGTGGGGGTGTCTGGCTTACGTGAAGCTCCCAGATCTGAAGATTCAGAAGCTGGGGACTAGGACCACTAAGGCTATCTTCTTGGGTTATGCCGAGAAGAGTGATGCTCGGAGATTCCTTGATATAGAATCAAATCATATCATTGAATCTCGCGATGCTGAATATTTTAAAGACAAGTTTGCAAGGCACAAAAATATTGTTCTCGCGGATCTTCCGGAGAATGATGAGAGTGCAAAGCAGACAGAAGTCCTTAAAGAACCAGTAGTCCAAGAAGAAGCTATTGTCGAAGAGACACCAGTTGAACCAGAACTCGCTGAGCCGTCAACTAAGCGAGTAAGGAGGCCGAAAGACTTCGGAGATGACTTCGTCACTTATCATGTGGAAGCAGATCCGCTTACCTATGATGAAGCGATGAAGACCAGAGATGTTGTATTCTGGAAGGAGGCGATAGACAATGAGATTGACTCAATCACCTCCAATAATACATGGGTGTTAGTTGACCTGCCAGAAGGAGCAAGACCCATCGGATGCAAATGGATCTTCAAGAAGAAGATGAAAGTAGATGGAACCATCGACAAATTCAAGGCCAGGCTAGTGGCCAAAGGGTTTGCTCAGAAACAGGGGATCGACTATTTTGATACTTATGCTCCAGTAGCTCGAATGACAACCATCAGATTGTTAATTGCTCTAGCAGCAATACACAAACTAGTGATACATCAGATGGATGTGAAAACAGCATTCCTTAATGGCGAGCTGACAGAAGAGATCTACATGCAACAACCAGAAGGTTTTGTCGTCAGAGGTCTGGAAGACAAAGTCTGCAAGTTGATGAAGTCTCTGTATGGTTTGAAACAAGCTCCCAAAATGTGGCATGAGAAGTTTGACAAAGTGATAAGGTCAAATGGCTACAAGGTCAGTGAAACAGACAAGTGTGTCTATACTAAGTTTGCTGACGGAAGAGGAGTTATCGTTTGTCTATACGTTGACGACATGCTAATCCTAGGTACGGATTTAAGCTGTGTCACAGAGACAAAGAAATTTCTCTCGACCAAGTTCAGTATGAAGGACTTGGGAGATGCCGATGTTATCTTGGGGCTCAAGATCATCCGGACAGGCACGGGAATAGCACTGTCACAATCTCATTACATTGAGAAAATGCTCACTCGATACGGGTATCAAGATCTTCCTATAATTGATACACCGTACCGGAGTGATCAGAAGCTGGAGCCAAATTTGAGAGAAAGCGTCAAGCAATTGGAGTACGCCAGCGTCATCGGAAGCTTGATGTACGCTACTACTGCCACAAGGCCTGACATAGCTTTTGCGGTGGGAATGCTGAGTCGGTTCACTAGCAACCCAGGCGTTGAACACTGGAACGCTGTGAAGCGTGTTATGAGATATCTAAAAAAGACTCAGACATTTGCACTATACTACAGCGGAGATCCGTCAGTAGTGGAAGGCTTCAGTGATGCTAGCTGGTGTTCAGAGGTGGAGAGCGAGTATTCTACAGGTGGATTCATATTCGTCTTGGGCGGAGCTGCTATATCGTGGAAATCGAAGAAGCAGACAATGTTATCTCGCTCCTCCATGGAATCTGAATTCTTTGCATTGGATGCTGCTGCAGATGAAGCAGAGTGGCTTCGGGAGCTCATGTATGATCTTCCAGTGGTTGGAGCTCAGATACCGGCAATCCCGATATACTGTGACAACCAGACGGCAGCAGCAGTAGCATCAAATGAACTCTTTAACGGGAAGAAGAGGACTGCGGTTAAAGCACAGAGCAGTGAACGATCTTATCAAACGAGGCGTCATTGCAGTGATCGATGTTCGGAGTCAGGAGAACCTGACGGATCCGTTCACGAAAGGCCTCAAACGACAGCTGGTCGAGGACACAGCAAGGAAGATGGGTTTGAAGGCATTCTAATATTGTGTCATTATAATCCTATCAATAAATTTTATGTTATTGGTTCAAAGAGAAATCTACCAGATATTTAATTTTTTGATTCAAGGGAGGACTATTGACTGGAAAAATATTAATTAACAATGGGTACTTGTTCTGCGGAACATGGAAGGGTTTCGGACCCAGAATCACTGTTGTCTACTATGAATTTTCTACAGAAAATTGATCCTGTAGGAAGGATGGCATAATGCCTTAATGAGTTCTCAGACTGAGTGAAGGTCTGTTATGCTTTACAGGAAGCATGGTAGCACAGCACTACAAGGAGTGTGACTCCATGCTATGTGTGGCGGTGACTCCATCATGAGGTTCTCGAAAGAGGTAAATCCTCGGCTATGTTAGCCAAGTCACAGCGGCGTAGCACCGCAAATAGGCAGTTGGTCTAATGCTGTATATTGAATTAAAGAGGGATGTAGTCAGCACTACAAAGAGGAGGTGTTCCTCATGTTACGGGTGGCACGACACCACAATGAGGTAAACCCGGCTAGGGATAAAGCCTCGGCCTTGCAAGCCATGTCGTAGCGGCGTAACACCGCACAGAAGCGTAAGGCTTCATGCTGGGTAGTTTGGCACTACAAAGGGGCTAGACCTCATGCTACGGGTAGTATGACACTACGATGAGGTTCCCGGTGATTCGGGGTAAGGTCCTCGGCTTAAGGCCATGTCATAGCGGCGTAGCACCGCAAAGAAAGCGTTGGACGCTTCATGCCATGTCTCTTTAATAAAGAACTCACCTATAATGTATGGACAGAAAAATAGGCCGTTTCTTGAGGGTAAATTTGTAGACGCCCAAAATACATACATTGAAATCCAGGCTGGCACAAGGCCTTTAATGTGCAGCCAGAAGCACAGATAACTACATTATGTGAGTGGGAAAAATTACAGTTGTGGTACAGAATTCAAGGCGTAGTCCATTCTTGTATCATACTGTTGTTCAACCCATGCGGGAAGATTCAAGTCGTCAGCGACATCTATCCTAGTGCATAATGGACAGTTATTATGTGGAACGCTTAACTCATATATATAGAGATATGTGGAGGATTGTTGGTGTTTTATTCTATGTGTTGTGTGTGTTCACAACATTCTATTATTAAAAGATAGTCCCACATCGAAAAATCACACCAATATGTATCTCTATATATTACTTATGAAGGAATAGAGAGATGCACATGGATTGAGGCCCAATGGAGGGTGCCATGTGGGGGGATTTTACATAGAGGTGAGAATAAGAAACCAACTTTTGGCCAAAATGAAAATAGATTGGAGCTAAGCCCCGAAGGGGCTTAGCGACTCGGACTCGGACTCGGACTCGGACTCGGGCTCGGGCTCGGACTTGGGCTTGGGCTAATGGGCTTTTGAGACTTAATGTGGCTTTTTGATGGCACTTTGCACTTAGCACGACAGCTCGTCGCAAGGCGCATTGTGCGCTTTAGTTGCGCTCGTGCGCGAGCCTCTGCGCGGCCCTGCGTGGCGAGCGGGGCGTACGGAGCGTACGGAGCGTACTGAGCGTACGGGTCTTACGGGTCGTACGGGTCGAGCGGGTCGAGCGGGTCGAGTGGATCGAGTGGGCCGTTCAAATTATGTAACGTCCGCGGGTCTTGTGGGCTCAGATCCGGAAATGGCTCAGATCCAGAAAATCCGGATCTGGCATTAAACCAGGGTGTGCGTTCAGAATTTGAAAAGCCCATCTCGTGCCTATAATATCAGTAGCATCTCCTCTCTCCAAGGTTACAGAAAATAATCAGAGAATTTCCAGAGAGAGAGAAGTGCTGCTGCTATTCCGAGGAGTCGTCGACATTTTTGGCCAGCGTTCTAAAGTTCTCTTCGAACTTGCTGGTTCCTGGAGGCTTGTCCGTAAGACGGATATAGCTTTGAGCGCCGGTGATCTTTCACCCCAGCAGGCTTTCTTCTTCCTCTGTTGCCTTCGAGAATACCGTCGCTTCTCTTTAGAAGTTATACGGTTCTGTTGCCTTCGAGAATACCGTCGCTTCTCTTTAGAAGTTATACGGTTCTGTTGCCTTCGAGAAATATTACGAAATCTCTTTAGATTCTCGTAATACAACATCACCTTCTTTAGGGTGTTGTTGCTGGAAACATTGTCTTTACAATAGTTTCTGAAAACGTGTTTTTCCATCGATTGTTCGCCAAGGGACTAACAGTATACTTACATATATAGTATAAATTTATAGTGTATATATATACCATATAAATTTATAGTGTATATATATACCATATAAATACAAACTATACATAGTAACGTATAATTATGTGAGTATATATATATATGGTAATATTATGCAGAATGTGTATTTATAAAAGAAAAATGGGATATGAGCCAACGACTCATGTTGTAGAATGAACCATTGGCATGGTGGATCAATAGGAGAAAAGTTTTAACATGGTCCAACAAGGAAAGTTATTTTTCAATTTTGAAGCTTTTCTCCTACTCGTCTAACATTTCATGGAGAATATGAGTCATTGGCTCATATCCTGTTTTCCCATTTACAAATATATAAACGGTATATATAGTATTTTTTATAGTGTATATATATGGTATATATTCCTATATATGGTATATATATTATATATACATCTGGCAACAGGTCGGGCCACCAGGTTTGGAAGGGTAAACCCAGCCCGGTCCGCAACCTACTGGGTTTGGGCCTGTCCGAGCTTTGACAGGTCCGTTCCCAGGCCGTTTTTTGGGGTTTCCAGCCCACTTAACAGCTTGAGGGATATCCTTGATCGTATCCTTTTTTATTTTTATTTTTCTAAAAACAAAGTTTGACATAACGAAGCAACTAGTTATGTATCTAATAAAATAAAAATTTGCAGTTCAACTTCAGACACCTTAAGCATTATTGACAAGTTTATAAGGAAAACAAAATTTTACCGGCCATCGGCTTGCTCGACTGAGCTCCATGACGCCTTGCTCTGCGTCAAGGAAGAACTTCCTTGCCCTACTGATTTGGTTCTTCATGAAGCTCCTCCATTTGTCTGTCACCTTCCCCTTGAATACATCCTCGTCCGATAGTCCAGCCTGCACAAGCTCATCTTGAGGCAGGTAAATCCGTCCTCTTCTTGCACTGAAGGATTGCAGTATTTGCATCAATATAGTAACTTGAAATGGCAACGATCGTCTAACAGTACGTTACTTACTCTTCGCCAACATCCCGGAGTATGTTTGTTAGCTGGTTTGCGATTCCTAATGCTAGAGCAGCATTGTAGACGCTCTCTGTTGTGGCTTTTGAGTCTGGTGAAATGCCCATCACAGGAACGCTCATTAATCCGACAGTTCCTGCTACATAGTAGCAATAGAGGTAGAGCTCATCAAAGTCCTTGTATCTCGACTTCTTTAGATCCATCCTCATTCCTTTGATCATGTCCTTGAAGGGCTGAAGCAACAAAGTGAATCAGTAACATCAACATTTTAGGCTGTCAAATGAAATCTAAAGAGAGTGAAGATGCTATGTTTGGTGTATATATAGTTTCATTAATTCCATATCATTCAAAAAGCATCAGGAGCAAAAGTATATACTTGAATTGCTTCTGTTTCTCCCCCCCCCCCCCCCCACCAATTTTTTCTTTAGTATCCCACTTAGTTATATACATCATTTGGTACTCAAAAGATCAATATGGAGAACCTTAAATATAAACCAAAAGCTGGTTTTGAACCTTTTGGTATACGTTGGAATAATATCAACTATCAACGTTGGTATACGTTGGAATAATATCAATATTTAACCCCCAACCCACATTACGACTCTAGTAGGAGGTAATTTAACATGCTATTATAGAACATGGTGTCAGAGCAAAAGGTCATCGTTTAGAATCCCCCTTCGACCAATTAAATGGTTTATATTGTCTGTCTTTCCATGCGTGATCCTCCATTCACTAGGCTTTACCCAAGTGCACGCTCTAAAAAGGTTTAGTATATAATTTTAGCCAAATTCCTACTAGCTCGAGCTTCTGAGAACATTGGTTAAGTATTATGGTATTAGACGACTGATTAGAATCCTATGTCAAACGTTTTAAGCAGATTTTATAAAATGAAAATTATACCGCAACGTGAATGCAGCGTGAATCCAACTCTCTGCCAAAAAATGGATCTTCGACCTACGGGTGCATGTTGGAATAATATGAATATTTAACCCTCAACTCTCGTTGCAACTCCAGGGACCAGAGCACACCTCTAGCAATCCTCTAAATGTTATCCAGAGCACACCTCTAGCAATCCTCTAAATGTTATACACAGGGTAATATTGTTATTTAACCAAATCTAACTGTCAAGCAATGTAAGCACCAATTATAGAAAGTAAACAAATAGATAAAATCTAATACTAATATTGTTATTTAACCAAATCTAACTGTCAAGCAATGAAGTGAAGTAGTACGTGCATGCCTTCAAGTTAAAAGAGGAAATTGTTTAGTGCTACCAAGGGTGCGCAATTTTATCCTATGTACAGAAAACATGCCTGAATGTCAACCGGAAATTTTGAAACGGTTGCGGATAATGCGGCATCAAACATGTCATACGGACGACCAGCAAATAGATCCTCCAACCTCGTCTCCCACCTGTCCAAAGCTGAAGGCGTGATGTGAGAAGCATTTGGACCATCCACAAGTTCATCCGTCCTCCTACACCACACTACAGATACAACAGTCACTGTGAGTTTCGAGAAATACGGAAGAAAGTCAAGAAACTAGTTCGCAAGGTTGCGCAAATCAAGGGACTAGTAACGGTGCTCGTGCAAGTGACCAGGATGAGCATGGGCCGAAATTCTTCCTTTAAATTTTCTCGTAGTTTGTTGTTTTGGATTAAAAAATTTCACATGCTGACAGGGACATACTTAATTTACTAACTTATAAACGGAATTTCCAATGAATCTGCACGATTCAAAGATTTTGCGAGCTTACCTAAGACAGACATCTTATGCCGATCATTAAATTTTTATTTTATTTTTCCTATCCTTTTCTGAACTGCCTTAGATGTTGTTTTGTCAATGTATCTAATAGTTAAAGAATTTTGAAAACTTTCCTTGATGAAAAAAAAAAAAAACTCTTCAGATTTAAAGGAAAGAAAACAACCACTTATATTTATATATGAATTTGTCAATTTTGTCAACAACCTATAACTCATGTTATATGTTCCAAGTCCGTTAACATATCTACTGTATCAATCATCAATCTTTTTTCAAGGTTTGGTCTTTCTTTCCCTTTCAAGAGAAGTTCTTTGGTTACTTGAATAGTCAAGTGTCAAAGAATTATGAAATCGTTTTTTTCCCGAATAAATACTGAATTTCGCATAATATGAAATATTTCACTGAAAACTTAGAGGAGGTTGCCAAACAAAAGATAAGAGAAAAGAATAAAAGGTAAAACTAAAACATATAGAGATTAAACTAAAGATATCAAGCATAACAAACATTTCGAACTCTCCCCAGTCCAAAATCCATCCTTTCATTCTCAAATGAGAATACAAGGAAGAATTTCCATATATGCTATAAAAATTAATTCTTTCAGATTCACAAGGAAAGAAGGTGACCATTTAAAAAAAATAAAAAATAAATTAAAAAAAAGAAAAAGGTGACCACTTAAATTTATATATGAATTTTTCATTGTTGTCCACAACCTAGAAGTATTACATCTTCCAAGCATCCCTTTCACATATCTACTGTAACATGCCAACTTATACTATTGAAAAAGGACTTGATTAAAGAAACTAAGACGAGCCGAGAAGAAATAGTAAAACAAAAACCTCAACTCACTTATCGGTGTTATTCTAGATTAAATCAACTAGATTATCTGGTATAAAATTAACTTGTAACAACAATCCTTATTAGAGTTTTGAGGCTTGGTATTTTGCTACTATTTTATGAGTTTGAGGCCTTCCAATTTTTTTTCTATGATTCCTCCACTCTTATTCTCAAATTGAGCAATCCAAAATTTCCCCTAAATAAATTGCAAGCTTGCTCTCAAGTAAAATGATTGCTATTATACCATACCATTTCCAAGTCCAATTTATCTCTATGTGTGCAAGTTATATGAACTTGAATATGATACAATGCGAATATTGAATGGTTTGATTGATTACCATAGATAGCCCAGATGGCCTTCCTCCTCTCAGGGGTCATCAGCAGTGTTCCTGAAAGAAAGAAAGAAAAACCCAAATTACAATTCAAATTAGAGGAAAAATAAAATAAAAATAACATCTTGAGATTCATGAGAACCAACCCAAGTAAAAGGTCTTGGCATACTCAGCACAGACTTCCCTGCACCGGTCGTAGGCATCCTTGAACAAGTCGGGGGATCCCGGAACAACCAGCTCCAGATTCACATCCACGACGGGCGATGCGCCACGCTTCGGCTGCAGCTGCTGATTCACTAGAGCAGCTTGCTTAAGGACCACGTCGTAGACCTTCTGCTCCGAAGACATGGCCACACCTTTCCCTAGTACCGGACTCGCTACCAGACTCGACACCACCTGCTGTTTCCTCCCGGTCGGCGAGGGCCGGCTGCTGGTCCGGCCCACGCCGCCGCCCGACGCCGAGGCCGAGACAACCCTCAGCATTTGTATTGCCATCCACACTTCCTTCCTTATCTACTCAACAAGATTCACCACACCACAAATATCTTCCACTTGACTGTCCTATCCAAAAAAAAAAAACTATTCCCAATACTCAATCAATCGAACAACAACAACTACTTCCCATCAATAGCAACATGATAAAAACATTACTAGTGTTTTAACAAAGGATAATCAATATATATATACAAACAAAAACAAAAAAAATCACAAACAACAAGAACATACATGCCAAAATTCCATAAATATACAAGCCAAAATTCCATAAATATACAAGTACGGTTCACAGTTATGAAATCACAGCCACACTGTGTCTTCTGAAGTAGGCATGCACGAGCAATCAAACTAATCAACATTGGCCATGAAAAAAAAAATACAAAAAACAGGATTTTTTTTTTTTTTTGAGTTATTTGTATTTACCCCCCCAATTGCTAATCATATTTCTACTTCCCCCCCAATTTTATTTTAATTAGTGTTACCCCCCAATCTTTGGGTAAAGTGCAAATAAACCCTCCTTAGATTTGCGTTTTTGCATTTGAAGACCCCTTGTTAAAAAAAAAACCCGTATTTTAATTTTTGCTAGTTTCACCCATGTCATTAACAGACGTTAAAATACATCTAAAAATACGATTTTACCCCTCCCCCTACTCTCTCCTCCCTCTCTCCGATGGTGGGGACTTGTCAAGCGGGGCCGACTAGGTTTCGGTTTCGGCTCGATTTTAAAAAATTCTTATTCTGTTTCGGTCTTAGGTTTCGGTTTCGGTCCAAACCAAAAACAGAATAAGAAAATTTAGTTACTATATATATATATATATATATATATATATATATATATATATATATATATATATATGTGGGTAAATTACAAAAAAATTCTCGTTAGATTCCCGCTTTTTGCACTAAAAGACCCCATGCTCTTAAAATTCCCAAAAGTATGAAATATGCTCATTTTGTCCCAAAATGACAATTTTACCCCTCCTCCCCTCCTTCTTCGGCTGTTTGGGCTGTGTTCGCCGGCGAGAAGGAGGAGGGGGGTGCGCTCGCCGGTGAGGGAGGCGGATGGGGGGTGGGGGGTCGAGCGAGGGGGGGGGGGGGGGGGGTCGGGGGGTCGCTCGCTGTCATGACCCGCACCCTGATTAGGGGCACGAGAAGTGGGTACGTCAAGCCTACGCCGCAGCATCGACGGTAGAACGCTGTCTAGGTCATCTAGAAATACTACAACTAAACAGATAAAGGTACCTGTACAGTATATACACTCCGAATGGAGGTGACATAGCAATACAGTCTCAATCACAAAATGTAAAACTAAGGTAGATAGCATGGAAAGAAAATATGATAGATGAAGCAAGAAATAAGTTCAAGACAAAGATATAGGACGACATGGGAACCATTTGAAAGCCGAGTTACAACCCTTAAACCAAACAAGGACCGGAGTTGTAACCCTTCTTTCAAACAGGACTTAGTCTCAAATCATGGTACAATATAAAGGCAGGTAGAGCATGTGAGTAAATGAAATCATAGCATGTTGAGAAGTACAGAAAGTAAAACTGAACTGGATATATGATACAACAATAAATTTAAAATGTGATTTGAATTATTAGAGCGATATGTGATCGGCTAGGGAGTCAAGATAGGGTTATCCATTTGGCCCGACAATCACAGGTAAATCTCTGGAAAGGGTCATGCCGGCCAACCTGGATAACCCGGCAAGGGGTATCTGCTACACCCTACGTGAGGTGAGGGTGGCGCTAGTATCACAAGATTGTACAAGATGGGCTTTGATCACATAACCTCTAATAATTCCCCCATCCCCGAATAGTATTACGGATCCGGACATGGCACGTCATGACACGAGATTCCCTAAGAAGGTAGCTACTCCTTCTCAGGAATCGGTGTCAATACAAGTACAAGAACAAGATCGAGCAATTACCAGTATCCTAAGAAAATCCAAGAATGACATCTCATGACAGGAATCCGGTATATACTAGTCCGTGAACTATCGTGACTGAGAATCAAGTAAGACACTACAACTGAATCGGATATAGTAGATATCAAGACAATGAAAACTATCAGTGAATGTACTCGCCTGCTGTCCTGAGCTGTAGGATATATCAATGCTCAGAGCGGAAATCAGAGACCTAAAGATGAGATACTGTATGTTAATTTAGGTTTAAACAAGTTTAGGAATGATTCACAATGAATGATATGCAATCTAGGTCAAACTATGTCTCACTGAGTCACACTAAGTCCTGTCAAGTCAATCTAGGTCAAATCAAGTTATATCAAGTCAATCTAAGCCAACCCAAGTCAATCCTAGGTCATACCAGTCATCACAGGTCAAAACAAGTCGAAAAAAGTCAAACGAGGTCAAGAGTTGGCCTACAGTTGACTTTTGGTCAACTGGTCAACTCTGGTCAACTCTAAGTCAACTCTAAGTCAACCCTAGGTCAAACTAGTCAAATGTTGACCAATAGTTGACTTTTGGTCAACTGGTCAACTCTGGTTTGGATTTGGTCAAATCTAGACAGTGTTGACTCACGGTTGACTTTTGGGTAAAAAGTCAACTCTGGGTCAACCGGGGTCAAGACTAGGTCTAGGCGACTATTTCTAACTATTACCAACCTCTACAACCCATATCCAAGTCCATCTTGGACTTCGAAACTCAAATCTTGGCCGTAGGCCAATATCCTATTTTGTCCTTAAAAAGGGTAAAATTCTAGCTTAGGCAATTATCAAGTTAGCCTACCTACGCTTGGTATTTTGACCCGAGCTCCCTAGGGTAGTAAGATACTAGGGAGGAGGAGGGGCCGGGGTGGGTCGGGGGGGCGCTCGCCGGCGAGGAGGGTGGGGCTGGGGGCTCGTCGACTAGGGGGGATCGGGAGGGTTGGGGGGGCTGGGGGATCGCCGGCGAGGGGGGGTCGGGGGGGCTGGGGGATCGCCGACAAAGGGGGGTCGGGGGGGCTGAGGGCTCGCCGGCGCCGCCGGAGCGGGAGGGGGAGGGGGAGGGGTTAGAGGGGGACAGGGGTATTTTAGGTATAAATTTTTTAAAATTTGGCTGGAGGGGCCTAATCGAGCGGATTTGTAATCTAAGGAGGGGTAAACTGCCAAAAAATTCTAAAAGGTCTTTCTACGCAAAAGGCGCATATTTAACGAGGGATTTTTTGCAATTGATCCTATATAAATTTATGTATATTTAAGTACTATATATATTAACAAAAAAAATACAAATTAACCGTAAATCGAACCGATTTAATTCGGTTCCGTTTGATTCGGTTATGGGCCAATTCGGTTCGGTTTCGGTTTTGCTTATTCGATTTTAGGTTCAATTCGGTTTCCGGTTAGGTTTGAACCGAATTAACCGAATGCTCACCCCTAGCTCGACCCGTCCCCTCCTCCCTCCGCTGGCCGGCTACCCTCCCCTCTCCTCTGGTCGGCCCCGCTTGACAAACTCCCACCACCAGAGAGAGAGAGGGTGGGGAGAGAGAGGGGGGGAGGGATAAAATCGTATTTTTAGACGTATTTTAACGTCTGTTAATGGCATGGGTGCAAACTGAGCAAAAATTAAAATGTGGGATCTTTTTTTTTTAAACCAGGGGTCTTCAAATGCAAAATTGCAAATTTTAGGAGGGCTTATTTGCACTTTACCCAAAGATTGGGGGGGTAACACTAATTAAAATAAAATTGGAGGAGAAGTAGAAATAGAATTAGCAATTGGGGGGGGGGGTAAATACAAATAACTCTTTTTTTTTTTTACCATTCTTAGGACCATGTTACTAAATCTGAAAATGACAATATTTTATATTCGTATTATATACGGAAGTTAAAAAAAAATTTGGGTCTTCCGATATTTGAAACGCTGTGTAATTGTACAACTAGTATGTTCTCAGAAACCACCATAATTGATATAATGAGAATATGCTAAGAGAATAACATATGGTTATAATCCTATCGACAAGAAAGAAAGCAGAAGAAGTGGAGGTACCTAGAGAAAGAAAAAGCAGCAGCTTGGCCACCCAAGGATTTTTTTTTTTTTTTTTTTCAAACTAAGAGACTCAACTCAACCAAGCAAGAAGATAATGGAATGGAATAGAAAGAGGATACGACACGACTCACTCATTCACCACCTATATATAGAGTTAATACTACAAGTTAATCATTTTATTCAAAAAATAAATAAATAATAAATAATAAATAATAAATGCAGACTAGGCACAGAATCACCCACCTCTGAGCAAGGGATGATGCAGCAGCAGCAAGTCACCACACATAGCTAGCCACACCGCAGCACTTTCTGCTCCCCCTTCCCTCGCGCTTTTGGGACCCTTGAAGAGGACGTGGGGCCCATGGGGATAGAGCAAGGGTGTGACGGTGTCCACACGAGGAAAAGAATATTTGTTTCTTAAACATACGGACGGATACTGTCCACGTCTCCCCTTCAAGGCAAACAAAGACAAATGTAGAAAGTAATCTTTTATTTCTATTATGTGGGCCCCAACGAATATTATTTTATGATTCTAGGCATATTGTCTATAGACCTATCAAACGGGCCGGATCCGGCCTGAAAAATAACCCATGTGCCGATCCGGTTCGATTAATTGTACTGGGCCAGCCCAATCTAGTATATTGGGACATGTCGGACCTCGTATTTTGGTCCATAAAAAAGGTTCGGTCCGATCCGACCTGAAGTCCAGGTCCGATTCGTCCGATATAACTACACACTATATTCCATACCTTCAAATGTTAAAAAAGTTGTGTATAGGAAGATGAGTATATAATATAG
Organism: Iris pallida; assembly: GCA_029216955.1. Taxonomy (NCBI): domain Eukaryota; kingdom Viridiplantae; phylum Streptophyta; class Magnoliopsida; order Asparagales; family Iridaceae; genus Iris; species Iris pallida. The sequence continues at coordinate 29,642,475 of JANAVB010005598.1, forward strand.
ACATGCCTTCATGGAAGTTGTGGTATAACAAGATGTTTTGTGTTTGATGAGCCAAATCAATAGAAGAAATGAAGTACTAATACATTTTATCATATTATTCTCTTTCTTTTTATATCAACACTTAGCAATAGTGTTGTGATGGTTTTCATTTATGTAGACTGCTTAATGTATCATTTGTCAACTTGTAGAATTGTCTCTCTTGCTTGTAAGTTAGTTATTGACATTCATGTTATCTAGTTCAGATTTTAAAAAGGAGTTGAGGTTCAAAGTTTAAAGATTTTTATCTACATAGAATATACTGAGGCCCGGACCGGTACGACCCGGTTCGAAATCCACTGTGCCATGGGCCACGTGCCGGACTGGACTCACGTTCTCACTCTTTCGGCCCGACCCGCTATAGTGCACGGGCCTGAGAGGTCCGGTCCACTTGACAGCTCTATTGGATGCCCAACTTTTTCGATATTTCCCAAAAAAAAATTAATTTTTTGGAATCTTTATAAATTTTAGAATATTTTAACAAATATTTTCATTCAACATATATCCTACTATTTTTAAAAAATAAAAAAATATTCTCATTTTTTTATGGAACAGTTAAAAAACTAAGATATATTTCCACTATTTTAACCGAAATTTTGATTGTTTCATACAAAAACGAGAGTATCTTTTTGTTTTTAAAATGGTAGGATATATGCTAGTTTTCATGTTTTGAATGAGGGTATTCTCTAAAAATATTCCTAAATTTTATGAGTGTTTGTAAAATTTTAGGGCCTTTGTAAAATTTATGAGGTCTTTATAAAATATTGGAACTTTATAAATTTTAGTAGGCCTTGTAAATTTTGGGGCCCTAGGTCCATGCCTAGGTCGCCTAGGCTTGAAATCGATTTTGTACATAACAACAAAAAGAGAGATCATAAAATTTCGACCAATATAAAAATGTACATATTGCATTGTTATCTTCGATGGCTTTTTGAGACAAAGTACTTTTAAGTTCGTGAAATCAGATACTTCATCTTACAACTGCGACTAACCAATTCAAAACTTGAATATAATAACATAAAAGCTAAAACATATAATATAACATAGTTTAACCCATATCGATTTACTCCTTTTTATAATAATATTTATAAAATATTAATTGGAGACAAAAAAAAATTGGGGTATTTGGAGGTAGGAAAATGTTTTCCATTGTGTGCCATAATTTTAGTATCCAAAGTGAGGGTACGAGTTAGGTTAGGGTAAGAGTTTCTTTTAGGTTTAGGGTTAGGGGTTAGGATATTTTTTTAGGGTTGGGGTTTCGGGTTGCTAGGGTTCGGGTTAGTTTTTTCTTTTAGGGTTAGGGTTTGGGGGCTAGGGTCAGGCTAGGGTTCGGGTTAGCTTTTTTTTATTTAGAGTTAGGGGTTGATGACTTGGCTTCATAGGTAATGCTCGTTTTCGACTTACGAGCTCGTGTAGTAAGACGTTTGTAACGTCACAGTCCCAAAATACGTAGGACTAGGTAACGTAACATGCCAAACGTATAATAAATATACGTAAGCTAAATATGCAGTATATAGATAGTCATGGCTTACTAAATCTCGTCCACACAAAATAAAGGAATAAAGATATCATTAAATATGAAAATATCAATGATTAAGTTGCTGGGTGCAGATAAATCCACTACCAAATGAATGTAAAGAAAGAATAAATTCGAATACATGATATAAATAGTAACAACTAAATAAGTCAACCATATAAGAGAAAGTCACATAGTCCGCAAAGGAAGAGAATGAAGAGTCTATGTCTGAAATTCGTGCCCCTCGGGATACTGTCGATCGTTTATACCTAGAGTGATCACCAGCTCTATTGGATGCCCAACTTTTTCGATATTTCCCAAAAAAAAATTAATTTTTTGGAATCTTTATAAATTTTTAAAAATATTTTAACAAATATTTTCATTCAAAATATAGAAATAACATATATCCTACTATTTTTAAAAAATAAAAAATATTCTCATTTTTTTATGGAACAGTTAAAAAACTAAGATATATTTCCACTATTTTAACCGAAATTTTGATTGTTTCATACAAAAACGAGAGTATCTTTTTGTTTTTAAAATGGTAGGATATATGCTAGTTTTCATGTTTTGAATGAGGGTATTCTCTAAAAATATTCCTAAATTTTATGAGTGTTTGTAAAATTTTAGGGCCTTTGTAAAATTTATGAGGTCTTTATAAAATATTGGAACTTTATAAATTTTAGTAGGCCTTGTAAATTTTGGGGCCCTAGGTCCATGCCTAGGTCGCCTAGGCTTGAAATCGATTTTGTACATAACAACAAAAAGAGAGATCATAAAATTTCGACCAATATAAAAATGTACATATTGCATTGTTATCTTCGATGGCTTTTTGAGACAAAGTACTTTTAAGTTCGTGAAATCAGATATTTCATCTTACAACTGCGACTAACCAATACAAAACTTGAATATAATAACATAAAAGCTAAAACACATAATATAACATAGTTTAACCCATATCGATTTACTCCTTTTTATAATAATATTTATAAAATATTAATTGGAGACAAAAAAAAATTGGGTATTTGGAGGTAGGAAAATGTTTTCCATTGTGTGCCATAATTTTAGTATCCAAAGTGAGGGTACGAGTTAGGTTAGGGTAAGAGTTTCTTTTAGGTTTAGGGTTAGGGGTTAGGATATTTTTTTAGGGTTGGGGTTTCGGGTTAGTTTTTTCTTTTAGGGTTAGGGTTTGGGGGCTAGGGTCAGGCTAGGGTTCGGGTTAGCTTTTTTTTTATTTAGAGTTAGGGGCTGATGACTTGGCTTCATAGGTAATGCTCATTTTCGACTTACGAGCTCGTGTAGTAAGACGTTTGTAACGTCACAGTCCCAAAATACGTAGGACTAGATAACGTAACATGCCAAACGTATAATAAATATACGTAAGCTAAATATGCAGTATATAGATAGTCATGGCTTACTAAATCTCGTCCACACAAAATAAAGGAATAAAGATATCATTAAATATGAAAATATTAATGATTAAGTTGCTGGGTGCAGATAAATCCACTACCAAATGAATGTAAAGAAAGAATAAATTCGAATACATGATATAAATAGTAACAACTAAATAAGTCAACCATATAAGAGAAAGTCACATAGTCCGCAAAGGAAGAGAATGAAGAGTCTATGTCTGAAATTCGTGCCCCTCGGGATACTGTCGATCGTTTATACCTAGAGTGATCACCAGGTCCTCAGAGGGACGTAACAAGATATAAAAAAAATATGTCATATAACTGAATATAAACAATAATAATCTAGATCACAACACAGTCCAATATTTTATCATCGAAGCAGTGAACCACACCTACAACCAAACAAGGACAATATGTGGCACACTATTCTGCGACAAAACACTATTCCATGCCATGATCAGACATAAGTACATAAACCATACAAAAAATATGTATACTGAAACAGATAAATGTCACCTAACCATTCTATGTGATACATAAACTTTTCAAGACAACGTTCCATGCATGGGATCTCCAAACAAATAAAAGTAAGTAAAGGGTGGCAGTAAGTAGCGCTCATCCGAGTCACTATCGGTTGATAGGTGCATAAAAGTTAAGGGTGTAACTCGGGCGGGTTGGGTCGGACTTGAGTTTATCCCGAGCCCAACCCGATGAATGATAATCCTAGCCCGAGCCCAAGCCGAAGCCGACCTCAGTTTCAACATATGAAACCCAAGACCGAGCCCGGAGGAAGCTCGGGTTGGGTTCATCGGATTTGTCGGACTCTAATATGATATTTAAAATAATTTTAAATAAGATCAATATTAAACACATAATCAAATAGCAATTAAGCACCAACTATTACAAAATACAAACTAACATGAGATCTAGAAGGAGTTCAAGAGTTTGGGTTGATAAATTTAGGATTTACATTTTTTATTTAAAAAGTATGAAACTATATATATATATATATATATATATATATATATATATATATATATATATATATATATATATATATATATATATATGTGTGTGTGTGTGTGTGTGTGTGTGTGTGTGTGTGTGTGTGTGTGATTTCGGGTTCTTTGGGTAACCCGACACATGAGAGCCCAACCCGATTTTTGATCGGGTTCAAATATTTTAATCCGAACCCAAGTATCTTCAACCCTAACCCAACCCATTGACAGATTTACCCGATTAGGCGGGTTTAGGCGGCCCGAGTTGCACCCCTAATAAAAGTGTGTAAAAGTAAATAGTAGTCCCTACACCTAATAGTTGTCTCCTCTCCTCATGATACTACATATGCGTCGACTCCACGACACACAAACATGCGTTGTTTCCATAACACAGTTTTATCCTCAATAATTGCTAAGCCTTCTAACATACAATCTATTTATAGTTATATCCTAACACATGGCCCATACACACCGATATATAGTCAGTACGCAAGTCCGAATCAATATGCGACTCGCGACTTCGTGGCACACATGTGTCAAGGTCAATGAATGCGACACAAATAAAGGACAATCTCTTAAATCTAGGTCAATGTGCATAGAAATAAAGAAAATAACGAAGAATATGACTAAATAGTAATTTGCAACTAAGTACGATTTGGAAGAACAATTTATATTGCATAAAATAAATAAATAAATGAATGAATATGATGAGCTAAAAATAAATAAACAATAAATAGCAAGATATCTTACCTGAGGGTGGTGTGACGATCTGACAACATCCAAAGTCGATACGAAAAGTCCTGATTCAAAGAAATAGTAAACGTACGATTAGTCACAATCAAGATGATAATCAAAGGGAATTTGCATAATAAATATTTATAACTTATTTTGGAAATTAATTATAATAACTAAAAAACTATACTTTTATTCGTCAAAATATTTTAGATAAATGTTTGAGAATCTAGAAAATTATTTTAGGGCTAAAATTCAATTTTGTCAAACTATAATTTTAGGTTAAAAACAATATTTTAAAATAGGTAAAAATAATCTTAATAACTTATTTATGATTTCTAAACCCACTTTGAAAATAGATGTAGGGTCCAAGTTCCAATATTATAATAATAATAATAATAATAATAATAATAATAATAATAATAATAATAATAATAAATATATATATATATATATATATATATATATATATATATATATATATATATATATATATAATACATAATATAATATATATATAATAAAAAATATAAATAAATAAATAAATAAATAAACACACACACACACACACACACACATACACACACACACACACACACACACACACCGTTACTAGGTAGTAACTAAATAATTATATGGGCCTAAATTTAAATTTAAAATTAATTTTTGAAACATTTATATACTATAGATTTTCGTGTCAACTTTTCGAAACATCAAACGAATCGCAAAACCGAGTTTGAGATCTCCTGAAATCTCGAAAACAGTACGGCGCATCAAGTTCTGGACAATAGGCACTAATAATTTTATAGAAAAATATACTAAAAAATTGCTAAAATAAATTTCATATTATGGAAGCTAACCTCAATACGGTCCAATCAAAAAAGAAACTGGAGGTAAAATGGAGTCCGGAGTTGGTCGCAACGGCTTCACGAAGTTGCTACAGCTTCTGAAAAACAAGGATGAATTTTATGACGAATTTTTGGGCTGTTTTGGACTGAAAAAAGAGAAGATTTGGAGAAGAAAAATATGAAAGATGCTTTTATTTCATAGGTTCAATAGGTATGTATAATGGGTAGCAATTAGTTAATTAGGATATGATTAGAATTCAATCAATATAGATATGATTACGATTCAATCAACATAGATATGATTAGGATTAACTAATTTAGATTGGATTATGATTAGTTCAAATAAGACATGATTTAAATAATTATAGATATGATTCCAATAGAATTGTAATTTCTAATGGACAAATCTACCCCTTAATTTAAATCAAATAAATTTTAAAAATAGATAATCAAATCTTAATCCAATAAATGATAATCATAATAATTAAAAATAAATTTAATATCATCAAAATAATTTAAAGCGTATTCAATACTTATCAAAGTAATTTAAAGTATATTAGTATAAATCCAAATCTTATTCAAAAATAGTTTGACAAATTTTTTTTATCGTTTAAATGTATAGGATCTTCAAATATTTTTAAACCAATCTTTTTAAACTAATAAGATAATATCTTTATATACATGCTAATGGCATGGTAGTGTATTGGTAAGACCATTGGCACCATAGACCATTGGCACCATGGGGTGAGGTCCTGGGATCGAACTCCCACTGGAGCGGCTGAGTGGCGGTGTCCACGGCTCCCGGGCCAAGGCTGGCTGGGTCGCTTTGTCCACAGACCTTGGTTTTTTTAACACACACACACACACACACACACACACACACACACACACACATATATATATATATATATATATTTTTTTTCTACCCTTATACATATACTGTAGATATACTCAATATATACCATAGTTATTCTAATTTAAAAATATTGCAAAAATTTAGGGGGTTTACAACGTTGTTGCTACTCCCTCTACTAATTGTCTTCTAAACGAGCATTAGAGCGAATTGAGCGAGCAAGAAGTCAGGCAAAATTTGATCGTTATACTGTAATTTGAATAAATTGAATAATTATGCTTTGTGCTTGCGTAACTCCTCTTTTTCCATTTTAATAAAATTCCCTTTTTTTTTTCTTCCTATTTTATGTCTATTAATTGTTTATAACTAAGATATTCTCGATATTACCTATTATGTGTATATCTGTCTTTATAGAGTTGGGCTTAATAGCCATAGGTAAAGTTCCTCTCTAAAACTCAATCTTAAGCCGGGCCACTAATAGTATTAAGCCCATAGCTTTAAACCTTACTTTAACCTATAACCCATAGCCTATAAAGAGGGCCATGCCCATCTGCTTTTCTTATTAGGCTATTCATTAAACCCTCTACTCATGTTTAGGCCCATACTCCTATTTAGGCCAGCTTCCTTATCAAGCAACTGCTTCTTCTTCTTATTCCCTTCTTCTTAAATCAAGGCGACAAGCAGCCACATTCACGTCTCTCCAGCGGCAACAACGATGCTCTCCGCTCGTTCTAGAAGACTTTAGAATCGCCCATCTCCACCGACCTAACCTATTCATCCCCACAGTCAAATTCCTACCGACCTACCCTGACGGTCGACTGTTGTCCGATGCTAACGGCCGCCACCGCCTCGCTACTATATAAATAGGATCGAGCCCTTGTTCTTTCTCACCATCACAACTATGGTGAAGCCCTACCGCTCTCTACACTGAACCCTTTCTTGTTTCTTTATCTATTTCTCCACCGACTTCCTATAAAACCCTAGCCATGTCGATCGTCTCTGGCGATTGAGGCCTCTTCCACCAGAGCTCCGTCGACAAATTAGCACACAGTGACTGCACGACGATTCCTTCTCCACCGATCATGTTTTTGATCGGTCGATCCCGATGAGTTGGCGAACTCCTTTCTCATTTATTCTTTTTTTGTTTGATTCCTTTGATCAATATTTACGATCATCCTCGATTGTGGCAGGTGTAGAAGCACTCTTGGCGACCTCATCAATCTAGTATCAGCCACTTCTTCGTGAATTGATCTCGGCAATCGGTTCGAGCGGACAAGAGTCCCCACCATAAACTGTTTATTCCTCCATCGAGTTCCACTGATCAAGGATTTGAATGAATTTGATCGATGAGTTGACCCTTATAGAATTGATCTTGGAAATTCTTTTGGATTGACGAAGATTGGATTCTTTTTGATTAATTGATCTAATCACTCTGATCGATCTGATTTTGTAACACCCAATTTTTCAGAAGAGGATAATTTTGAAATTTTGTAATTTTAGTCTTTTAATAATGATATTTAAATTATGATATAATTTTTGGTGATTTTTAATCATTTAAAACTATTTCAAATCATGACTTATGATTTTGGTGTTTTGATAGTGTAACCTTGGAGACTGGTTGACCTAGAGCCCAGCCATGTGATTAGGATATTTTGTTTATTATTTCTAGTTTGAGGGTATTTTGTCATTTTTAGGGTTATTTAAATTTATTAGAATTTATTCAAATTTATGGGAATTTTTAGAAATTATTTTGGAATTGTTTGAATGAAGGTTGACTAGGTTGACTTTGACTAGCTTTGACTTTGTGACCTAATCCTAGTTGAGTTTAGACTTGGTTAGATTGGGACCCTAGGTTAAGTTAAGTTAACCATACTCTAGTTATTAGAATCAATTAGGAATATATAGTTAGAATAGAAGACATTAGACACAAGTCATGACTTGTGATTGAACATTGATTAATGACTAGCCAATCCATTAGCCATGTGAACCTAGCCCTAACCTAATCCCTAGTTGGCCGGCCACTTAACCTAGTCCTAGGGATTCCCCCTTATAAATATTCTCCTAGAAATTAGGGCTAGCCTCTTAGGAAGAACAAAGCTTTGGAAAGAGATGAGTTTCCATCTTCACAAATCTCTAGAAACTCCATTTTAGCTCCATTTTCCCTCAAACAAATTGCAATGGGTTTTAAATAAGGTGTTCTTGCTGTTGTTATTTATTTTTCTCAGATTCTTACCAATTTGGAGAAGTTTACTAGCAAGAGAAACCCCCCCATTTGAGGCTTTTCTTGCATTTGGTCACCTATAGGTAAATCAATGTAAACTCTATTAAATTTCTAGTTTCTTTGCATATTTGCAAAGCCCTAGGTCTACCCTAACTGTAGGTATGCCTAGACCTAGGTTTTGTGTCCATTTTGTGTCCTAAATGGACACGTATCAGTCCCTCTCTCTAAGTGTTTGATGAAATGCCCCAATGGGCATTTCGATCTAATTTTTAGAAACTAAATGAATAGGAAATTTCTTTTTGATGTTGGTTATCGATTTCTTTTGGTCTGGGAGTGACACTGTGTCGTGTCGTGTCGTATTCGACACTTGCACACGCGGGTGCGCGCGCGCGTCCTGCCACTCGGGGGCTTTTGCACTTCGGACACAGCACTAGGACACGCGAAACTCGACACACACTATGGGGCAATGACTGACACCACGTGTGTCAAGTCTCACGTGTCCCCGTGTCGTGTCGATTGAGCACGAGGCTCTGCATTGGTTGGGACTGACAGTTTCAGTCGGTTTTTATTGTCACTGATACGCAGTTGTAAGTCGGACACGTGGACACTTTGACTTGGTGCAGACACCTAGACACGAGGACCTATCCTAGGCGAACCTAGGTTAGTGACCTCGAGACACGAAGTGTCTTGTGTCGTGTGCACGACACGCATGCACACGTGCACGATGCAGTGCACTGAACAGTGCCTATGTGCACTGTTTTGTGTCTTGAATTCTGTGGACATGTTTGTGTCCACTTGGGTGGACACAAACACAATGTTAGACACGTGTACACTCTAAATGTTTATTACCAACCATTATTTATGCATATTAGTTTGATTTTAATTACAAATTCTCATTTACCAATTCCTGAAAAACTGTGTGTCAGTCCTTGTATTTCCAGGTTTTAAAATATAAATTTTTGACATCTATTTAACCTATTGTAAACTATTAATTTCATGATTTAAAACCTCAATGAAGTGCTCCTATATGTGTTCTAGTTGTGTGTTGATATTGGGGTTGAATTGATATGGTTTAGAGCTAAAATCTGGGAGTAAAATATTTGGACTGAAAACAGTGTTTTGGTGAACTGAGTTTTAATGATCTGTAAAAGGATTTTCAATGTATTAATCTGAGTTCCTTTCCTTTTCATTTCACTGTATTGTAATGGCTTGATTCTGTTAAACTGAGATTGTTTTAGCCTATTGATTTCCTTCTATTTCCTGCACAGTCTAGTTTGGACAGCCCCTCATTCACTCTCTTCACACATTGCTCTCTCTTTCTCACTTACAGTTCACCTTGCCACACACACACACATTCTGATTTTTCCTATTTCCTGCACACACAGTTCACACACATCTCACACACACAAGCACTCTCCCTCACACACTGTTTTCCTCACAGTTTACACACACACACATGCTCTCTCTCTAATCCATATGTGTGTATATATATTATATTGAATAGGCACATGTATGTATATAATATGTGTATGTATATAGACTATGTGTAAACCTATTTATGTATGTAAATCATATATGTATGTAATGTATACATGTAATGGATATTATATTTTATATATATATATATATATATATATATATATATATATATATATATATATATATATATATATATAGTATTTTGAGCCTAGGTATATATAATATATATATATGTAATGTTCCTAATGTATTGTACTATATCCTATACGTAAAGTATCTAAATAAATAGGTATATTGATAAATAAGTTAGACTTGTTGAATGTATGTTAGTTTTATAGCATATGGCTATATTGTGATGGTGTGTGTTAGCTAGTGTAGGCTTGTTTAGACTAGTATGGACTAGTTAGGCCTAGAATAGACTGTTTAGACTTGTTGGACCTAGTTTGACCATAGTTGACCTAGGTTTGACTTCTTGGTTGACCAAGGTTGACCAAGAGTTGACTTTGGCCTAGATTGACCTAGACTCATGTAGAGTGCATAGTAGAACTTTATTTTACCATTTTAGACTTGTTGTGACTTGTGCTGTTCTGATTAGGAGCCAGACACCTCTCCTCGGACAGTTCATTTCATCCGGACACTCAGATATAGGCGAGTACATTCTCTGATCATTTTATATCCTGCTTAGAATTATTTTCCTACATTAAATTACTTTACTTGATACTGTCACGTTGGTCACACGGATTAGTACTATATGGATCCCTTCTTAAGATGTCATCCTTTCAGGGAGCATCGGGTACTATATGTTCTGTGCGTTTCACTTACATGGCATATCACTATGCTTCTTTGGTTCTTTGATCACTTGTGACATATACTCTTATGATCACAGAGTTTTCCTTGAATCCTTATCCCATTTATTGGGTTTCCTAGAATTCTTATTTATGGGACTACTATGTACCACCCTTCGGGGGCCGTTACATAGAATCATAACATAACTTGGTTGGATCCTTGTATATTAGTTGGGGGTACGGGGGAGTAGAAGTAGACATGTGAATAATATCCAAGTAGTGTAGCATCAGAATCCTTCCATAGTGTAGCATCAGAATCATCCTATGCCATTTACATGTCTATATTATACTCTGACTCACTAGCCACTGTTAGTTCTTTACTTATAGTAGATATTTCTATTACAGTTCTCTCTCTCTCTCTGTTTATATACTGCATTTCTTCAGTACCTATATCTTACTTTAGTGCATGATTATATTTTCTAACCTGCTATGAACTGTTGAGATGTATTGTGCTCACTCCTGTCCTGACTGGACCTGTTGAAAATATTACAGAGGACGAGGAGGAGGCCTGTGTGGATACCTTCTGCAGGACAGCTCTAGCTGACGACTTTACCCTACTGCCTAGACTAGCTTAGTTAGGCTTTATCTTACTTATGTTGTCTTGAGACTAGTAGTTAGACTTTATTTCTGTCTTTGAGATCTGGGTTGTATATTCTTTCATATTCAGTAGCTGAGACCTTGTACTCTGGATATTTGCTGAGATGTTATCTTAGACTATTTGATCATCTATATTATCCTTGAGTTCTTATCATATCGTGCTTCTTCTTCATTAGTTGTGATTGAGTTTATTTTCTGCTATGTCACCCCAATTCGGGAAGTATAAACTGCTCAGCTTTATATTGTTAGATGTTGTGACCTAGGACAACGTTCTACCGCCGACACTGCGGCGTAGGCTGGGCGTTGTTACGTTCTCGTACCCTCACAGTGGGTGCGGGTCGTGACACGTTTTTAGTGGTGGCCCATGCATGTCGAGTTTATGTAGTGGTATTCGAACTAGAGTATCACTACAGCCTGCAGTAGGATTAGGATATATTTTTGAAGGTACTCAATCACAGTTAGGATTCCTTGAGAGATTCCTGGGACGACCCTTGAGAATCTTATTTAAACTTCAATTTGAATCATTTCCCTTGTTTCGTTGCTCTTACTCCTTGATTACTGAATTTGATTTTGTTGGATCGTTGTTGATTTTGATTTTCCTATCGAGATGAATTTTAAGGCCTGAGTTACGATATTTTTCTGATAACATATGTTGATGAGAATACAGGGATGGTAAAATGTCTACTTGATTATGGAACCTGTAGTTTATCGCAGCCATATTAGCTAGCGTGGCAGAAACATGGAGAATTGGCTTCGGATGTACGTATCTTGGTTATGAGATTTGGAATTTCTCGCAGCTATACTAGTCGGCATAGCGAGATTTTCAGACGACATGATTGTAGAGGTGCATACCCTAGTTATGGAATCTATCGTTTATCGCAGCCTTGCTTACTGGCATAACAAGGACTCTGAGTAACATGATTTTGGACAGACGTATATGATTATCAGATTGTATCTTGAGAAGGTTTTAAACATATCATCTCTATCATACCATTCTGTTGTTATAAATTGTACCCCATCATCAAATAACTTAGGAGTAGGAGTATGAGTAGGAGTGGCTTAGCTGTTATTATAAATCTAGTGTAACTTCTTGCTATAAATTTCTTCCTAATACAATGAATCAATGATTTTGCTAGACCTTGACTTAGATTTGATATTATAACTCTGGTTTCAAAATGGTTCCTTCTTTTAAATAGATAAGCAGAACAGATTTTATCATTATTTTCTTCTTGCCATTATTTCTAGTATTACCTATATATATATATATATATATATATATATATATATATATATATAGTGGACACAGATGCTTGCCTGACACGTATGCATGCTACACTTGATTTTTTCACCTTTCTAAATGCATATTAATATGTTGATGTTAATTTCTCAAAATCCTAATGATTCTAATATAGGACAGTATCAGTGACTAATTCTCTGCTTTCCCAGATTAAATTTGTAAATTAAATTTAAATTTCATGTTATTAGTTGTTGTTTACAATACTGCACATGTATGTTACATACAAGGTTTCAATTCTTAAGGAAATTGATTGAGTTTTGTGTTGAATTTGTCAAATCTGAGACTGTGTACATATTATCCCTTTAAGTCTGATTTCTAAGTGATCAGTCAAATTGCAGTTTTCTTTAATGTAATGTTTTGAGCCGTGTACGTTGTTGTGTGTAGGTATATAATGTTAGGTTTCACACTCTTACATGTTAGGTTGTGGTTGTGGTAAACATTGAGTTGGTTTTACTGTTCGAATTTCTCCAAAATTTTAAAAACTGAATACATGTTAATATTTTTACATTGCTTTTAAATGCGTAGTTCAATTTCAGATCTAATATGTAATGTTGAGCTAAACTGAATGATTGAACCCTTCATTTTAAGTTTTAACCCATGTACACTTGACACTCTACACTAATGTTCACAACTGCCATGAAAACCTAACCCTTCATCTCTATGTTATGTTCATATAGCTATATAGATATATATATAGTTCTGTATACATGTTATAATGTGTGTAGATGCAATTAAATCTCTACCTCTCTATACGTATAAATATACTTATATATATATATATATATATGATTAGCCATGCATGTTATGAGTAAATAGCTTGTGCCTTGTAGACTGCTTAACCAATATGCCATGAGTAGTGTAACTTGATAAATATTGTTTTAAAATCCAAATCCTCCTATACACTTTCATGTATATTTCACACAAACCACATAACCCTTACATAATGCTAGCTTTTTCCTCTCTAACACACTCTATATATATATATATATATATATATATATATATATATATATCGTGATTGGATTTCAATGCTATTGACTTTTGTTCCTTAAACTTTTGATCTTGATTTTTAAATAGTACCCCCTTTATATATCTTATTTTATTTTTGATAATTACCGGTTTTCAGATAGGATGGTAGACTGCTGTACAGCCTTAATAATTGTTGTGTTTTTATCCTTTCCAGTATGGCACCTATGACCCGAGCCCGTCGCCTGAGAGCAGCTGCAGCTACTGAGAGTGTGCCTCCACCTCATATTGTTCAGGAGGTAGTGATCCCTCTATCTGATTAAGGGGTGGTGGCACCTCCTGCTATTGAGGAGATGGTGGTAGCCTCGCCAGATAGTCTTTCTTCATCTCCTGTCGTTTAGGAGAGAGCTGCGGATTTGCCTGAGACCGAGAGCCTTTCCCTACCCCCTGTGAGGGTACTCCATACTGTACCACCCGGAGGTTTGTTACTCGACGCAGCCCAGGTGTTTGGATATTTCCAAGAAAGGCTATTGGAGTCACAGAGAGTTCATGATGAGGCCATGAGGGAGCAAATCCAGAGGTTGCTACGTCTGCGGGACTCTGTGCTTCCAGGAGGAGAGCCTAGCTCCAAGAGGGCGAGGAGCAGTACCCAGTCCTATCCAGAGTTTGAGGAGTACCCATATATCCAGCCTATATTATCATACCCAGTCCAGTCTTCTGTCCAGCAGAGGCCAGCTGAGCCAGAGCCTATCTGTGCCTACTGTAAGAAGTCTTGACACAAGTGGAACAACTGTAGAAAGAGACTAGGATTGTGCCTATTCTGTAGGTCAGCTGCACATTGGGTGCAGCACTGTCCTGATATACCTGCCCCAACCAGGACCCTGCTTCGAGGAGGGAGTTCTAGTTCTCAGACCTAGCTGGAGGTGAGTTTTGACCTAACCTTAGTATCCCTCTTTGAGAATATTTGATGCATCCCTTGCTTGTATGTTTTGATACCTTGTGATTGCCTAGTACTGTAGCATAGTTGGTGTAACTAGATGAGATCCCAGACTGATACTACATGCCATGACCCCATAGGTTACACTTTTCAACTGTATGATTTAAATAGGTTATGAGACTATGATTGCTGGGGGCTTAACCTAGAAGGAGTACGATCACCTTTAATTTCGAGGACGAAATTTTTATAAGGTGGGTAGGATTGTAACACCCAGTTTTCCAGAAGAGGGTAATTTTAAAATTTTGTAATTTTAGTCTTTTAATAATGATATTTAAATTATGATATAATTTTTGATGATTTTTAATCATTTAAAACTATTTTAAATTATGACTTGTGATTTTGGTATTTTGATAGTGTAACCTTGGAGACTGGTTGACCTAGAGCCCAGCCATGTGATTAGGATATTTTGTTTATCATTTCTAGTTTGAGGGTATTTTGTCATTTTTGGGGTTATTTAAATTTATTAGAATTTATTTGAATTTATGGGAATTTTTAGAAATTATTTTGGAATTGTTTGAATGAAGGATGACTAGGTTGACTTTGACTAGCTTTGACTTTGTGACCTAATCCTAGTTGAGTTTAGACTTGGTTAGATTGGGACCCTAGGTTAAGTTAAGTTAACCATACTCTAGTTATTAGAATTAATTAGGAATATAGAGTTAGAATAGAAGACATTAGACACAAGTCATGACTTGTGATTGAACATTGATTAATGACTAGCCAATCCATTAGCCATGTGAACCTAGCCCTAACCCGATCCCTAGTTGGCCGGCCACTTAACCTAGTCCTAGGGATTTCCCCCTATAAATATTCTCCTAGAAATTAGGGCTAGCCTCTTAGGAAGAACAAAGCTTTGGAAAGAGGTGAGTTTCCATCTTCACAAATCCCTAGAAACTCCATTTTAGCTTCATTTTCCCTCAAACAAATTGCAATGGATTTTAAATGAGGTGTTCTTGCTGTTGTTATTTATTTTTCTCAGATTCTTACCAATTTGAAGAAGTTTACTAGCAAGAGGAACCCCCCCATTTGAGGCTTTTCTTGCATTTGGTCACCTATAGGTAAATCAATGTAAACTCCATTAAATTTCTTGTTTCTTTGCATATTTGGAAAGCCCTAGGTCTACCCTAACTGTAGGTATGCCTAGACCTAGGTTTTGTGTCCATTTCGTGTCCTAAATGGACACGTATCAGTCCCTCTCTCTAAGTGTTTGATGAAATGCCCCAATGGGCATTTCGATCTAATTTTTAGAAACTAAATGAATAGGAAAATTCTTTTTGATGTTGCTTATCGATTTCTTTTGGTCTGGGAGTGACACTGTGTCATGTCGTGTCGGATTCGATAAGTTACACAAGCTTGTGATGAAGCGGCTACAGGAAGAAGATATGGAGAAGATGTTAGAAACCTTTGAGCATAAGGTCCAACATCGACATGAGGAGGAAAAGAATTTTCCTTATTGTCAATGTATAAGGTTTCCTCCGTGTCTATGTCGTCTTTATATTGATGACTTTGATTATCAGAAGATAAAGTCATTCTTCCAATAAACTTGACAGCCATATACTCGAAAAGGAAATCTTCATTGATATCAAAAAGTACAGAATGATCAATATTTACATCATTTACAATTTGACTGCTACGCTTCGGATTAATCATTAGTGGACTATCATCCGTCTTCTGCGTAGATTTGCCAATATTGACAATCAATGGAGGTTCTGAATCATTCGTACGAAAAGTACGCCCTTTGACCTTGATCATAAGAGGTTGAACTTGGCTTTTAGCAGGAACATTCACTGATTCCTCAGATGAAGCTTGAGTTCTTCCTTTAACCTTGATCATCAAAGGTTGATTTTTGACAGATTGGGGTTGGATTCGCCCTTTGACTTTGATATTCAAAGGTTGCTCTTCTGGCGGATCTTCGTTAATAGACTGGCCTTCAGCAGATGATTGATCTTTAGCCATATCTGATATTTCTTTCACATGCTCTTGTTTGTAGAGCCTTGAATCAGAAAAATAGGCTTCAACACCCTTGAAAGGATTGATATCAGCAAACTCAGTCTTTACAACCCCTTGGGAATCCACATACTTGAAGCATTGGTGGAGAGTTGAAGGCACGATGTTGTGTTCATGAATCCATGGTCTTTCCAGAAGAATATTGTAGGATACGTCTGAGTTGATAACATAAAATATTGCCATAGTTCGAAAATCACCAATCTGAATCTTCAGACGAATCTTTCCCAGTGGTTTACTCTTTCCAGAGTTAAAACCAACTATTGTGGTACTAATGTAAGTCAGATCATTAGTAGGAATCCTCAATGGTCATGCTTTAAAGAATTATGCTAATGGAAGACCCAGGATCAATGTAAATCCTGTCAACTTCAATGGATTCAATATACCCAGTGTAGCACAAAGGCCTGTCATGCTTGTTATGCTTCAACAGCATATCTTCTTGTGTAAAGGTGATGTTAGGAATTGCTTCCATCATACTATGACATTGTGGGCATGATACTGGTATATTATCAGGAGTCTTGAGTTGAGCTAAGCAGGAGTCAGCTTGCAGCAAAGCTTCACTCAAAGTTTCACGACTTTCTTTAGAAAGGCGAAGCAACTCGAAGATAGATAATCTAGCCGGAGTATTAGCTAACTGGGCTAGAATATCAAATTTATAAGGTTTCATCACCACCCCCTGACTGGAAGTAGACTTCAACGGGACGTCGAAGTGTACCGCTTTCTGTTTCCCCTTTTCAACCACAACAGGAACAAGAGACGGTTGAGTTGACGGTGTTTCAACATTCTCTGCTTCTTTGGAGGATCCCTCATAATCTTTGGGGTACTCCTTTCCAGACCTTGTACCAACAAAAGTTTTTTCTTCAGACTCAGAAGAAGGAAGTACCATATTGCAGGATTTAGTCTTCCTTTCCTTAGCCTTCTTCTTACGAGGATTGTTATGAGGAACCTTAGAACCCAATCCAATAGTGGATTTTTAACTTTGAATTTGTAAAGGAAGTCGTATTCCTTTATCATAATTCAAACCTTCTGCCTTTTGAAAGTCATAACCTATCTTCTTCATGAGAATGACAGATTGCTGACTGTACAAGTGAGTAGGCAGTGGACTTTCAATAGGTGGTTCCATAGAAGAAGAAGAGATCTATGTAACTACAGGAGAATGAGGAATAGACGTCTCCGTAGCTACGGGAGGAGAAGGATTCGGGATTCGAGGAAAAATCCCTGTAGGAGCTTTTTCATAAGCAGCGAAGACTTATTGTGCCCGATATAAGGGAACACTATTCATGGCTAGCCACTGCTGATGAGTAAGCTTGAGCTTGGCAGGAGGAGCTAGACTTGGAGGACATATGTTCAATCCTCTCCGTCTATTTTCCAAAGGAATGCTATCCTATAGATGATCCAAATCATCAGGATCTGGAATAATATGAGAAATTATGTTGCAAGTTTTGACTTTCTTACCTTTCTTAGATTTTGAAGTTTTACCTTCATCTTCCATTTCAGGTACTAAGTCAGGATGTACCCACATAATTTCACCATTCTTTAATGTAAGAGGCAACAATCCTTCATTTTCCTCCCTGGCAGGCGGGATATTCAAAATCTTCATCATCGCCTTCGAAATTGGGACAATTCCATCTGGTACTTGTTGTGGAGGAAAATCTCCAAATTGAAGAGAAACCATATTAGTTGTAACCGTATGGTCATCATTGGTTAAAGCAATAGCACCACCATTTATCAGCTCTTGGATTTTCTTCTTTAAAACATAGCAAGCACTGGTAGGATGATTAATGTATCTATGATAGATACAATATTTAGGATTGTCAGTCAGATTCACCTTATTAGGCCTCTTTGGCTCCGGAATCTGGAGTTTACCACTCTTCACCAGACATTAGAATATCCCTGGGATATTACTTTCGTCAAAAGAGTATTCTTCTTTTGGCTTGGAAGATTCCTGATTATTCGGCATCATTTTATTCTTGGAAAGATTGACCATAAGAGTGTCTTTTCCTTTCATATTACGATTGCCGAAATTATTACCAGGATTACTTTTCTTTCCTTTATCCTCAGAGGCGAAAATCATCCCATGTTCACGAGCTAACCTACCATTGGTCTCGGCAGAAACTGCTGCTATTATAAACGAAGCCCAATCTGTGAATTGGGAACACGTGAAGACAGCGATGGATGGTCGCAGATTCATTTTGCATGTATTAATCAGCGCTGAATCTGGCATACCAGGGGGCATCTTTAGAGTCGCCTGTCGAAAACGTTCAATGAACGTCCGAGTATCTTCTTTCTCCTTTTGCTTGATTTCTATTAAGGAGGACATGTTCATGTCCATACCTCCTTCATAGAAGCGAGAGAGAAACATTGCCATAAATTCGTCAAAAGACGAAATACAATTGTCGGGTAAACTACGATACCAGTCGTAAGCTGAACCCGTCAAGCATCCAATGAATACTCGAGTGAGAAGAGCATCATTTTTCTGCAAATGTACAGTCATAATATCAAAGTAATTGATATACTGACTAGGAGAAGCCTTTCCATCAAACAATACCATTGACTGTGGCTTGAATTTCGATGGAAAGGGTACATCATTCCAATGAGGAGGATAAGGTTGCTTAATCCCTAACCTCTGGAGTTGATCCTTTTGCTTTAAAACTTCAAACTGTGCTTTGAGCTCACGCACTGCTTGAATGGCTTCGCTAGTTTGTGGAAGCACATTTGATTGAAAAGTTGTTGGTTGTACCGTAATCCCTACCGGAGATGGTACATCTTCTGGAATGATGGGATCTAGAGATGCAGAATTTTGGTTAACAGCAGGCTCTTGAATATTCAAAGGTATATCAACCCCTTGGCTATCTTGAGTTGGTACTGCTGCCTGAACCGGTGTTACAATTGCTAGTTGAGCAGTTTGCTGAGCCGTTATTATCTGGTGCATGCTTTGCATCATGTTAAGCATGTCTTTCAATGATTGCTCAACGGCAGTGAGACGTTGTTCTGTATTAACAGATGACGTCTCTGGTTCGTCTCTAATAGCGTAGGATTCAACCTCTCTTGAAGATACAGAAGGATTAGTATAGAAGTATGAATCAACACTATCAGTTTCGGACTCAAGAGATTGAGTGCCCCCAGCTTCAGAATCAGAAGTCTGCAATTGTCTTTGTCTTCTTGATCGAGTATTCTGATATACTCCTTCAAAAGAATCAAGAAGTCTGTTGAATTGTTGTTGACCTGGGGTTTGGGACGTATTCCGTCTAGGACGTCCTCCTCTGTTGGTGTGAGATGCCAGGTTGACTGATGCATATGACAACTCATCAGCTTGTTGTTGGGGCGCATTAAAATTCATTCGATCAAAAATTGACCGTCTGGAAGCCGAGCAACAACATTTGATCACAATCTGGTGACACTCACAGTGATGATTTTCTTGGGGGAGTGTCACGGGAGATTGTCTATTTTTACGCTTTTGCATTAGCAATTCACGTAAATCAGAAGGAGTAAAAGGACTAGTCTTCTTTATTACATTTTGGATAGCAAAACGTTTAGTCCCTTGTGTATAAAGAAGATTACTGGCTGCATTCGTAGAACCAAACTGTACATTTCTATGCGTTTGGAGTTGTGTGCGCAAATCTTGAGATTTTTGAGCATGAAGGATTCCATTTTCATTGCGTGTGATTTGTAGGTTCGGTACTTTGCGTAGAGCAGTATAAGAAGGCTGTTGGTGTAGAACTGAAGCTTTACCAACAACATTTTTACGCTGTATGCATTTAGGTACATTCACATTAGATATAAAAACATCGTTGCGAATTTTATCTACACTGTCACAGACAAGAGACTTACCTTTACGCGAAGAGCGTAATTTTTGATTATCTACCACGTCACAGACGGGAGATTTTCTTTTACGCGAAGAGCGTAATTTTTGTGTGTCTACCACGTCACAGACGGGAGACTTATTTTTACACTTAGAAGCACAAGCATTAGAGTCTGCCTCATTACAAATGAGAGACTCGTTCTTATGCACTGAGCGTAAAATTTAGGTTTTACCCACTGGGTGTAAAACCTGATTATCTTCACCATCACAGACGGAAGATAACTTGCCACACTTAGAGTGCAACGCTGAAGTAAGGACTGCCTCGTTACAAAAGGGAGCCCCTACGACAGGAATGGGAAGAATTCCCTTGCCATCAGAAGCAACAGAGAGATTAGAAGCTATTTTGGATTTAGGAATCCAAACTTTTCGTGCTTTGCGAGATTTTTGAACATTGGAGCAGCGAGAACCACCCCCAGTTCGGAGCATCTCTTCATAAGCAGTCTGGTCGAAGTGTACAACCAGAGTCTTCTTTGTCGATCCAATCAACACATCATCATATTAAGCAATTGCCTCCTCGTCAGAGGAGAAGGTCGTCCCCAGCAGAGTCGCCATTTTTGTTTCACTTAACAAAATGCCTGGAAATCGGATTTTGAAAATAAAACGAAAAAAGTACAAGAAGTACAAATTTGATTCTGGGAAGTATTACTATGGAAGTCTAATCTGTAAATGGTCACTTTGTTCCTTGGACCATACGATGATGATGAAGATCACTGCTAGAAGATGAACAGTTGGAAGAACTAAGTCACTAGAAAGGTATCGACGCACTTGGGCACTGATGGCGAGGCCGAATGCTTTCCTGCTTTGCTTCACTCTGTTCTGGAAGAAAAGTTGAAGAAGAATGCTCCAAAAAATCAAAGTCTCTGGGCTCTGATCTCTATGTATTCTCCCCTCTCTCTTTGTGTGTCTATCTGAGAAAAATAAGTCTATTTATAGACTTGGGCTCTTGTGCGTAAAAACTCAGCAAAAATTTCGTCTTTACGCTAACAACTGCCACCCATGACCGAAGTCATCCTCTGCATACGTTGACACGTGTCCCATCATTTCAGTAAGAATAGGATGCACGTACACATGTTCTTCGATATGTATGGCATGAAAGCCATGTAGGCAAACCACGTTCCAAATTGGTGAAGAAGAATAGGGCGTAAAAATAACCCAAAACTCTGAGCGTAAAGTAGTAGACTAGGCGTAAAATAGCCATGACATGAACTTCCCACGTAAAGTGGTTGTTAAATAACCTTGAGCGTAAAAGTAGCCCAAATAAACTTTATACACACATCAACTTTTGAGCGTAAAAACTCGTATAGTCTCTGTGCGTGAAAGAAGCCATATTGTGAGCGTAAAATAGCTCAGTCCACATACTAAACGACATCATTGGTCTCTGTGTAAAACAAATCCCTTCGAATTCTGTGATATATGCCATCATTAAATCTTCATGTCAGACTTTGCATTAAATGCAAGACTTGACAGCTTTGTCCAGCGTAAAAGTGGCTAGTCTGTCTTAGGCGTAAAACCATTGGCTTGACCCTGGCGTGAAGTGATTAGCCTGCTTTAGGCGTAAAGTGATTAGCCTGTCTTAGGCGTAAAAATTGATCATGTTGAGTGGAATGCTTCTATCTCTTTGACTCATTCCATGAAGCACTTTTTACGCTATTACAGTCGGCACCGGCGAGAGGGGTTGGCAGAAAAGGGGGTGATGGGGATAGGGTTTAGAGAGGAAGGAAGAGAGAGGAAGTGATGGTAAGGGGATTTGTTTTCTTCTGGCTTAGAGAATTAGGTGGTGGTGGTGGTAGTTAATGTGATGGGATGTTGGTGCTGGTAGCTTTGTGAAAGGGTGTGGTAGAGATGGATTTGGGGGAGACAGGTGTGAACGTGGAGAAGGAAGTAAGGAGAAATGGTCAGGGGTTGAGCGGGTGAGTGGATTGCTTTTTTTTTTTTTGAAAAGGGTTTGGGCTTGGGGAAAAGATTGGGTTGGGTTAGGGTCCAAACCAAAAACACAATCCAACAAGCAATAATTTTAGTTTTTTTTAAAATGTAATTTAATTAATCGATTATATAATAATAATAATACTAATAACAATAATATAATAATAATAATAATAACTAATATTATCTAAAATTACACTAATAAAAATCGACAATTCTTGCAAATACCCAAATTAATTAAATCCCAATTTTGGGTTCTAAAAATTTTTATATTTATTTATTTATTTATTTATTTATTTTTATTATTATTTTTGAAGCAAAGGTGCTTGTTATTAATTACGTAAAAATGATTACAAGCCAAACTACAATCTCTCCCCCATAAACAGGATCTCCCTTAGTCGCCCATCATGTTGACATCCATTTCTATATTATTTATGATCCCTTGTAATGCAGTAGACACGCCCTCGAAGATATGTCTGTTTCTTTCTCTCCAAACATGCCACGCGGCCGATAGTAGTTTTATCCGAGCTCTATTATAAGTATCAGGTCCCCTTCCTTTCAAAGCTATGATCTCCCTAAATATAACTTGAAGGCCTTCATGACCGGTTCCTGATATGCCCATACTATTTTTGTAATGTTGCCATATACATCCAAATGTAGGACAGTAAAAGAATATGTGATCCCTCGATTCCATACCCCTACCACATAGAACACATATCGGGTTGTCTATTGATATGCCGAGCCTGATCATCCTTTCTTTGGTAAGGAGTCTATCGCATATAGCTTTATACGTGCAAAGTTTCATCTTCGACGCCACCTTCTGATCCCAAATGACCTCCGTCCAGCTGAACTTCGATCGGAGTGTCCGACTCTATTCATACGCCACCCGAGAAGAGAATTTATCGCTACTTGTATCTACCTATGTCCATCTATCCATCTTTTCTTTAGGATGAATTTGAATGTCTCCTATTTCAGTGGCATGCCACTACCCGACCAAGCGAGCGTCAGTCTTCCAGCTTCCATCATGTATGAGCATGGAGAGTGGCTTATCTCGGCCGCATATCTCAAATGTCGGCCAACCCCATCGCTCTATCATACTGCAGTGATTAAGCCAAGGGTTCGTGTTGCAGCCATCATGAATCTTCCTTTTAATTTGGGCGGATGCGGAGAATATTTTTATATGTGATAGAGAAGTTATTATTGACTTCTTGATTCCAGAAGTTGTTGGTTCGAATATACCTGCTACTAGTCCATCTAGTCCATAATGAGGTGTCGTCGATCAATTGCCAAGCCATCTTGAGGATAGCCACTTCCCGCAAGGACGCCAGAGACCGAAGACCAACTCCTCCCTCTTCTTTCGTCTGACATAATTCTTCCCAGGATATGGTGTGTAAGCCTTCCCGCCATACAAAATTTGTATAAAGTTTTTCGATCTTTTGGCGTGTCTTCTCAGGTATGGAGATAGCCTATAGCCAGTAGCTGGTAATTGCAAAAATTATAGATTTTACTAGTTATATTCGCTCTCTAAAGGACAGAAGCTGAGCCTGCCGTCCCTCTAGTCTTGCTTGGACGTAGTGTATCAGTCCCTGGCAGTCTGCGTCCTTCACGTAATTTATAGACAGTAATAAGCCGAGATATTTGACTGGATGTTGTCCCATCTCGATCTGAAGTAGTGACGACCACCTCTCCTTGTCAGGGCAATCCTTGCTCACATATAGTTAGTTTTTTCCTCTATTTAGGTGTAGACCCGATAGCGTCGTGAATTCTTACAGCACCTCAGTAAGCGCTGTCAGGCTCCTCTCCGTCAGCTCGACGAACACTAGAAGATCATTAGCATAAATCAAGTGGGAAACTATTGGTGATACATTTTGATAAAGGGGTATAATTCGTTGCTGATGTATAGCCATATCCATCAGACATGAATAGTACTCTATTACGATGGTGAAGAGGTACGGCGATAGAGGGTCGCCCTGCCGCAACCCTTAATTACTACCAAAGAATCCGCATGGTTGTCCTTTTATCATAATAAAAAATGTAGGCATGGTGATACACTCATTGATTCTGTCAACCCACCCTGTCTCAAACACCATACTCAATAGAATTTGGCACACGAACTCTCTATTAACTGTGTCGTAAGCTTTCCTGATATGTAGCTTAATGCAACACTTTCTCTCCCCTGCTTTGTTGTAAGTCCCGGATAATTTCGTGCGCGAGCAAGCAGTTTTTTGCTATTGATCGACCTTTAATGAATGCTAATTGGTTCTCCAAAATTAGGCCCTTTAAGATCTCTTGCATTCTGGAGCACATAATATGTGTAATAATTTTGTATAACACATTGCAACAAGCAAGCGGACGAAAGTCTCCTAACATGTTGGCCCCATTCTTCTTGGGAATTAAGGTCAGGAACTTGTGGTTCAGCTCTTTCAGAAGATGGCATTTTTGAAGAAATCTCGAACAACTTGTAATACC
Organism: Iris pallida; assembly: GCA_029216955.1. NCBI lineage: Eukaryota > Viridiplantae > Streptophyta > Magnoliopsida > Asparagales > Iridaceae > Iris > Iris pallida. The sequence goes on from JANAVB010005598.1 coordinate 29,667,530, forward strand.
TAATGTTTGAGAAGATCTTAATGTTGTTTGTAGAAGGCAACATTAAATCCATCTGGCCCCGGGGATTTTTTGGGATCCGCTGCTTTTATGATCCGCTCTACTTCCTCCATGGATACTTCATTCTTGAGAATTTTATTTCCTTCCTCGGTGTCTATTCATTTGAAATAGTATCCAAAAAAGAGCTTATGTATTCAGTCTGATTGTAGAAGGAAGAATAAAACTCGATAGCCTCTCTTACATTGCTTGATAATCAGTCGTTCGGCCTTTGTTGCTATTAAGAAGTGTAACTGGGGTGTTTCTATGTTGACGAGCCCGGACAGTAGCATGGAAGAACTTCGAACAACGATCACCATCTCTGAGCCACGAGCACTTGGCTCGTTGTTGCAAGTGTATCTCCTCTTGAAACCGAGCCTTTCGGACCTGATCTTGTAGTCTGAGTTCCATATCTACCAGGAGAGCATTTAACGGGTCCTCTTGCAACTGTATCTAGATTCTCTTGAGTTCATCCTCCATGTCTTGGAGATTTGAAGTTGACTGATACTTGTTACAGGATTTGAGAGCACGTTTAATAGCTTTGAGGCGTTGAGTCAAAATAAATTGAGCATTGCTGGTGCCAGGGGATTCAAGGATGCCAGCTAACATGGTAGCCTTCTACCAGCGGCCAAGAATTATTATATCTAATTGGATGTCTGTACAGAGCCATGTCCACTGTCAGTCGGATCAGGATGGGGGAATGGTCACTCGTACAACACTGGAGACCCTTCGCCTTGATGGACGGGAACATCTCAAGCCACTTATTATTGCATAATGCCCTATCCAGCTGACAGACAATCCTATTATGTGTAGAGTTGTTACTCCACGTCCAAATATTACATGTCTGAGCCATGCAGACTAGTCCCGAGCTGAGTAAGCAGTCCTGAAAGTCAGCCAGAATAGGAGCAGAGACCTGTCTACCCTCCAGCTTCTCGTTCTCTGCCAGCATTGCGTTAAAGTCACCACAAAGAGCTAGTAGAAGGTTGTCTGCAATATCTACCGAGACTTTGATGAGATCTTTCCACAAAGTGAAATGCCCTCTCTGGTCGTTATGACCGCACACGTGCCAAGGGCCACATTTAAACCACCCCTATTTGTTAGTCTCAAAATAATGAGTTGTTCAAAGAGAAAGATTACCTGGCTTATCCAAACCCCAATGTCCCACAAGAGCCATATGCTAGTCATCCTATATATTTCCAGGTTGTGTACACCTGCCCACTACGATGGAGTTCTGCTGGTGAGCCTTCTCTCGTCCTTGATTTTACTCTCGAGAATAGAGACAATTGAACATTTATGCCTACGAACCTCATTGAGGATTTCCTTCCATCTTCCTATAGAGTTTGCTCCACTTATATTCTATGTGATAATCGACATGGACTGATTATGATGTGTGTCCCTTTACGCTCCGCCACTCTCCCTGGGACGAAGGGATAGGTCATCCGGTTATGTTGAGTGCTCAGATGATCACTTGCTATGGTTGTAGTCTGTGTAGAACTCGCCTTCTGTCGCACCTATGCTGGATTTTCTCTAGTTAATTCTTTAAGTCCAGAAGAAGGACCTCATGTCTCGTGGCTCCTCTCATCTCTGTCCCACTGTGACCCTCCGGAGTATTGGGAGACACCTTCTTCATTGCTCTTTTCGAGGTACCTTATTCTAGGTTCGAGTTCTCTTGTCCCGCTTGTTCGCCTAATTATTGTGTTTGTATTCCCTCTCTATTTGGATCACCATAGAGGATCATCTCCAAGGAAATTACCGTAGTAGATGTGTTAACTTCTGAACCATGGTGCTTCTCCAGGACCGATGTTTGCACCGCCTCCATTCTATCTGGCATGTCTTCCTCTACCCCTTCCAGATCTCCCTGGTTATCTACTTCTTGATAGTCTGCAGACGCCTCTATGTTTTGATTTCCTCCTTGGTTTTGTTGATGACCATTGCTTCTCTATGTTCCGTGGCTTCCTCACCCTGTTCCTGAGTGTCCATACACTGCACTTGTGTATGTCCAAAGCACTTGCACTGTAATGCTCCGTCCCTATATTGTGCCCCATTTTTGTCTACGAGGTGTGCAAGAAAGAAACACCATCGCTACCGATTCAGTCGGGACCGATAGGTTAGGATCGGTTGAATCGGTCGAACGGGAACGATTCAATTAAGATCCTTTTTTCGTTATGGAAAGGCTTCTTCAGAATCAAGTCCCACATTTAACGGATTGTGCCTCGAGGATTGGCACTACGGCTGAGTCGGGAGAGACCTCCCGTTGCTATGCTTTTCATACCGCAAAATATTTTGGCTTTGGCTTTGGTTTTCGTGAATGCATTTTCGTAAATGTTTTCGACGGTTTTCATGGCTTGCGTTTCGAACTTCACATTCGTATCGAACTCCTTGAATAACACAGTGTTCAAATCAGTTGCTTATACGATTATAGGTAATCGCGTAGGCGACATCTAAGCGTAGCCAACCAGTCCCTCGCCTGAAGCAAAGACTAAGGTGAGTGAATGACCTCCTTCGTCTCGGCCCTCTGTTTCGAAATCAATCATGAAACACAAAATCAATGCTTGTCGCCATAGTGTAGAATCAATGAATTGAGGCACGATTCTTCACGAAACACTTGCTAAAGGAAACTCGAAATGACTGCATCAATTTGAGTAATTTACTCAAAAAATGTAAGTTTCACACCAAAAATAGAAAAGATAAGGTTCTAGAAAAGAGAGAGAATTATTTTAAGATCTGCAAAAACAGTCATTGGATAACTTATTGACAAGGGGTAGTTTCCTCGAACGGTTGCCTTGGCCAAGGAACCGATTCGACCCGGGAGGAACGAGTATAATTAGTACGAGCAGGACTGGTACGAGTGATTCGGGAACTTTCGAGTCGGGTTCGCTACCCGCCGTGAAAGGATCGCCGTGTAACACAGTTATAGTCCATGATGGCTTAAAATTGCCAGTGACCTTCACACTCTTTCACTGCTTGAACTAATGCACGTGACACGGGATGAACATGATAATTATTCAATATATATAATTTTATATGCTTGCATCAAAACATGTTAGTATGCAAATCGATCAGGATGGTTAGAAAGATCACCAAATAGCTAACATATTTTATAAAACTCTTGAACCAAATACAGAGCTTGGGTTTAATTAGCCACTCGCCAGTACATGTGATCGTACTAACCTCGCTCTTCGCAGGTGCTAGGAATCAAGAAGAACGTGCCAACTGACCAGGGCACATTCATGTTTTGAAGCTTCGACCGCACGTCGAAAACCCCTACTGCTCAACTTTTGAAGACTCTCTGCAACAGTCTAAGAAACATGTCTCGGCATCCCCTTGCATCCAGGTGGGTGGAATACTTTGTTGTAAATGAGGGATATATGTATGGAAAGGCTATCTCATCGGCACTCCTTTTGTAATCCAGTCATGTTGTAAAGCCCACACGGCACAATTGTGATAGAATCTGTAAATGTTGTCTATTATCAATAAAATACAAAGTTTCTCTATTTTAATGTATTGTTTAATTTTTCTATACTCTTTCTCTTAAATGTTGTATTTCGGATTGCTTATGACTATGTCTTGTGCGATCACAACCTAGGTTCGCACGACATCACGCTCGAGGGACGACTATCAATTCTTTAGAATCGGGACGTGACATAAAAGTATCAGAGCACAACTTTACATCCTTGGCCTCCAGTCTCGAGTCTCTAGTCTTGAACCATTGACCTTGTGTCGATTAGATGAGTTGTTCCATACGTTGAACCCATGATATTTTCTGAAACTAATGAGAGTTGCCTTTTTCTCCAGGAGTTACTGGACCTCGGGCAGAGGGTGAGACGAGCGCTTCTAGCGGCTCGATTAGTTTCGAAGCCGAGCCTTCCGTCAACCCAACGGAAAGGATGCCTACCAAAGTCGGACCTTTCGGTAATCTTATGGAACGAATGCTGCATATGCTCGAAATCAGCAGAGGCAGGCCACAACATTCCAACAAGAAAGCGAGAAGCTGCGCCTGCAGTCCGAAAGACGACAGGCCCAATTTGAAGCCTGGTTCAAAGCATAGTTTAAGATGCAGCAAAAGCAACTTGACACGCTACGGTAGTTGGTGCAAACAGTCGTGACCAACGAGAACTCTGCAACCCGTACTGTCGAACCCGTAAACCGGCCCATTAAAGTCGCACCCGGGGAGCCTTCGTCTCAGCTTGCGCCGCCAGAGAATAACACATTCGACTATACCAACTTTAAAAAGGCCTTTTGTACTTCCTTTTCTGGCACCGAAGATCCTTCCCTTGTGATCGACTAGTTAGACAAGATCGAAGACAACTTCGAGCTCCTCGGCATCGACGAGGCAAAAAAGTTGCTTGCGCTCTACTTCAACTTTGGTTGAACACGCACGACTGGTGGGCGGTACAAAAACAAGCTATTTGTCATGGTGTCCACCGCACCGATCACCTGGGCTACGTTTCACAAGGCCTTCAAAGTCGAGTACTTACCTGCAACGATCCGCAAGGCGAAGGAGAACAAGTTCATGAACAGAAACAGGAAAACATGATGGTACGTGAGTATGCTGCAGAATTCAACAAGTTGGCTCGATTTGCGAGTGTCTACCTGCCAACAGCGACGAGTCGAGCATGAAGATTCGAAGTGGGCATGAGGCCTTCTATTTCTGCTCAAGTGACGGCGCTCGAGTATGAAACAATGGACGAGTCACTCAACCACGCCCTTCGTCTCGAGCCTCAATACCCCTCGGTCGCCACAGGCACTATTCATACCTACAATAACAAGCACCATGGCAACCCAGGAGGCAACCATGCGTATAAGCATCCAAACCGCAGCAATGGAGGTGGCAACCAGGGAAGGAATCGAGAATACTGTAATTTTTGCCACAAGAAGGGATACCTACCTACCGAATGTCGAATAAAATATGGAGCTTGCCACCAGTGCGGTCGGGTAGGCCACTTCGTACGTGATTGTCCAGAAGGTAGGCCGAACCAACTTCCACCGCAACAGTAGTACCAACAAAATCGAGGCCAAACACCTCGGGCTCCACAAACTGTGCCACAAAATGGCCGAGACCGTCGACTTAATGCCCAGGGCCGCGTCTATGCCATGACCCGGGATGAAGAATTCGCATCTAATACAGTCGTGACAGGTACACTATATTTCGATAACAAAGCTGCTCGTGTACTGTTTGATTTAGGTGCTACGTATAGCTTTATATCGGCAAATTTTTTGTCGAACACAAATTCCTTGTGACACCGTTAGGTCTTAATCTTAGCGTCAACATACCATCGGGCACGTTGTAAAACCCCTATTTTTATTTTTTTAAAATTTTTTATTATTTTATTATTTTATTAGACTTAAAAATGAGTTTATACAATTTATGGTTTTATTTATTTTTTTTATGACCCGGTATGGCCAATTCAGTCCGAATAGGGTCCGAACAAAAGTAAGCCCATGTAAGCATGTGGGGTGACTAAGATGGCCATGTAGGAACATTTCATGTGTACAAATATTTTTAAATAATTTTGAGACTTGTTGAATATTTATTGACTTTTGGCATAAAATTTATGTTTTATTAATAAAATAATATTTTACAAGATGGTACAGTTTTCTGGACCCATACATGGGTGAGCGGTAAAGTACACCCATTGGGATGATTTTTATTATTTTATTATTACTAAAGTTATTTTGTGAAAATTTAATAGGCATTTTATTATTGTTAGTATTATTTGATATTAATGAGATATTATTATTGTTGCCTTTGTGGCAATTTAAATTTGTGTGTATATGTAAAAAAATATTTTGGTGCATCATATATATAATTAGATTATATTAAATTTTTATTTTAAATTTTGGAGATTTAATAAACATGTTTAATCTGTTAAGATATTATTAATTTGATTTGATTTATTGTGAATTGAATTTATAAATACATGTAGATATGTTTAAATATATATATTCAAAATTTGGTTAGATAATATTTAAATTGTTAATTGGATTTTAAATAGATTTTTGGTATATTTTTAGATATATACATATATAGATATAAATAGTTATGTTTAAAAAGATTTTAAAAAGATTAAGTTTTGATTTGGAAAAAAAAAAAAAAGAATAAGGCCATGGGTGGTCGGCCCCACCCGACCACCCACGCCACAAATAACAGCAGCATGCTGCTTGCCGCCCCCCCTTTACAAATAGAACTAGCAACAGCACAAAGCTTGAGGCCGACCCTTATATATATGATATATATATCAACTAGATTGGATAAGTTTAAAGCAAAGGTGATATATATAAATATATATATATATTTATATAACCCATGCATTCCCTAACCCATAGCAGCAAGTGCTCGGCTTAAGGGAGGGGCCGACCCCACATCAGCAACATTATGTTGCAAATTTACCCAATCCTATATATAATCAGAAGCAACAGCAATAGCAATATTTAGTTGGCCGACCACATACATCTCCATATATATAACTCTTTTTACAAGCCTCAAAACCCTAGACTCCCAAAACGAAAATTTTAGCAGAACATACCCTCTTCGTCCTCGACTTCGTTTCACCAGCAACGGAGCTTTGTACGCGACGAACGGAGCTTTAGAAGTCAGCCCCGCGTCACCCACGAAGCAGTTTTCCCACTCCAGGTACCCAACTTCCCCGTTCGATTTCTCTCTCGATTCTAGTCCGTTTTTAGAGCCGTAATTTCCTGTAGAAAGCCCTCATGACCCTCTTCAAGATTCCCTAGGTGGATTTTGACATGGCCAACTAACTTGCTCGAAAAATCAAGACGAAGTTGGAGAAAAACCCACTTTTCTGATTTCTGAAAACTGTTTTGAAACGCAAACTTGTCGGCCACTTTTCTCGCTGTTCATTAACCTTTCGTAAAAACTAATTGAACACGTTTGAAGACAACATAACCATGATGGAAACGTAACTGGTAGATTAGTATTTCAATTTATGTGTGTGTATTAATTCCATGTTAAACTTGTGAGAAAAACTGTTTTCTAAAATATTAATTTCTGAAATTTTTGTCCGATACGACGTCGCCCCGACAAACCGGACGACGTGGTCGTGCGTTATACGCATCGAAAGATGCGTATGGACGTTGCGGATATGTGGAAACTGGCGGAACTCAGTTTCGTCGCGTGTGTGCGACGAAATCAACGTGTATCCGTCGAAATACCCCGTATCGGTGTTTTGCAAACTTGTCCATAACTTCGTGTACAGTCGTCGAATCGAGACAAAACTTGCGCCAACAAGTCCGGATCGAAATTCTGGTCTGCATGCCAAGTTTGGTTTGATTCTGAGAAGGTCGAATCGGGACCCACTTTTGGCCGGCCCGCGACCCACTCAAACGGGCGATTTTGTGCACGGCTCCTCGGAATCCAAAACTGGACATACCGTTGAGTTCCTCTCCTAAAACTGAAACCGTAGACATGTAGTTTGACGACTTTAGAGACCGTAGACTTCGACACGCATTTCGGTGCAAAGCGGGTCCAACGGCGGACATCGTTTTGACCCGAAATTATGATTTTGCTCCTGTTCCAGAATTTGACTTTTGGACAGGCGTTTCCTAGGTATATCTTATATTCCAAAATCGTTCGTGATATTTATTTCAGCATCCGGAGCTTCTTGTGGATTTTGACTTTTGTGTTGGCGATTCTGATTGTTGGATTTTGCTGCTTCTCGCACCACCCGCAGGCAAGATACCTTGCCATTATACTGTTTATATTCAGTTGCATTTTATTACATATCACTGTTCATTATTTCCAGTTCTTGTAGTTCTTGATTACTGCCTGCTCAGTGATATTAGATATACTTTGTTATTTATCCTTTGATTGTATATGGACTTAGAGTTAAGAGACTACCGTCTGTAGTGTATCGCATATACCTTGACACTGTTGTACCACGAGGATGTGTGAGATGAGTAGCATGTAGAGGTTCTTGTGTGTGGGATGATCCCCCATGCGCATGCGTTAGGACTAACTGCTAATAGAGGCATGTTAGGAGACTTAGCAGTTAGTAGAGGTAGATGAGACATGGATGTGACTCAGTTAGACATTGGGTGGGAAGAACAGTTCCTTAACGTATGGGTCCGTATGCACTTTCCTATTACTGATACTGCTGGCCTCTGACATTCGATGAATGTTATGCTTTGAGGTCTCTGGTATCCTGATAGGACCATGCCCGATTTACTGCTACTGAGCCAGATACCCATACGTTGGAGGTTTGTTCTTAACTGTATGACACAATAGTATGGTTAGATTACCTTGTTGTCGTCTTGTCACTTATTTTGGTTTGTGACATATTATATATTCAGTTTATTATGGCATGTTCTTTGAGTATCTTGTTACGTCCCTCTGAGGACCTGGTTATCTCGCCAGGTGTGTGTTCTTGTATTTCTGCAGGTGCACTAGCTAAGGCCATGACTTGCGCTCTATTTATCGAGATGTTGCTCTTGGATCATCATCTCATTGCTCTACCAAATTCCTCTCCTTGTATATTGATTTCTATTAAAATTTGTTGGTAGTGGACTTTATCTCCGCCCAACGATTGTATACATGACAGATTCAATATTGCTTTTAAATCATTATTATTTCTTGTGGATGAGAATTAGTACCTTGGTTACTGTATTTACAGCTTATGTATATATACGAGGGTCTACATACTTCGTATGTATACAGCTGGCATGATTACGATCTAGTCCTACGTATTTTGGGACTGGGGCGTTACACACGTCACTACTTGTAAACTTAGCCTGCAGAGACAAAATCATCTATATAGGTGGTCAAAAGGTAGGTCTCAATACGATATTCCTAGACATTAAGGACTATGATATCATTCTGGAAAGGGATTGGCTCGGTCCGTACAATACAACCATCGACTGTGCCAAAAAGACGACCACCTTTCGTATAACTGGAGTACCTGAATTTTGTTATTCGTGTGGTGAGGCATCGCCGACCTGCATGGTGATCTCGATAATATTGGCTCAAAGGATGTTGCATTCCTGGTGTGAAGGCTATTTAGTATTTGTTCGAGACATGAGACAGGACGGTACAAACACGGGTTAGGCCGACGTTGTGGCAGAATTTCCAAACGTATTTCCGGACGAACTACTCGGCATGCCAACTGATCGAGAGAGAGAGAGAGTTCACCATTTACACATTCTCTGATATCCGATCGATCTCTAAAGCTCTGTATAGAATGGCCCCTGCAGAACTTAAGAAACTCAAAGTATAGTTGCAAGATTTCTTTGATAAGGGATTCATACGGCCTAGCATCTCGCCATAGGGAGCACCCATTTTGTTTGTCAAAAAATGATGGCTCAATGCATCTTTGTATCAATTACAGAGAGCTGAACAAGGCCACCATCTGGAACAAATATCCATTGCCTCGTATAGACAACCTGTTCAATCAGTTATAGGGTGCTTCGGTATTTTCTAAAATTGATCTTCGCTCGGGTTACCATCATCTCAAGATTAAGCCGGACGATGTGTCGAAGTCAGCCTTCAACACACGGTACGGCCATTACGAATTTTTGGTAATGCCGTTCGGCCTAACGAACGCCCCAGCTGCTTTCATAGATTTAATGAATCGGGTGTTTCGACCCTTCTTCGACAAGTTCATAGTAGTCTTTATCGAAGATATACTCATCTACTCGAAGGACAAGCGGCAATACGCTGAGCATCTACGGACCGTGCTTCAGACCCTTCAAGAAAATTAGTTGTATGCGAAGCGGAGCAAGTATGAATTTTGGCTGAGCAGTATCGCATTCCTCGGACACATCATTTCATCCGAAGGCATTGCAGTCGACCCAAAGAAAATTGAAGCCGTTGTCAATTGGAAACGGTCAGCGTCAGTCGGCAAGATTCGAAGCTTCCTTGGCTTAGTAGGATACTACCGAAGCTTCATGAAAGACTTTACAAAGATCGCGTCGCCTCTGACTCGCCTCACCCAGAAAGGAGTCGCTTTTGAATGGTCAGACGACTGTGAAGCTTCCTTCCAGCAGTTAAAGCAACGGCTCATCTCGGCCCCGATACTTGTACTTTCATAAGGGACTGAGGGATTCCAGATCTTCAGCGATGCATCTGGCCAGGGTTTGGGGTGTGTGTTGATGCAACGGAACAAGGTGATATCTTTTGCTTTCCGACAGCTAAAGCCGTACGAGAAGAACTATCCCAACCATGACCATGGAGTTAGCGACGATTGTGTTTACATTGAGTCTTAAGTATCTATTCACGCAGAAGGAGCTGAACTTGCGGCAAAGGCGTTGGCTTGAATTGATCAAAGTTTACGACTTGACTATATTTGCCATGATAAAAGGTTATACAAATTTTTTTATTTTAAACATAAAAAGGGTACAATTGATTCCTAAATAGGGGATCCAAGTACAAAATTTCTAGAAAAGTGTGACGGTAGAGATCGAGCACGACAGCGGCTCCTTTATTCCGTTGACGATCTGACGACAAGTTGAACTTGCTTTTGCTTTCTGGTGCTGATGATTGAAACTCTAGGATTGCCAATCAAGAGGGTGCCGAAGTTGAAGATTTTGAAGCCTCTTTATCAAAGAAAAACTCCTTCTATTTATAGGGGAGCACATATACGATGTGCATAAGGATTATGCAGGAATGCTACACGTAAAGATATAAGAGAATCTCAAGGTTGCATGGTGAGGGCTACTGCTGAGCTGACACATGGTAAATGCTAGGATTCTTTTTTATCAATATCTTGGAGAGTTATCAACATAACTGAATAAATGACACCTGACTTGCATCTAATGTTGATTGGATGAACCTGAGAAGATTTTGATCCTATCCTGAAGTTGAATTTTGTCCTTATCTTAGGGGGCCATTGGGTTAAACAAACCGATTGGATATGGCCCACGTCCATAGAAATAAGCTTCATTTTTATCTGTGGTTTAAACAAACCGATAGGATATTAATCTTATCAATAGAATCAAACTCTATTCTATCTTAAGAGCGGTGGTTTAAACGGAACCGATTGGGTAATATCTGAAAAGATATAGATACCCTACTTGCCACATGGAACAATACCGCCTCATAGGACTGCACTTTTATGCGAGCTGCACTTCTGGTGAGGTTCGGATGCTACTGTGCTTCTTGAGCGATGAGTTGACTATGTTTCAAAGACAACAGAGTCACTGTGCTTGGGGGCGACGAGTAGACTGTGTTTCAAAGACGACGGAGTCACTGTGCTTTGGAGCGATGAGTATACTGTGTTTAAAGACGATGGAGTCCCTGTGCTTTGGAGTGACTAGTAGACTGCGTTTCGAAGATGACCGAGTCCCTATGCTTTGGAGCGACGAGGAGACTGTGTTTCGAAGACAACGTAGTCATTGTGCTTTGAAGTGACAGGAAGACTTGTGCTTGAGGTAACAAAGTGTCAGCTGAAGGAGCCATTGAACGGGCTGTGCTTCTGGACGGGATGGAAGGAGCTGTGCTTCTGGGTTGAAGCGAGGGAGCTGCGCTTCTGAGTCGAACCGAAGTGATTGCGCTTCTGAGTAGAGCTGAAGTGGCTGCGCTTCTGAGTCGAGCTGCTATGCTTCTGAGTCGAACTAAAGTGGTTGTGCTTCTGAGTCGAAGGAGCCTATTTTTGTCGAAGTCATAAGATCAATTTAATGACTGCTCTTCTAATGGATGAGTGAGTCATCCACTTCTTTTAATTTCCGTCATCATTTGGGAAATTCAAGAAGTTTGTGACCTAGGATTCAGTCAAATGAACCTATTAAAAGAGATTCATTATGCTGAGTCCTAGGTTCATCCCATTAATTTGGGAGTCTTTGACCGACGGCCACATGGTATGTGGGTTGGATCACACTCAACATATATAAAGGAAAACTTTTCTGAAGGGTTACATCCACTGTCTCTTAGCATTCCCTTTGTCATGCTCGATCCTGACTTGGTTTTGAACGGCTGTTGGCCTTGCACAAGTTGACTGTTGGTTGTGGATCTCTTCGTTCAAAGAAGCTATCTCCTTGTGGAAGAACTGCTACTGGATTTTGAGATGCTCTTGAGCATTTGGCATGACGAGTTAGAACCTGAACAACATCTTGGAGGTCTTCGAGATCCAAGCTTCCGGGTTTGGATTGATTGCCAATCCGAAGAGCCACAGGTTGTGCTATACCGTGTTCAAGTGCCGCAATAGTGTGGCGAGCATGAGCTGCATTCTGACTCGGGCCAATAGTTGCTTCATTAGCCATATTGGAGTTCCTTTGCGTCTGGCTAGGAAGTGGCTTGCTCTGACGAAGAAGAGATTCGCTCTGACGAGCTGTGCGTCTGAGGGACTACGCACTTATTGAAGATTGCCCACATATAGACTTTAGGTGTTTCAGTCTTTATATGTAATCATGAAGAATCTGTAATAGATCTTTGTAGACATGATTTTAATAAAAAAACTTTTTATGTACCATCTTTGTCTGTTGTAACTTTTTATCATTGTCTGCGCTTTTGGATACCTGCGTGTTTGTGAAGTTTGTATGCAGCAACTTCTTATCACCTGCGCGTTTATCATGGATGTGCTTTTTTATGCTTTTACAAGACCCCCTACAAAGTATTTCGAACTTGAGTTAAGCTTGGAATACTTTGAACAGAAGCATGACACGTGTCCTTTGGAAATGAATGCCCAGCACGCTTGCTGATAGGCTGTCATCACGCTTAGCCTTCCGCCTTAAATGTCTGGAGCCGACGTTTCATTAAAATTTGATCACAACTCCTCACTTCTAGGGAATGGTGTAGCTCCCCTTCCCGAAAATTTTGAAATATTTTATTATTATTATTTTATTTGAATGGTGATTTTTAGATTTTTATAAATAATTAATTTGTTAATTATTACGGTAGATGATTTCAGTCATGGTTAGAAATTGGAGTACAAGATGACTAGGAATTATGGCATGGATAGTGCAATGGCGTGCTTTGACTAGTGTATTAGTCCTGGTAGGGCAGGCCGAGCCATAGTGATGTCCTAACTAGAAAAACCAGGCCAAGTTGCGACTTAACCCTTACCGAAGATTTATTTATTAATTATATTATTGTGTCTTAGGGAACCCGGTTGTACCAAACTAGTCCAGATTGGACCCAAACCAAGCCCAAGCCTATGTAGACATACTTTTAGGCGTGTACAAATATTTCCTAACTTTTCGGGTGGACTTAATAATATTTTCTAAATATTCGGTTATTCATACAAGATGGATATTATTAATATTTAAATAGAGTTTTAGAATATTGGTACAATTTTCTAGGGCCAGATATGTTCACCAAGACTCTTTTGGTTATTTTAGTGGGTTATTGGTATTATTATTATATGGTTATTATTGTAATTGTTCGTAAATAATGTCAATACCATTTTTTTATTTGATTATTCATTAGCAAATGAATTATATATATAATATCGTTATTTATAGTAATATTCTACTTTGGAATTATGATAGCATTTTCTAAATATAATTGCCTAGATTTTATTTGGGTTTATAGAGTAAATGTACAAATGGTATTCAATATACATTGGATCGTATATTGCTATATACATACTTCGTGTTTATTTAATGGTCTATTTATTATTTTTATAAATCAATAATTGTTATATTTAATTTTTATAATGTGATTTATAATTTATGCGCATATATCATCATCATCATCATCATCATATATATATATATATATATATATACATATATATATATATATATATATATATATATATATATATATATATATATATATATATATATATATATATATATATATATATATATATATAAGTGTGTGTGTGTGTGTGTGTGTGTGTATAAATAGATATACATATGGCATATTAGAAATAAATAAATAGAAAAAGAAAAAGAAAAATAAATAAAACCAAAACAAAGCAAACCCAGCATCTCAGCCCACAGGCCCGAGACCCCCCCAATCGGCTCTGTTAACCATTCAGACTATATATATATATATATATATATATATATATATATATATATATATATATATATATATATATATATATATATAAAAAATATATATATATATATATATATATATATATATATATATATATATATATATATAGTCGAACGGAAGGGAGAGAAGAACGAGGAAACCCAAACCCTAATGCCAAACCCTTCCCCAGACCGCTGCCCCCGACCCCGTGGCCCTGCGTGTCGCCGTAGCTGCGCCGGCCGGCCACCGCCACTGCGCCAGGGCTACGCGCGAACAGAACAACCGAGAGGAACACAACAGCAATAGCAGGGCGCGAACCCAACTTTGCGGAGGGATTACTCCGTCTCCATAGGATCATTTTATGATCTAATTCCTCAGGTACATCCCCAACCTATCTATGTATTAATTTTAATAATTAGTTTGAATAATATCAAAGGAGATTTCTAGATAAATTGGCTCGAAATTAATGAAAAACTGTCCCAAAATAGGACATGGAAATGATCCAGGTACCCGTATTTGGGGACAGCTTTCCATCAACCTAGTAGAAATTTTAGAAAACTAATTGAACAATCTCGTAGCCAACCTATAGGCCTACAAAATCCTTTTTATAGTTCCTAAATTCATTAAGTATGTGCAGAATAATTCGATCGCAAAAAGCAAGAAAAATCAATTTTAGAAAACTATAGAAATCTAGAAAATCCTTCGATACGACGTGCGTCCCGCCAATCCGGACGACATGATCACGAACCGAAAGCATCAAAAGGTGCGTATCGGCTTCGCGGATGTGTGGGCTTTGACGGAATTTAAATTGGTCGCGTGTGCACGACGAATTTGATACGTATCCGTCGAAATTCACCGTATTGGCCTTTGTGCAAATTTTCCAATTACTTTGTACACATTTGTTAAATCGAGACAAAACTTGCGCCAATAGGACCGTATCATTTTTCTGGTCCTGTATGCCAAGTTTGGTCCGATTCTGAGACAGTTGATCGGATCACCGTTTTGCGGGTCCCACGGTCCGATTCAACGGACGATTTTGTGTACGGCCTGCCGAAATCCAACTTTGGACATACGTTTGGGTTCTTATCATCAAAACGAATTCATAGACATGTAGTTTGACGACTTTAGAGACCATTGACTCTGGCACGCTTTTCGGTACAAAGCGGGTCCAACGGCGTACACTATTTTGACCAGAAATTACCGTTTTACCGCTGTGTCCAGAATTGGACTTAAGGACAGGCAATTCTAGCTAATTTGACTATTCTGAGAATGTTGGTAATATTTATTTCAGTATCCGAAGACTTTTTGCATGTGTTAACTTTAGTGACTCATCTGGGTGGTTGTATTATTGGTTTCACCAGCGAAGGACCTCAGGCAAGTGCACTTTCTGATTGCTTTCGATTCATAGTAGTCTTTTAATTTCATGTTTATACATATGTCTTGCTGCTTGTTGACATGCTCGTCACATAGAGATTAGTATAATGGATTTATTATACATTCTTGACTGTCATTTTCATGATTACCATGCTTGCGACCTGATTCCATGAGTACTAGCTGGGCGGGGAAATATCTTAGTAGACGTGTGAACTATCCCTTACCCATTCCAATATGTCTAATCTTGACTGATGGCAGCTGCACACGATACGTGCAGGGTACCGTATTTACCCCTTAGTCGTTCACATGTCGAAAATGATATTTCAAATCACATAGATAGTTGTATTTTATTTGTCTTCCTTGTCTTCTTCATAACTTGTCATGTCATTAGTTACTTTCATGTTTTTATCTCTCATATATTATTTTCATGTCTTGTTAATTCTATTATGTTTTCGCATTGTCGTCGGTTTGTGTGCTTGTTCCATTCCTGACTGAAAACCAACATTTTTCAGGTAGCTGTGGCTTCACTTAGCTTTGGGAGATATGGGTATACTTGCAGACTGTAAAACTCTTAAATTTCTACTACAATTTTTTTAATAATTATGGTATTAATTTTTGTACTTCGTATTTGTACGTTGCGTACGAGTTTGCGTTTCGTAAATTTCTTGTCAAGTACAAATAAGGACGAAATACATATTTTTATAAAATGTTTTAATTATATAGATGTAGAAAATATTTTAAAATAATAGACGATAAATATTTTATATTGCTTGAAGTTGTAAATGCGTCGCGCCGAGGATTACCAAACTTTATTTTTATTTAGAAAAAGACCATTTTATTTTATGGTACAACTATAACTAGAAATTTAGAAAAAACTGTATTTTATATAAGTATTATTTTTGCATGCGAGTGTATATATATTTGTATTTTCGAAATTAATTATTATCATTAATATATTATTTCGAAAAAGTATATTAAATATGGGTTGATTTAATATGTAATTAATCATGGTGATTTAAGTTGAAAAAAAATTATTAAGTTATTTAAATACAGTTTAAATTAGAGGTAGAATCTATCTACATTGGATTATATTTTATTGAGTTACTTTTAAATCAATTTGAATTAAATAGTGAAAAATCTAAGGGAAATTAAAACTCTTCTTAGTCCTTATCTAGATAAGACTTTTGTAAACCCCCTGATTTTTCAAAATAAATATTTATGGATTTTTTGGATTTTTAATTAACTATTTATTGACTTATTATATAATTTGTATTATTTTACATATATTTATTATAGTGCTCATTAGTGAATTTAGTATAAAAATATATAAAGCCATTTTTTTAGTACATTAAGGATCTAAACTATATTATACAATTTTTCTCAAAATTTTAGGATTTATTTCATAAATTTTATTACTTTTTACATGTTACTTATATTGTACACTATTTACATAATATAGAATAAATATCAATTTAGTATTAAATATTTCAGCTTGTATAAATAAGATTAGATGAAGATTGTTTAAATGAATATTAACTCTATTTATTATCTATAGTAATTTTAAATAATGTTATAGATAATTTAGATAAATATGAACTATATTTTAAGTTAATCGTAATCCTAAGTCTAATAGGAAAGAATCTCTATCTATATTCTATCCTAACAAAGCAAACTCCAATTTATTTAAATCAAATCCTATCTAATTTAGGTGATAAATCTGAAATAAATACCTATATAAACCCAATACATCCCCCTTCTATCAGCCATAATTCAATATTTTTAGCCCAATAGAAACTCTAAAATTCGTCATTAGAATTCAATCCCGCTTTTTAGCAGCAAGAGCAACTTGGAACGACGATATCTCCTAGCTCCGAACTCTGTTTCGTCTCCAGTTTTTTTAAAAGAAGCATCTCGAGGTAAGGTTTCCAAAAAGATATTTTAATAGACAAAATTCGTTCTGTAGATTTCTGTAAAACTATTTGAGTATTAGATGTCCGAAAAACAAACGTATTTCGATATTTTCGTGATTTCGGGCACGAAAATGCGATCCGTTTAGTTTTTCGGAAAGCTGATACATCTATACCATATCCTAATTTCAAAATTTATTAAATAAATCTAGTAGGTACAATATTAATTATAATTAGATAATAGACTATTTTCAGCATTCGGAGATGTTTGTTTGGACCTTAGTTCCTCGGCAGTTGTTGTTCCACCTACTTTCCTGTCTGATCTTCGCTACCACAGTGCTCAGGACTCAGGAAAGTATACCTTGCTATAATTAACTATCATATTATTTATTTTCCATATTTATTTACTTTGTTTCATATTTGTTAGTTTATAAACTGCGCGTCCAAGCCATACTTGGGTGCAAGCAACTCTATTAGTCGTTACTTTATTTTATGCATGTTGACTTAGTGTTAGCGGACTACCTTCTTATTGGGGATATTTTTATATCTCCTTTGGCCATGACACTCACAGTACATGGTATGAGACATTTTGCTAGGGGCATGACTTATAGACTGACCATCTTTATTGTCGTGTGACAGATAGATCGTAACTGCTACGATTAAGGTATACAGACTCGAGCAGTTACAAAACTGGGAGGGTCATGGACATGACTTGGTCAGTATGGAAAATATTGGGAGAGGACAGTCGCTAGTGCGTATGGGAATCCAAACAGGTAAACCACAGTCTTAGGATGGAACTGTGGCAATTTATATTTACAGATGCCCTCTGACGTCTTGGACGTTATCGACGGATACAGATGACTGGATGCCAGTTACGTACTTATAGCCTAAAATCCCACCCATGCACATAAAAGTTGTCCTCTAAATTGTACAATAGATGGTTAGCATTCCCTTTTGCATATTGGTGTCTAGGAGAGTCTTGCATATTATTATTATTTGACAGTTCATATTAGCTTGTTCTTCCTGTATCTTACTACGTCCCTCTGAGGACCTGGTTATTCCCCAGGTGTGTGTTCTTGTCTTCCGTAGGTATCCTAGACGGGATCGTGGTCTTCTCCATTTCTTCGAAGATGACGTGCCTTGGACCTTTCTTGCTACTTTCGCCAATTCTTTTGTATATCATGTATCTCTTTTCTTTTTATTAGTTGGTAGTGGATTTGTCTCCGCCCAACTAGATGTAAACAGATAAATTCTTACTTATTTCTATAAAAGCTTGATTTTATTTTGTGGATGAGAATAGTTAGCTGTGGTTTACTGTATTTTACAGCTTACGTATATTTATTATACGGCTGGCATGTCTACATTCCTAGTCCTACGTATTTTTGGACTGGGGCGTTACACAGACAGAAACCTAGAAATAAATAGCAGTGGTATCATTTTCATTAATTGTGAGAACCTTGTATTTTTTTAAACACAAATGTTGTAAATGTTGTAATAAATTTAGAAATATGAATGAGCAATAAAATTATTCTATATGTGATTTTGAGCATCTTGGACGTGACAGCGTTCTACCGCCGGCTCTGCGGCGTAGGCCAGCTTGGACACGTCTCGTATCCGAAAAAGCGGGTGCGGGTCGTGACAAAAGGCCATCATAATCTCAACTCTTAATTTCCACGGCATTCGAAGAGTCACTTCGAGCACGAAGCGTTTTGTCTCCTTTTGCTTACATGTTCGCACCGTATAAGTAGGTATTGTTTGGAGAGAGAAAAGCTTTCTTTCTTTTTCCTTCCAACAGAAGCTTTTTGTCAGAGCTTTTTTCTTCCTTCGAACCCTAACTTTCTCGCTATGGCTCCAAAGAAATCAAGAACCACAAATGCTCCTGTGGCGAGCTCCAAGAAGGCCAGTGGGGGCTCAATTGGTGGCCTTATGCGACTATCCAGAGTGTTAGGCGAAGGCGGACGTGATAGAGGATCTGCTGGCAGAATTGGAAGCCACCGCCTTAGAGCTTCAAAATCTTGAGCGTGGTCTTTCGACCCTGGCGACTACGGAGCTAGAGGAAATGGCCTCTAAAGTTTTCCAGCATGAGCAGAAATGTCAGGCCCTGAATGTCAGACTTGTCGAGGTTGAGGCCAAAAATGAAGCAGTAACCGACGCCAAAGTGGCTCAGGACTGCCGTCGTACAGCCTCGAAAGAACAGTATGAGGCCATCCAGGAGCACATCCGAAAGTTAGAAGAGACTTTGGCCCTTGCAGAGAGCGAGTTGGATAAGTTCAAAGACCAACAGGAGGTCCTTCGGCAACGCTCTGAGACCCTGACACAGGAAAAGGAAAGTATTAGCCTGCGCTAGGCGGAACTGGCTCTTGTGCACCAAAACCTGTCCCAGGTTGAAGATGAAGCCGCTTGTCATCAGGAGGCCAAGCTTCGATCCCAAGCACTAGTTGGCCCCCAAATTGCTCTTTTGAGGGGTCGACTAGAAGAAATTTTTTATCGGACTTTGCAGTTTTTACCTCATTTTTGTCTTTTTGTCTCTTGCTTTTTGAGAGACTCTTTTTGTAGCCAAAGAAAAAAAATGTTTCCATTTTATAAATAAAAATTTTGGCTTTGCTTGCCTTTTTGTTGTGAGCTTTTCTTGTACAAGAGTGAGAATTCCCTTACAGGTAGTATAATGTGAGGGGGTGGAGATGACTCCGCTGGGGATAGGGTGTTTACTCAGAGGTTCTATGGACATAGTAAATACGGAATTTTTGGTGGTAGATTTTTCCTTATTCAGAGGTTATATGGACATGGCGAGGATAAACTCTACGGGTGTATAGAACGACTCAGAGGTAATATGGACGTGAAAGGTTCTATAGCTAATTATGACAATCATGGAAGATTGTCATGGAAGTAATGTCTACTCAGAGATAATATGGACATGGTAGGCACATCTTCGCTAGGGTATAGAATAACAATTCAGAGGTAGTATGGACGTGAAATATTTTCTAGGTAGTTATGACAACACGAGGTCATCATAGAAGAGACGACTACTTAGAGGTGATATGGACGTGGTAAACGTGAACTTTGCTAGGGTGTAAGAAGACAACTCAGAGGTGATATGGACGTGAATTATTTTTCTACTGGGGAGAAGTATAGAAGGGGTGAATTCTTTTAACAGAATCCATGAATACCCACAGGGGATGTGGGAGCCTATGCTGGTTTGAACCTCAAACATAGTATTTCTTCAGGAACTTGTCGTTGATTGGCATAATTAGCAAGTCACCATTGGGTTTGGCCAGTCTGTAGGCACCATTAGAGTAGACCGTCTCTATGACGAACGGTCCTTCCCATTTGGGCTCGAACTTCTCAGCCGTCTTGTGAGTCATCACCATCGGTCTTCGAACTGATAAGACGAGGTCACCCACTTGGAATGTTCTTTTTTGGACCTTTTTGTTGAAGGTTCTGGAAATTCGAGCTTGGTAAAGCTCGATTCGTTGTTGAGCTAGCAGACATTTTTCATCCAACGCCTCTAACTCTTGTAGCCGCTGGCATTAATTGTCTTCGTCAGCCAGCTGGTTGGTGATAGCTATCTGTAAGGACGGGATCTGGATCTCCAGATGAAGCACTGCCTTACTTTCATAGACAAAAAAGAATGGTGGGTTACCCGTGGGTGTTCGAACGGTTGTACGGTAAGCGCACAAACATTCACCCAGTTTATTATTCCAGTCGCGCTTATTAAAAGAAACGACTTTGTTGAGCAGCTTGACGATGGTTTTATTGAATGCTTCGGCTAGCCCGTTCGTTGCAGGATTGTAGGCTGTTGACGCCACATTCTGTACTCGATTCTTATCACAGAACCGATAGAATACGTGGCTCACGAACTGGGGACCATTGTTGTGGACGATCCTTCGAGGAACGTCGAAGTGGTATATGACGTAATGCTTGACAAAGCTGATCATGTTTGCAGTTTTTACCTCGGCTAGAGGTACTGCTTCTACCTACTTAGAAAAGTAGCCGGTGATGGCAAGTATGAACCGGTGTCCTCTGGAGGATGGTGGACAGATTGGCCCAATGATATCAATTTCCCATGCTTCAAATGGCCAGGCGGCTGCCGTGGGTATAGGAACTCCGAAGGTCAGTAGATGAAGTCAGCATACAGCTGACATAACTGGCAATTCTTTGTGTAGTCAACGACGTCTGCCATCATAGTGGGCCAGTAGTAGCCCATGCGACGCAATTGGTCTTGCAACTTAGGACCAGGTTGAGGGCTCCACTGGTGCCATCATGTGCCTCTCTGAGTGCTTCTTACGCTTCTGTCTTGGATAAACATCGCAGGAGAAGCCCGTCATATGAACGACGATACAACATCTTGGTAGCTGTGTTGTAGAAGAATCGGAGAGAACGTCTCTTGACAGAAGTAGTTTCCTTCAGGTCTTCAGGTAGGATCCCATAGACTGTGTAATCTATGAACGGGAATCGCCAGTCCTGAACGTCTATATTAGTATCTATTTGTACTGAGTAACTTAGGCACGTATGTAGATACCCGACTTGCCATTGTAGGAGCGTAAAAAAGTGCCTCATAAATCAAGACAAAGAAGGAGAGCTCTACGCTCAAACCAGGCCAGAGTTATTAAGCTTTACGCTAGCTACTCTGTACGCTGACTATCCTTTACGCTAGCTACTCTGTACGCTGGCTACCCTTTACGCTAGCTACTCTGTACGCTGGCTACCCTTTACGCTAGCTACTTTACGATGGAAATGACTGTCAGATCATGCATTTAATGCATCTGACATAATAATTTATTGACAGCGTATAAATGCAAAATTCAAAGAGATTTAATTTACACAGAAATTGATATTGTTGTTTAGTGCAAAACAGGCCACTTTACGCTCAATGAAATTACTTCCTTTTTACGCACGATAGTTATGTGAGTTTTTACGCTCAAGACTATTGTGAGTGTAAAGTCTATTTGAGCTACTTTATGCTCAAGGCTATTTTAGCCACTTTACGCTGGGAAGTTTATTTGGGCTGTTTTACGCCAATTTGCCACTTTACGCTCAGTATATATTTCAGGTCATTTTTACGCCCGATTGTTTCTAGCTACATGAGAACGTGGTTTGTCCACGTGGCTTTCATGCCACACTTATTGAAGAACGTGTGTACGTGCTTCCTGTTTTTGTTGATATAATGGGACACGTGTCAACGTATGAAGAGGGTAACTTCCATCGTGGGTGACAGTTGCCAGCGTAAAGACTCAAATGTGTTGTTTTTTACGCCCAAGGAGTCATGTCTATAAATAGACTTATTTTACACATCAAAAACATCATGCACAGAGAGACATGAGAGAATACATAGAGATCAGAGCCCAGAGACTTTGATTTTTTTTGGAGCATTCTTCTTTAACCTTTCTTCTAGAACAGAGTGAAGCAAAGCAGGAAAGCATTCGGCCTCGCCATCAGTGCCCAAGTGCGTCGATACCTTTCTGGTGACTTAGTTCTTCCAACTGTTCATCTTCTAGCAATGATCTTCATCATCATCATATGGTCCAAGGAACAAAGTGATCGCCTTCAGATCAGACCTCCATAGCAATACTTTCCAGAATATTTGTACTTCTTGTACTCTTTCAAGTTTTATTTTCAAAAGCCGATTTCCAGGCATTTTATTAAGTTAAACAAAAATGGCGACTCTGCTGGGGACGACCTTCTCCTCTGACGAGGAGGCAATTGCTTAATACGATAATGTTTCGGTCGGTTCGACCAAGAAGACTCTGGTTGTACACTTCGACCAGACTGCCTATGAAGAAATGCTCCGGACTGGGGGTAGCAACCGCTGCTCCATTGTTCAGAAATCGAGGAAGGCGCAAAAAGTTTGGATTCCCAAATCCAAGACATCCTCGGATCTTCCTACTGTCTCTGCAGGCAAAGGAATCCTTCCTACCCCTGTTGTAGAGGCTCCCATCTCTGATGAGGCAGTCTCTACTTCGGTAGCACGCCATGGGCGTAAAAATCAGAATTTATGCCCCGAGAGTAAGAATAAGTCTCCCGTCTGTGACGTGGTAGACTCCTCAGCTGTACACTCTCGGCGTAAAAACAAGTCTCCCGTTTGTAACGTGGCAGACTCCAATGCCTTACGTTCTGAGCGTAACAATAAGTCTCCCGTTAGCGATGCGGTAGACACACAAAATTTACGTTCTACACGTAAAGGAAAATCTCCCGTCTATGACGCGGTAGATACTCATGTTTTGCGCTCTATGCGTAAAGGTAAATCTCCTGTCTGTGATACTGTAGATAAAATTCACAATGATGCTTCTGCATCTAAAGTGAATATACCTGCACGCATGAAGCATAAAAACATAGTTGGTAAAACTTCTGTTTTCAACCAACAACCTTTTTATACTACTGTATGCAAAGTACCAAACCTACAAATTACACGCAATAAAGATGGAGTCCTTCGTGCGAAAAATTCTCAAGATTTACGTACGCAACTCCAAGCGCGTAAAAATGTACAGTTTCGTTCTGCGAATGCAGCCAGTAATCTCCTTTATACACAAGGGACTAAACGTTTTGCTACCCCAAATGTAATAAAGAAGACTACTCCTTCTACTCTTTCTGATTTACGTGAATTGCTAATGCAAAAGCGTAAAAATAGACAATCTCCCTGACACTTCCCCAAGAAATCATCATTGTGAGTGTCACCAGATTGTGATCAAATGTTGTTGTTCGGCTTCCAAACGGTCAGTTTTTGATCGGTTAAGTTTTAATGCGCCCCAACAACAAGCTGATGAGTTGTCATATGCATCAGTCAACATGGCATCTTGTCACGACCCGCTACCCAAATTGTTGGGCCAGGCCGAGGCATGCCCAGCCTACGTTGAGGTAAAACGTAGTAAGCTGTTCTAAAGACAACAGAATAAGACTAAATGTGCTAACAGTTCTATAAGTGAAGAAGAATCATAAATGCTCCAAACACAAAAGTCGTCGTATATAGTAAAATGTCCAAGTACAAGTGAACTGCAAAGTAAAACTGGATACATGTCCAGTTACAAAAAGATATAGTCTAATACATGTCTACTCTCAAAAGTCTAAGTAAACAAAAGACAACTAGGCGAGGTTCCCCGCAGGAACATCCTCGTAAGGCAGAGCCGGGTCCTCGGCAGTAACTCCATAATAGGTGTCGCAGAGTAACTCCTCCTCAGTACGGACACCTACAACATTATCCTGTCAGGACGAGAGCAAGTACTGAATCTAGCAAACTAGCATATGAAACATAAAAATAAACATGTGAGGAATAACTGGAAACATGGCATCACACAGTCTATCATGGTAAGGATACATATGTCATAGAGACAGATGTACATGTAGTATTTAAATCTGTGGCAAGTACGTGATCGGTCAATAGATGTACAATGTACTGTGGTACATGTAAATAAAATGTATATACATACAAGTCAACAAGCATAAGTATACATCCGTACAGAAATACGGGATAATGGCCTACGGCAAAGTATGCATATAAAATGCGACCTCGCTCGCTACTATAGGGGGGTCATGATCACGTACTCTACCATCAGTTTCCCCATAACCTGTATTCTATCATGTGAGAGATACATAAAGACAGTTCTAAGCATGGTAGTAACTGGAAGTACACATGTAGAGATTCTAACTTGCTACCCCAAGGATCAGCATTTAACATGGTGGAGTTTGCAGTTCATTTATGTGACAATATGTAAAGTTTGTAGAAAGTACTTGTCTCTAGCAAAGCAAAACAAAACAAGCTACGATAATAGTGCTACGGATGTCTGGTAACTCGTCACTGTAGAAGTAAATACAATAACTTAGTTTTTATACTAAGTTAAAACACTAGGACACTAATTAGTGAAACACGACTTGTGATTGGGCACTTAGCCAAAATGATGATTTTGGCATAGAAGACCAATGTGGGGTAACGCACTACTTTAACTAACTTTCTAGGGTCTTTACACTAGTGAGGGGTTGAGGTTTAACACGGCTAAAACTCAAAATAACACAAAAAGCTACAAGTCGTAATTAATCAATAAATAAATCAAAAGACCATTGTGTTCTAACAATTTTAGAGATAGACAAAAAGCCTAGTTTTACTCAAAGTAAGGTACCAAAGTGATCCTTGTTAATCATAGAAATTTATTATAATTTTTCTGGAATTTATTAACCAGTACAAATATTTTATAAAAATCAGTTTTCCTAAGTATACAGAAAATGAGTTTTGGTTTCATATGCCAAACTAGTGGCAAAACAGTAAATTAAATACTACAAAAATTATACTAAATTAGCTAAAGTAACATAGTATCTAAAAACTATTTTTTCATAATTTTAGCAGTACTTTAAGTATTTTTAGAAAATCAAAAATAGCATTGCACACAACAATTAATTATCTGCGTATTTTGTCCATGTATATAATTTGAACCAAGGTTCAAATACAGGACCCAAGGCTATGAATCAAGTCCAATATGACTTGTACAGGTCTTGAATGTGTGAAAACACATTTAGGTCCAAATACCCATGCTAGGCTTGGACACCAAATGGTTGCAGTAATTTAAATACAATAAAAATACAATTTGGTAATAGTCAAAATAAATATTATTATTTTAATATGGTAAAGTTATGCCTAGTAACTATAAAAGTATGAATATTATTTTATAAAAATAATTTGCACTAAGCTAAGTGAAATACATATATAAAATAGTATGTATATGAAATAATATATATATATACATAAATATAGGGATATTTACATAATGGGTATATATATGTAAAGAGTACATATATATATATATATATATATATATATATATATATATATATATATATATATATATATATATATATATATATATATAATAATAAAGTACAAAAAGATGAAGTATATATATATATATATAAAATAGCAAGTATATACATGAATATAGTATATATAATAATACATATATATATACAAATATATGTATATACATATATATATATAATTATACATAAATATAACAGAAAAAGAAAAAGGAAAAAGGAAAAGAAAAAGAAAAGGAAAAGACAGTAGTGGCAGGGGCTCGAACCCGAGCCAACAGAGCGGGGGGGGGGGGGGGGGGGTTAGGCTAGGTCGGGCTGGCCAGGGGGTCAGCCCGCTGCTCGTGTTAAGGGTTAGGGTTTTGTTCATTTTATTTAGTTTAGATTGGTTTAAACAATAAAAAAAACAACTGTCCTGTGTCCTGACAGTTAAGGACACAGGTACCAACGTGTCCTCGCTTAGCACGACATGTACGAGCTCAGTCTCGTGTGTCCGAGCACAGCACGAAGCTCGTCGTGTCCTGACGAGTCTCGTGCGTGAAGACGAGACACGCACGACACGATTTTGATCCCGCTACTCACGTGTCCGGTGATTGGAGGGTTTTCGAAGGAGCTCGACGGCGGAGAAGTGGTCGGGACGGTGGCGCTCCGGTGGCGCTGGGGTCGCCTCGTCACCGCGCATCGACTGATGGTGGTTGAGGGCGGCGGAAGTCGACGGTGGGGCTGGGCGAAGCTTGTCGGAGTAGGGTTAGGGTTTGAGGTTGCGTCGGGGAAGAAGGGGGTCGTCGGTGGCTGTGGGGAGAATTTAGGGTTAGGGTTTAGGTCAGGGAAGAGAGGGGGTTTTTATAGGGGGCTGAGGCGGTGGACTTGGCCGGGAAAGGCGGGGGCAGTCGGCGGGGCAGCTCGGGGCAGCGGAGTGGGTGAGGCAGAGGAGAGAGAGAGAGTGGTCGTGTGGGGGGGGGGTTCGGGTAGTTAGCACTAGGGTCCTCTAGGTTTAGGAATTTGCACAATTGAATTATTAGTGAGAAAATGCAAAACAGAATTTGCATTTCCTATTTAAAAACATTTCTTTAATTACAAACTGATATAAAAACATTTCAAAAATTTGCAAAATGATATTAAAATATTTTAGAAAATTACAAATCAATATTTTTGTATTTAAAAACTCATTTAAAATTATTTAAAAATTCTAGAAAAATTCCTAAAAATTCATAATAATTATTTAAGGCTATAAATGACATAAAAATTTAATTAGCACCAATAAAACTAAAATTAAAAAATAGGGGCTTACACATCTCATACCAACAGAGGACGACGTCCTAGACGGAACACGTCCCAAACCCCAAGTCAACAACAATTCAATAGACTTCTTGATTCTTTTGAAGCAGTATATCAGAACACTCGATCAAGAAGACAAAGACAGTTGCAGACTTCTGATTTAGAAGCTGGGGGTACTAATCCCTCTGTATCTTCAAGAGAGGTTGAATCCTACGCTATTGGAGATGAACCAGAGACGTCGTCTGTTAATACAGAACAACGTCTCACTGCTATTAAGCAGTCATTGAAAGACATGCTTAACATGATGCAAAGCATACACCAGATAATAACGGCTCAGCAAACTGCTCAACCGGCAATAGTAACACCGGTACAGGTAGCAGCACCAACTCAAGATAGCCAAAGGGTTTATATACCTTTGAATATCCAAGAGCCTGCTGTTAACCAAAATTCTGCATCTCCATATCCCATCATTCCAGAAGATGTACCATCTCCGGTTGGGGTTACGGTACAACCAACAACTTTTTAATCAAATGTGCTTCCACAAACCAGCGAAGCCATTCAAGCAGTGCGTGAGCTCAAAGCACAGTTTGAAGTTTTGAAGCAAAAGGATCAACTCCAGAGGTTAGGGTTTAAGCAACCTTATCCTTCTCATTAGAATGATGTACCCTTTCCACCAAAATTCAAGCTACTGTCAATGGTATTGTTTGATGGAAAGGCTTCTTCTAGTCAATATATCAATTATTTTGATATTATGACTATACATTTGCAGAAAAATGATGCTCTTCTCACTCGAGTATTCATTGGATGCTTGACGGGTTCAGCTTACGACTGGTATCGTAGTTTACCCGACAATTGTATTTCGTCGTTTGACGAATTTAAGGTAATGTTTCTCTCCCGCTTCTATGAAGGAGGTATGGACATGAACATGTCCTCCATAATAGAAATTAAACAAAAGGAGAAAGAAGATACTCGGACGTTCATTGAACGTTTTCGACAGGCGACTCTAAAGATGCCTTCTAGTATGCCAGATCCAGCGTTAATTGATACATGTAAGATGAATCTGCGACCATCCATCGCTGTCTTCACGGGTTTCCAATTTACAGATTGGGCTTCGTTTATCATAGCAGCAGTTTCTGCCGAGACCAATGGTAGGTTGGCTCGTGAACATGGGATAATTTTTGCCTCAGAGGATAAAGAAAAAAAGGTAATCCCGGTAATAATTCTGGCAATCGTAATACAAAAGGAAAAGACACTCTTAGGGTTAATCTTTCCAAAAGCAAAACGACGACGAATAATCAGGAGTCTTCTAAACCAAAAGAAGAATATTCTTTTGACGAAAGTGATATCCCGGGGATATTTTAATTTCTGGTGAAGAGTGGCAAACTCCAGATCCCAGAGCCAAAGAGGCCTAATGAGGTGAACCTGACTGACAATCCCAAATATTGTATCTATCACAGATACATAAATCATCCCACTAGGGCTTGTTATGTCCTAAAGAAGAAAATCCAAGAATTTATTAATGCCAATGCCATCTCTCTAACTAATGATGAGCATACGGTCACAACCAATATGGTTTCTCTTCAATTCGGAGATTTTCCTCCACAACAAATCCCAGATGGAATTATCCCAATTCCGAAGGCGACGATGAAGATTGTGAATATCCCGCCTACTAGAGAGAAAAATGAAGGATTATTTCCTCTCATATTAAAGAATGGAGAAATTATGTGGGTGCATCCTGACTTAGTACCTGAGTTGGAAAATGAAGGTAAAACTTCAAAATCCAAGAAAGGTAAGAAAGTCAAAACCTGCAACATAATTTCTCATGTTATTCCAGATCCTGATGATTTGGATCATCTATGGGATGGCCTTCCTTTAGAAGATGGACTGAGAGGAATGAACATATGTCCTCCAAGTTTGGCTCCTCCTACCAAACTCAAGCTTACTCATCAGCAGTGGCTAGCCATGAATAATATTCCCTTATACCGGGCACAACAAGTCTTTGCTGCTTATGAAAAAGTTCCTACAGGGATCTTTCCTCGTATCCCGAATCCTTCTCCTCCCGTAGCTACAGAGACGTTTATTCCTCATTCTCTTGTAGTTACAGAGATCTCTTCTTCTTCCTCTGTTGAACCACTTGTTAAGAGTCCGTTGCCTACTCACTTGTACAGTCAGCAATCTGTCCTTCTCATGAAGAAGATGGGTTATGATTTTCAAAAGGCAGAAGGTTTGAATTATGATAAAGGAATACGAATTTCTTTACAAATTCAAAGTTAAAAATCCATTGTTGGATTGGGTTATGAGGTTCCTCCTAACAAATCTCGCAAGAAGAAGTCTAAGGGAAGGAAGACTAAATCCTGCAATATGGTACTTCCTTCTTCTGAGTCTGAAGAAGAAACCTTTGCTGGTACAAGATCTGGAAAATAGTACCACAAAGATTATGAGGGATCCCCCAAAGAAGCAGAGAATGTTGAAACACCATCAACTCAACCATCTCTTGCTCCTGCTGTGGTTGAAAAGGGAAAACAGAAAGCGGTACGCTTCGATGTCCCATTGAAGTCTACTTCCAGTCAGGGGGTGGTGATGAAACCCTATAAATTTGATATTCTAGCCTAGTTAGCTAATACTCCAGCTAGATTATCTATCTTCGAGTTGCTTCGCCTTTCTAAAGAAAGTCGCGAAACTTTGAGTGAAGCTTTGCTGCAAGCTGATTCCTGCTTTGCTCAACTCAAGACTCCTGATAATATACCAGTGTCATGCCAACAATGTCATAGTATGATGGAAGCAATTCCGAACATCACCTTTACACAAGAAGATATGCTGTTAAAGCATAACAAGCATGACAGGCCTTTGTGCTACACCGGGTATATCGAATCCATTGAAGTTGACAGAATTTACATTGATCCTGGGTCTTCCATTAGCATAATTCTTCGAAGTATGCTAAGACCATTGAAGATTCCTACTAGTGACTTAACTTACACTAGTACCACAATAGTTGGTTTCAACTCTAGAAAGAGCAAACCACTGGGGAAGATTCGTCTGAAGATTCAGATTGGTGATCTTCGAACTATGGCAACATTCTATGTTATTAATTCAGACGTATCCTACAACATTCTTCTGGGAAGACCATGGTTACATGAGCATAACATCGTGCCTTCAACTCTCCACCAATGCTTCAAGTACGTGGATTTCCAAGGGGTTGTAAAGACGGAGTTTGCTGATATCAATCCTTTCAAGGGCGTCGAAGCTTATTTTTCTGATTCGAGGCTCTATAAACAAGAACATGTGAAGGAGATATCAGATATGGCTGAAGATTGATCATTTGCCGAAGATCAGTCTATTGATGAAGATTCGCCAGAAGAGCAACCTTTGAAGATCAAAGTCAAAGGGCGAATTCAACCCCAACCTGTCAACAATCAGCCTCTAATGATCAAGGTCAAAGGAAGAACTCAAGCTTCATCCGAGGAATCAGTAAATATTCCTACTAAAAGCCAAGTTCAACCTATTATGATCAAGGTCAAAGGACGTACTTCTCGTACGAATGATCCAGAACCACCATTGATTGTCAATATTGGCAAATCTACACAAAAGACGGATGATGGTCCATTAGTGATTAATCCGAAGCGTAGCAGTCAAATCGTAAATAATGTAAATATTGATCATTCTGTACTTTCCAATATCAATGAAGATTTTCTTTTTGAGTATATGGCTGTCAAATATGTTGAAAGAATGACTTTATCTTCTGATGATCAAAATCATCAGTATAAAGACGACATAGACACAGAAAAAACCTTATACATTGACAATAAGAAAAATTCCTTTCCTCCTCATGTCGATGTTGGACCTTATGCTCAGAGGTTCCTAACATCTTCTCCCTATCTTCTTCCTGTAGTTGCTTCATCAAAAGCTTGTGTAACTTTTAGACGTCACGAAGAATCTTATTTCGTGATTCCGTCTGATAAGAAAAACAAGCGTCAGATTGTGTTTGGCCTGGCTAGAAATATTCCTGTTGCTCAGACAGATGATTTGAGAGATAAAGATAAAGGAAGAATCCAAATTGACAGATATAGTCAACAATCTCTCAAGATTATCCAGAATATGGGATATGATTTAAAGACTATGCAAGGTCTTAATCAAGGCAAGGGTAGACGATTACCATTATGGGGTGATCCGTTTTATCAGAAAACTCGTCATGGGTTGGGATATGATCCGTCCCATATGTTTAATGACGATATTCAAGAAGAATTTTCTTCTAGTTCTTCACAATTATCAGATTCAGAAAAAATCCAATTCATCGAATCTGATACATCTCACCCCTCATATGATAGAGGAGACTATTATGATGAATCTGAACAAATATTCTCAGTTAATATGGTTCAAACTGATGATGAATCTGAACCATTTGAGAATGATCCTTGGGCTCAACAGATAGACACTCAATGGAAACTTCATTTTGAACAACGATAACTACCTACAGAGGACGAAATTGTCCAGATTGATGTTGGAGATGGAACTATGCCCAAACCAATATTCATCAGTAAAAATCTTTCTGAAGATGAAAAGGAAGAATTGATAAAACTGATCAAAGAATATATTAATATTTTCGCATGGAGTTATGAGGATATGCCAGGTCTAGACCCCAAAGTTGCTACTCATAAACTCAATATTCTTCCTAATACCAAGCCTATAAAACAACAGCAACGGCATTTTTGACCAGATATGATGGATGCAATTGAAGCAGTAGTCAAAAAGTTGATTACATGTAGCTTTGTTCGTGAAGAACAACACTTAGACTGGGTTGCCAATATTGTTCCTGTTATGAAGACGAACGGAAAAGTCCGAGTTTGCATAGATTTTCGAGATCTTAATGCAGCTTGTCCAAAAGACGAATTTCTACTTCCAATTACTGATGTCATGATTGACAATACATGCGATTTTGAACGCATGTCTTTTATGGACGGATTCTCAGGATACAATCAGATCAAGATGCATCTAGAAGATGAGAAGCATACTTCTTTTCGTATACCCCTTGGGGTTTACTGCTATACGGTTATGCCGTTTGGTTTTAAAAATGCCGGTGCCACGTATCAACGGGCCATGAGCAACATCTTTCAAGAATATTTACGGAAGACAGTTGAATGTTATGTAGATGCCATTGCTGTTAAGAGTCGATCAAAAGATGATCACATTCAAGACTTGAAGACAGTATTTAAATTGATGCGTCAGCATCAATTGAAAATGAATCCTACTAAGTCTTTCTTAGGGGTTTCCAGTGGCAAGTTTTTAGGATTTGTCATTACTTCTCAGGATATCCATGTTGATCCTGATAAGGTTAAAGCAATTCTTGAAATGCGTCCTCTATGCAATTTAAAAGAACTCCATGGCTTCCAAGGTCGCATTGCGTATATCAGGAGATTTATATCCAATCTCTCTGGGAGATGCCAGCCTTTCTTTCGACTATTAAAGAAGGGTGTATCATTTGTTTGGGATGAAGCATGTCAGAAAGTCTTCAATGATATCAAGCAATACCTTATAAATCTACCTGTTCTGGTACCTCCAGTGGTAGAAAGACCATTTTTGCTATATGTTCGAGCTTTGGATCATTCACTTGGTGCTCTTCTTGCACAAAAAAAGTGATATGGGGCATGAACAAGCGATTTATTATCTTAGCCGAATGATGGTCGGAGCAGAACACAGGTATACTCCTGTAGAAAAGGAATGTCTGGCTTTAGTTTTTGCTGTCCAAAAGACAAGACATTATATGACAGGACAGACTATTCATGTCATCTCCCGAATGAATCCTATTCGGGTATTGATGAGAAAACCGAGCATTCTTAACTCCAGGTTAGCTACCTGGGCGATGTTGCTCACTCCTTATGACATGGTTTATATACCTCAAAAATCAGTAAAGGGTCAAGCATTAGCTGATTTCTTAGCTGCTCACCCTATACCTGAAATATCAAAGCTATATGAGGACATTCCAGATGAAGTCGTGGATTGCAACATGACTTTGAAAAAATGATATTTGTCTTCCTATTCCCCAGCTACCAATGTTTGGTTAAGCTGAATATTTGTCTCTTTGGAGAGAAATTTCAATCTTCTATCTTATTAGTTGACTAAAAAGTTAGATTTGTTATTTATCATGTTCTTTTGACCTCTGAATAAATATTAAATCTGCTTGTGTTTCCTATCTATCATGTCCATTTGGCCTCTGAATAGATATTAATCTATTTTTCTTTGAGTTGTTACATTCTATTATGTCCATATTACTTCTGATAGTATACTCTAAACAGAAAAAGGATTTTACTATCTATCATGTTCATATTACCTCTGGATAGATATAATCTATTGAGTTTAGAAGATTTATCATGTCCATATCACCTCTGATAAATATTTTCTATCTTATACCTATTATTTAAATTCGAATGATAGGATCACAAAATAAATATTTTATTTATTTCTTGAATAAGATAAAAGGCTACAAAAATTCTTCATTTGCCTAAGATGGAGCAGATATATCTTTCAGCAATTTCTGGAGTTCTACTAAACGCCTCTCCCAAGAGCCCTTTACATTTTCAATAGCTATCTGTCTTCGGGCTTCTGGAGTGGAAATGAGAGAAAACTTAGCAAAAATAGCTATTAGATTATCTCTGGCTTCATCAAGGTGCTTAATAGTAGATTCAGCGCCAAAAACTTGCTCTTCCAAAATTGAGCTCTGTATCAGATATTGATCACGAGCTATTATTAATTGCTCCTTTTCAGTCTTCAGACGAGCCAATTCAGCCTCCACTTCACGTATTTTATTATTTGTTCCTGAATTTTCGTATTTGAAGTGTCATAGGCTTCTTTATAACTCTCCAATCGAGGCTTTGCATCCGCCAATAAAGCTTTCTCTCTGGCAACTTTGTTACTGTGTTCTTTGAGAGATTCGTTGAAAGTAATCTCTCGAGCAGTGAATTCAGCAGATAAAGCTTCATACTCAGCTTGAATGAGATTCTCGGTAGTTTTACTTGTCAGCTTCAAATATTCTCCAATGGGCTGCTCAAGTTCTTCTACCACTCTTTCTAAAACAGTTGCTCTTTCAACATCATTAAATATAGCGACATTCCTAATGGTAGAAATAATCGCCCCTTTTAAGCTTTCATAAGTGAGACCTCTATTCAGCACCATGTCAATTAAAGCTGCCAGGGTCTTATAAAAAGTTTCAATATGAATCTCAACTAGGAGGTTCATTTCTGTATTGGAGCTCGGTGTCGCAGCAATCTCTACCAAGTCTCTTTTCCTCAGACTAGGAGCAGAGGTGGTTGCTCCGGTAGCAGATCAAGATAAAGATGATGTAGTCGCTGCTACTATAGCCAATTCATCTCTGGAAGCTTTAGAGATTATGTCTTTAACACTTGTCACTCCAGCCGTTTTTGGAGTACCGGTAGCGGTAATAGTTGCGGATGGAAAGATGGTAGTTGCAGCTGATTCGGATTCAGGTATAATCTTCTCCGAAACTTCTACTGGATCAGTAGTAATAGCTGAGGGTGCTATCATGACATCTCCAGTTTCAGTAGGTTTGACTACACCTTCATCACTTTCTTGGGTTTCTGGCTGTTCAAACTCTGGAAATACTTTAATCTCTTCATTGAGATTAGTTGCTTCTTCGGCAGCATCTATTTCTTGATCTGCAGTTGGTCTTTCTGCAGTTTGTTCTTCTGTCTCAGTAGCCTTTTCATCACCTACAGTTAGATCTACTGTAGTTTCTTTCTTTTCCTGACCCTCAACGGGAGAAGATACTTCTAAGGGAGCCTGTATTTCTGGTTCTGGTTGTACCTCCAGTGATTGAGGACATTCTCCTCGGAACCCTACTTCAGATTCTCGCGATACTTCTTCTTGAACATCATCCTCTTCGGGAGAAGAAGCCTCCTCCTCGGATTCTTCATTCTCCTCATAAATATTTTCTGGAAGAGGAGGAGGAGCCATAACCTTCGGAGGAATGATAACACCTACAAAAAATTTTTAACAAAACAAGTTATATACAAAAGTCATAGTCTTATATGGATTTTGTATAAATTATATTTACCTGGAGTAGGTGTAGTACGTTCCAAGTATGTGTCATAATCCCCATTCCAATCTTCATCATCAAAATCAAGAGATGGTTCATCTAATGGGATATGCTCTGGAGCGACCCTTTCAACCATTCGTACCTTTTGTAAGGTTAAATGAAGTAAAGTACTAAGGCGTCCTGGAGATAGCATCCCTACAGTTTCAGTTGGGGTGGTTATTTGGGGAGTTGAAGATCTTTCCCCATGATGAACTGAAGAAGATGGTATATGTTGCAGTTTATCTGCCTCAGTGTCGCTTTCTGGAGTGGCGGCTCTTTGTCTTGAAGGCCCTTTGACAGCGACTTTTTTCTTCTTCTTTTCCGGAGTTTTCTCTGGAAGCGTGACGGCTGCACCTTGTTTTCTTTTTCGGCCCTTGCCAATGATGATAGGTTCTACAGCCGGCTCCCCAACTCCTGCAGGGATAACTTCTAGAAATGGATCTGGAATACCGGTGTCGTCAGGGGTATCTGTCGGTACCCTGACCGGCTCCTCTACATTTCCTTCTTTAGGCCACCTCAGACTACCTCTCATATTGTAGCCATGTGCAAAAGAATAAATCGAAGCATAAAAGTGATCATACGTATGAAGTATACGTAGCTCAGTAGTACTGGTGGCGGTTGAGACTCTAAATTTGGCACCAGTACGAGCAGTACTGAAATATCTCCAACCCCTAGCACCGTCAAGTAGTTTTCCATAGTGACAAAAATTAGTAGAGGGGTTACCAACATGAAGTTGGTCGTACCCAAATTGGCGAGCGAACCTACTGGGTAGATATGGTTCAAACGCACAATTATCTTCATTTCTATACATCAGATGAGAGGGTCTGATACACTGAAGCCATCTGAAGACTGGTGGTGGCAATACAGCTCTTCCTTCGATTTTATCTTCAAACTGAATGCCAAAGCAATCTGCTGGAACTTGTGGCCGAGTACAGAAGAAGTTCCAACCATAAGAATAGTTTAGAACTGCCCGGGTATCAGCCACAGTTGTAGCAGTCCATGTAGCTTTGCTAAATTTTTGAAGGAAGACTTCCTCATTATCTTCCGGGCCTGGTGGCAACAGATTGCAGTTGTGATGCAACAGCCAACCCATTAAATAAGTATAGGGCATTTATACCCTGGGGAAAACGTTTCGATGAGGAGCATTGTTGATTAACTCTTCACCGAAAGTCCTTAAACCTGCATTTATACGGCACACCATGGCCGATAGCAGATTATTTCTGACTTTAAAAACCAAGCGTACTGCTGGCCATAGTACGCTACGGTGGATTCTGTCAACAGTACCAATACCCGGCACGACCCATCTTCTCAGCCATAAAGAAAGGAAGCCTGCCAGCAAAGCTCTCCAAGAGATTTTTTCACTGCCGTATCTAAGGAAGCTCAAGGCTTCAGTTTTGGCAGGGAATTCCCCAGTCTTCGTAGACAGATATTTATTCAAGAATTTATAAGCAATTATCATATCCCGAATTTTGTTAGAGGGAATTGTCGAATCTATATTGATTGTCGGAGCTTTGTTTTCCTGAAACCTTTCTTTGTCATCTTTGGATATCTTATCCTTATGGAAGAAGAGATAAGTCGTCCACTTGTTGATGTACGCTAAATGAGATGTACTTTCATGCATTGTAGTACAAATCATGTAGTGACACACCAATTCTTCATATACTTAAATCAACCGAGGGTTAGTCTCTCTGATTTCAGCAAGTTCCCTATTGGAGGGAACGTATTCCTCATATGGGGCTTCCCCCATTGGAGCTTCGAGATAAACTGCATCTCATGAAGAGCAAGGCC
Organism: Iris pallida; assembly: GCA_029216955.1. Lineage (NCBI taxonomy): Eukaryota > Viridiplantae > Streptophyta > Magnoliopsida > Asparagales > Iridaceae > Iris > Iris pallida. The sequence goes on from JANAVB010005598.1 coordinate 29,704,725, forward strand.
CATTTCGCCTTTCGGGGTAGCAAAAGTTCTAGTTGAACTTATGTATATCTCCATTAAGCCCATGAATAGGTTTCCGTTCGGGGGAATACCCTGACTGGTGGAAGCTACCGCTTCATACAAACCAATATCTTTCAGCTCTGTCTCGAAGTTCTTCATCATCCAAATACTTATCTGGATCCAGTTTTGGTTGAATGGAGTCAACCATCCCAGCAGCCTGGGGTTTGTTTGGGGATATAATACAGCAGCCCTTATGAATTTGTTGACAAACATCTGGGTCTGCACTGGTTGCATTAAACCCGAATCTTCACTAGGATTAGATCCTGGCATGAGGCCAAAAATAGAAGTGACACCGCCATTGGGAACACTAGCAAAATACCCCATATCATTGGCATGCTCCCTCTTGAAAACAATTCTACCCGGTCTTCCGTGACTGCTGGGAGTCAAATTCCATAGTATTTGTCGATGGTGGGTAGCATGGACGAATGCTGACAAAGGATCATCTCTGTCCATATCCGGAAGATACATGGCTTTTTCTCCAAATTTGAACACCCAAGATTCCTTCTTGGGGTGTGTCTGGGACTTACAGTCAATTGTATCCCCAAACAAGAAGGCTGGTTTTGCAAATTGTTGTGCATCTAGTGAAGTCAACAATTCTCCATTTATCATAGTTAGTAGCATTCTATCACCTTGGGCTGCTATCAATTGTGCCCTCTCTATAGGGTAATCAGGGTTTGATTGAGGAAATGCTACGTGAGACAGATTCTCCAGATAATTCGAACCCACCATGCCAACTGATGAGCCAAAGACTTCTGCGAGAGGGTGAATTTGCAAGTCCACTGCAAAAAGAAAAAGAAAAAAAATTAAGTTAGAGAAAATCTAATTTGATGCCATAAATTGATTTGAATTTTACGTATAAGGTAAAAAGTTTTCTAAGTGTAAAAAGTCTTTGTTTTTACACAAAGTCTTTTCATTTTTAGGAGATTTACGCTGGCACATTAGATGTGGGCGTATTTCAAATTTTACGCTGACACGTATAACGTGGGCGTATTTTGATTATCTCAATTTCTACGCTAACATGTATAACGTGGGCGTGAAACAGAGGATCTTTGGTCTTTTTCTTCTTCTCCTTCGATGAAGTTTTACGGCCATAAGGGAGTGCTTTACCCCTCATTGGAGGAGCCACGACGGGTTGACTTTGCTGAGATGCAGCTGATGACAGGACAGGGGTTTGTGCGCGATCGATCGATGAAGAATCGACGGCGAGCTTCTTGCCTTTGCTGCTTCCGGCGGCGGACTTCTTGGGGGCCATTGAACGGAATGCAAGAGGAAGGAGAGAGTTTGAGAAGGATCGGGGTTATGATAGCAAGAAAACGAAGTAAAGTTCTCTCTCTTCCCGAAGATCCCTATTTATAGGGAATTTTCAAATCGGTTCAAATTCCAGATTTTACGCCGACTGTTGGATATCCCAACTTTTACGCGGATGACTGTTACGTATCCCGAATTTTACGCTGACTGGTCAAAATCCCAAATTTTACGCTTCTGTTCAAAGTATTTCAAATTTTAAAAATATTTAAAAACTTTGAAGGGGGTCATGTAGGAGCGTAAAAAAGTGCCTCATAAATCAAGACAAAGAAGGAGAGCTCTATGCTCAAACCAGGCCAGGGTTATTAAGCTTTACGCTAGCTACTCTGTACGCTGGCTATCCTTTACGCTAGCTACTCTGTACGCTGGCTACCCTTTACGCTAGCTACTTTACGATGGAAATGACTGTCAGATCATGCATTTAATGCATCTGACATAATGATTTGTTGACAGCGTATAAACGCAGAATTCAAAGAGATTTAATTTACACAAAAATCGATATTGTCGTTTAGTGCAAAACAGGCCACTTTACGCTCAATGAAATTACTTTTTTTTTACGCACGATAGTTATGTGAGTTTTTACGCTCAAGACTATTGTGAGTGTAAAGTCTATTTGAGCTACTTTATGCCCAAGGCTATTTTAGCCACTTTATGCTGGAAAGTTTATTTGGGCTGTTTTTACGCCAATTTGCCACTTTACGCTCAATATATGTTTCGGATCATTTTTACGCCCGATTGTTTCTGGCTACATGAGAACGTGGTTTGTCCACGTGGCTTTCGTGCTACACTTATTGAAGAACGTGTGTACGTGCTTCCTGTTTTTGTTGATATAATGGGACAAGTGTCAATGTATAAAGAAGGTAACTTCCATCGTGGATGACAGTTGCCAGCGTAAAGACTCAAATGTGTTACTTTTTACGCCCAAGGAGTCATGTCTATAAATAGACTTATTTTACACATCAAAAACATTATGCACAGAGAGACAGGAGAGAATACATAGACATCAGAGCCCAGAGACTTTGATTTTTTTTCGGAGCATTCTTCTTCAACCTTTCTTCCAGAACAGAGTGAAGCAAAGTAGGAAAGCATTTGGCCTCGCCATCAGTGCCCAAGTGCGTCGATACCTTTCTGGTGACTTAGTTCTTCCAACTGTTCATCTTCTAGCAGTGATCTTCATCATCATCGTATGGTCCAAGAAACAAAGTGATCGCCTTCAGATCAGACTTCCATAGCAATACTTTCCAGAATATTTGTACTTCTTGTACTCTTTCAAGTTTTATTTTCAAAAGTCGATTTTCATGCATTTTGTTAAGTGAAACAGCCACGTGGAATAATGCCGCCTCATAGGACTGTGCTTTTATGCGAGCTGCACTTCTGGTGAGGTTCGGATGCCACAACACTTCTTGAGCAATGAGTAGACTGTGTTTTGAAGACGACGGAGTCAATGTGCTTAGGAGCGACGATTAGACTGTGTTTCAAAGATGACAGAGTCACTGTGCTTTGGAGCGGTGAGTAGACTGTGTTTCGAAGACGACGGAGTCCCTGTGCTTTGAAGCGACTAGTAGACTGTGTTTCGAAGATGACTGAGTCTCTGTGCTTTTGAGCAATGAGGAGACTGTGTTTTGAAGACAACATAGTCACTATGCTTTAAAGTGACGGGAGAATTGTGCTTAAGGCAACAAAGTGTCAGCTGAAGGAGCCATTGAACGGGCTACGCTTCTGGGTAGGATGGAAAAAGCTGTGTGTCTGGATTGAAGCGAGGGAGCTGTGCTTCTGAGTCGAGCCGAAGTGACTGCGCTTCTGAGTCGAGCTGTTGCGCTTCTGAGTCGAACTGAAGTGGCTGTGCTTCTGAGTCGAATTGAAGTGGCTGCGCTTCTGAGTCGAATGAGCTAGTTTTTGTCAAAGTCATAAGAGCAATTTAATGACTGCTCTTTTAACGGATGAGTCAATCATCCTCTTCTTTTAATTGTCGCCGTCATTTGGTGAATTCAAGAAGTTCGTGGCCTAGGATTCAGTCAAATGAACCTATTAAATAAGATTCATTGTGCTGAGTCCTAGGTTCATCCTATTAATTTGGGAGTCTTCGACCGACGGCCACGTTGTATGTGGGTTGGACCGCACTCAGTCTATATAAAGGGAAGCTTTTTTGAAGGGTTACATCCACCGTCTCTTAGCATTCTCTCCGTCAAGCTCGATCCTGACTTGGTTTCGAACGGCCGTTGGCCTTGCACAAGTCGACTGTTGGTTGTGGATCTCTTCGTTCAAAGAAGCTATGTCCTTGTAGAAGAACTTCTACTGGATTTTGAGATGCTCTTGAGCGTTTGGCATAAGAAGTTCGAACCTGCACAACATCTTGGAGGTCTTCGAGATCCAAGCTTCCGAGTTTGGATTGATTGCCAATCTGAAGTGCCACAGGTTGTGCTCTGCCTGCTCAAGAGCCGCAGTAGTGTGGCGAGCAGGAGCTGCATTCTGGCTCGGGCAAATGGCTGCTTCATTAGCCATATTGGAGTTCCTCTGCGTCTGGCTAGGAAGTGGCTTGCTCTGACAAAGAAGAGATTTGCTCTGACGAGCTGCACGTCTGAGGGGCTGCGTACTTTCTGAAGATTGCCCACTTATAGACATTAGGTGTTTTAGTCTTTATATGTATATCATGAAGAATCTATAATAGATCTTTGTAGATATAATTTTAATAAAGAACTTTTTATGCACCATCTTTGTTTTTATCATTGTCTGCGCTTTTGGATACCTGCGCATTTGTGAAGTTTGTATACAACAACTTCTTATCACCTGCGCGTTTGTCATGGCTGCGCTTTTTCATGCTTCTACAGACTATTAACTATACGCCGGGCAAGGGAAATGTTGTGGCAGACACTCTGTGTTGGAAGTATATTGCATCGCTATCCATCGACCGCAGATTGCTACGTGACTTAAAACAGATGGGCATCGACCTTTGGGTTCGATTCAGGGATGTGTAGTTGGCACAGTTGCAGCTAGAGCCGAGCTTGCGAGAAAAGATCAAGATCGCTCAGAAGGATTATCCATACCTGAAGAAAGTGCGAGAGCAAATTTCAACGGGTAGTGCGACCGACTTTGCGGTAGATGAAACCGACGTGCTTCAATTGAAGGGTAGGCTATGCGTTTCGGATGATTCAGAAATTAGAAAGGAGATATTGACGGAAGCGCACTATTGGAAATATACCTTGCATCCAGGCAGCACTAAGATGTACAAGGACCTCCGTACGACCTTCTGGTAGCACGAAATGAAAAGAGATGTGACTTTCTTCGTGTCGCAATGCATGGCTTGTCAGCATATGAAAGTTGAACATCAAAGACCGGGCGGGGAGATGCAGAACCTTGCCATTCCAGAATAAAAATGGGATCATGTCACTATGGACTTTGTTGTTGGTCTGCCGAAGACGCCGCGGGGAAATGATCCATCTGGGTCATCGTCGATCTGCTAACCAAGTCAACGCACTTCATAGCCATTAAAGTTACATGGAGCGTTGATCGCCTGGCTCAGATTTATTTTGACGAGATAGTACGGCTGTACGGAGTGTAACACCCACTTTTCTAAAATGAGGGTAATTTTGAACTTTTGTAAAAGTTTATTATTTAATAATAGAATTTATAATTTATGGGAATTTTTTAATTAATTTAATACTATTTAAAATTGGTGAATTATAATTTTGATGTGTTAGCTAGTGAACCCTAAAACTGTTGAGCCTAGAGACTAACCATGACCATGGGGACCTAACCATGTCATTAGAATGACTATTTACAACTTTTTAGGCTAAGGATATTTTGGTCATTTTGTGACTTTTAAATTATTTAGAATTTTGATTAATTGGTAAATTTTAGATTATATTAATAATATTTAAATTAATGTATTGTGATTTTGGTCATTTTCATATTTAATATTTTAGGAATTTTTATATTTTAATATTGATTTTACGGATTTTTTTAGTCGAATTTGAGTTTCGTTTCGTTCCGACTTGTGTTAGTGACCTGGGTAGCTTAGACTGTAGACGAGATCCCAAGATTAGTTAGTTATGGCCCACAAACCCCACTAATTAAGTTAGTGAGTTTAGACTAATCCCACTTGTTATATTGGTTAAGTTAGAGGCTTAAATTTAACCCTTTTGATCCCAAACTTGAACCTAACTTAAAATTAACCAAGAAGACTAGTTGAGGCCTTATTGGGCTTTCTTCCATGGCCCAAATAGGGTTTAATGGCAGCCACTATAGCTAGGTTAGCCTCCCTTCCTTTCATTTTATTCCATCTTGCCTCTTTTCCTTCACAAAGTATTCTTCCCCAAATTAGAGAGCTTCCCTCTTTGATTTGATCTCCAAATCCTTACATCCCTCCACCAAAACTTCCATCCAACTTTCTCATACTACCAAGGGAGGGTGCTAGCAAAGATTTTTAGCAAAGTGCAAGGAGGAGTGTCCTTTTTGGAAGATCTTCGTGCCAGAGCCGTGTCCTTGGGAGTATCATTGGGATCCCACTCCCAATAGGTAAAACCAGCTCTCTAAATTAATTTTCTATACATATTAGTTAGTTTTGAATCCATAGGATCCACCCCATGCATGTACTCTATTTAGATTCAAATTTGAGGCCATTTGGAGCTCTCTTGAGGATTTTAGATATGTTTCTTGTGTCCTACTTGATAGATCCCAAATTAGGACACCCCATGTGTATGTATGTATGCTAATAGTTTAAATAGATATTTAAATTCAGTTTTAGAATGGTTAGAGAGTGGATTGATCTTAAGGATGGTTAGAATGAGTTTCATTTGGATACCTATGTTGGTATCCAAGTATCTTGGCCTATATGTGTTTCTTTTGTCCAAAATAACTCAAATTCATCATAATATTCATCCACGTTTTTATTAACCAAAACAACTTAGAAATGTCATAACTTTTAGCTTACAACTCCGATTAACCTCTCATTTTTTTTAAAAGAACCGTATCGAAGTTAGATTTCCAAATATATTTTTTAGTAAGCCAAATTCATTCTGAAACTTTCTATAAAACTATTTGAGTGTCAGCTGTTCGAAAGACAAATGCGTTACTGTGTTTTTGCGATTTCGGGAGCTTTCAGACACGAAAATGTGATCCGTTTGAAGTTTCGGAAAGCTAACATGAAGGGCTATGACATAATTTAATCCTAGAATTTAGTGAAGATCAATTGGTACAGTATTGATTTTAAGTAGAAGAGTGACTATACAATATAGGCATTTTGTGTAACCTATGTAAGCAATGCCTAAATGCATGAATGAAAGAATGATATACAATGTATGCATAAAAGCATATAATGAATGCTAGATATGAATGCAAGGTATACATGTAATGATAAATATGAATGCATAATGTATACATAATGTAATACAATATATAATGATAGCATGTATGGTAATGTAGAATATATGATGCAAGCATGTATATGTCCATTGTTTTCCTTTTTTCTTACATTTTTCTTCCCTTCCCTTTCCATTTCAATTTTCTCCTTTTTTTCTCTTCTATTTTTACATATTGTATACAATATATATAATCTATAGATACATGTAAGTATGTAATATGCATGAATAACATATATGTAATGAAAATAAGTATATGTATGCAACTTAATGATATATGAATGGATATAATGCCTGAACTGAAGTATGCATGTATATAGGATATGAATGAATGATATATATATGTGTTAAGGTAATGTAATGTATGTATTCACATATATTTTGAGTTAAATATATGGGTTTGTATGCATATATTATATGTATCCATGTATGTAGGAATGAATGTAATATAATATAGAGTATGCATATATGATATGTATGTAGGCATGTATG